>JACMZG010000008.1:20539897-20849751 GCA_018340805.1 Microvelia longipes | reverse complement strand
TTATTCGAAGAACGACATGACAATATACATGATAGACCAATATCTCTAGGAAGCGATTGTACTTAAGTTATTTCCATATTACATTGTTCTGCAATATAGATATCTGAGCTGATGGCCTCGTAATCAGGGATTGATTTCCCTTGACCAGCCGCCTCTGCTTCACTACTAAACTTCATTAAATTGACGATTCCGTCTACATAAATAAGTTCTCAACTTGATATCTAAAATCCTCAATGAAGAAATTGTTTCAGTCCTCTCATGTTTAATCTCAATTTATAAAATATGTTAAAATAAGGTCGGATCGGCCGACTCGGTTACTTGCGATAAGCTTCCTTGTACCACATCGCTATCGCTTCATCAGAATATAAAGCTTCGCCTCATACATTCATAGTTGCAACTGTCTCAGGACTCGACTGCCAACTCTGTCCTTCAAGGTAGTTAAATGCTATATTCCGTTTCACTTACCTCAGCGTCACCTCTAACCGTCTACAAACAGTTGACAACGCTCCAATGCTGTCGGGTCTCTTTTGAAAACACAAATAACCTTTTATCGTTCTTTTGCCTGACTCCACATAAGAAAAACATCATGCGTTAATTTATGAAAATTAGTACGATAGTGTACTTATATTAATTACCGTTTAAATGTAATATATTTGCACTAATTGTATCCAACTATCAATTGGATCGTATCTTTGAATCTTTTTATATTTACAAAATTATTTGATAAAAATCTGACCAATAATGCTGTCATAATGAGAATGAAACATGGCACATAAGTTGTGCTATACGTGTCATATGTATATGTTGTACGTCGGCTACATGCCGCCTCAAATCTCTTGGCACATATGATGTTGCTATACGTGTCATATGTATATGTTACACGTGTCTACATGCGTCCCAAATCTCTTGGCACATATGATGTGGATTAACGTGTCATATGTATATGTTGTACGTGGCTACATGCGGTCCCAAAATCTCTTGGCACATATGATGTGCCTATACGTGTCATATGTATATGTTACACGTGTGTCTACATGGCGTCCCAAATCTCCAATCCGATTGCCATGATATTTCGCGTTTTTATGATGTTTCAAAATTTTGCTTAGTCATTTACTGCGAGTTATTTACGTCAGAAAAAAATCCGAATAGCACCAACTACAGCGGACTGATTTTTTGTACAAAATTTGTCAACTCTAGCATAAATACACGTAGGAGCTACGTTGATAACAGACACATACAGACAGACAAATTTGTGAAAGTCACTCAGGAGGTCTTAAAAACGCCTGAAACGGAAAAATCCGGTGACATCCCGGTTTCGGATTTTTGCAAACGCAATAATTTTCCTATATACCTACGGTAGTAAATTAGGAAAGTAAAAAAAGTTTATAAATATATTTCTTAACTTTTTGATAAAACGCATTACATGTTAATAATAAAAATATTATATCATTATATATTAATTAATAATATTTCAGTCTTAAACCAAATAAATTTAATTTAAATTAGAAAAAATATTCAAACAATAAGGAATAAAGAACAAAAGCCATGATATTGTAAAAATAAACAAAAAGTCATTTTTACTTTCATTTCAACTCTGCTCTTAGTTTTGTTTTGAACGTTTTGTTTTTAAAGCAAACAACAAAAGTATCTTATTATTTCTGAATATGATTTAAATAATTTAAACATTTTTGTTATATTAAAAATGTATTTTATTCCTTGTCGTGAAAATTTAAGTTCAAAATAACTTAGAAATGAATGGGGTTTGTGTTGCGTTTATTTCTACTCGAAAACCTTATAAAATACGATTAAAAATAATAAGTGAATAAAAAGTTATTGTAGAAATAGAAATTGGTTCGAGTTGCGTGATCCGGAGCAGGAATGGATCGAGAGCGGACGCTGTAGGAACGCGTATTCAAATTGTGACACACAAAACGACACGGAATTTTGTTATGCACTTATTTTCGGATCAAAAGGTCTTTGGGTTTCCATTTCAATTATTGAATAAAGAGAAAATGTATGAGATGTGAAAAGATCCTAAGAATGGGATGCAAAGAACTCTTGTATAACAAGAGTAATGAAATAGTCGATCTCATCTGGTCCTTCTCTCATATCAGAACTGAAAACAGAAAATGAAACTAATTCAACTCGCGAAAAAGGAAACACAATAAAAACAAGAAGAAAAACGATAATCGTTTAAATGTTTGAAATATTTTGGTAATCCAGCTAGCAGAGCTGTATTTTGAACTGTATTGCTGAATTTTGCAAATTCGAAGCTCGTTAGTTAATTAAATCTTGCAAATTAGTTTAAACTAATCAACATTCTAATTACATTTTTAACTTAAAATTAAAATGTTCGCCTCCCTAATCATGTAATAGAGGAATTTGACGCTCTCTTTGTCTCTCACTAACTCTCGAAAGCTTGCTCTGAATGAAACCTGGAACAAAGGGCCATCTAATGGACCTACACAGGCCTATTTTTGTAAAAAACATTAATAGCGCCATCAATACCCTGATACACCCTATAACTGATCATAATAACTTAAAATATTATTGTGGCTCTGAAAAAGATAACTCATTAAAGAATTGTTGAGACGGTTCCTTGATTGAAGAATGGACCTAGAAACCTGGCCTAGGCCTGTAGAATGGTCGTTAATGGAGTCTATCATAAATAATTAAAGAAAAGGAGTCTCTCAATGAAACAAAACTTTATTGGCAAACCTAACCTAACTAGAGGCCATCATCAGTGCGTAATCCGTTGAGATGTTAAAGAAGAAGAGAAGTGAGTGTAAAAGGTTTTCATACTTGAGACAGACTCTAGTTATAAAGTTTTGTTTTGCGGAGAGACTCCTTTTCTTTCATTATTTCCTGGTCTAGAGTTTAAAATCGTAAAATTGATTATTGCTTGGTTCAATAAAGTCTGTTGTAACGATCTATAAGGCGTCAAATACCCCTGAAACTGAAACCGATCTATTTATTTATACTCTTGTATGTGTTCCTTAATGTTAGAGTCAAATATTGTAAACAAACTTTTCAAGTTTCTATTATAATCAAGACAGACTATACTGACACATTGGTGACTATACTAAGTGTCACCAATGTTTAGAAAGAGTTAGGGTACTCACTATTTCACCGAACTGCCGAATTTTTGCCGAACTTTTGCCGAACTATGTATAGCTAAGTGCATATGTAAAAACGCTCAAAATTAAATAAAAATATTGTATAGAATGTAAAAAATATTAATATTTGTGTAATAGACTATAAATTAATATACTGTATTGCGGAATTTAAACATACCTGTCATAAAGAAACATATTATTTAACACAATACTTTATTAAAAACATAATAATTATTAAACTACTAATATAAATAACAAACAGTAGGAAACTATAATAATTAATAATTATAATTATATATAGAATATATTTTTTGCGGGTTTAGTATAGTTAAGCAACTTAATTTGATTCTGAAAACTAATTATTGCAGGTTTAGTATAGTCCAGCACCATGGTTTAGTTCGACCGAAATAATAAAATTCTATATAAATCAGGGGATTGTTGAAAGTAAATAAAACTTAGTTAAACATATATAAACTAACAGTAGTAGTAACATACTGCAAATTAATTATTCTGCGTTGCGGCTTTAGTACAGTTCGGCAGCTTTGTATAGTTCGGCCGAAGTATAAAAAATTCTATATAAAATAAGGAGATTGTTAAAATAAATAAAACTTAGTTAACATATAGCAACTAACAGCAGTAGTAACATAACAAATTAATTATTCTGCGTTGCGGCTTTCTATTAGTTCGGCTGCTTTGTATAGTTCAGCCGAACTATATAAAATCTAATATAAAATCAGGGGAATTGTTTGAATTAAATAAAACTTAGTTAAACTAATAGAAACTAACAGCAGTAGTAACATACTGCAAATTAATAATTGTGCGTTGCGGCTTTTAGTATAGTTTAGCAACATTGTATCGTTGCGCCGAACTATATAAATTCTATATAAAATCAGGGGATTGTTGAAATTAAAATAAACTTAGTAAACATATAGAAACTAACAGCAGTAGTAACACACTGCAAATAATAATTATGCGTTGTGGCTTTAGTATAGTTCGCTGCTTTGTATAGTTCGGCCGAACTATATAAAATTCTATATAAAATCAGGAGATTGTTGAAATTAAATAAAACTTAGTAAACATATAGAAACTAACAGCAGTAGTAACATACTGCAAATTAATTATTCTGCGTTGCGTTTTTAGTATAGTTCGGCTGCTTTGTATAGTTCGGCCGAACTATATAAAATTCTATATAAAATCAGGGGATTGTTGAAATTAAATAAAACTTAGTAAACATATAGAAACTAACAGCAGTAGTAACACACTGCAAATTAATTATTCTGCGTTGCGGCTTTAGTATAGTTCGGCTGCTTTGTATAGTTCGCCGAACTATATAAATTCTATATAAAATCAGGGATTGTTGAAATTAAATAAAACTTAGTTAAACTATAGCAACTAACAGCAGTAGTAACATACTACAAATTAATTATTTCTGCGTTGCGGCTTTAGTATAGTTCGGCTGCTTTGTAGTTCAGCCGAAACTATATAAAAATTCTATATAAAATCAGGGGAATTGTTGAAATTAAATAAAACTTAGTTAACATATAGCAACTAACAGCAGTAGTAACATACTACAAATTAATTATTCTGCGTTGCGGCTTTAGTATAGTTCGGCTGCTTTGTATAGTTCAGCCGAACTATATAAAATTCTATATTAAAATCAGGGGGATTGTTGAAATTAAATAAAACTTAGTTAACAAATAGAAACTAACAGCAGTAGTAACATACTGCAAATTAATAATTGTGCGTTGCGGCTTTAGTATAGTTCAGCAACTTGTATCGTTCGGCCGAACTATATAAATTCTATATAAAATCAGGGGATTGTTGAAATTAAATAAAACTTAGTAAACATATAGAAAACTAACAGCAGTAGTAACACACTGCAAATTAATAATTATGCGTTGTGGCTTTAGTATAGTTCGGCTGCTTTGATATAGTTCGGCCGAACTATATAAAATTCTATATAAAATCACAGGGGATTGTTGAAATTAAATAAAACTTAGTAAACATATAGAAACTAACAGCAGTAGTAACACACTGCAAATTAATTATTCTGCGTTGCGGCTTTAGTATAGTTCGGCTGCTTTGTATAGTTCGGCCGAACTATATAAAATTCTATATAAAATTGGGGATTGTTGAAATTAAATAAAACTTAGTAACATATAGAAAGTAACAGCAGTAGTAACATACTGCAAATTAATAATTGTGCGTTGCGGCTTTAGTATAGTTCGGCTGCTTTGTATAGTTCGGCCGAAGTATATAAAATTCTATATAAAATCAGGGGATTGTTGAAATTAAATAAAACTTAGTAAACATATAGAAACTAACAGCAGTAGTAACATACTGCAAATTAATAATTGTGCGTTGCGGCTTTAGTATAGTTCGGCTGCTTTGTATAGTTCAGCCGAACTATTAAAATTCTATATAAAATCAGGGGGATTGTTGAAATTAAATAAAACTTAGTTAACTAATAGAAACTAACAGCAGTAGTAACATACTGCAAATTAATAATGTGCGTTGCGGCTTTAGTATCGTTCAGCAACATTGTATCGTTCGGCCGAACTATATAAAATTCTATAAAATCAGGGGATTGTTGAAATTAAATAAAACTTAGTAAACATATAGAAACTAACAGCAGTAGTAACACACTGCAAATTAATAATTATTGCGTTGTGGCTTTAGTATAGTTCGCTGCTCTGTATAGTTCGGCCGAACTATATAAAATTCTATATAAAATAGGGGATTGTTGAAATTAAATAAAACTTAGTAAACATATAGAAACTAACAGCAGTAGTAACATACTGCAAATTAATTATTCTGCGTTTGCGGCTTTAGTATAGTTCGGCTGCTGCTTTGTATAGTTCGGCCGAACTATATAAAATTCTATAATAAAATCAGGTGATTGTTGAAAATTAAATAAAACTTAGTTAAACATATAGAAACTAACAGCAGTACTAACATACTGCAAATTAATTATTCTGCGTTGCGTTTTTAGTATAGTTCGGCTGCTTTGTATAGTTCGGCCGAACTTAAAAAAATCTATATAAAATCAGGGATTGTTGAAATTAAATAAAACTTAGTTAACATATAGGAACTAACAGCAGTAGTAACATACTGCAAATTAATGATGTTATATTGCGGGTTTAGTATAGTTCGGCTGCTTTTATAGTTCGGCCGAACTATATAAATTCTATATAAATTCAGGGGATTGTTGAAATTAAATAAAACTTAGTAAACATATAGAAACTAAACAGCAGTAGTAACACTGCATATTGATGCTATAATTCGGGTTTAGTTTAGTTCGGCAGCTTTGTAAAGTTCGGCCGATCTATATAAAAATGTATAAAAATCATGGGATTTGTTGAAATTTTACAAAACGAAGTATTCATATAGACAGTAGCAGCATTAGTAATATACTGCAAAATAATAACGCTACAGTTGCGGGTTTAGTATAGTTCGGCAGCTTTGTATAGTTCGGCCGAACTATAATAAAATTCTATATAAAATCAGGGGATTGTTGAAATTAAACAAAACTTAGTAACCATAAAGAAAGTAACAGCAGTAGTAATATTACTGTTAATTAAAACAGCACTATAACGTAGCATTATTAATGCTATGTTGCAGCTTTTTTTAGTTTTTTTGTAAAGATATAAAGTTAGAGGTATTGAAATTAATAAAACTGAATAACCATATAGTAGTTAGTAGCTGTAGTATTAGAAAAATTATGTTTTTATATTGCTAGAAAAGACCTCGATTGTTTTGTACTTGATTACTCTAGATATTTGCTCTTTTCTTCTTAAGAAGTGAGCTAAACAGATATAGAATTCCCTAGAGTGGGCTGGGAACGCTTTTCTTCTCGTCAAGGCTCCGTAGCACTTGTCCTTACCAGAACTCAGTATCTGGTACCAATAGATGCCGCTTTCCTTATGCCTAGAAGGAGATAGTATTTTTGTGTTTAAACAAACCTATATAAATACTATCTCTCTTCTATTAAGAGAGAGAGAATTCATTTTTTTTTATATTGCTAGTAGCACTGGAATTTTTTTCCAAGTGCTGTTTTGGAGACATCGGGAGGCATTTTCAAGGAACTCCATCCACTCAAACATAAAGTTTACGATGGAAATAGAGAATAATAGATCGCTAGATTTTTTAGATGTGATTGTGATTAAGAAAGCAATGGTGTTACTAACAATGGTCTATCGCAAACCTACGCATACGGACATATATCTTTACGCAAACTTCCATCATCATCTAGCACAGAAGATGGCTGTGGTAAACTCCTTGGTCTCAAGAGACTTTAATAATCAGTGACAAAGAATCCTGGGATCAGGAGAAACTACACCTCCTGGCAGCACTGTTTAACAACGGCTACAAGAGAGGAGGACATCAACAGAACCATCCGTCGTTATCAACTAGCAAGAAAGAGAGACAAGAGCACTGAGAGGAAAGCGTATTTTACTATATGTCAAAGAACTACGGATAGGATCAGGAAGGTTCTGGCACGCAACAATATCTAATGGATTGAGCTGTGGAGTGCTATGATAAGAGAAATAAAACTAAACAAGTTTCGTCTCTCCACTCATAAAAATTACTAATAACAAACCGACTTTCAACCGTTAACGGTCATCATCAGTGCCGGTGATTATTAAAAAAGTAGATCAGTAGTCTAACCAGTGAGTCTAATGGTACAAACTTGACTGTACCATTAGACCAAGTTGACTGTACCATTGGTGGTCAAGTTTGTACCATTAGACTCACTGGTGACTACTGATCTACTTTTTTTAATAATCACCGGCACTGATGATGACCGTTAACGGTTGAAAGTCGGCTTTGTTATTAGTAATTATAATGAGTGGAGAGACGAAAACTTGTTTAGTTTTATTTCTTCTCAACAATATCTCTTTCGCTATCTCTAAGTCGGAGAAACTGGCAGAGTCATATCTACGCGTATAGCCGAGCACATCAAACACACCATAACTACGATTGTCGGTCCGCTGTCGCAGAGCTATCACGAGATATTGGTCGTCTTATTATTTTAGAGAAAACCAAGGTACTAGCGACTGTTTCTCGATATCATGACAGGCTCGTCAGGGAAGCTATATAGATTGTTAAGCACAAAAAATAACATCACCTGGGACACAGAGTTTAGATTACCAATACTTGAACGCCGCTTATCTCTACACTACGTGCTTCATATAATTCCCTAAGATAATTTTAGCGTTCGACTACGTCACGTAGCATGTAGCCACAAATTACGTCATCCAACGAAAATCCCCAATGAGCAGGCTCATCAACCAGACTGGACACCCCTACGCGACCTTAAAATGGATTACGTCATACTAAACGTTATCCAATTTTCATGGCTATAATCTTCGTCCTCGAAAACAAAGTCAAAAACAGATAGAGAACGTCCCCATTAACCCTGTCCCCACCAGAAGACCACACTTCAAGTCAAAAAGGCAGATGCTTGTGCAGTATATTACCTTTATATTTATCTCTTCTTGTTAAGAAGAGAGCCGAACAGACATAGAATTAGCTAGAATGGGCCAGGAACGCTTCTCTTCCCGTCAGGCTCCGTAGCACCTGCTCTGACCAGAACCCGGTACACTGAATATTCAGGTACCAGTGGTTGCAGTTTTACCTCATGCCCCCAGGAGGAGGAGATAGAACGTTTGCTTTTAAACTATCTCACTATTACCTCTACTCTTAAAAGAAGAGAGAGAAAATTTTTTTACATTGCTAGCAAAGCACTTGACATTTTTTTTGTATTTGAACTACCCTAGATATTATCTCTCTTCTTGTTAAGAAGAGAGCCGAACAGACATAGAATTAGCTAGAGTAGGCCGGGAACGCTTCTCTTCCCGTCAGGCTCCGTAGCACCTGCTCTGACCAGGACCCGGTACACTAAATAATTCAGGTACCAGTGGTTACAGTTTTACCTCATGCCCAGGAGGAGGAGGAGATAGAAACGTTTGCTTTTAAACTATCTCACTATTACCTCTACTCTTTAAAGAAGAGAAAGAATTAATTTTTTTACATTGCTAGCAAAGCACTTGATATTTTTTTTGTATTTGAACTACCCTAGATATTATCTCTCTTCTTGTTAAGAAAAGAGCCGAACTATACTAAAGCCGCAACGCAGAATAATTAATTTGCAGTATGTTACTACTGCTGTTAGTTTCTATATGTTTACTAAGTATTATTTTATTTCAACAATCCCTGATTTTATAGAATTTTATATATTTCGGCCGAACGATACAATGTTGCCGAACTATACTATAGCCGCAACGCACAATTATTAATTTGCAGTATGTTACTACTGCTGTTAGTTTCTATATGTTACTAAGTTTTATTTAATTTCAACAATCCCCTGATTTTATATAGAATTTTATATACTTCGGCCGAACTATACAAAGCAGCCGAACTATACTAAAGCCGCAATATAGCATCATTACCAGTATGTTACTACTGCTGTTAGTTTCTATATGTTAACTAAGTTTTATTAATTTCAACAATCCCCTGATTTTATATAGAATTTTATTAGTTCGGCCGAACTATACAAAGCAGCCGAACTATACTAAATCCGCAACGCAGAATAATTATTTTGCAGTATGTTACTACTGCTGTTAGTTTCTATATGTTCACTAAGTTTTTATTTAATTTCAACAATCTCCTGATTTTATATAGAATTTTATATAGTTCGGCCGAACTATACAAAGCAGCCGAACTATACTAAAAGCCGCCACGCACAATTATTAATTTGCAGTATGTTACTACTGCTGTTAGTTTCTATATGTTTACTAAGTATTATTTTATTTCAACAATCCCCTGATTTTATATTGAATTTTATATATTTCGGCCGAACGACAAAGCAGCCGAACTATACTAAAGCCGCAACGCACAATTATTAATTTGCAGTATGTTACTACTGCTGTTGTTTCTATATGTTTACTAAGTATTATTTTATTTCAACAATCCCTAATTTTATATTGAATTTTATATATTTCGGTTGAACGATACAATGTTGCCGAACTATACTAAAGCCGCAACGCAGAATAATTAATTTGCAGTATGTTACTACTGCTGTTAGTTTCTATATGTTTACTAAGTATTATTTTATTTCAACAATCCCCTAATTTTATATTGAATTTTATATATTTCGGTTGAACGATACAATGTTGCCGAACTATACTAAAGCCGCAACGCAGAATAATTAATTTGCAGTATGTTACTACTGCTGTTAGTTTCTATATGTTACTAAGTATTATTTTATTTCAACAATCCCCTGATTATATTGAATTTTATATATTTCGGCGAACGATACAATGTTGCCGAACTATACTAAAGCCGCAACGCAGAATAATTAATTTGCAGTATGTTACTACTGCTGTTAGTTTCTATATGTTTACTAAGTTTTATTTTAATTTCAACAATTTCCTGATTTTATATAGAATTTTTATAGTTCGGCCGAACTATACAATGTTGCCGAACTATACTAAAGCCGCAACGCAGAATAATAATTTGCAGTATGTTACTACTGCTGTTAGTTTCTATATGTTTTACTAAGTTTTATTTAATTTCAACAATCCCCTGATTTTATATAGAATTTTATATAGTTCGGCCGAACTATAAAAGCAGCCGAACTATTACTAAAGCCGCAACGCAGAATAATTAATTTGCAGTATGTTACTACTGCTGTTAGTTTCTATATGTTTACTAAGTTTTATTTAATTTCAACAATCCCCTGATTTTATATAGAATTTTATATAGTTCGGCCGAACTATACAAAGCAGCCGAACTATACTAAAGCCGCAACGCACAATTATTAATTTGCAGTATGTTACTACTGCTGTTAGTTTCTATATGTTTACTAAGTTTTATTTAGTTTCAACAATCCCTGATTTTATATAGAATTTTATATAGTTCGGCCGAACGATACAATGTTGCCGACTATACTAAAGCCGCAACGCACAATTATTAATTTGCAGTATGTTACTACTGCTGTTAGTTTATATATGTTCACTAAGTTTTATTTACTTTCAACAATCCCCTGATTTTATATTGAATTTTATATATTTCGGCCGAACGATACAAAGCAGCCGAACTATACTAAGCCGCAACGCACAATTATTAATTTGCAGTTATGTTTACTACTGCTGTTACTTTCTATATGTTATAAGTTTTATTTTACTAAGTTTTATTTTATAGAATTTTATATAGTTATTTTATATAGTTCGCCGAACGATACAATGTTGCCGAACTATACTAAAGCCGCAACGCACAATTATTAATTTGCAGTATGTTACTACTGCTGTTAGTTTCTATTAGTTAACTAAGTTTTATTTAATTTCAACAATCCCCTGATTTTATATAGAATTTATATAGTTCGGCTGACTATACAAAGCAGCCGAACTATACTAAAGCCGCAACGCAGAATAATTATTTGTAGTATGTTACTACTGCTGTTAGTTTCTATATGGTAACTAAGTTTTATTTAATTTTAACAATCTCCTGATTTTATATAGAATTTTATATACTTCGGCCCGAACTATACAAAAGCTGCCGAACTATACTAAAGCCGCAACGCAGAATAATTAATTTGCAGTATGTACTACTGCTGTTAGTTTATATAATGTTCACTAAGTTTTATTTACTTTTAACAATCCCCTGATTTTATATAGAATTTTATTATTTCGGTCGAACTAAACCATGGTGCTGGACTATACTAAACCTGCAATAATTAGTTTTGCAGAATCAAATTATGTTGCTTAACTATACTAAAACCGCAAAATATATTCTATATATAATTATAATTATTAATTATTTAATAGTTTCCTACTGTTTGTTATTTTATATTAGTAGTTTAATAATTATTATGTTTTTTAATAAAGTATTGTGTTAAATAATTGTTTTCTTTTACGACAGGTATGTTAAATTCCGCAATACAGTATATTAATTTATAGTCTATTACACAAATATTAATATTTTTTACAATCTATACAATATTTTTATTTAATTTTGAGCGTTTTTTACATATACACTTAGCTATACATAGTTCGGCAAAAATTCGGCAGTTCGGTGAAATAGTGAGTACGTAAGTTAGCATACAAATGTTAGCACTCATAATTATGACAGTTTTTGTTTAGTCTCTCATAGGGAAAATATTTTATCCAACTGTGTCAATCAAAAACAGCATACATTGACATCTATCGTTTCTCATTCATTATTTAAAAATTAGTTTCGAAGTAAAATATAAATGATCAAGGAATAGAATATGTTCTAGAATGAAAACTCCCAAATGAAATACAACCAGATCAAGCTTGTTTCAACATTTTTTACTTGCTTAATAGCAGATTTGTTATCCGACCTTTTCATGATTTTTTTAATTTTGTTATAAAATGGTTATTTTGAGTAAAATCTCGAGAGGTTAACTACCAAAGTTTAACCCGCAGTAGAACCGTTACCCAAAGGTCAAGTATTCCTTCTGCCAATCAGAACTTTATCTAAGGCACCAAGTCTTTGAAAAATAGACATAAATAAATATTTAGCTAATGTAGATAGATCTATATGTCATAAGTATAATTCTGTGGGATTTTGTTTTTACGTTGGATGTTTAATATAAGATTTATTTTTTCATCCTTGGAATTTATGATACATTTCTATTTTCTTTTTCTGGTGAGTACTTTTTTATCGGTTTCTCGTATTGACCCGGAATGAAGAAATACGCAAACAAAGTTTAATTAAGATAATTTAAAAGATTTATTTTTAGGTCACAATGTCATACCATAAATGAACACCATTAATACTACGTGCGGGTAGAATTCTAGTCAAAATCTTAGTGGTCCTGAATCTTAGTAGTGGCAACCACAGAACGCCTATGATGGTTCGCTCGGTGGTCCTGAAAAGCACCACCCGCCCTCATTCGTAGCGACAGCGCCAAGACCCTAGTGGTCTCAGTTGATTCCCGTTAGGAACAGCGAGTCTGTCTGGCAGCTGATTCTTAAGGGCAGCGCCAGATACTAAGCGTGATAGCAGGAAAAAGTCGGGAACCAGGAGATGAAAAACTGTATAGATAAACTCGTAGAGTGGTGCATTTCAGCGGCGGCTAGTTGGGAAGAACCATGGAGTGGTATGGCCTGCATGGCTTGACTTTGACTTCACGTCAGGGTACTAGTAGGCATGATACTTCTCTCCTGGTGGTTGAACTCGTCAGGGTACTACTTCTCTCCTGGTGGTGAACTCGTCAGGGTACTAGTAGGCATGATATTCTCTCCTGGTGGTTGAACTCGTCAGGGTACTAGTAGGCATGATCTTCTCCTGGGTGGTTGAACTCGTCAGGTGCTAGTAGGCATGTACTCTCTCCTGGTGGTTGAACTCGTCAGGGTGCTAGTAGGCATGATACTTCTCCCTGGTGGTTGAACTCGTCAGGGTACTAGTAGCATGATACTTCTCTCCTTCGTCAGGGCTAGTGCATGATACTTCTCTCCTGGTGGTTGAACTCGTCAGGGTACTAGTAGGCATGATACTTCTCTCCTGGTGGTTGAACTCGTCAGGGTACTATAGGCATGATACTTTCTCTCCTGTGGGTTGAACTCGTCAGGGTACTAGTAGGCATGATACTTCTTTCCTGGTGGTTGAACTCGTCAGGGTACTAGTAGGCATGATACTTCTCTCCTGGTGGTTGAACTCGTCAGGGTACTAGTAGGCATGATACTTCTCTCCTGGTGGTTGAACTCGTCAGGGTACACTTCTCTCTGGTGGTTGAACTCGTCAGGGTACTAGTAGGCATGATACTTCTCTCCTGGTGGTTGAACTCGTCAGGGTACTAGTAGGCATGATACTTCTCTCCTGGTGGTTGAACTCGTCAGGGTACTAGTAGGCATGATACTTCTCTCCTGGTGGTTGAACTCGTCAGGGTACTAGTAGGTATGATACTTCTCTCCTGGTGGTTGAACTCGTCAGGGTACTAGTAGGCATGATACTTCTCTCCTGGTGGTTGAACTCGTCAGGGTACTAGTACATGATACTTCTCTCCTGGTGGTTGAACTCGTCAGGGTGCTAGTAGGCTACTTCTCTTCTGGTGGTTGACTCGTCAGGGTACTAGTATGATACTTCTCTCTGGTGGTTGGTCAGGGTACTAGTAGGCATGATACTTCTCTCCTGGTGGTTGAACTCGTCAGGGTACTAGTAGGCATGATACTTCTCTCCTGGTGGTTGAACTCGTCAGGGTACTAGTGATACTTCTCCTGGTGGTTGAACTCGTCAGGGTACTAGTAGGTATGATACTTCTCTCCTGGTGGTTGAACTCGTCAGGGTACTAGTAGGCATGATACTTCTCTCCTGTGGTTGAACTCGTCTAGTAGGCATGTACTTCTCTCCTGGTGGTTGAACTCGTCAGGGTACTATAGGGGATATTCTCTCCTGGTGGTTGAACTCGTCAGGGTACTAGTAGGCATGATACTTCTCTCCTGGTGGTTGAACTCGTCAGGGTACTAGTAGGCATGATACTTCTCTCCTGGTGGTTGAACTCGTCAGGGTGCTAGGCATGATACTTCTCTCCTGGTGGTTGAACTCGTCAGGGTGCTAGTAGGCATGATACTTCTCTCCTGGTGGTTGAAACTCGTCAGGGTATAGTAGGCATGATACTTCTCCCTGGTGGTTGAACTCGTCAGGGTACTAGTAGGCATGATACTTTCTCTCCTGGTGGTTGAACTCGTCAGGGTACTAGTAGGTATGATACTTCTCTCCTGGTGGTTGAACTCGTCAGGGTACTAGTAGGTATGATACTTCTCTCCTGGTGGTTGAACTCGTCAGGGTACTAGTAGGCATGATACTTCTCTCCTGGTGGTTGAACTCGCAGGGTACTAGTAGGATGATACTTCTCTCCTGGTGGTTGAAACTAGTCGTAGGGTACTAGTAGGCATGATACTTCTCTTCTGGTGGTTGAACTCGTCAGGGTTGGTAGCATGATACTTCTCTCCTGGTGGTTGAACTCGTAGGGTGCTTAGTAGGGCATGATACTTCTCTCCTGGTGGTTGAACTCGTAGGGTACTAGTAGGCATGTACTAGTACTTCTCTCCTGGTGGTTGAACTTTCTCTCATGCTCCATTTCGAGCCCTATTTATATAAAGTTGTACAAATAGTGGTCAATAATTGACTAATGGAAAATAAAAAAGCCCGCACTAATTGGGGAGCAGGGAAAAATGAATACAGCTTCTCATTGGTTCTCCTCCATCGATCTGAAGTAATTGATAGAGAAATTGATGAGGTTTCTGGCATACAAACTTAAGTCACAACTCTACAAGAAAAAAAATTTGAACTTCATCAAGGAATGAGAAAGGTTCGAAGAGAACACAATTAGAAAAGAGGTGAGGTCGATCTAGTAACTAGTTAAAAATATCCTAATATGACATTGCTAAGATATAGAATACTCCCCAACTAATAACGTTACAGGGCAGTAAATGCGACCCGGACGAATGTTCTTTGAAATGCGTCAACAATCTATTTCTTGCATCAAATGTACGGTAACCTTTGGAGTAGCATTACAACTTATTCGCCATTTTATTGGATTTTCAAAGAAAATGTGCGTTTATAATGTAAAAAGGAAAGGGGAGGTCAAGTAAGATGAAGGTAAATAAGCCGTTGCTGGCAAGTTTTACCACAACTTTTATTTAAAATAACTATGTCCTGCAGAATATGGTTTTACACTCCCTGATGTTTTTTTCTAGGAATGTTTGTAATGTATTTTATATGTATTTTTGAATTTAAGGTTCAGAACTAAACATCCTGAACCTTAAGTTGCTTTAGGCCTATATCAGAAAGCAATTCCTAGGCGCATTCGCCTAGGAATTAAAAAACAGTTACATCGTCGTTTTCTCATTTTAGACAAGTGTATCTTTAAGAATCATGGAATAAGAATGTCTCTGTAGTCAACAACCTGTTAGGGGGCCTTCCATGCATCTATATTTTGATCCTCCATGATCAACTATGCATAATGGCAAATGATCATATGCATTCCTCAAGCTATACAAAACTATGACTAGCATCCTTAAATCGATACCGCTCAACAATATTTCAACTCATTTAAAACTCGGTTCATGAATTTTCAAAAAGTTTCAGTGCATTTCCTTTAGAAAACTGTAAACTTGAAATTCGGAGCAAGAAACGGATTGTTGTTATAAACGTATATAGAGCAAATATAACGATAAAAATTCACCGCCGGTTCCAAGATTCGATTCTGGAAACTCTGGATTGGCAAATCTAAACAGAGTTAGATTTTTACGCATAAAAATTGTTTGTAGATTAACTAACCGCTATATATATGTATATATATTTATATATATATATATATATATATATATATATATATATATTATATATATATATATATACATACATACATACATATCTATATTGTCTCTCTTCGTCTGTGGAAGAACTTAAACAGTTCGAAACGTTACGTTTTTATTGTAAGTTTTCTAAATGTCTCTATTTATTTCTCTATATTAAGTATACATACATACATATATATATATATTATATTATATATATATTTCGCTTATAAGCAAGGCCAGTAATTTTTCACATTCTTTAACATAATTATAATTATAGGTTATTTTGTTCATAATATTTACATAAATATAAAACATAATTTTAATTTAGATGAAATTTTTCTTAAATAAAAAAAATTACTCCACAGCTCTTTGAGAAGAAAGAAATAACCGTTGTAAAAAAACAAGATCGTGTGTAGTTTAAAGAGATTTTTATAGAGCTTGAAAAAAAGTTGCGAGGTAGATCTATTATATAAAATATCTCTGATTTTTCCCTGGTACAGAGTTGCGGTCCATGAAAGCAGGACGGGCACGATGCGGTCATTACCGGTCGCTTCTATCGACCCATTAACTCAAACTATTATAATCGTTTTAAACTTTAAATGATTTTTCGAAAAGCTAATAGCCGAGGGAAGTGGATCCCCACGCAGTATCTCCAGATCATCACTTGTATTATTTTTATACTCTGGCTATTTATCTTTTAATCTTTATTATAATCTTTGAATTATAATTTATATTAATGTTTTGCTTTTAGTTTCAGAAACAAATTATTTATTAAATCATACTTTGAATAAGTATTATTAGAATATTTAATAACATAAATATCGAATTAATATAACAACCATACTTCGTCAAATTATAGTTTTTACATGTCGATGCCGAAAATTAATGATACAATATCAATTTTGAGACGTTTTGGAACATTACGATGGGAAACAGGTGCCCATTAAATAGTGTTGGTCTTGGGTTTTAGTTGTCCTGCGAAGATGGGTTGATTTCAGTAACCCCAAACATCAAATTTAAGGTACAATATGGTGCATTAAATACTGTATTATTATGAACCGAGTAAGACATTTTCCTACAGAAATTTGTTCAGCACCTATAGCGAATTTCCTTTGGGAAAAAATTCGCCAATGGGATTAATTACCATTAAAGAGGTTGTATTTACCGCAAGTTGAAGAAGCAATTGAAGAATCAGCTACCGTCGATACTTGCTGTTGAATATAAATATATCCTGGACCGGTTTCGGCTTAATGCCATCATAAGCGCATCATAAGCAACACTCGAGCTCTCAACTAATATAAATTACATCAGTGAATGAGACTAGAAGTTATTCACAGATATAAGTTTATTAGTTGAGTGATCGAGTGTCCCCTCTTCTGCTTGATGGCGTTTAGCCGAAACCGGTACAGGTATGTTCATATCCAACAGCAACTATGGACAGTTGCCTTATAACTTTTATTTAGACTCAAAGATAAATACTAAGGTAAGGGTTATTTACCATTAACTGCAGACACAAATTTGTCAACTGCGGACTAAAAAAATTATCTTTAACATGTTGCATTAGAACCTATGTTGTCATAGGTTCTAATGCAAATGTTCATGCAACATTTTCTAACATGTTGTATGGGTCAAGTAGTAGGTCTAAGCAGATAAAACTTCTTATAGAACATTATAGTGTAACATAACCAAACTAGAAAATTGATAATGAATATTTACGGTACTCAGGTGGTCTTAATTTTACTTGACAAGAATAATAAAAAGTGTAAGAAATTATTTGACAAATGGTTCAACAAGTACTTCTAGAGGTACAGAGGGTACACGGTAGCGGGAATGTGACGAGTAGACAGTTTTATAACAATAATTACCAGGGGTACCTGAATTTGTCACGGACCAGGTACTTCTACCTCACATGGTGACATCAATGAAATTACTTTGTAATAATAACAAAAACAATATGATACCTACCTTGAAAAATATCAACGAAGGTTATGGTAGATTTTAATTCTTATGTGTTCAGGGCATTAGCACTAAAAAAAATATGTATTAATTCTTTAATATTAGGATAAACTAAGTTTATAGATTTCCTTGCACAATCTCAAAACATTTTGTTTTATTTATATCTTCATACTACAATATTTCTATTATTTACATATTCAATACCATTTTATCATATTTTACCAGTTTTTCATTGTTGTTTACAATATTATTAAGTATTATTTTTATATAAACAATTTTAGTATAAATTGTATATATTATATATATATATATATATATATAATATATATATATATATATATATATATATATATATATAATATATATATATATATATTATATAATGGCCAACCGTTATCTAGTCATTATGCAAAATGACTAGATATTATTCATAATATAAATGTATTACTATGGCTGTAAACACAAACACATGCATACACACACACACAACATATATATATATATATATATATATATATATATATATATATATATATATATATATATATATATATATATATATATATATATAATAAAACAAAATCAAAATCCTCACAGCAATATTTATTGGTATAATGGCGGGAAAATAAAACCTTTAGCTGATAATAAGAAACAGTTAAGATTCAAAGAAGAAAATGGCTCAGAACTAACTTTACTGCCAATTATAAAATCTTTATTAAACCCTTTAAAACAATATTACAGCATGGTGAAAGAGAAACCGGTTCAGCAGGTTCCGACCACAGCATTTAATCAAAATTGGATAAAATGTTTGAAAGGGCGTTTATTCACGAAAATCGTGATTCTAATTTTTTCTTAATTTTTTTTTAACTTGGGTTTAAATATAACTTCTTCTTTACCTGAATACCAAAAGCTGTGTGGCTTGCCTATTCCATTGCATATTTTCGCATATAAATAATAATTAATATTTATTAAAACTATGATTAATTTAAATCATCAGTTAAGTAACTGCAGGGAATTAAGAAAACCTTTCTCCTATAGAATGGTGCTCAAAATATTGGTTGGGCATGAGTAAAACTTATTCTTAAAAACGGGTGTTCAAGAAAATTTCAGGGTCAACAGTTAGAGTTTTCCTTAAAACTGGTGTTCACGAACATTGGTGAGATAAGAGTAATATTTATCCCTATAGTCGTGTTCAAGAACATTATTTAGAAATGAGTAAGGTTTATTTAGACGTGTTCAATAACAATAATGAGAAATGAGTATAACTTATTCCTATAGACGTGTTCAAGAAAAATAATGAGAAATGAGTAGGAATTATTTTTATAGACGTGTTCAAGAACAATATTGAGAAATGAGTAAGGTTCATTTCTATAGACGTGTTCGAGAACAATAATGAGAAATGAGTAAGAATTATTCCTATAGACGTGTTCAAGAACAATATGAGAAATGAGTAAGAATTATTCCTACAGACGTGTTCAAGAACAATATGAGAAATGAGTAAGAATTATTCCTATAGACGTGTTCAGGAACAATAATGAGAAATGAGTAAGAATTATTCCTATAGACGTGTTCAAGAACAATAATGAGAAATGAGTAAGGTTCATTTCTATAGACGTTTTCAAGAATAATAATGAGAAATAAGTAATAATAATGATAAATGAGTCAGACAATCGAATACACGTGTTCGAGAACATTAATGGGAAATGAGTTGTTTGAAACCAAAGAGTATGTATACTAACTACATAGAATAAGAATCGGTTTATCTCAAAAAATTCTATGATTTTTATAAAATATAATTTTGTTAGTATCTATCATAGTTTAATAATCAATCTTCTCTTTTGATGGGTAAATTTGTTGTTGTTCTTTATTTGTTAACGTTTTTGTTGCTTCTACCTTAGTTTTAGTTGAGATTGTAAGTCTTCTTGAAAATTAGGACGAAATAATATTTGAAATTTTGGCATGAAAGATAAACCTTGGTCAAGAGGTATAGACAGCAGTTTTATTAGCATGGGCTAAATAAATAATATTTATAATACTATTAATTTAGATATAAATAATAATTTTAATAACATTGATATACATGAAAAATGTTTTTTTCAACAGCACATTTATAATAAATGTGCACTATCTTGAGACAAGACCCTCGCTCTATGAGTTTTTTAACTCCTACTGAGGGCCCTCGCCAAATTATTAATATATATAATATATATATATATATATATATATATATTATATATATATATATATATATATATATATTATATATATATATATATATATATATATATATATATATATATTCAGGGAATCTACCCAGCTTTTTCAGACGCTTTTTATCCACAGTGCTCTCAAAGTAATAATTGAAATTATTTTTTTAAATTACTATCTGTAGATAGTAGACTAAGATTGCAGTCCGGGTCGAGATCTACGGATCTCCAGTCTAGTAAGCAAATACGGTTCATTCTAATCTATCCATTTAATAACAAATGTTATTAAATTTTCCACAATTTCTCTAAATGTAAATCACACTTATAATCAGGAGAAATAAAATAAGAAAATTAGTAATTCTGTTTGGATTGGAACAAAAAAAATGTATTAGAAAAGCAAAGTCCCAAAAAAACAGAAATTAAAAAAAGAAACATTTAAGATATTGATGCCAAGTTAATTATTTAAGTCTTTTAAACAATTAAAATTTCCTACAAAAGATTAAATCCTACTGATAAGAATGTTTATACCAATTCTATCAAATTAAACATTTTAAAAAAATATATAATGAATTAAGCACTGACACATACTTCGTTCGTACCACTGGATGATATTAATTCACCACAAAATATAAGTTTTATAGTGCTTTATATTGCTCATAAACACCACTCAAAACTTTAAGCTTATTTAAAACATAAAACGTACTTAAAAATTTACTTATATATGTCAGCGAATAGTGCATAAATTGAAACTTTACATCTCAAAATATTCACTTGACATTTATATGTTTTAAAATTTTTATTTAAATTACACTTAATATTTATTTAATAACAGCACTATTGTTTTAGGGTAAAAAGTTTTATATAAGTTTATTAAAAAACACAATTTTAATCGGGGCGTATATTATTAAGAATTAAGCCTAGAAGGCTCAATAAAATAAATAGCGAGCAAATATAAGTTGGGTGCGTGTAAATGGGGCTTCTTCTATTTATTACCTAAGCATTTATTTATTTTTTTTTCAATTAAACGACTCTGTGTAATTTTTTTAATGATTATTTTTATAGGTGAGATGGCAATAAAGAAAAACAAGTTTTTATGGTAAATAAATGTGTATTTTATTGGTCAGGTACTGTATTGGGTAAGCGAAATATTGTAAGTTGTTAAGTATTAAGTCCATGGGTTTTAAAGTCCAGAGGTGTACCTGAGAGTTTTCGATATCACAATGCAGTTCAAAAGATCGAATTGATTATCATTTACTACGCACACACAGCGTATTTAATAGGAGATCGTATCCCATATGAATTTAATTCGATCGGGTTATTGCACCGTATTTGTTTAGACGATCAAGTAAGATGACGTCATAACTGATACCGCCAAAACATCACGCCTTTTATCGTGAAGGTTCACTTGGGTTATGAGGAAGTTAACACAAAAAATAATTTAATTTAACTACGATTTTATTGCATAATAATGAAGTTACACTTAAAAATAATATTTGAAAAGTTATTTGGTGAAATTTGGTAAAAGTCAAGCAAAAACAAATACGTGATCAACTCTCAAGGTACATACTGCGTATCAAGGGAGTGATCTGGATACCACCTCCCTAGTTCTTGCGTATCCGACTGGATTCCGTACGCATGGTTCTTACAGCTAATTTATTTATTAGGGTTTCGAAGATAATCTTCGAAACCCTTATACTTTCTGTCGAGCGTCTGTCTGTCCGATTTCACATCTCCGGAACTACGATAGCTAGAAAGTTGAAATTTAGTGCACATGTGTGACTATTTTATCCAACAACTGGAAAAATATAACCAACTATCTGGCATGCGCATTTGTCGATTTATGAGGGAATGCGCACATTCGCATTGCGATAATAGCAGCCAGGAAATACATATAGATAGAGCATGCGTATCTTTCCCATACAATCTCAATTTCTAAAAATTTTGATGGCACTAATGGTGACCGTTAACGGTTAAAGTTTGTATGAAATTAATGGAGAGACAATTTAGTTTAATTTCTCTTCCAGACAGCTTATTTTATTATACTGCATAGAAATTGCCTTTGTCCAAGTAACTTCAACACCAAAATAGTTACAACAATTTCATCAAGCATTATTATGCTTGACTGTAAATATGCTGCGTAATCATTACTTTTTTACCACGAAAAAATGTTCCATCATTCCTTTACTAAGATTAATACAAAATTCTATCCTGGAGTTAAATTAGATTTAAGACAGTGATTTATCTTACTTCACACGTAGTAATAAAAAATTAAAGATAATAGTTGATCCACAAAAAAGTATCATCGACGGTGGTTTACTAGTCGTGAAACTAATCGATTGTGGTACTGCGGTAAGGAAGAATTTCTTCTTCTTTTTTAAGAAAATCACGTGCCAAGTCAAAGAAATAAACGAAAGACTCACCATCACTAATCCGAACCAATATCACGCCTAGCAGCGCCCCTTAAACCACGGATACATCCTGAAATATTCCGTTACCGTTGTCACCCATGCCAAAAACCATTTGATTTAAAAAAAGAAAAATGCTTTTTATTGTAACTCCTCTTTAAGAGTTCATTCACATTGAGTTTTTGATGTGTATAGTTTTTGAAAAGAAACCCTCAATGGTTTTGTAATTTAATTTATATTATTGTTCATCTGGAGTTCCTATAATATTTAGCGACTTCCTACTTTACCATTTATTATCATAAAAAAATGGCCTACACTTTTTCTTGCAAAATTGAATGTGAAATTTATTTCATCCAATGATTCAATCTCATGAAAATTGGATCTTTGGATCTTTCAATTCAATAAATCTCTAAGTACAACTATATAATCTCTAAGGTTACAAACATATACATGATTTAGTCCGTAATGTAAAGTTGTACAACAAAGAACAAATAATATAGTTTAAAAAAGTTAATTAAAGTTAGTTGAATCAAGTGAACTTAACTTAACAAATTATGATTAATTTTAATTTGTAAAAAAAACTGTAAAAGATACACTTACTTCTAATATACTTATAACTTACTTACTTCTAATTACAAATAATAATAGATAAGAAAATGATCTCACTAATAGACGAGCAGTTTAATCTCAATTAAAATCAATAATGAATAAACTGAAATAATTAATAATCGAGGAATAACTAAAAACACAAAAAATGAAGAAACAAAACAAGTTGCTCATATAACCTGCGCAAACTGATTGTTTAAATACGGTATTAACGGTTCTCATGCAATTACATTCCTGTTTAAATCAATCGACCCTTGGAAAAAGCTTATATGACGATGACTTAAAATAATGAAAAATTAAGCGTTCTCATGCGGATCTAAAGATTGAAACCATGTACGATTCGAATTTTATATTGAATGAGAACGTAAAAATGGGTGCAAGGTATCTCGGAACTATCCCTCACCTTATTGGTGGTATCATGTTGAAATATAGATGGTAAAATAAAATCAAATCAGTCATAAAATCGTTTAGGATAATTTTGAGTTATTTTTTACTTTGCATAAAAGCTAAATACGTTGGATAATCTATCGGTGTAATATTGAGCATTCAACATTAATGGTGGCACGATGTTGATTAAAAAAGGGCATCCATAAAGAAATAAAGACAATAAGGATCATGGAGCAACATATATCATCCAATATCCATGATAGTTAATATTGTGGAAAGGTAATCACAGCAAGAATCACACCCCTTTTGTTATCTTGTTTTCACTTTTAGTTCTGCCCCAACAAGAAATTAAAAATCGGGTACGGGGTACCTCGGAACTTTTCCACATTACATCAGATCGCATGGGACTTGCTTCGCTCGTCCTTAGAATGTACAAGTCGTTAAATTTCTCCAACACGTCTTCGGACTTGCTATACATACATTCTTTTCATTCCCAGTGGCCCACTGGGAATGAATAAATGATCCACTGGTCTGGATCATCCATCCATTCATTTTTATGATCAACCAAAAATTATTACTTAATAAAAAATTACTTAGTGTACCTATTTATTACGTAAAGGTATATACTTGTACCAAATTGCAACTCAATTGGACTGTTTTCTGTTTTTTACAATTTTTCAAAAAACGTATTCAAATCATTCGATAAAAATTGAACTAATGCTGATAATAAATTGAAACTAGGCAAGTCTTATACATGGTTACATGCGCGCTAAATTTCAATCGGAACGCATAACTTTTCCGTGTTTTATGATTTTTCCAATTTGTTGCTGAGTCATTATTGTGAGTTAATGACGTCATAAATAAATTAATTTCTGAATAGCACAACTGCAGCGGTAGATTGATTTTTGTACAAAGTTTCAACTCTCAAGCATAAATACACTGACTGATAATAACAGACACACACACAAGTATACACATACAGACAGACAACTTTGCGAAAACAACTCAGGAGGCCAGCCACCAATAAGTGGAAAGCATTGTTGTTGGAAGTGATAATACAACGAATTTGACTAATAAAAAAACAGATTCAATCAATTAGGTTCATTTGTCAGCTAAAAGTCACAACGGACCATTAAGACAAAACTTATACGACTGGTGGCCCATAAAAATACAGTCATTATCATAACTATTTATGTATAGATTTGACAGATGGATCAAATAAAATAAAATATTGTCTTCGAACCGCTATACGTCGAATTGGCATTCCCGATCATCCTGTTGGTCCTAGCCATTTTGCTTTGGGACCTCTACAATTATATTTATTACCCAAATGCCCCCTTCTATGACCCGCAACCTCATACAAGTCGCTGAAATACCCCTTCTTTATTCCATTCTTTAATACGTGATCAAGAAAGTCGTTTTTACGGCTGAACGAATGAACTGATTGTGCAGAAACCAGTTAAAATAGATTTAAGAATGCCCAAAGCATATTTAAGGCCTAAACTCGTCAAAACATCATTCCTCTACTCCACTAATTTTTTGATGATTAAAGATGTCATAAAGTAGGTTAATGTGATGTTGTATACACAGCATAAAAAATGAGCCGAGGCATCTATGAACTGGATTTTCTGTAAATTTCGTCCAGACCCTCTTTTGATGTTTAGGGATGTAAACATCTCTTCCTCCAGGTTAAGCGAAGCTTCAAACATTTTCTATCCATAATTTATTTTTATCATTTAATGCATCCATATAGCACTACGAGACTGCAACAATAACTGAAGAGAATGCTATAAATAATCAAGAGACGTTTTCAATTTTCTCAACAGCATCCTTAATAACTTGATTAAAACATAAAGAAAAAATCAATGTTTTAAAGGTAACAATAACTAGTGATCGGAAGTGGTTGGAGTGAGGTGCTACTTTGTCTATTATGTTTGTTCCTTTATTAAGCACAGAGGATGAGGTAAGAGGACACCTCTAGAAGGAAGTAGAAGCCGAGCTTTGTCAAGTTGGACCGGAAGACGGTAGAATCAAGTCCTTACAGTACAAACCCTCCCCAAGATACTTGATACTTCCTTTTCATATAAAGTCCCTTTTACTTAGGACTTCTTTCATGAATTCTCTTTAACATTATGCTTAGATTTTTTCCTTTAATTATACACAACAGCATATGTGACATCTTTTCAATCCCGAATATTTGTAGAACCTGTTAAATACAGGTTTAAAGTGCAACGATGATTTTAAAACTAGATTCAGAGCAGTAATATAGTTAGCATTTCTTTGAACAAAAGAACATAGTTCGTTATATTTCCAAGTTTTTCTTCGATCTTATACAACTAAGAAAGGCAAACGAGATAGTCTAATACAAGCCATGTCTCCCATATTAACATGGTACAAATATAGAATGCATAGTAAGGCCACGTACAGACCCAAAAATCTGGGTAAAATAAAACCGCAAAATATGAAGAAGGATGGCTGAAAAGACCTTTCCGAACGACGTCAAGTGTACTTAGAGGACAAAATGCAACTGCAAAATAAAAAGAAAGCTGGTTTAAATAATCAAAAAGCATGTTCACAACCCATACAGTGGACCCAGGTTACAATCCACAACTGCAGAATATAAAGAAAGCTAGGTTAATATTTAAGAAGCTTGTACACAACCCTTATGTGTACAAACGGTTTCTGCATCAATACACGCCTGGTTAATACAGGTTAAAATCCATAACTGCAGATTATAAAGAGAGCTAGCTTAAATCTTCAAGATGATTGTCCACAACCCATAAATACGACCAATGTTATAACAATCCGTGGCTCAGATCACCTTATATTTTTATGTTGGATGTTTTATTTTGGCACAGGTGTCACAACAACCTTTGTATTGTGTACCTATTTTGATATGTCTTTAGATACTATTTATAAAAACTGCTTAATAAACTTATTCTTCTTCCAACTATATGTAGGATAAATTAGATAAAATGAAAGCTAAGCTTTTGAAAGATTATAAAGTATAAAATGAAAGCTAAGCGTTTAAAAGATTATAAAGTATAAAATGAAAGCTAAGCGTTTAAAGATAAGAAGTTAAAATGAAAGCTAAGCGTTAAAAGATAAGAAAGTATAAAATGAAAGCTAAGCGTTTAGAAAGTATAAAATTAAATCTAAGCGTTTAAAAGATTAGAAAGTATAAAAAGAAAATTTGGATCGAATTCTTTTAAACATGGACTGATGGTCTCAAGCTAAATTTAAAGCCTTTTCCTATTTTTTTTTTACTTTTCAGAGTGACTTATTTTCTTTCATTATTTATTTAAGTAGTTGTATTATCTCTCAGGATGAAAAGATTTTTACCTCAACCCAATGGGGTATCATCATATTGTTTCATGTAAACACTTATTAAAAACAAGATTTTTTTTATATTTTACTTTATGTTTAAATATAAGACAGGAGTAATAGGTTTGGGTTGTTTCAGGTACAAAGATTTTTTTTTCTTTTCAAGTAATTTATAGAGAATACGTGCAAGGTAGGACCGTCATTAGCTTGGAAGATGAAGATTGTTGCAGCATCACGCACCGGTCTACGATTCCTTTCTTTACTCGGATTTAATAACGTTGTATTTCAACTTGTAATGAATAGTGAAATTTGAAAGGTGTTTTTAGAGAAACATATGGCACGAAGAAATTTCTACGATGTTGTAAACTGCTGACGTGTATTTCATCTAACTATGTATAATAGTTATTTATGCCATATGCTGAGAAGTGTGTCTTTATGTCACGGCAATTAGATTACCGACGAGCGAAGCGAGTCGGGAAAAAATGCCAAGACATAAAGACATTCTCAGCCGGATGGCATACACTATTTTTTTGAGGTAGCACTCATTAAATAAAGCACTAAAAAAATCAAAAAATAGCACTCATTAAACTGCGCTATATACTTAATTGAAAAAAACGTCCAATTATTATTAACTCCATATTATCGCCGTCATTAAATTCATCCATAGCTTCACACTTTTACTCAAAAATGTAAAAGCTTTACAAATAAACACACAAAAATTGTCAATTAGAAAAAAAATTAGTCTACGAACAAAAACAGAAACAAAATGAACGTTTTTAAATAAAGCTCATGAAGGTTTAACACAGATTGTTTTTTGAACACGCTACATTACAGTAATGGAGGCAACATATGAATTACTTTTACGTCCTAGGAGTTTTTTACATTCATTATTGTCCTCGGAGGTGAAAAGTACTAAATAACCTCCTGTAACAATAATGATTGGCTTCTCATCCTAAAAACGGTCCAATAAAGTGCTCAATTACGTACTACCTCAAAAAAAATAAATTAAATTCTGACAAATTTCAATAATTTTCATAAGAGTTGAAAATTCAACACAGAATTTAATCTCTTTTCTTGAAGATTTCAATAAAAAATCTTTTACTTAAAATAACTTTAAATTTACATAAGGCTTTTTAAAATAAATTATTTGATTTAATAATTTGTACCATTTTAATATTAAAACAAAGTACACTTGTATTTTTTTCATTGTATTATTAATAGAAAGTTCTAGTTTAATCCCGAAAATGTTCATTGATATTTGACCCTGAGTTGTATTTACACACAGAAATTATTTTGGGAGTTCAAGAATCAGGATTCATTCTATCATGTAAACGTGGTGTTGTGGGGATCTATTGCTATTTAGACAGTGGCTCAATACCAAGTCTAATAGTATGGTTGCTCGTATAAGGGGTAAGAATGACCGAAATTTTTAAATAATCTTTTAATTTTAAATATATATATATATATATATATATATATATATATATATATATATATATATATATATATATTATATATATATATATATATGCGTGTGTGTATGTAATAGTTTCTATCTTTTTGTAAGGAAGGAAAGATATTTTATATTATATTTTACTTTTTAATATGGTTATGATTATTGATGAAAGTCTGAAGTGATAAATGATAATTTAATAAACAGTTCATCTATGGTAAGTTCACCATGATAAAACCACTTCTCGTTTGAATTCATTTTAATCTATTCCAATTTAATATTATTTCCTTATTATTTTTTATAATTTCAATTATTTATAACAATAGTTTTCAACTAAGATTAGAAGAGAAATAATAGCAATGATTCCTGTTTTTGTTTTGAGAAAAGCGTTTGTTCGTTCCCTTTATAATGATAATGGCGTTTGTGAAGTTAATGTTAACATCGCAAACGCATGATAATGACCGTTTATAGCCTAGCGATCTATCAGAGAAAGCCTCTGCGGGAACCACCTCAGTTGATAATGGCAATCGTTACGCTCCAAGTGTATTCTGAGTTAGTTTGAACCATAAATAATTTTATCTTAACTGAGAGCGTAACCTGGGATACGAACACCAGGTTTGACCTGGTGTAAAAGAATCTCTAACCTCGGAGGGGGCTCTGCACGCTTAATTCAGTATTATTAAATCCCTATTATTTACTAAATATTATTAAATTATTATTAGTTACTCATTATTATTTACTAAATATAATTAAATTATTATTAGTTACTCATTATTATTTACTCAATATTATTCAATTATAATTAGTTACTTATAATTATTTACTAAATATTATTCACACAAGACTATTTCTTATTTCAAATTAATAATAATTTTAAATGGGTATTCTATCTGTAAAAATCTAAATAACTAAAACTTCAAAAGATAAAAAGGGTTTAAGCGATTCTACAGGTACAGACGGTTAATCTGGTTTGTAAAAGAACTGGCTGCGTAAGCGCAACACAGTCCTGTACGGAGATTCCAACACCATCCGAATCCAATAAATTGTAGCGCTAGTAATATCCGCTATGTAATTATATCGTTTCCAAACAACTTCAATTCCTTCTAAACGTTTTTAGTTCCGATAATTATTCAAAATGGAAAAAAAATAGTATAAAAAGCGTATTTTATAACAGCAATTCTTTGAACAATAATTAATTATGTTTTTAACTGAATATAAGGATTTTAACTGAATATTAGAATATTTGAATGAGTTACAAACACTTAGTTCTTTGTAAGTAGACTATATGGGTTTCGTTTTTCAGGACACCATACCCAGATAGGCCGAAAAAGAAATTTAAAAAATTACACTCAGCCTAATAAAATTTAACTTTCCGCCTTGGTTTACAACTTTGTTTTGCGTTTTTACTTAAGCTATTACTACACATGCTAGTTAAGTCTTATGTAATCCCTGGGCTATGAGTACACATAATAGTCAAGTCTATGTTATGTCTAAGCTATATCTTCACATACTAGTTAAGTTCACATTATGTGTACTGTGTACACATACTAGTTAAGTCTTATGTAACGCCTAGGCTATGAGTACACATAATCGTTAAGTCTATGTTATGTCTAAGCTATACCTTCACATACTAGTTAAGTGTACATTATCTATACACATAGTAGTTAAGTCTAAGCTATATATTCATATGATAGTGAAGTCTTGGTTATGGCTAAGCTATTTCTACACATTCTAGCTGTGTAGATATAAAGACTAAAACAAAATACAAATTATTATTGAACTGAACTAAATTAAATATGGCGGACATTTTATAACTATATTTTACTAATAATATCATCACAAAGTTAATATGTCGAACTAATGAAGCAAATTTAATTTTTCAAGACAAAAGTTACCCTTAAGCTCTAAATTATAAAATTAATTAATTATTTTTATAAAAGAAAAAATTTAAATTAAATTTATGAAGTTATTTAAATTAATTATTTCCTTGCCTGAACCATAGTTTTTATTTATTTTTTGCAGCAACACTGCTCGGCTAGGGGGGGAGGCCCTGACTCCCCCCCCCCGGCTGCGCCCATGCTTCTGTTTACTATCAGAGATTGTACACGTCACGTTAACTTGACTATATGTGGTATATATGACTAACGTATAGCAATATGTGGTCAAATGGGCCACGGCGAACCAATAAAGCCGACGAATACATGAACCAATACGAATACATGAATTATTTTCCCAATAACACCCCTCTCCATCCTTCTCTCAATCATTTGTCCAAGAAAGGGCTACCATACTTATTGACTACGTTAAAACAATTCCTACCTAATAATCTACATTAAATTCATCACAAAAAAATGTTCTGTCCTTTTTGAAAATTTTCGCTCAAGTAGAAGATAAAATTCACCAAGAATTTAAAAGGTAGCCAACAAATTTCAGAAACAATTCTCTATATTTTATCGTCGATTCAAAACTGTCCTTTTTTTAAAGAATTGGAAAAAAACATTCCTTTGGTGAATTTTTTGGCGCTCCCATAGAGCATTCTTTGTCGTTTTAAGTTTTGTTTTTTTCTTCACCGACATATTTCACTTTGCAATCATTTATATCTTTTATTTCTCTTTGATACCTGCATTTTAAAAGCAGACGAAAACCCCTAAATAATTTCAGCCAACAAGTTATGAGACAAATTTGAGGAGTAAAAAAAAAGAAATATAAAATCTTGTAGGATTTTTTCGTTTGTAAAAAAAATCACAGATGTCCTTTGAAAAATAAAACAAAGGCAAATATTAAATAAAAACTCAAAAGGAAATTAAAATTGAACAAAATTATTGATGAAGAGAGAGGGTTAAGAATCATTTTAAAAAAAATATTGTTCTTATGAATTTCTTGTGGTTTCTTGTTCTTATCGGTCTTTTTACCTTAGTAGGAATGTTTAATTCAATATATTTTTGAGGAAAATGTTTAACAGCGTGAAAGTTTTCTAAAAAAATATCTTAGTTTGAATTTATGATACCCTTTTAAGTCTTGCAGAAAGACTTGATTTTCGAAGGTGCTTAAAATACTAGATAACTTAGTTTGATAAATAACAATTAAGTATTTTCAAATAGTACTAACTTGATATTTATTTTGATGTGTGTGTTCATAGAAATATTAAAAGTAAACGTTTGATCAAGTCTTCTTGGACGAACCCAGACACTGATGGACTGACGGTCTCAAGTTGTTTCTGAAATAACAAAGGTAATAGGTATCACCTAGGTTTGCCTAAGTATGTCTGTCACTAAGAATTCTTTCACTTGTAAATAATCCTTCTACTTCTCCAGGATTGATCGATTCCTAAGTTCTTCCATTGTAAAAGGCCGAAGTGCTGTTTTTTTTTCTCCGGATAAAAACCTGATCTCCTGAGATAGCCTCGAGACAATCGGAAGCACGGCTTCATTGTTCTCCGTTGTCACAAAATGTCGTTTTAGAACTTGTTTCTTCTTCAACTCGAACCATTCTAACAAGTAATTCTTTAGTTATCTCAGTTAAAAGTTTACATTTGAAACAATTTAAATTTCCTTTTGGACTATTCATTTCTTTTTGTAAAACTAAGTTACATATGAACAGGAGTTTAATGTCACCGCTATAAGAATTTCTCATCAAATGGCATCTTACATTTCTATGATTCAGTATAGAAACTAAAACGTTATATTTTAGAAATTCGTGAAAAAATCGGGTACTTAAATACCTTAGTACATTTCCTCAAACTTTCGGACTCGCAAAGCTAGATCTCAGAATGTCATGATAATCCAAAGTTTAAGGTTCTACCACTGAGGGTATACTTCTCTCACTCTTATAATAAAATATTGATCCAAAATCTATGGTGTTAATACTTTAAACTTTCTTCGCTCGTTCTCAGATTGCCATTAAAGTTTAAAATGTCATTATTTCGGTTTTGCTATGCCAATCTCAGTATTATTAGGTAACCAAATTTCTAGAGTGTTATATCTTAGATTAAATAAAGTGAATTAAAGCTTAGAAAAGAAATTAGGCAGCAATCAAATAATACACAAAATACTATTATATTATGCGGACTCGCTTCGGTCGTCCTCAGAATATCATAATTATCAAATTTTTAAGTTTCTATTACTGTGGTTTCGTTACACTCGATTTCATAATGAAGTTTTGATCCAAAATAGGGTGTTATTACTTCCCACTCGATATGCTTGTTCTCAGAACTTCGCGATTACTTCAGTCCTGTCATTTCGGTTTAGTTGAGCTCGACCTCACAACTATTAGGTAACCCAATTTCTAGGGTGTTTTATAACTTAAGATAAATTAAAGCTTAGATCGTAATATAGCAAATTCAATTAAATAATACAGGAAATAATTTTATTCTTTGATTATGACAAGAAAGTATAAAACCAATGGCCCCACTTAACAGCCTAGCTTTATATCCTTATAAGAATATAAGCTATATTTTTTAAACACTATACAGTTATTTAATGTTTAGGACATCTAAATATACGCAATTAATTTTAATAAATTCAGTTCAATTTATCATTATGGGATGACAAATAAATTTCTATGTTTTTCGGAGCCATTTATTTTCTGCCAATGTTTCTCAAGTATGAAGTTCCTGCTTCGGACTCGCTTTGCTCGTCTTCAGATAGTAAATGCATCTTTATCATTCTCAGCGGTCACCCATACAGCACTGACCACGCTCAATGCTACTTAAATTGTATGATCCAACAAAAATTATGGATGTACTTGTCGTTTTGAAACAAAACTTAGTGTAAATAATTATTAAGTAAAAGTATACAGTTGTACTAAATTTCAACTCAATAGAGTCATTTTCTGATTTTTTGCAATTTTTTAAAAAACCCTATACTAAGTCCTATCCTACGAGTCATTCAATAAAAATGTAACTAATGCTGATAATGAGATAAAACTTGTCACATATGCATGTCTTATACATACCTACATGGGTGCTAAATGTTAATCGGATTATGATTTTTTGATGAGTCATTATTGAGGGTTAATGACGTCATAAAAAATATTTTCCGAATAGCACAACAGCAGTAGTCTGATTTTTGTACAAAGTTTCAACACTGTAGCATAAATACACTAGTAGCTATGCTGGTAACATACACACATAGAGACAGACAACTTTGAAAAACCCTCTCAGGAGGTCTTAAAAACACCTAAAACGGATAATTCCGGTTTCATCCCGGTTTCGAATTTTTTTCAAACACAATACTTTTCCAATAACCTACGGTATAAATCAGGAAAAGTATGTAGAAATGAAAACCCCTTCCACATTTACCATAAAAATTGGCATATCGTCTATGTAAAGTTATCAGTGATGCGAATTTCAGTAGAAGGATGTTTTAACAGTCATGGCCCCAAACCAGCCCAAGTGTTCGCAGATAAAACTTACTATAAATGGAAAACCAAATATACAGCATTATTTATTTCTATAGCTTAACTATACTTTAATCTTAATTTTAACCAACTAAGTTGTACCAACTTGATCCTTAAGCTGTTTTATTTAAATCCCTTTTTACATACTTCCAATTCGAATCCCACAGTTAAAGAATCAAAAGTCGAACGATAATAAATTGTTAAATATAAGTTTTTACAAATAGGAAGATGAGTGGTCGTGATGCACGACCGGTCCTGCACCAACATGATGTGTTCAGACAGCATGCCTTGTTTCCTATATGCAAATACGGACAACTTCTTGTGTGGGGTTACACTGTCGGTACAAGAAACAGTGCTGGATCGAGGATCGTCGGTAAAGACCGACAATTCATTGCTCATCCATCTGTCTGACTGACGTCTCGCCCTATCAGAGACTTTATCAAGATCCCAACTTAAAATTCATTCCAATAATGTGCACCTAATATTTTAATATTTAATTCTTATTGTTAATAATACTAAAATAAAAAAAGAACCCAACTCACAAAATAAAAATTGTATAAGCTAATCGTGACAGTCTGTAAGGTCAGTTTGCGACTATACTTGTAATAAAAGATCTGAGTTACGACCGAGATCGTATCACCCGTTGATCGTGGTACAAACTATACCAGTTTACGACAATATTTAATTAGTTTTTGATTTATATCGGGTCAGTAAGGAATGTTGACAGGAAATAGGGTATACTATGGTCAAGTTGTACTTTCAAAACAACAATGCATAATAGCTGAATATATTTTGTAAAATTTTGAAACGAAGGCTGCTTGGATTAAATCGTAAAGCCTTGGCAAGAAAAGAAGTACTCTCCTTGTTCACGCAAACATCTCTGGCTGTGATAAAAATCGCTAACGAAATAGGTAGCAAAGTGGGAGTCAAAGTCAGTAATGTTTCAGAGATCACAAAAACCACGTTTGTTAAAGTATATAATGTGAGAGCGTGTCCAGGTTATTGTAACATCGTCAATCCAGTTTGCTGTAATAACATTTTTTTAAATTAACAAAATATTTATTGGACTGTTAAGAATTAAATTCTAGATTAATAATGAAGACTTCAGTCTAAAGGACTGAAATCTTCATTATTAACCTATAAAGTATTTTCAAAAATCTGAAAAATAAAGGGTTATAATTTTCGCCAGTGATTAAGATTTTCGGAGAGCCAAATCAAATGAAACCGGTCCTAATTAATACGGAATAAAATAAGAAATACAAGTTACTTATTTTTTTCTAAGATGCTTCAAAAGAAAATCGCTAAAGCATCATAAACTGTGCTTAAAATTAGTGCGAATAATGCTATGCTGTGATGATGACCATAGTTTTGTGTAACCTGTGGAATCTCAGGCTTGATCAAGAGGACTTTAGTCCTATAAAAAGTTTTGAATGATTTATTCAATTTATAAATTTCACTAATCTTTGTAGGCCATCTTTAGAATCTATATACTAACTACATTAATAAACAAAAAGGAACAAACAAACACAATACATAAATGGAGAGACTAGAAAAATCACAGCTTAAGAAAATAAAAATGATTTTTATAGAACTAAAGTCCACTTCATCAAGCCTGAGATGTAGTTCTAAACACTTTCCAGTGCTACAAAGAACAAACTATTAATCTGTGGACTACGAAAAAATAGAAAAAAAAAATCTCCGTAAAATTTCTCTGTCAATTTTTCCGGATACGGAAAAATTGTAACAAATAGTTGTGCCATTGCACAGATTATAAAATATAAACCGGAAAATAACGACAGAAATGGATCGTTGAGAAAGGAAGCACGCATTTCAAAGGAAATTGGTCCGCCTCGCGGACCTCCCCGCCAGAATTATAACTATTATTATTGATACATAGGAATGAAATGAGAACTACATATTCTAAAATCTAAAAAGCTATAAATATGTACTTAACAGACACCTTGTAATAAATCAACAAATAAATAAATGAAATTAAGAAAGTGCAAAGGATATCTTTTTAAAATAAACCTACAAATAGAAGAACCATTTGACCATCAACTTAAATCAAGAATTTAAAGCGTCATCTCTTTACTTAAAGAAACAAAACTATTTTCTTTTAAAGTTGAATCTTATTACTATAAGTTGACAACTTAAATTCAGTGGTCATAAAAGATGTAATAAAGCATTAGGTTTAAGAAATGTGTGAAAATAGAAAACTTTGCTCATAAAACTTTATCAATGTCCACATAAAGTTGCTAATAAAGGGGATTTTTTCCTCATGCTTTGTTCTGAATCATCACGTAGTGGTAGAGTCGTTTTCAAAATTGCATTTTTTTTTGTAGAAACCGATCTATCTTGTTTTTTTATAAAGCAGGTGTGGGAGAATAAAAAGCTCGAGTATCGATCATTTTAAAAAAATCAAGAGCAATAAAAACAAAAAAACTACTGAACTTACTATAAGGAGCGGTCGATGTATTTAATACGATTTTTCTTTATTTGTGGCGCCTTTAGTAACATTGGTAGAATGACCAATCAAGTTGGTAAACCTGTCTTTAAAAATAAATAGTGCCAACTACTCCCCAACTAGTTTTGCTTTTAATCGGGTGATAAAGAAAGGAACGGGTTGGTAGGCGTGAAAGACTATAACATTAAGCGATCTTCCTCATACACTGGGAAATTAAAAGATGTGTACAATTTTTAAGCCGAACACATTTCTTTAGATAAAATTTTTATTAGCATACCATGGCTAGTAAGTAGGTGGGAGGAATGCAGACTTATTAAAACGATCCAAGTAGCGACATCTGGACACTGTGCTCTGAGAGTACACCTATATTACAGCTATTCTTAAATAATCAAATTCTGCCGCGGAGGGCCGCAACCCAAGCGATTTTTTTTAAATACTTGCTTTCTAGCCTATCAATCCAATTTTTGCTTCATTTTTCAGTATATATTTATTAACCTGAGCAGTAGCGTCACAACTTGTTATTTATTTTGATTTTTTTTTTTTTAAAAGAAAGAAATGAGCATATTTATTTCATAGATTGTGCACTGCACAACACATCATTACTTACACCTCAGTTTATGCTAATTTACAGCGCATTTTCTTAAAAATATCAACAACAAAAATAAACATCAAGTTGTGACGCTACGGCTCAGGTTAATCTGGGGGCACGGCAGTGCCCCCACCGTCAAGTATAGCGGTCATTGGTGTACCAACCTTTACAGGAAGCACCTCCAGGCTATTTTCACTCCCTTGTATATTTTTATTAAGGACATTATAAAATATAATTTTAATATTTAGTAAAAGATCTTGTTGAGCTGACCCATTCTACTGAATTTCATATTTTCATATTTCATTCACAGGTGTTAAGATATAATGGCTCAAATTTAGGCAGTTTTGACACTCACTCACTCATCAAAATTCTAAGACGCTTCCAGAAATCGTAGAAATTTGGTACATAGATAAATTTTGATAAGAAAAATAATGAAAAATTGTCAAAACCTAACATTTTCAGTTCTTTCTACCTAATATGTTCTACTTAAGTTGAAAGGTAATCCTAACCTCAATTTTGCGTATAAAGAAAACTTTTGACAACTAGCCCTACCTAGTAGAGAATTTTAGAACTAAGAATATCGAGAGTTTTATTTTGACAGTACTTTTCCTCAGAAAATGTCATGATTCATGACTAAGGTGGCAATTCCTCGGTCTACATGTAGATATTGTTTTAGCACAAGACTCGCTTTGCTCGGCCTCAGAATATCATAAATATCCAAAACTTAAAGCTGTATTCATTAGTCCCGCAACGCTCAACCTAAAAATTATGGCTAACCCAATTTCTGGTGGCATAAATTTAAGGTAGATTACAGATTCAAATAGAATTACAGTGGAAGCAGCAACGCTATTCAACTACATTCTATTGCAATACTGCATTACATTCTATTACAATTTTTATTTTTATTATTATTTACTCTTAAAATGTAAAGAGTTAAGACTTAACTTGATATCAATGGATATCAAGTTAAGAGCAGTCACAAAAAGAAAACGTGAAAAATCTACCAAATTGTACAAATGATGAAGTCAGTCTACTTAGAGCTGATTTATGAAGTGTTATTCAAGGCATAAAAGTTTTTCGGAAGTTTTACAGCTATAGCCTTAGGCATTACAGTAAGTAAGGTTTCGCTAGGCGAGTAACAACCCCGTGAGAGAGTTGTGAATGGACTTGGTACGGGTTTTGCCTCGGGCGATCGTCTGCTTCCTTAGACCGACTGACTCATTCACCTAAATAAGTTTTTGGGTCCATTTATAGCTTTTGAAAATTATAACTTAACTAAGTTCATACACTTCATTATACCTTTAACTTCTGATCATAAAGATGTAATCTGATTTTAAGATGAATAAGATGTCCAAATGGAGTCCAAAATATTCACAGATATCTTTGAAAAAAACCGTACACGAGGTTTCTCTAAATTTTCCTCCCCGAATTAGATTCGCTCAGCGGAATATGAAAATCATCATATTTACATTGCAGTACATTTTCGGTCTCGCTTCGCTCATTTTTAGACAGTACATACTCTATATTCACATCGGTTAAATATGGAATCAAAGCGAGGATAGTGCGATGCTTTTGTTCGTATGATCAACCCCGCGTCTCCCACCACTCCACCCCTGAAGCACTGGAGATCCCCGATCTCAAGTGCTGCTACCAACTGCTTTTGGAATCACGACTAAGGTGACAGGCAGATAGTATTATATATTAAGGTAATATAAAACCACATTATTTTGTGCGGTCAACATGACTGTAAACCCATGTCATCCTAGCGGAACTGAAAATTAATCTCACTTCAAAGTTATCTTTAAACATCAACTTATCATATTGCGCATGTATACTAACATGGGGTCCGCAGGGAGGGGGTCAACCGATCACTTACCCCCCCCCCCCCCCCACGAAAAGTTGGATTAAACCGCACTGAAAATTATTTAAAGTTTAATGGTTATTATCCTGCATTTTTTTATAAAAATAACTAACGCTAGATTGCAGTCAATGTCAAAAAAGACGCTCGTTGCGCTCGCTAGATTGTATAAATATATGCGTGATTCGGGAAAGAGGCTCACACAGATTGCTGAAGTATATTATAAGATACGTAAATAGGAGCATGCTTGGCTTGCTAGATTGTTGAATTTAAAAATTAGATTATTACTAATATAGGCTGCCTCGCTCTTAGGTTGATAAACCCTTATTTGATATGTTTTAAAAAACTCGCTTCTTTAAAAGCCAAAATGAATTAAAATATTTACTTAAGCACAATAAATAAAATATTACATATTTTTTTCAATACATTAATATTTAGTTTTGCTGAACTCCTATCCCTGACTTTTGTGAAAGTGTGCTGAATACTATACCCACAGCACATTATAGATTACTGAACATGATTGCTTGACCCCCCCCCCCCCAGGAAAAAATATCAGCGGACGCCATGAATACTTTCGTTATTTATTTAAGATACTTTATCGTCGTTGTTTATTATAGTTATGAGCGCACTGTGATAAATTAGGTTTAGAATCCCTTTGTTCGTCGTAATCATATGAAGCTCTGTTTTTTAGCTAATTGTTAAATAATATTAGAGTTTGTCCAAAGTTATTAGACAAGTTACTGTTACTTCCGATATGTGTTTAAATAAATGTTCGTCTGTCTGTCCCGTTGTTCGTTGTGTAACCACCTCTAAATTCTTCTCCCAGTAAACATTCCAACTCCCCCTCCTTAAAATCCCTTAAATCTATCCTAAAATTGTTTTTCTCGCTTAGGAGCGTTATAAGATATTTTTATTGAGCTTCATATCTTATATTTTTTAATCGTATACTTTTTTTTTTCGATTTCTTATTTTAGTATTACTCATTTTAATTTAATAATTTTTTTTTTTGTTATTTTTAGTATAAATTATGTGTGTATTGATGTCATAAACTTTAGTGCTGCCCTTACATTTCTGTAAGCCCTTTACCATGTTCTACCAGTAGCCCTCTCTGCTGTCTAGGTTTTATGTAAATTTTTTGTAAATTAAATAAATACTAACTCAAGAAGTTGATTTACAACATAGTCAGGTAGTTCTAAAAGTCCCTTCACACCCTATGCAGGAATACGCAAAGCGTGTCCTCGGGCCCCTGGAGTCCCAGATTTTTTATGAATTATGATTGTTTACTTGAACGATTTAATATTCTTACTAAATGAAATTTGTTTTCATCCCTGACTTCATCATAGACTGATGAATTATTTGAAATCGATAGAATATGCAATGATTTAAGTTAATGGTTTAAATCTTCCTGTACAGCACATAGGTTTAACTGATCATGCCATAGGATCGGTATAGATCCACAGTACACCACATTAGGTTTAACTGTATCAGTGCCATCAGGACGGGTATAGATCACAGTACCACATAGGTGATCAGTGCATCAGGATAGGGTAATAGATCCGAACCAGTACACAACAATGGTTTAACGCATCAGTGCCATCAGGATCGGGTATAGATCCGACCATAGTACGACCACAATATAGGTTGAACTGCATCAGATCCATCAGCGATGTAGGTATAGATCTGACCAGTACCCACATGGTTAACTGAATCATGCCATAGAATCGAGTAGATACGACCAGTACACCACATAAGTTTAACTGCCAGCACCATCAGGATCGGGTATAGATCCAACCAGTACACCATCGGATGTAGATCCATCAGTACTGCATATGGGTCAAGCTGCCCGTCGCTTCAGGATTGGGTGTAGATATATTTGACGGTACTTCGATGACTTTCATTGCCATCTTTAAGTATTCTATCTGTAAGGACTTGAACACATTAATCATAGGACTAAACAAACACTAAAACCATCAATATAAATAATAAATTAATAATAACGGTACCGAAATTCCATGATGTCACTAAACTTTAACTTTAGAATATCCTTTCCAAAGAAAAAGATTACAAAATGAGAAAATAAAGTTGAACACTCTGCACGCAATATCACCATTAGTATACTTGAACCAAATTTCAATCCTCCAACATTAATTTACAATCTTATTACATTCATTTACTAACTTTGTGTAAAATATTTCACATGCAAAAGATATTCATAATATACTCATTACATTCAAGTATTTATTTATGTACTTTTTATTTTCTCTACACTTACAACACAAGGTATTAAATATTTATTTTATTTACTTTTTTATTTATTATAGTTTTAAAGCATTTTTTTTTTATTTGATTTAAAATCTTTTTATATTTTCTACCTATAAGTAATTTTTCTTTTAATAAAGACATGCGATCCGATGACTTTAAATATTAAACAATTATTTTACATAACTGAATATTGCGTTCTCATTCTTTTTAATATTATGAACATCTAGTTCTTATCAAAGTTTTATTAGGTATAAAGTTATTATTAGTAATATATCAAGCATTCTTTTTCCTATCTGATATAAAAGGAAGAGGAAGCTTTGTGAATGAGAAAAATATAAAACCCATAAAATGTTTATACAACAAAAGAACTAATTAGGTTAGAGGTCCAATCCAGTGTATGTAATAACTCTACGACCCAAATAATTCGATGGTAACTACCGTGCGATCCACATAATTTGATGGTAATTACCCTACGACCCAAATAATTCGATGTTAACTACCCAAGACCCAAATAATTTGAGGGTAATTACCCCGAGACCCAAATAATTTTATGCTAATTACCCCTCGATCCAAATAATTTTATGGTAACAGCCCCGCGACCCAAATAATTTGATGGTAATTACCCCACGACCCAAATAATTTGATGGTAACTGCCCCGCGACCCAAGTAATTCGATGTTAACGACCCCGAGACCCAAATAATTTGATGGTAATTACCCCAAAATCCAAATAATTTGATGGTAATTACCCCACGATCTAAATAATTAGATGGTAACTGCCCCGAGACCCAAATAATTTGAGGGTAATTATCACACAATCCAAATAATTTGATGGTAACATCCCGCGATACAAATAATTTGATGGCAATTACCCCACGATCCAAATAATTATATGGTAATTCCCCCGCGACCCAAATAGTTCGATGGTAATTACCCCACGACCCAAATAATTTGATGGTAACAGCCCCTCGACCCAATTAATTTCATGGTAACACCCCTCGACCCAAATAATTTGAAGGAAACCACTCTGCGACCCAATTCTTATATCTTATTGTAAATAAGCAAGTTTTTCGGGCTTAGTATTTTGTAATATTTTGAATTATGACCAAATAAATTAACAAATCAGTACTTACTGAGTTCTGTATTACAAGAATAGTCAATTATTATTCGCTTATAGCATTTAATAAAATTGTCCAGCTTTAATATGCTTGTCCACAGTACAAATTATTAATCGGCGAGCGCAGGGTGACAGAAATTATAGCAGTATTATACTATTTCTCCTATTTTTAGGGTTCTTGAGTGTGTTCTTGAAGTCAGGTCCTGGACAAGATAGTCCTCTAGGCAGCCTGACGCCAAACTAGAATTATGGTTTTATCTTTATTCTAATTTTATTTTTAAGACAAGCATCGAAAATTATAGGACTGGCAATGCTCCAATTTTACCTTTCCTTGAATATAGTTTAGAATATTCATGATTCAAAGTCCGTTGCAGCGCCACCGTCGCTGATAAGAAATTGATAACGAAAGGGTGATCATTGTTAAATTCCATATGGAGCTTTTTTAACTTTTCTTATTTTTTACGATTATTTCTTTAATTTTTTTTCCAAAGTACTTTAATTAATTTTAAGACGTATTAACTCAGAAGAATCATTAATTCATTGAAAAATAGGATTTTAATGGGTTGTCACGAATACTTAAATTGAGTGATATGAAGGTGAAAATCCCTATATAGTGTTTTATTTTATATATTGTTAATAAATTTTACTTTTAAATAATTTTAGTTTTCACTAACCCACAAAATTACAGTTTTATAGCATTAAATTGTTTAAGTTAGTTGTAACGGGTATTTAAATTAACTGACAACATGCTGATTTTCACCATAACGGTGTTTTAATTTAGTAATTGCTAATAAATTTTATTTACTCACTAAAATAATTAATAACTCACTAGTATAAATTATAACTCACTAAATTCAGTCTTTTTTTTGTAAAATGTTTGTTTAAATTGTCCGTTTAGGTATTATTATATCTGGGTCAAATCGGATAAATCCAAGATAGTGATAAGAGCCTGATTCTATATTTAAAATCCTGGAATAATCAAAGTATTTATCCATAAAATATTGAAAATTTATTTTAGCACCGATGGTCGCTCTATTTATATTTAACTCATTTATCTCAAATTAACTATCAATAAAAAAAAAAAATAAAAGAAGAATATCTACCGGCTCCCATGCTAATCCATTGATAAAAATTATTTTAATCCCCTTTCGTTTTCCCGCCATTGGTGTTGCCAACCTGACAACGATCTCTTTGAATCGCGAATATGTAATTCAATAAACCAACAAAATGTTTCACAGTCACAGAAAAGAACCTATATAGAGCCGTATGTATCTAACGAACAAGGAAGGAAACTGTAAAGTACTTTGGGAATAGCTAAGTTCTCATCGATGTTTATACAAGTTAAAACTAGAAAATAAAGTTTATAAATTATTTTTCATTTTTTTTTAAATTATATTTTCATATTATTTAATAATAATGTACTTTAACCAAGCATTTTCTCGCAATAAAAAGTAATTGTTTGCGACCCAATTTAGTATCGCGACTCAAGCCTTGAGAATCGCTCTCTTAGACGACATAAGAACATGAAGATTTAGGTCTTCAGGTGGTGACCTCGTCAGTTTAGATGAAGAATCCTACGTTTCGCTTCCACTGTGGGAGGCATCTTGAATAGAAACACAATGCTCTACAAATCTGAACCTCCACAAAACTCAGTTCAGTTTTACAAAACTGAACTGAGTTTGGTAAATTGCTTTATAGAGCATTGTGTTTTAAGCGAATTTCCTTTGGAAATTCGCCTAATGGGATAGTTTATATCCATCATGTACATCCCAGAAATGTAGCTGTATCCTACATCCCAGAAGATGCCTCCCACAGTGGAAGCGAAACGTCGGATTTTTTATTTACATTGATGCGGTCAATACCGGAAGACCTAAATCTTCATAACAATAACTGCGGAAGCCTGCGGAGTTTATTATCGTATTATCTTACTTTTTATGGCCTTATTTGCCAAAAAAGAAGTTGTGTTAATGAGTTTAAACATTGGACAGAACTCAAGATAATGAGATGCTTTTAATAGTATCAATAATGCATTATTAATTGCAAGGAAAACAAATAATTAGCGTAAACTTAATTTGCAGAAGTAAATGTATAAAATTTGTGATTTTGAAAAGAGAGACGAGTTTTCTATCGTACGTTGTACGCTACAAACATTTAGTCCGATCCCAAACTAAAATCTTCAAAGCAGTTTATTACCATAAGAACAACTGGTAAAACATGCTAGTACAATCATAATGCGCCGAAGCTTGTTACCTAGTAATTAGATAACTTCTTATGCATAATTGACTTAATTATATCACCCCCTTAGGCATACCTGACTAAATTAAATTAATTAAATTGCATGTCATAAGACACATTTGCGTGTATACTATCTCGACATGTTTGTCTCTAGGATATATTCTTACCTACTTTTATGGGATATAAAGTAGGTAACGTTTAAAATGACAAGATAAAGTACGTAATTATATTTAAATTACTAGATTTTTTAAAGAAAGTAACCTGCATTAGTTACATGAAACATGCAATAAGTACAGCTACTTGCTATACTTGTGTAGCACTTATAATCAAATTATGAAGCATGCAATACATCATGCTATTACTCAGCATAGTTTTAACGGTAGCAGAACATATTATGAAAACAAACTGAATAAAACATTAAACTTTTAAATGTTTTCTAGTGTAATTGATATAGCGTTACTCTTCTTCGTCTTCAAACGTAGGTATATTTTTTAAAAAAACTTGAATTCTCCATGAAAATTCGAAACCATGGTTTTCATCATAATCATCATTTCCACTCAGGTTTCGAGTGAATTTCATCATAATATATGTCAGTGTCTGTGTGTCAGTATCACGCATAACTCCTAGAGTGTTTAGGCTAGGTATTTCAAACTTAGCACAAATAAGTGTATATAATATATATACATATATATATATATATATATATATATATATATATATATATATATATATATATATATATTATATATATGTATATGTATATATATATATATATATATATATATATATATATGTATATGTATATATATATATATATATATATTATATATATATATATATATATATATATATATTATATATAATATATATTATATATTTTTTTATTTTTATTATTTTTTTTTTTTTGAGCGCTACAAATAAGCATGAACTAAACTTCAAATGCGTGCGAATAATGGAGTAACGTGTAGTGTATTATCTATAGGATAAATATGCGAATTTTCTTTGAAAAATTTAATTAAATAAGAAGATAAGAAAATTAAATAAGAAGTATTGACGCTACTGATTAGGTTATTAAATTTATACCGAAAATTGGAGTAATAAGCAAGAAAGCGCGCATTTTAATGAAAATCGCCCGGCTAGTAGACTTCCGAGCCAGTATTTGTAATAAAGTATTGTTAGCCAAAAATTCCAATACCGGGATGTCAACGGAATCACCCGATTCAGGTGCTTTTAAAGACTCCTAAGTAGTTTTCACAAATTTATGTAAGTGAGTGTGTATATATGTATGTATGTAAGTGAGTGTGTGTATGTATGTATGACGTTGTGTGTCTATTCCCAACGTAGCTCTGGAGTATTTATGGTGTATAGTTGAAACTTTGAACACAAATCAGTCTATAGGTGTAGTTGTGCTTTATAGAAAATACACTTTTAAGCCCTCATAAACCCGCAATAATGACTCATCATAAAATGCGGAAATTTGGCATACATGTAGCCATGTATAATAGTAACATTCGCACCAAATTTTATCTTATTATCTGCATTAATTTAATTTTTATCAAATAAATTTTATACGATTTTTAAAAATAATTATTAAATCGAAAAAATGTAATTATATTAAAATTTGGTTAATTTCGTTTCATTACGACAAGAATATCCATGATATTTGCTATGATGTATTTTATTCGTTAAATTCCCTCTTCAACATCGCATTGAGAGCAAAACAAGCTGACGCTTTCGCATTTTATGTTTATTTAATATTAATACAGTTTATATGTTATATAATTACGCGTCTTGTGAAAGTGTTTTATTGTAGAGCTAGTTTAAACTTAGAGATCTTCAGGATTGCTACAGTGGTAAATATATTTGCAAAAATATATTATATATTAAATATATTCTGCTTGATTTTATCTGACTATTAAATCTTTAATAGTAGTAGTAAAACAAATATATTTTGAGTAAAAGTATTTATTATCTCAGTACGAACCCACACATAAACCAAAGTGAATCAAAAATAATTAGATCATAACAAGAAAAAATAAGTAATAAAGAAAATTATTTCAGACAAGTCTGAACGAAATGAAAAGATAACGGAGATGAAATACAATAGAGTAAACAATCAAGAGAAAGAAAAATAATTGAACGAAGACGAAGAAACAATCTAATTCAGTAATCTACAAATAAGCGACCCTCAAATCTGATAAAATCATTCTCAATACCTTGTAATAAATAATCTAAAATAATAAGCCTTGTACAAAATTACGAGGAATTTGAGTTGTGCCTGGTATTGGCTTTATTATCGATTTAATAAGCATTGAATAGGGGTCACGTGACTCTAGTTATGCCCGTTAGTACGCCCTGAAATGAAATTACGGGTCAAGATGGAACGTTAAGTGGATTTCGGATTATTTAGGTTCGATACCGTATACAACTCGGGGGTAATTTGTATTGGAATTAGTTTCGTATAGAATGGGTGTTAACGGGTTATTCGGATTTTATTAAATAATTGAAATGTTATTATTTATTGAAATAACGTTTGATATGGTTCTTGTCATGGAATGTTTCGAGGAACAACAGAAATGCTGGTGACATAGTATTAAATAATTATACAATGACTTTATCTCCACTTTCTTACAAGCAGAGCTGGCTTTCGGCAGTGAAGCTATTCCCAGTACTGGTGAGAAGTAGTCATGGTTAATTCCTGAATTTTAAAGAAAATCTCAAAACACCCTCCGCGAAACTTCTAGAACCTAGCCTGGAATCTTTATTCACATTTCTTTCAGCGAATAATAGTTACTACAAGATAAACGTTTACGCTTTCGGGTTAGAAAAGTTATCTACAGAGTAATCTATATAGTTATCCATAGAGTTATCAATAATGTTATCTATAAAGTCATATATATATATACAGGGTGTTCATATAAAGTGTCCACCAGAAAAGGAGGTGATAGTACTCCTCAAAAGGAACAAAAAATGTCCTATAAATAAACCCCGATCTCCAACCGTTTTCCCACAAGGTCAAATTTAATATTTCAAAAAAATATTTGACCTCACATCATAAAATTGTTAATAGGGATTTAACTATTCAAGCTAGAAAGGCGAAATTGGTATCATTTGAAAGCTGAGTAAATTTCCTAAAGGACAAACTACTAACTATATCAAATATGTTGGAACTACTTCCCAAAATTTTGCATGAAACATGATTTTTTTAAAAAAATGAATTTTATGGAATTTTTGTAGTAGGCATTAGAGGAAGTAAGAGATAAGCAAAAGTTCAGCCAAGAACGGAAAAAAACTTCTCTTTTGATTGCCCTTTAAGAAAAATTAAATAATTTTATACATTCAATAGTCAAAAGTTTAGCCATTCTTCTAGAAGTTGGAAAAGCTGATATTTTTTTGGCATTTTTGCATATGTCTACAATGTTAATTACATGGTACATAAAATAATTAAAAATCTCTAAAGCAAGGAAAAGAGTGGTTTTAGAGAAAAATGTGTAAGAATAAAATAAGTTTATTTTACCTTCTAGAGTCTAAAAATCGTATTATTAAATTATTTTTGAAAATAAATATTTTGTTAAAATAACACATTATTTTCACTTTTATACGGCAAAAATGATCAGTTTTTACAACTACTAGCAACAATACCTTACATTTTTGACTATTGAATGTATGAAAATATTTCACATTTTCTTAAAGGGCAGTCAAGAGAAGTTTTTTCCGTTCTTGGCTGAACTTTTGCTCATCTCTTACTTCCTCTAATGCCCTACTACAAAAATTCCATAAAATTCATTTTTTAAAAAAAAATCATGTTTCATACAAAATTTTGGGAAGTAGTTCCAACATATTTGACATAATTAGTAGTTTGTCCTTTAGGAAATTTACTTAGCTTTCAAATGATACCAATTTCGCCTTTCTAGCTGAATAGTTAAATCCCTATTACAATTTTATGATGTGAGGTCAAATATTTTTTTGAAATATTAATTTGACCTTGTGGGAAAACGGTTGGAGATCGGGGTTTATATATTATAGGTCATTTTTTGTTCCTTTTGAGGAGTACTATCACCTCCTTTTCTGGTGGACACTTTATATGAAACACCCTGTATATATATATATATATATATATATATATATATATATATATATATATATATATATATATATATATATATATATATATTTTATTATATTTAATAATATATATTAATATATTTATATATGTATATATATATAAATATATATGTATATATATATAATATATATATTATATTATATATATATATTAATATATATATATATTAGGGGCCTGAAACATCGTTTTGGCTCTCTGGGGCTCAGTGTAACCTCATTGAAACCTCCTTTAGGAGTAAGTTAAGGTTATAATTAATCAATTTCTTTCGGTTTCCCGCACATTGTTTGTGTTTTAATTAGTATTATTACCGTTCTTCTGTACAAGTTAATGTAATTTTGTAATAACTATTTGATAACATTTTTAGCAAAGGTGGTACGATCTTCTCTCCAGGAATGACTACTGTCCTGCCTTACGATATTTTCTCTCCAGGAATGACTACTGTCCTGCCTTACGATATTCTCTCCAGGAATGGCTACTGTCCTGTCTTACGATCATCTCTCTAGGAATGACTACTGTTCTGTCTTACGATATTTCTCCAGGAATGACTACTTTCCTGTCTTACTACAACTAGTATTACTTTATATTAATAAATTAATATTAGTTTTAGTAAGGTAAAACAGGACAGTAGTCATTCCTGGAGAGAAGATCGTACCATTGGCTCATTTTCACTAAATCATTTACCTCATCAACAAAATATTAATTTTTTTCTCCAATTTCATAACTGTTCGAGCAAGCATTTAAAGTACGTTTACAAAATCAGGGTCGTAATACCTCGTTATAAACAGAATTAACTTTCATTTTTAAAATATCTAAAAATCACGTCTAATCTTTGAAAGCTTCAAATGTATTCATAATTATACAGCGTCTAATTAACAACATTAACAAAATAATTATACTAATTTACGAATAAAATTAAATCATTTAGCATGAAGTAGGCTTTTATATAAGCATTTAAAATATCTTGGAACTTAAAAAGTTATTTTATAAACACATTTATACACGCCAATCTATTAATAAATGATTATTTCAAAAAAATGTTATAATAAAATGTTTTTAATAATTAAAAAAAACAATTAACTCAAATGATGTCACTTCAGTATGTAATAATAATGATAGTAAAAGCTAATGATTGACATGATGAGCTGTTAATTTTTTTCTTAGCTAATTTTTAGTACCAAGATTTATAGTTATTGAGTTACATAAACAGGCTGTTTGGCAGGAGGTCCGGAGTTCCTTGGACCAGTCCGAACATGCCAAGATCTCATCTGGGATTTACTTTCTTTCACACACTTGTGAAATCCAGTGTTGCCCTGTTCTCATAATTACTTCTCATATAGCTCTTTTTATTAATTTTATAAAAAGTAAAAACTTTACACGTTCAAGTTGAATATCAAAGAGATTTATACTAGAGGGGGCATAAATAAATAAATTTTATTGCATTAAGTACAATTTGAAAATACAATGGCAACATGTCAATATAAATAATCACAACTTACATAATAATTTTTACAAAAAATATGATTTGAACAGTGTTACAAAAACAATAAAAAATTGTTTAAATTAAATCCAGTAATTATTAGCGCTAATAAATTACAAATAATAAAGCAATTGTGTCAATTTATTCAAATTTAATTAAAGAATTCATCAATTGAGTATAAAGGGTTATCCAACAGATTTTTTTTAATTTTGTTTAAAAACGGTTTCTTATTTAAAGTAGTTATCGAGTAGGGTAAGTGATTAGATAGTTTTAGTCCAAAGTATGTAATGTTATGTTTGGCAGTCTTAGTCAGTCTGTGCTTCTTATAAGTAATTTATTGCTCTGTCTAGTTGCATACTTGTGGATGCTGTTTATTTGGTCGTATTGCTCTTGTGTGTCATAAGTCAGGTAACAATAGTGCATATAAAGGTAAAATCCTTTTTTCATAAACAGTTCTCTGCATGATTTTTGAGGGTGTAACTTAAAAGTAACTCTGACTGCTTTTTTCTGCTGAGTAAATAGGCATAGCCTATCTCAATACATTGAGAGACCTGAAACGTCTTTTTGAGGCTCTCAAGGGCTCTGTGTAACCACATTAAAACCTTCTCCAGGAGTAAGTTAAGGTTATAACTTACCCCTAAGTTAGTTAAGGTTATAATCAATTGCTTTCGGCTTCCCACACATTGTTAGTATTTTGATTTGTATTTTTAACGTTCTTCTGTATAAGTTATTGTAATTTTGTACTAATTATTTGATTATATTATTAAGTGAAGGTGGTCAGGTTACTTTTGTCAAAGTTTCAAAATTTAACTTATAGGGCACCTCTATAATAATATCTTAAGAGATATATCTATATAGTTGATATTCAAAATAGAGATGTTGAATATTGTTATGGTTAAGGCCCGTATTCAAAGACGTTTCCTAACATTTTCCTAACATTCTCCTAACTGACACCTAACACTTTTCCTAACATTTTCCTAACTCCTAACATTCTCCTATCGTGTTTTAAAAATCTTTTAGAAGCTTCGCATGATTTTATTTAGTAAGAACCTAAGGTAGTTAAGTCAAAAAGTGATACCATTGTAAGTAACCTAATATATCGCAAAATATCAATGTATTAACTTATTACCTGGATTTACGATACACTTTGTCATAAACAATAATGCGGCCTTGCTTTGGCGAATGTTAAATATATTAGAAACTTTATTTACATATGTTTTCAGTAAACAGTAGAGTTTAACAAATACAATGTTCAATTCTTGTAACAGCTTTCATAAAAAAAAGCAGTATCAAGCGTTTTCAAGTTTGAACGTGGATTAGGTTGTACGAATCCAAAGGTGTCTAAATAAAGACCTGCTAATCAGTGCAACACTGTTTTCATTTTGCTAAATTATATACAAAATTTTGTTTTTCGTATTTTGTCATCAAATTCATTTTTTTTTGTGTAAAATGTTATTGGTATAATAATGGCTGAATTATTCCCACCGGACCAACTAAATTTCCTCTTTGAATCGAGCCCGCCACAAACAGACCATAGAATTAAAAAATCTGATTGTGTTAAAGAATTTCAGGGTAAATTCCCTAATACTAAGGTAAGTGGATTAATAGTAACTTTATATTATGTAAATTTATGTAGATAGTTATTAATACGACAAAGTGTGTCGTAAATCCAGGTAATAAGTTAATAACATTGATATTTTGAGATATATTACGTTATTTACAATGGTATCAATTTTTGACTTAACTACCTTAGGTTCTTACTAAAAAATCATGCGAAGCCTCTAAATGACTTTTAAAAACACAGGAACGATCATTTAAATTTGGTGGCTTAAAAACAATTCCCTTACCTAAACCTAAGGTGAGTGTTAGGAGAATGTTAGGAGTTAGGAGAATGTTAGGAGTTAGGAAAATGTTAGGAGATGTTAGGGAAAAGTTAGGAAAAAGTTAGGAGAATGTTAGGAAAAACGTCTTTGAATACGGGCCTAATCTTTGATAATAATGTTAAAATTAAAGATAAGCCATAGAGATGGAAATGTATATTTGAAACAATTGGAACTTAGCAGTCCTAAGAGAACAAGAAGCAAAACCGATGCACCATTCCTTCCTTCCACTTTTGTTTAATTTTATTAAAATAATAACTTGAAACGATGATTGTATCATATTACAATTGATACAATCACCTCTTGTCTTGGAAATCACCTTAAAGGTCTTTTTTACCGTGACGACTATATTTACTGTCGAGCTAAGCGAAACAGTAAACGGAGCCGAGGTAAAAAAGCCATACCTAGAGTCTTGTAGCACATATTATTTTTACGGCGAAATAGTTGTAAACAACTATTTATAATAATTATAAAAAAAGTTATAAAACTTTGTCAGTACAATTTTTTACACTAAAAAATCAACAAAAAATAATACAAATCAACACACAAACAATGTACGGAAAGATGAAAAAAAAATTGTTACAACCTTAAATCACTCTAGCACGAGGTTTTAATGAAGTTACAAAAAGCCCCTGAGAGCCCCAAAAAGATTTTTCAGGCGCCACTCAGTGGATTGAGATAGACTATGTCCCCTCTATATATATATATATATATATATATATATATATATATATATATTATATATATATATATATATATATATATAATATATATATATATATATATATATATATATATATATATATATATATATATATATATTATATATATATATATATATATATATATATATATATATATATATATATATATATATATATATATATATTATATATATATTATATATATATATATATATTATATATTATATATATATATATATATATATATATAATTTATATATATATATTATATATATATTTATATATATTTATATACTACTTGAGCTCACCTAGTGGACATTCGAAAGTACTTCACCAGCGACAGTACAAAACTCTTTTACTGGCGCCGACAGTAAAAAATTATGAAACTGCCGTTACCTAAGTAAATGAAACTGCCGTTGATGGTAAAAAAACCCTACTTTCTTGAGGATGTAAAGTGCCTACTTAACAGCCGCCCATAAAACCATTACTTTTTGCTCATATTCGCTAAAGCTGAAACGAAAAATCCTTGAAGCGTCTTATTTTTCGGGACAAAAAAACAACTGCACTTCTTAATAAAGACATTTTCAATGCAAACATAATTACAAAATTAATTACAAGTTTCTTTAATTAAGATATAAATTACTGTTTAATTGTCATTAATAACCTAACTGAAAGAAACACGCCAGTAATTATTTAATTCCCAATTAACCTCATACTATATAAATCATGTTCACTATTAAACTAAAAGTAATTCATTTTATATATATATAGGAAAGAAAAATTAATTTAATTTTATGGTATAAATGTTAATCATTGACTTTAAACATTGACATTGAATTGAAATACCAAATTTGGTCATTAAAGAAAAAATTTGGTACCGATTATGAATAATATTGGTTATTTTGATATTGGTACCCGCATATTGTAAATCCAGGAAAAAAGAACGAAGTTGAGTGATTATAATAATTTCAAAACCTGCTCTTTTTTTTTGTAAAATTATAATTTATATTTACGCCCCCTAATTATATTATAATGTATTTTTATTGTTAGTATGATTTAACACTTAATTTTGGTCTTATATTATAATAAATACTTTTATGCAAAAATATTTTACAAGCCTCATTCTATCAATTTAAGCTTATAAAAGTAAATAAGCCAATACATAATTTTTGTATTTAATAAAAACTTTTCAGAGTGCAATCACTGGATTTTTTCTCTTACTAAACTTCCAATAAAATCATAATAACTTTAAAAAAATAATAAAAATATAAATAAAATATTTGTTATAATTACTACTAAAAAAAATTAATTTAAATATGAAAAAAAAATCGCGTGATTCATTGATTATTATTTAAGGTGTTCTTTGAAACAAAGAATTGTTAATATGATTTGGGCAATGAAACTGGTGTGTTTAAATAATTAATTTTAGAATAAAATTAATAATTATATACTTACTAAAACAGAGTAAACCTGTTACTTTCTAAGTAGATTAATTCCGTATCACCTACTCATACTATCTCTTTTGTAAGATTCTATATTTACTAATAAATTTAAAGGCCAAATTATATGATAATTGGTATATATGATATGGTAATGGTAATGGTAATGGTAATATATAAATAGGTAAACTATATGATACTATCGAAATTTGCAAAACACCATGAATAGTTGATACAATAAAATTGTGCGAGAAATACCTAGGGGTCAATTTTTACGGCCTATAAATTATAATTTTTGAAATGCTTTTCAAATTTAGACATTGTCAGATTGCGATACACATAATTAATTAGCAGGTGAAATTCTACTACTATTTAACTTTCAGTTTGTACGTTATTGGTGGATTTCTATATTTATTGATGCGACAGTTAAAATTATACACTCAAATTTGATTACATCTGTCAATACCAAAACGTATTTACCGAACAAAAATTGAAATTAACAAATCATGTGAAGAATTGAAAGCTAATATTTTAATAAAGAACTAAATTAATAAAAAAAAACTAGGTCCAAGTATGATCACAGGTCTTTAATGCAATCTTGAAAATAATGTAAAAAAATAATAAAATATAGATTTGTGGAGTCCAAATATAAGGAAAAATAAGAAACAAGTCTCTCCTCTGATGTTAAAGTATAATGACAGAGCCAGCATTCAGACTTAACAGTCCATCATTAGTCCTTAACCAACTAAGTATAAAATCCAATCTTACAAAAAAGTATACACAAACTTAAGAACTAAATAATAAATGAAAAATAAAAAAATATCAATTATTACAAACATCGAAATAATAAATAAAGTAAATGTAACCCATAAAATGCACAACCAATAAATGTTTAACCACTTCTTCAGTTTGTGTATACTTTTTTGTAAGTTTGAATTTTTATACTTTGTTGGTTAGCACTGATGATTGACTGTCAAGTCTGAAAGCTGACTCTGTCATTATACTTTAACATCATTCCATTTTCCCATAATATAAAAATATTACCCGTATTATTTAATTAAATGCTTACCTACTGTATTACTTCAATAAGCTTTAATTGACCTAAGGCTATAAGACCCTATATGTTTGTTTATCTAATAATTCTGAGGTTGCGCGAAGCGAGATCGAAGTAATACCACCTTAAGCTGTGGCTACTACTGACATTCTTAAGACGACCGAAACAAGTACGAAGTCATAACAGGCTTGACTTTGGTAACCATTTTATTCAGGAGTCGGGGGTAGCGAGACAGAAGAAATATTAACTTAAGCTTTGTATAACCATGAAATTCTAAAGGACAAGCGAAGCGAGTCCGAAGTTGTGAGAAAAGTACCGAGATATCCGGAACCCAATATAAGAACAAAGAAATGTCAATTAATTTAATTTATACATAGTGTTGCAATTATAATTTTAGTTCGTAAAAAATTATATTACGCTAAGTGAAAGATTTGGTTCAGAAACTTTTTTTAAATATGAATCGTAAATAAGTACTTCAGACAACAAACAAATGTTACATTATTGCAATTTATTTATTGTTATAGGATGAATAAGAATAAAAAGAACGAAGAAAGAAGAAGCGGAAACATAAGAAAGTTGCGCAGGGGCGAATACTTACTTAATTGATATTACCTGCTTTTTCTGCATTTTCAACGTTTTTTTTTACTTTTTGTCTTCTTTTGCCATGTTTTATTGGTTTTGATTAATTAGTGCAATTAGAGAGGTATTGGTCGAGATCGAATTATCTATCAAGTTCAGGAATTGCTCACATTTCTGTTCCACTCTGTGGTAGATATTTGCTACATCAAGAGAACTGTCGGCTTTGTATCGTCACATTAAAATCGATTACTACCAATGTTGACATATATAAGGAACCTGTTTGAACAAACATAGTACGATAGACATTGTGAAATACCAGTGGAAAAGCATCACACAAAACAAACTGAATGATACGAGTAATTGAAAAATGGCATCCCGTAAAACTATACAAAACACATAATGAATACATAACGACTGAAACTGATTTATTATTTGAAAACTTTACTTGGACAATAATAAGACTAAGACATCACAAATAGTTTACATAGACATTGCAAAAGACTGAACATAGACATCACAAAATAGTTTACATAGACATTGCAAAAGACTAAACATAGACATCATAAAATATTTTAGACTAAACATAGAATTGCAAGCCTGATTAGACATCACACAAAAGTTTACATGACAATGAAAAAACTGACATAAACATCACGTAATAGGTTTACATAGATATTGCAAAAGACTAAACATAGACATCATAAAATATTTTACATAGACATTACAAAACATAAAGCAAATGCATTAATAAAGTCCAAGCATGGAAGCAAGAACTATTAAACGCCAGGATTTTCAAAGGTTAAAACAGAATCAACCACTCAGAATGTCTAAAAAGGTCAAAATCAGATATTTCTGATTATGTCTCGGTTTCGGATATATACGCTGAACACAATACTTTTCCAATTTAAATTCAGTAATAGTAGTAGTAGTAGTATTAAAAGATGAAGACAAGTAAAGATGCTAAATTTCCAACGTATAAAATAAAGAATTGAATTCATAGAACAATATAAAAGTAAAAGCAGGTGTTTTGGCAAGTATAATTTTATGTTCAATAAAAATTATACATTTTCCGAGGAAAAATCTGAAACAGTGAAATTCTGGATACAAATACCATTTACATGAATGCCCCCCCGGGGAGTCAAATGTTTTCATCTTAAGACACCCTTACTCATTGTTCCCAAGTCAAATTGTAACAGAGCCAAATTACTCTTCTATGTGACTGACAGCGCACTCTGTGTATGACAGATCCTACACGCTCATACAACTAATAACCAAAAAAATAAAAGTAAATAGAAAATGTTTAAAATTAAAAACATTATTAAACTAATAAAAGAAAACAAACGATAATACTGAAAAGCCTCAGAAAAAAATCTCTAATATTTGAAATTGAAATTGGTTCAAAAATTAAAGAATAAGTTATGTTTATTTCTTAAGTCGTTATTTTATAATTGTTTTCAACTGGCGCCAGTTGTTTTTATTTATATTTTTTGCTACTGAATATTATTTCTTGGCATATTAAAATATTTACAGATTTGGCACTAAATATGACTAAATAGAAAGTAATGAATACATTTTATAGAGACAAAACGATATATTACGTTCATAACTCCTATAATAGATTGGAGATAAGTATCAATCGATTTTAGTCAATTTAGTAAATTGATATAGATAGCAACAAGGAGTGAGGGGTTATCCATCCCCCCCCCCCAATAAAAAATCAAGCTTGTTGATCTTGGAACGTATTATTGATGAATAGTATATGGCTGAGAATAGTTATTTATGCACCAAGAGAGTAAAGAATGCAATTACTTCCCTGACATAAAAAGTAAGTAGGTTCCCAAGGCGAAAACAGGGAATAAAATCATTTAACTACCGAGGCGAAGCCGAAGATTTATGTGTTTAACTCCCGAGGCAAAGCCAAGGAAGTTAAGAATATTACTTCCCTGTAATAATAAGAGGTAGGTAATTGCTAGGGGAAAATAGCATTTTACTTCCAAGGCCTACATGATTTTATCACCGGACGTTGACGTCATTTAATTATTGTTATATTCTTATCTTCATACGTTTTGTTGTATTTCATTCTAATTTTTTTGGTCGGACCCACCTAATAAATTTCATGGGTGCCCCCCCACAAAAAAAATCAATATTTTTCTCTAAACAGTTTCGGCCAAACGAAACTAATTCTGAGAATTCTAAAATGAATTCTGAAACAATAAAAAAATCTATTGGCCAAGTCCCCTTTACAAATGTTGGTGGTCCTATCCCCAAAAAAGTTCTTTTATTGCTCCATACAACTTGTTTTGACCTAAAATGGATTTTTAGCCAATCTTTTTTTTTTGGTCCTGTTCCCCTTATAAATTTTGGGGGGCTGCCCCCGGGAAAGTGTTACAAAAATTGATTGCTCACCTTCATAAATTAAGAGGACACTACTGCCCAAGAAATGGATATAATTGGTTCTAACGCCAATAATAGAAAACACTTTATCCCCCTTGGGAGAGAAAAGTTATTTTTTACTCCCTAAAAAGTAGTTAATAAACTTCACATTATACACCGTCTGGAGATAAATGATATTTATGTGGTCACATTAATTATTTAAATCATAAAGACCGCTTTCATACTAAATGTTCAACCACAATATAAATGTGATTGTGTATGTGTAGTTTTCTTGTACATAATCTGTATACTAGCCGACAGAAAAATCGAATTTAATTAGTACGAAACTTTATTCGTACAAATAAAAGAACGAATGGAACTTATAAGGGCTTTTTTAGGGGTTTAATAGCATTTTCGTGATAGTTCATGGTCGTTACTCACATCTGTGGTCAGCATGGTTCGCGAGATATTTTTAAAAAGAAAGACATTCAAAAATAAAGCTACTAAGGTTGCCATGTTCATCCTCATCTGTTTCAAAAAACGGAACTGGTGAGGTTGCCATATTCAACCTCATGTGATGCAAAAAATGAAGCAGATGAGGTTGCCATATTCAACCTCATGTGATGCAAAAAATGAAGCAGATGAGGTTGCTGTGTTCTATGAAGCAAATGAGACAGGGATGCTCCCTTTTATAACGGGTACCTAAATAAATCAGGTAACGAATACCTCAGAACTCTCCCCCACAACTAAGGCCTTGCTATGCTCAACTCAGGATTTAGCACAATTATAGATCATTGTGATCATACCTGATATTTATGTTATAAAAAACATTATTTCTTTAATAAATTAATAGCTTTTTACTAGTATATTGGATATTCACATTTACACATGAAAATATGAAAAGAAGAGGTGGAATTACTCGTTACGCATTAGATAATCTTGTAAAATATAAATTAACAGCTGGTTTTCAGATAGTACATATGTAAACATGTACTATACAAACAAATTATTTTATGTCGATCGGACTCGCGAATCAGCTGGCTAACCAGAGCGTTAACACGTAGAGATTTTTTTTTCAACAACATGGGTCGACGGACCTACTTGCGCCTAATGAAAGATGTAAACAAACTATACTTCAATAGCATAATTTGAAGTGCAAGTGCTGTCTGCTAACTTGAAATTCTACTACACGCTTCCTAAATTTTTACAAAATCCTTAAAGTTCAGATTTATTGCCTGTCTAAGTTCAAGGTTAAAAGTCGACTTTTAAACGTTAAAATGACTGCCAATCGCAAAATAAAATTTTATCACCTTAAGGTATATATTTGCGTGATATGTTTTGTTCATCATTTGTAAAATATTTAATGAATTAGCACAACGAGATAACAAACCCAAAAGAACTAATATATTCCCGATAGGTCAACTAGACTAGGTTGGCTTTTGTACCTATCTCTTTAGCATGATCACAGCAGAAGTTATGCGTGGCAGTAACAGACATACACACACACACTGAGACAGAAAGCATGATCTAAACTACTCAAAGCGTCTTAAAAATGCTTGAAACGAATGATTTTGATGAACTCTCAATTTCGAATTACAGTAAACACAATTAGCCCAGTTTGGGCCTAAAAGGGCTCACACTACATCTCCAGGGTCCCAACAGGGAAGAGGGAGTCCTATATTGCTTCCTTAGTGGAGAGGTCTACTTTTAACTGGCTTAATTTAATTTATTTAATTATAATATAATAAAATTAAATCAAATGAAATTATTATTTTTAAATAAACTTAAGTAAATAAAATAAATTTTATTTTTAATCTCTAGGGCCCTTTTGTACTTCTTTAGGGCTCTGATCAAGTATATTAAAGTCCCCAAGTGTATCTAGTCTTCCGTTTGGAATCATTTAAGATCTAGGTATAAAGAATAGGGACCTTATAAAGGACCTCTAGATTTAGGTAGCAAAATAAGAATATTTTAAGTACATAAAAACATAAATCTCTGAGGCCCCTTTGGCTCGTATTAATAGATATTACAAATCATCGCTCAGAGTCACAGCCCAGACATTGTATTGTAGATCAAATCTATAGGAAAAGAAACATTTCAAGAATTAAGCGAGCAGATTTCATTGAGTATTGACTGATAGAGAGTCTATTTTTGTTTGTCTTTACCTTGAGTTGGTAGCATTGTCTATCCCGTTGGAATCTATGTCTGAGCTAATTTATACGACTGTACATCTAGTGGAATGTTAACACATGTTGATGTTTAAGTCTTTATACTATTAATGTTTTATTTCATTTAGGCCTCTAGATGGATATATTTTAAAAATTGTCTAACCTTAAGGGCGTTCTGACACAGAAAACCACCTCCATACAAAATTCATTTAGTTTATTTTGAAATATAAATAGTATTTGTTTTCTTCATTAACCTTGTATTATTTTGTAAAACTTTGGTAAAACTTCTGAAAAAGGGCATAAACATTCAATGAATGTTTCAATGAAATTCGCTCACCTCACAAAAATTAACTGTTTAAATGTCGATACAAAAGTCGTTACTTACGTTTTAAAAATACTGCGTTTTTATTAATAAACACTCGTCTTTTGACTAGGTGGATCGGAATTTATCTAGATAAACATTCATTGCAATAGGGAACCACTTATTTAAAAAAAATATAATTTAAAAAAAATGTCAACGTAAAAACTTTATACTATTTAATATACATTTATGTGTTCATTATGATTATGTACATAACACCAAAGTCAAAGGGGCCCAATACTTTAAAGTAGGGCCTACAGAACTCCTAGAGACAAATGTGTTTAATCTAGGGGGTCTTTTGGCTATTTATTTTTCCCCCTATTTAAGGGGGACGCACGGGGTAGATATTAACAAATATCCCAACTTGATTTTTGTACCATGTTGTATTCATGTATGAATTATGCAATATCCTAGAATTGATAATGGATCCAACTAGAATCCCAAGTTTTTTTTTCATCAAGATACGTGTTTCTATTTTTCACCATCTGTTTTGCCTCGTCACACATTTAGTTCTTGTCTCGACAGCATGGAACTTGGACAACATTTCTGAAATGATCCTTTAACCCTCCACGACCGGTCATAAGTAATCGGGTCATTGTCTTGCATTTATCACTGTGGGGCTTTGCATTCATTTATCAGCTTTAGTTTCCATTCCAGAGAATTCTCCGTTATCAAGTACTTATTACTAATTGGTAGCTAATCATAGTCGTGCATTGTCCAATTCTTTATTTTCTGAGTGTTATAATATATTTTAAGTTCTTTTATAGGGTTTTATTTAATATACATATATTTCATATATATATATATATATATATATATATATATATTCGTGTGTGTGTGTGAGTGTGGATATATATACAGCATTTATTATGCTATTAATACATTTTATTTACAGAAACATAAAATTTAGAGTTGTTATGCTGGCAGCCATTTGTCAAACATCCTATCTATGTTATCAGTGAATTACATCTAGTATACTCCGTCTATACTAGTATTATTGTAAGGTTTAAAATAACGCTACTATAGAAATAAAGTAAAAATAGATAGCATATAATAAATAGCACCGACTATCTCATAAACGTTTTAGTTGAGATTCGAAAACAATTGGTTACAATTTAACCTTATCATGACACAACACATATTAGATTATGTCACAGATACTTGTAGACGAGATATAAAAACATAAACCTATAAATATTTATACAAATTACAACTAAATACTTTTTCTCCTTATTCGTCCATTAAATTTAACTTAAACACAAAAACATACTTCTTAAATGTTAATTAAAACACTAAGTAAATATTTTAAAACTTTAATGTCATCATAAATTAATGTGTTGAAAAAACACAAGTTTCTAATAAACTTCAATGACATTGCTGAGCAAATAAATCGTGGGAAATTTCAGTATTTTTTTTAACTTGAGAAGTAAAGTTGTCAAGTTGATTGATATCTTGATGGCTAAGTTGTCCAAGTTATCTCAACTCTAATGTAATACGTGTGAAGTATGGGACGGTAAGTAGAGAAATGATGATCATTTAGATTTGTTATCTCGAAATATGTAGGTTATAGTCTGTCTCATTAGAGCTGTAGGTAGATGTAAAAAATAAATAAAAAGTCCCGTTTAGTGCCTTATGAATGATTATTATAAAATAGATAGGGAGATAACAAACAAATACAACTATCGGATCGAATGCATCTGTATTGGAAATCATTATTGTGTTACTTATGGGTACTTTTAAATATTTTAAAAAAAGTACTTTGTACTTTGTCAATTTAATATTTCCAAGTAATATTTGTTCCATCCCCCCTACCCCACCCGGTCAACAATTTTTACAACGGTGTATACCCCCTTATATTTGAGATACCCCCCAGGGAAGAACCTCTGAAAGAAACCCAGATTGTGATGACGAGCGAAGCGAGTTTGAAGAATAGTAAAATTTTTACTATTTTTATATTTTTTTTTACTATTTTTTACTTATTTTTACAATCCCCATACCCATACCGAATTGTGTTTGGATTTGTTGTGTCATGAAGCAGCAACAACATTTAAAAGAGTAAATAAATTTATTTTAACTCAAAACATAAACATGCCGTGTCTTCGACTCTCACAAAGTTTCACTTTAGAGTCGACTAACCATTACTATTTAAGTTTTACGTGAACTTCGTTAAGTCAAAAATATTTATGTATTTCACTCGGACTTCATAAAAATTCTAACTTTCCTAAAAAGATATATTACTTGACGGACTATGTCGTCAGATTGACTACATCTGTCTATCCGTAACTGAAGCTTGATCTACTTCACCAGGACTTAAACCAAGTTCATTTAGAATATTTATGAACGTATGACTGGATAGTATAAACTGTCTCAAAAAGTTTTAATTAAAATTTATCGCTTGAGAATAATAGTACACATTGTGAAAGAATAGTGATTTAATAAAACTTTCCATTTAACTAAATATTTAACTGTGAAGCACGGTGCGTTTTAAACTTTATATTTTTTTCACATTTAAAAACTTTACTGTAAAATTAAAATATGGTCGTTCTTTATTATTTTACGAAACAGTGATATCGGATTAAAAGATAATTAAAAGATATTTTACGTATCTTTTGTGACTTATCTTCGTGACTATTTTTGAGATAAATAAAAATTACAATTATGCTTTCCTGACACTTTAGGGAAATAATAAGTCTACTTCTAACTTAAAACTATATATCAACCCTTCTACGAGTCATATCAATGTAAGCATTAATACATAAACTTCATTCTACATCAGTAATGTAATATCTAATATATATATATATATATAATATATATATATATATATATATATATATATATAATATAAATATATATATATATAATATTATATGTGTGTGTGTGTGTGTGTGTGTGTGTGTATCTAATATATATGTATGATTACTAATGTAACATCGTGAACAAAACCAGTGTAACAAATCTCTATAGTTAAAAAGTATACTAAAAAATTATATGTAAATAAAAATTAAAGGCATAAGAATCAAATACATAAACAAAATAACTAAAATGAACAGTAAACTATATTCTAAACGTATAGAGGATAAAGAAGTTAGCTAAAGAGGGTCAAATTATAGACTGATAAGAGCCTACATTTTTAGAATATAGTTTACTGTTTGATGTAGTTAATGTATAATTCATGGGTGAAAGAAAAGAGTCTTTCCACAATTTTTTTTTATTAGCAAAGCGCTTTCAACCTAGCATGAGGCCATCATCAGTGCCTTAGAGTAAATATGAAATTAATATCCATGAGACAAATAAAATTAATAAAACTACAAATAACTACTTCTTCTTCTTAGATGGTAAAAGCTCGGTGGTCTCGGCAATTTTATCTAAATGTATAAATCTATTTGATTCTTATACCTTCAATTTTTATTTACATTTTATCTATAAACAACTACATGAACATATGAGAACATGACACGTAGAGGAGTTGAAATACAGTTTTGTTCGGGCGTAGACACTCCCATTAAATTAACTAATTAGAGTGAGGTAAAAAATTTCCATTAAATTTAATGTTCAGAATTAGTTGCATTGGGAAACATAGACGTATTTTAATTCAAGTAAAGCCTAAATGGTTAGAACGTAGCTAAAATTGGATAGGCATCTTATTATGTGGTCTCTAGCCAGACATTAATTTTATGAGAAATGGGCCAAGTGTTTTTCTAATTTTAAGGTCTTGGAGGTTATCTTTAGAAAAGAAGGAATGTGATTTTTTAGTTCAGAGTACAAGTTCCTTTAATTACGTTATAAGTTAAGTGCTCCAGTGTTGCGTTACTTAATAATGATAGCTATGTTATGCCTAGGATCCTGAAATATTTCGGATGACACATTATACAACCTTTCTGACCCCATGGACGTTGTATAAGATTGAGAAATAGGAATAAACTTACCAGCCCATAATTATAGCAAAAACAAATGCGCGAAACGCAGGTTATGTAATAAAGATAAGTCGAGTTTGCTCCTAAATTTTCTTTTGTTTGACGTGATTTTGAACATTTTAGCTGTGTTTTGACGTGATTTTAGTTACATTCTACTATGTTTGACGTGATTTTAGTTACATTTTCTTCTGTTTGACGTGATTTTAGTTACATTTTCTCCTGTGTTTGACGTGATTTTAGTTACATTTTCTACTATGTTTGACGTGATTTTAGTTACATTTTCTTCTGTGTTTGCCGTGATTTTAGTTACATTTGGTTCTTGTTAAGTAAATTAAAATAAAACAGAAAAAAATATATTACTTGTGGTTATTTGTTTATAACCTTCTCAATAAGCAAAGTAATCGGAAGGTAAGTCTGCCTTAAAATTTAGGCCTGCGCAGTTACTGCAATGATTGTAACCATGCGCAGTTTTTAACAAGCATTGGTTATGGCAACTTTCTTATTTGGCAAATCGACTTAAAGTGTCACCCCCATAATTCAAGATCCTTGCGTTATGCCGAAATCAATACACGGATATTCGACGTCCAACATCAAGCATACAGTATCCTCTGTTAGAAACCTGATAATTAAACAAATACTAACCTAATAAGAAAAATTTGCAAAAATAATTCTTAAAAATATCTCAAAAAGTACATTGAACCCAAGAAAATCATCTATTTTTATTTCATCCTGCAATTGAATGTTTAAAATATAAACCAAGAAAAATCATGGCCGTTCTTTTTCTTTATAAATACCAGTTTTTTTCAAAAAGATTAAAAGTTGAATGGAGAGCTTGATGTAAGTCACGATTCTGAACACAAAACCTCGCGTTCCAGTCTCTCGCCTACCACTGTCCACCAACCGATTCTCTAAATTTCTGTTCCATCATAGCTCATCATTAAACTGATTGTTACTATCACATTAAACTGTATCATAGATTAGTCGGTTAGAAACTTTATGTTCATTTACAGTTACAAATATTTTTAATTGTTAATTTTTATTATTGAAAAAATAGTAATTTTCGTAAGAAGAAATGAGCTTATATGATTGAAATAACAATTTTATTAATTTCTGGAAAAAAATCAGCTGAACAAAAACAAAGTAAAAAGAATCAGAATCGTAAGGTAAGGTACTAGCTTAGCAATAATACAATAACAAAGCAATAAAAAGCAAAACAATAGCTTAGCAATATGGACCGAAACCATAAATATCTTAGCAATAAGTATCAGAACCATTACTTAGCAAGGTTTAGAACAATAAGTTAGCAATAAGGAGAAACATTACTTAGCAACAAGGTTAGAACAATAAGGATCAGAACCATTACTTAGCATAAGGTTTAGAACAATAAGATAGCAATAAGGATCAGAACCATTACTTAGCAACAAGGTTTAGAAAAATAAGTTAGCAATAAGTATCAGAACCATTACTTAGCGATAAGGTTTAGAACAATAAGTTAGCAATAAGGATCAGAACCATTACTTAGCGACAAGGTTTAGAACAATAAGTTAGCAATAAGAATCAGAACCATTACTTAGCAATAAGGTTTAGAACAATAAGATAGCAATAAGGATCAGAACCATTACTTAGCAACAAGGTTTAGAACAATAAGTTAGCAATAAGTATCAGAACCATTACTTAGCGATAAGGTTTAGAACAATAAGTTAGCAATAAGGATCAGAACCATTACTTAGCGACAAGGTTTAGAACAATAGTATCAGAACCATTACTTAGCACAAGGTTTAGAACAATAAGTTAGCAATAAGGATCAGAACCATTACTTAGCGACAAGGTTTAGAACAATAAGTATCAGAACCATTACTAAGCAACAAGGTTTAGAACAATAAGTTAGCAATAAGTATCAGAACCATTACTTAGCGACAAGGTTTAGAACAATAAGTATCAGAACCATTACTTAGCAACAAGGTTTAGAACAATAAGTTAGCAATAAGGATCAGAACCATTACTTGGCGACAAGGTTTTAGAACAATAAGTATCAGAACCATTACTTAGCGACAAGGTTTAGAACAATAAGTATCAGAACCATTACTTAGCAACAAGGTTTAGAACAATAAGTTAGCAATAAGGATCAGAACCATAATTTAGTTACAAAGAGTAGAACAATATTATAGCATTATAAAGTAGAATAATAACTTAAGAAATAAAGGATAGAATTGTTATTTGGCTTAGGTACTGTAATCATGCACACTCCAAACCAAAAAAAAATGGATTCGGGGTACCCAGAAACTTTTTCAGGAACATTATCGGATTTATTCAGTACATCATCACCACTTCGAAGTTTATTTGCTTATCCTCAGGATATGGAAATCGCTAACTTTATATTTTAGTATATCCTAGGTCTCTTGTCGTATCTTTAGGCAGCAAAGGATATTTGTTCCAAACAGTGAAACTGCTCGATGCTACCCACCATGATGCTTGAGGAAATTGATGCGAGAAAAACTGTGGATATCTAAGGGTTTTCTTTGATAACATTACAATGAAAATCACTTGTCTAAGGCTTTCACAATCAATCAATCAATATTGGGTTGAGAACGTCACAGGGACTATTCCATTGAAAGGACAAAAACTTGGTCTTTATTCCCCGTGTCTGAAGACCAATATAGTTCATCTGATTCACTTTCACGTTCATTTAGTTCCCATGGTGTTTTTATGCCTTCGCATCGTTTTGAAAATCTATTGATGATATTGATGTTAAGAATGCAATAATGCGTAGAATTGAAATCAATTCTATTAGATAATAGTTTTAGTTTTAGATATTAGTTGTTGTTGTTTTTTTTACTTTTTAATGGAACTTTTTACCGCAAATCAATCATAATAATAATTAGATTGCCTTAAAGACTAATTTGTTTAATTTTACACAATTATTATATGATGCATCTGCCTCCGTGGCCTTGATCGTATAGGCACTCGATTTCGGCACAGGAGGTCCGGGGTCCACAGCCCGGGCTATGTTCTAAGATTATATGAATAGTATTTGTATTTAAAATATTTCGTTAACTTTAATTAATTCTTAAAAGATAGTAAATGCATACCATCGGAGGTGGTTCCCGCAGGATACCTTGATAGGTCGAAAGCCCCTAAAATGTGCATTTTATTTTATTTCTATTGCATACATGATTTATTTGAAATTTACAATGTTTTTTACAGACTATGAAAAGTTGTATGTCTACAAAGAGATCGCAATGTATACCGTCAAACGTGCTGTCGGATAGGATTGTCCCTTGACCGGTTTCGGCTTAACAATATTATCAGCAGGCGGGGCAACTTTCGAGTCAATGAAGAATAATATAGATCATTGCTTAACACTGCTTTAATTTAACTTAGTTTACTTAATATATTACTACATTTCATTATGGTATGTTTGGTTTTAAAATAATTTAAAGGGAAGAAAAGCGATGATTTAGATGAATCAGTTAACTAATATCGTAATTTGATTCTGTCAGGTTTTTTCAGATGAATTTTTTATCCGGGTATACTTCAAAAATCGAGACATTTAAATATTTAAAAAAAAACCTTCATCCAAAAATAAGAAAAAGTTTTCAAAGCAAGAAGAATGTTTTCAGCCACCGCTTCTTCAGCAGAAGCAATTAATAAAGAACTTTTTTTTAGTGGTTCCAAAACGATTGTCACGACTTGGGGAAAAAAAAGTTATGTGGCTCTTTTAAAAGTTACTTGTGGATAAAAAAAGGGTTATTGGTCGGGATGCCTGTGATGTCGGGGGTTATATGAGGGTTTTTTGTATCTTATAACCTTCAAGTGTCTTACAATGTGAGCTTCTTTAAATTACTACACATATAAATACATATATGCACTAACCCCGTGTGATTTATCCCTACGTAAATATATCAAAAACTCATCTCTTTTAATAAACTAATAGATATAAAAAAATCTTACATGATAAATTTTCATATTTCATCAGTGTTTTCATCTTCATGCATCAGGCTATTCGTCTTATCTCGTCGACTGCAGCCCATATAGTTCCAAGCATACACATTTGGTATTCAAAATGCACAATTTTTTTTCAAGGATTTTTATAATATAGAGTCTCCACCCACATTAACCTGTGAAAAAGATTTTATAAATACATATTTTTTTAAAAAGTTATCGATAGCCTTTAATGTAACCTACGTCGTATATAGAATACTAAATAAGTTCATTTATTATACACTTAATGATTTTAATCTAATATATTACATTTTTTTTTAAAATTTCTTTCTAATATTATAGCACTTAAAAAATTGAAAAATTTTCCCTGAGACTAATAAGATAAAATTTATATTTTTTAGTCTTAATTATGTTTAATATTTCACGGAGCGCTGTATATCGAGTTTTTATCAGGTTTATTACATAACCGGTTTGTATTAGTTTTAGAACCTCATTAGAGGAGATTTATTTTAAAGAATATGAAGTGGTTAATAGTCATATATTTAATAGGTAATAGGCGCAGAGTTATTGATGGTTTTAAAAAAAACTAAGCCGTTTTCTGTGAAAGATTTTGAAAGTTTAATAAAGTGGCTCAGTCGGTAAAAGCTTTTGTCTGATGATCGTGCAAACATCAGACGGTAGTAAATGAATGAGCCTTTGAGACATTAACGGTCATCAAAGTAATCTAACCGAGGAAATAATCTTCGTAATAGTTACCCCAAATGACCATCATCACCAAATCCAATATTTCCACCCAATCACTCAAGTTACCTTTTACACCACACGATCCAATATCTATTGACCAATTATAACTAAATCTAACAATGAAGACCGAGTCTTACCAAAAAAATGCGTAGAACAATTATTGGTTAATAAAGTATGACATCAAATTATAAAAATTCAAATTATAAAAATTCAAATTATAAAAATTTGACGTCAAGTCAGGATGCGTTTAGAGGATCTTGTTGATAAAAAGATAATCTTCATTTAATGACATATTGACACTGAAACATAAGATAATGTTTCAGTATGTTTAAAGTTTAGTTCATCCCATACTTGAAGTTGTTTGCTTCGAGTCTAAAGACGATGCATTGCTAATATATCCAAACGTGGAAACAAAACGTATCGAATTTAACGTTTATATCAAAGTTATATTCCCTTGAAAATTCAGATCTTCTAAAGTAAAGAATACCTTGAAAATAACAAAAAAAACTACATTGAAACCATTAATAGATGATTAGAGTAACTAATAGATACGTCTAGGCAGCTGTGGTTGGACAAGGTAAAGGTGTAGATACCCAGACTCATTCAGAGACATTTATCAAACTAAGCAGACAAACGTCCCAGGTTACATCTGTCTCCTTCAATCCCCATCAGAACATTAATCAAAAATATATAAAATATGTAACTTTAATTAATATAAACCTTAAACTAACTATCAATCGAATCAAGTCAAACATTAAATAGGAGTTTAAAATAACAAAATTAACAGCTAAAATAATCATATATTACTTATTGATACACTGAGAAGAAAAAGTTCGTCTGTAATGTAATCTATTTATTTTCGAATCTGAATATACACACACTCACCACTTTAATCAATACAGCGCCCTAATAAATCATGAAGCAAAATATAAATATATATAATATATTATATATATATATATATATATAATATATTAATATATACATATATTTCACAAAGATGCATTAATCCTTCTTCGGCGTTCGAGTTATGGCCAATTTTTTCCACTCAAAGTTGTCATACCTAATTGGTCTAATGGATTAAACAACAATATGTCGACACAATAGTTAATAAATGCCGTTCAGAGACTGGAATATGATAATAATTCTTCAGGACAACCTTAAAATAAAATGTATGCAAGTCTACTTAAGCGTTATTAAAGTGTTACGACGAGTGACTTCTTTTAACTAGATCATCATGTGACGTTTCCTGTGAGTGTTTTCAGACGAATTATCCTCTATAATGGTGCGGTAGGTGGGAATCCTAAGACGCGCAGTGAGTGACGGGAGGAGGACGCGAAAGCGCACCTCCGTAGCAAATCTCTTAACAAAACTCCGGCGTCCGCATTAAAAATATTGTAAAAAGAAAGAAAATTCCGGTCGAAATAATAACGGATTTCGCCGTGCTCTACCGCCCTATAATATAAAAAGAAACACATCTTCACAAGAAACCATAAGTAAATAAGTGTATTATTGTCAAAAACATTAATTAAGATTAAAAAGTTTCTTATTTGTGGACTTATAAAACAATATATAAATAAGAACATATTAGTTACACAAAAGTCCTTTATAGTTTTTAATATATCATAAGAACTAAGCTTTCGACTAAAAATTAGTCATCATCAGAGTTTAACGAATATAAAATATAAAATCTCTGATGATGGCTAATTTTTAGTCGAAAGCTTTGTTATTATTATATATTAAAAAATAAAGGATTTTTGTGTAACTAATCTGCTTTTATTTATATTAATTAAGATGTTGAATCAAATAAAATATTTTAATAAGTATAATTAAGAAATATCATATGATACTACCGAGTTTTGAAAAAAATGTCATTAGTTGACAAAATATTATTGTGCGAGAGATACCTAGGAAATGTACCGAGCAAAATGTAATGCTACACTTGGGAATTGTTCCATCATTCGACAATTGTCATCAAAAATGGTTCGACATAATGCAATGCCCTACGCTGCTTCGATCCGTCAATTGTTTCTCGCACTATTCATGTTTTGCAAGACACGGTAGTAACAAATGATATATGTTTTGGTAGCCAAGAATGATAGCGGTATGAGAGCGCTGCTTGTATCTGGTAAATATTCCACATTATATGTTTCGGAATTTTAACTGAAGGTAGGTCAGAGTGAGTTTAGGCTCTGTCGGTGCTCTAATGAGTTAAACGTAACGAAACAGAGCGGGAAAAGACATTGTGTCGAGCATCAATGATGACAATTGTCGAATGATGGAATAGTTTGTTTCTAGTTGTAGCTTGTCGCATTTCCTAGGTGTCTCTGAGACAATTATATTGAATGGATAATTAAGAAAGTCAATAGTGTTTTATTGATGTAACAGGTTAATGTGAATTAATTATAACCATGTCCACATACACAAGTAATTTATACGTTAAGTGTAAGTTACATAAACTATTAAGCGGGAATTATCAAAAGAGACATGATACTTTCCTCTATTTTCAGACCTGCTGTAACTTACCCATAATGCATACTTTTCTTGTGTATCTGGGCTTATCCTGATCCACACTTAAGAATTTCAAACTGCTGCTAGTTTTATGATCATTTGCAAAATGAAAAGACACTAAAAGGATTCCAAAACTGTCTTTTTGGAATGTTGCAGTTATGGACGTATAGTTTTGTTTTATAGTAAATTCAAAATGTAAACTATAAGTGTCATTAATATGGTTTTTGGGATATATGTATTTGGATTTAAAAACACTGTGAACTGACACGAATGGATAAAATCTCTAAAAAACCAAGAAAAACTGATCAACGAAGCTAATAATGAACTTTTAAAATTAAATCAGCGCAATCGGTAATTAATAATTGTCGCTGCCAGCGATTTACTTTTGTATTATATTTTTATAGTTTTCTTGTTTTGGAAGATAATGTCAAAACAGTCAGTTGGCATTTCAAATTCTTTACGGATTCAAAGGGATTCAACGGAACATAAGATCATTGTCGTATTTTGGTTAATATAGGAATTCTGTAAAGAAAATGTTAACTCTTTATGTCAGCTAGTTATTAAGTATACGCTGTCACAGTAAAGAATTTGAATCTTGTCTGAACTACAGAAGAAAGTTATAGAAAATAATATCTGTCAAAGTCAAGTCAAAAATATGGAAAATTTAAATGAATTCGATCTTGAAGATACTAAGGATGGGCCGAGAGAGGAAGGTAAGACCCCTATCTTAGATAATATTATGCGCAACATCCGCTCGCAAAAGAGAAATATAGTTAAATTGCGGGACGAGGTGTTGGTGCTAAGAAGTAGGGTCGGTATCTGTCCTAGAGCAGAAAAGTCGGCAAATCTAACGGTTCTTAGCTCAACTATAAGCGAGCTAAGAATTCAAGTTGATGATTTTAAGCATGCTGTCAATACTCTCTCTGGTATGGATGGTAGAGATGAGGCAGCAGTAGAAGAGCTTGACAGGTTTATTATCGATACTGAAAGCTTTCTTAATACTTATAGTTATTTTCAAAATTTGGGCCCTAGTTCTATTAAGTCTAGATCAATTAACTCAGGGCGATCCTCAAGAGCGTCAACTAAAACTGGAGCGAGCGCTAACAGCCTCAGATTGCTTGCCCAGGTAGAAGTCGAGAGAAAAGAAATGGAGCTTAAGCTTCAGCAAGCTCGCATAGAGAACGAAAGAAAATCTTTCGAGGCCCAACTCTCTGAGCAGAAAAGGGTGTTCGAAAGTCAACTCGAAGAAAAACGGCTTCACATTGAGTTTGAGCTCAATAAGAGTAAGCTATTAGCTAGCAGTTTAAAAGATAAAGAAGTAGCCCCTGAACGTAAAACGCGTCTTAGGTGGTTCAAAAATGCCAGCAGCATTGGAGGTAGTATTAAAAGTCGTAATACTAAACCCGATTTTGTTTCATTTTCGGAGATAAAAGATAGAGCTGTCTCAAGTAAACCTTTAGTTAACAATGATAATAATCTCGAAACACAAGTAAATAATTCAGAACCTACTAGCAATTCCCCTAAATTTCCATTAGTGAATCAAGTCACTACAGAACCGCTGTTGCTCATGTCAAAAATGCAACTTCTAAATTCTTTCGAACCATTCAAATTTTCAGGTAACAGTTTAGATTTCCCTACATTTCGTGAAGAGGTCCGAACTCATTTAGAGGACGGAGTTCTCTCAGATAGTGCCAAGAAAATGTTTTTATTAAAATTTTTGACAGGAAATGCACTTAAATTTGTTCAAAATAACCCAGGTCTATCGTTTGTTGAAGCGATAGAGCGTATAGAAGAAAGATTCGGCAACCGCGTTGCTGTTACAGAAGCCTGGATTAATAAATTAACTCAGGGACCAAGCTTTACATTGAAAGACGGAGAAGCTCTTCTCGAGTTCTCAGATTTAATAACTACGGCTAGCAAAGTTCTTAAAGGGCCTAGTTATGCTGAGGTTAGCTCAAAGTTATGTTTAAAAAAGGTCATGGGTAGGTTGCCCATGACATTCCGGCCTAAATGGGTCTCATTTATAAAAATCAAGGACGGCTTCGAAACTATCGGAGACATGGCCAATTTCGTTTCAGAGATGGTTAGCGACCATAACCATCCAGTTTATAGTTATTATGAAGGTGGGTCTCAGAACCCTATCTACTCTCAACCATCTACATCTTATAATAGGACACATCAAGCTAAGACACGTCAAGTTGTGTCAGTTGAAGAAGGGAACGTATGCAATAAACAAAATTCAAAATTGACGTCTGTTTGTTTATTTTGTGAAACAAACCATAATTTAGAGGATTGTTCAAAATTTACAAATCTAAATTACGAGAGTAAAAAAGATTTATAGAAAAGAATAAACTTTGTTTTTCTTGCTTGAAAGCCTTCCATATTGCTAAAGGGTGTAAAAACAGACTGTATGTATGGTACAAGGTTGCGGTAAGCGACATCCGACCTGTTTACACCGTTCGTTCAAAAGTGAAAATTCTTCAGTAGAAAAGGCCAAAGCAACCGCTAGGATCAACTAAATTACTAGGAAAGAATACAAATTTGGGGTACTACATCTTTTATTGTTCCAGTACAAGTGCACCATATAGATAATCCTGAGTTTAAAATAACAACTTATGCTTTACTAGACGAGGGTAGCGATGCTTGCTTCATAGCAGACAGTTTAAAGACAGATTTAAAAGCAGACGGCGTTTGCACAAAACTAGACTTGCGTACTGTTAATTCGAAAAGTTCGGTTACGACCCATAGAGTAACAGGGTTAGTCGTAACTAGTATGGACAGAGGCGCAGTCATAAATTTACCAATAACATACACAACATATGAGATTCCAGCATCACAAAGTGAAATACCTACTCCTCAAATCGCAGAGCTACACCCTCATCTAAAGAAAATAAAAGACAAAATTTATCCCTTAATTGAGATGTTGATCAGAATGATAATAGGAAATAACTGCCCTCAAGTGCTATGCCCGCAAGAGGTAATTAAAGGTCAGGGTAATAAAGCGTATGGGGTTAGATCCGAGTTAGGATGGGGCATAATAGGACCAAAGTTAGCAGAGGTAAATAATCAGATAATTCAAACGGTTACGGATGTTAAATTTAGCTCAAAAGAAAATATTAGGAACGAGCTCTTAGTCAAGAGAGAAAATATCGAAAGTGAATGTAACCATATAGGGAATACAAATTTACCACTTAAGGAAGATAACTCACTAAAATTTATCCGTATCATAAAACAAAAGGGTTAGAACAAATATTAGCTCAGAAAGTCAATCCCCAGTTTCATCAAAACGTTCTTTAAAAAAGATGAATACCTTAAAAAATAAATTTAAAAATTCTACACTGAAGTTTCTGGGCGGAAACGCGTGCTTCGTAAATCAGAATACCGTTCAACATTAGTTCGGCCGCATATTAAAGAGTTGTGGCATGCAGGTGGTAGTTTAAAGTGTACAATTCGTCGGGGAATAATCATTAATCAGAGACAAAAAGATTCTCAAAAACATTCAGGGATATCTTCTTTACCTACCACAGAAAAACTAAAAAACATGTAAAATTGAAGAAGTTGACGAAGAGTAAGAAAAAAACAGTCAAGTATAGAAATTCTTCTGAAACTATCCAAGATTGGGCCTACCCACCAGAACCAGGGTACAGCCCCGCCAAGGAGCCACTATAATGAAAATGGCGCCAAGGCACCATTTGAGGAGCCATGTCGCTGCCAGCGATTTACTTTTGTATTATATTTTATAGTTTTCTTGTTTTGGAAGATAATGTCAAAACAGTCAGTTGGCATTTCAAATTCTTTACGGATTCAAAGGGATTCAACGGAACATAAGATCATTGTCGTATTTTGGTTAATATAGGAATTCTGTAAAGAAAATGTTAACTCTTTATGTCAGCTAGTTATTAAGTATACGCTGTCACAATAATAATAATAATAATTTAAAATCTTTATTTCCATCATATTTAATACATACAGTACAAAAATGAGAAGACAAAAATAAATTATAATACTTACTTAATAATAGAAACTAAAAAATAATAAGCTGCAAAGGGTTCTATGGTAGCTGATTCTTTCGTTGCTTCTTCAACTTGCGAAAATTGTATTGCAAGAATCAGGAAGCTCGAGGTATCTACTTGCTGCGATTCCGCCTCTTACAGTGGAAACAAAAAGTTTGACCATATACATTGACATGTTAAATATCGGAAAACCTAAACCACGCATGACAATTGCCGTAAAAAACTGAAGAGGTTAGATTTATCGCAAGTTGAAGAAGCAACTAAAGAATCAGCTACCATAGAACCCTTTGCAGCTTATTATTTTTTAGTTTCTATCGCTATTATAAATCATATCGTGTCAACTACACAAGTTATTACTTACCTGATATTTCTGCATCATACGATATAGAATTTTAAGTCGGTTGAATTCAGCTAACATCCACATAACTTTTAATAGAACTGGTCTAGTTATTACAACAGAATCTAAAGTCTGATACTGATACTAAATAAAAAGACTGTATTTATTTAAATTTTACTTTAATGCAATCTATATTATGATTTTTGGAGATCACAGTTCTACTATAGTAAGAGCATAAATGAAATTATGTACAATTCTCATATTTATCATAACCAAGTTTTGAAAAAAATATGAGTTTTATTCTTTAAAATCAGGTAATTAAGTAATTGTCTTAAAAAAAATATTTTTTGCGAATGTGCGCATTCGCTCATATATCGACAGATGCGCGTGTGAGATAGTTGGCAATATTCTTCCTGTTGTTGGATAAAATAGTTACACATGTATACCAAATTTCAACTTCCTAGCAATTGTAGTTCCTAAGATGTGGAATCGGACAGACAGACGCTCGACAGAAAGTATAAGGGTTTCGAAGATTATCTTTGAAACCCACAACTGAAAACTAATAACTGAAACTCCACGAGCATACTTAGATTGTGATGCTAACAAAGCATTTTTAAAACCACCGGGGCTCACTCTAAATTGTTTAAAAACTTGAAAACATAAAATTAACAGACTGAAGTCATCTCTGAATTACAGGTTGGACGAAAAAAAATGTAGTGTGTTCGGCCGTTTTCAAGAGGTAATCGTTTCCGATCGTACTCTAAATACAAAACGTGGGAATTCATTTAGAAATCAATCTGATAATTTACTCATATTCTAAAATCAATTTCGATTAACTTTTACAATAATTTAATTTAATTTAAAATTTATTTTTCAAATAAAATTCAAGTTAATAGACTTATCGTCTGGAGTATAACTTTAGATTTGGAATAATAATTCATAAACTTTACTTAATTGAAACTCCAAATAATTACTATATTTGACACAATATAGATTGTGTCAACTATTCATGTTTTGCAAAACTCGGTAGTATCAAAATGATATAAATTACTATATTTATAGATTATGAGTGCATTTTAAATTGAATTACACTCAGCATATGAATAGTTTAAAAATAAAAATCTCATAAAATCGATCCATCTCATAATCTCTTATTAAATCCTCTAGAAGAGTATTCAGAATATAAATCATTATGCATATTTTAAATTACGGTCGTAATGATGCACTTTTATGATGATCACATTTATGATTATAAAAAAAAAATGAATGAAAAGAAAAATCTAAAGATTGATTTTTTAGAATAAAAGAAAATACGACTTAAATTTCAATCACCTAAAACAAAAATTAAAATATTACAGAAATAAAAATAACAAAAGTAATAAGTAATGAAAAAGAAAAGAGATTATAGTAAATTGGATGAAGAACATAACAGGGAACCTAATAATGAAAAGATAGAAACGCTTATTATTGACTATTATTGAACGTAAGAGATTGAGAGAGAGAGAGAAAGAAATAAAAAGAATATTTTTTGAGAATGATTTGACCATGGCCAATCATCCGGTGGCCTCGTACCATCATACAACAAAATATCATCTCCCATTCGTCCAATAATATAAAATAGAATAAAAAACGACAAAACTTAAAAACACTAAACAACATCTTACAAAAAAAAATGAGAATAAGAAGTAAAAATGAAAAGAAATAATAGAGGAAGGTCTCAAAGTGAAACGAACTTAGAAAACCAATTGAAAGAGGAACGAATTGGTCAAAGTATAAAAGAATAAAAGATATGAAAAACTTAGTGTTACACAATTGTAATCCCTATGGAAGCCACAATCCAATGATTCTGGTTGATTGATATCCTCTTACTTTTTAGTTTTCTTTTGAGAGCCTAAGGATTTTATTTTTAAAGGACAGTTTCTTTATGCTTAAGGGATTTCTTTTATAGATTAAGAGATATCATTACATATATTTTATACGTTTTGTAAGGCATTACATAAAAAGTAAAAAAATATATATTTTTTTAGTATTTTGAAGAAATTTACAACAAAAAATACAATTAAAATGCAACAAGCTATATCTCTTTTCGCAAATTTCGGGGTGGACCTAGGAGTGAGTTCATCCATTTCAGAGGTCCTGGGTTACGAAAAAATACGTTTCGCTAAACTTTATATATATATATATGTATATATATATATATATATATATATATATATATATATATATATATATATATATATATATATATATATAATATATATACTATGTATTTCTAATGGATTCTTGTAAACACGCCATCTTTCGAACTGAATATTATTTAAAAAAAAAACTTGGCACAAAAACTAACCTTGGGAAAGACACAAACTCTATTGAAAATCAGGTTTTTATGACTTCATTAAACCCGGTTTGCTGAGTAAAAAAACTATATAATTAAGGAATACAATTTTTCCTCGGAAAAAGATCCTACCGAATATTAGATTATTGAGGCGCTGAATCGAATGAAATCGGTTTGGAGTCATTGCAACCCTAAAATGACAAACGTCGAAAAAAGGTGGTGAATTATCGAACAACCTAAAATAAGGTCAATAAACAACATATGTCGATTAGTTCGAATCTTACATAGTGCACATAGTTATTTAGAACATTGTTCCAAAATTCGAATATTGGGTACGAGCGAAAATTTGTTATCAAAATACTTACTGTGTACAAGTTTATAACTTAAAAATAATTCTGGCACGGAATTCCGCAAGCCGGACGAATGTTCATTGAATTGCGTGTTTCTTCAATGCATTTTTTTCATCAATGAATTTCCTGTTCACATTTTCGTAATACGCTTAATGGCCTGAGTAGTAGTTTAACCTTTTGAATTTGTCAAAGAAAATGCGCTAAAAATTAGCCAAACTGTGCTTTAAATGCTGTGCCGTGCATTCTATAATCTATCGGATAAATATGTGGAATTTCAACAAGTTGTGACGCTACTGCTCAGGTTATAAAGCATATACTGAAAACTTACGCCAGAAAAAAAGCATTCCAAAGAAAATTCGCTCAGCTCTCGGACCTCCGCGCCAAAAATATTTATTTAGAACTTCAAGTAGAAGTAACATTTATGGAAATTTACTTAAATTTAGGTAAATACCTCTTCAACTGTAGACTGCATCAAACGTAATGCAACTAGATATTTCATATTGACAAACTAACCTACCCCAATTCACTTCGTTACATATGAATGAAATTATTTTTACATGTAAACAATACGCATTGTACCTTGAACATTGTCTTTGACTCACAGCCAAATTCATTTATTGCACTTTCAACATCATCCCGAAATATAATGTTGGCATTAATCTTATTCAGTTTTGTTTCTAAGAAATTTTCAATGAGTTAATGAGATTAGTGAAACTGACAGTTTTCTAATAATTTCGAGGTTGGCTTTTGAACAAGTTCTCGGATGCATCATCAGTTATATATAACTTGAAGCGATAATCATATGAATCGATCTTTATTTTCGTTTTTACATTTCCTTAGGTATATAGGAAAAGTATTGGTGTTTGCAAAAAAATTATCCGTTTCACGAAGATGTCTGTCTGTATGTGTATGTGTATGTACACATACACAGCTGTCTCTTATCATCGTAAAGCTCCTTGTATATTTATGCTAGAAAGTTGAAACTTTGTGCAGAAATTTGTCTACCTGTATTTGTGCTATTCTGAAAATCATTTTTTATGGCTTCACTAATCCGCATTGATTACTCAGTAAAAATTTCGAAAAATCAAAAACGCAGAAATATGATGCTCTATCAATTAGAGATTGAGCACGCATGCAGCTATGCATAAAGCTAATATAAGCGCTAAGTTTCATAATTAGGAAAAGTAATAATGAAGACAGCAGTCCGAGTTTTGTTAGATTAATTTATTTCATCAGAGCTTTCGCACAAGCGATGCTTGGCATCCTCAGAGAATCTAATAACAAGTAAACAAAACCATAAACCAATTACAAAAACATATGTGGTGGTGTAACTATATTACTTATTGTAAGTCTGGGCTATGATTATTTTAATATTAACTTGCATTTGTTCTGAATTTATTTTTATGTTGTATTGGTATTTTTTTATATGTATTTTGTATTGGTTTATGGCTTTGTTTACTTGTTATTAGATTCACTGAGGATGCCAAGCATCGCTTGTGCGAAAGCTCTGATGAAATAAATTAATCTAACAAAACTCGGACTGCTTTCTTCATTATTACTTTTCCTAATCAAGATTTCTCACAGTCCATTAAACTCAATTCTTAAATAAGCCTAGTTTCATCTTAGTATCAGCATTAGTTCAATTTTTATCAATTGACTCGTGTACGTTTTTTCCGGAAAATAATTTAATTGAGTTGAAATTCAGTACAAGGGTAATTCTTACGAAATAAATATGAACACTACGCTTCGTTACAATACGACAAGTACATCCATGATTTTTGTTGGATCATACATTTTAAGCATAATTGAGCGTGGACAGTACTCTATGGGTAACCGCTGTGGATGAAACGAATGTATTTACTATCTGATGACGAGCAAAGCAAGTTGGAAGACATGCATGAGTATAACTTTGGCGAATTGTATATTCTGAGGTCGTTAATAATAGATACAATTAAATACGTTAATTATTATTAAATATATTAATCAAATAAAGAACCTACTACCGTCAATACTTGCTGTTGGATATGATCCCTGAGCTCTCTACTAATAAAGTTATATCAGTAAATAACTTCAGTCTCAATGAGAACGACGAGATATTTATGTATGTATACATCTATGTCGATGACCTCTACGATGTCTAGTGGGATTTTTTTTTGTTGCAGTACTATACTCTATTGGTTTAATCCCAGGAAACAAAATGACAATTAAATCTGAGTGATAGCTACTACTGAGTGTTTGGAAGCTGTTGTATTGTCTAGTTGAATGAATGAGAAGCCAGTTCATTAGCAACTACAGTCATTAGCTGTATCAGAGCTCACAACCCAGATGAAATTGACTAATTACTATTTTATTATTTCAGTACTAAAGAATCTAAAACAAATAATTGACATAAGAATGTAATTAATTTTCTTTTTAGCGAATATAAGAGTATGCATAATATTAGACGACAGTAAGAACACCCAAAAAGCAGGGAAATTACAAAGAGCACAGTAAATATAATTTAAATATAGAAATACACAACACAACAAACACAGTATAAAAATTCAAATAATTACGATTAGAAAAATCACAGAAAATAAAATAAAACAACAGAAAAGGTGAAATAAAAAAGAACAAGAATTAAAAAAAAACACAGAAGGTAAAAATTGGAGGAAAATTGTAAAATAATCAAGAAAAGTAAAAAAGAGCACATAAAGTCAAATTAAAGAGCACAGGAATTTAGAATTAATTCCCTAAAATACGTCTAAGTCTAAATTAAAATTGTTACCGAAATTTCCAAAAACCAAAAATTGAAATAAAGGTAAATTGAAAATAAATGTTTTTAAAGGTGAGAAATAACCCCCCAAAAAAATGGCGTTAATGCAGTTAGTTATAAACTCATAAATAATCAGAGGAGACGGAGGGGGTGATTACTTTATCGTCTTTGGGGTCCTATTTTATATGCAAGAAGTAAGTTTTCTTTGAAATCGCAATCATTAAACATGACATAGAAGTAGTTTAACGCATCTCCTTTCTCTAATTTATTGTAGAAAGCGGCTTATGGGACAAATGTTTCTGTCAACTCTTCTTTATTTTCAACGCTGAAATTGCGTTGATTACTTCCATTATTAAATGTGAAATGCTTTGTTTGAAAGTTGCATGTTTTTCACGCAATAACAAAGCATAAAGTACCGGCACCCACCTGTTGATTACCTGGATGTAAACATTTTGATTAGATAACTCCTGGCGTGTAATTTGATGTTATAATTCTCCTAATTTTACTCGTAGTTTTGTAACTTTTTATAAGTTCCTTACTTGACGTCTCCAAACATAATTTTACAAGTAGTAATTCTTTTAGAAAAAAAAAATGTTGTAAAGCCATTAAACAGGCATTGTAATTCTTTTGGTCAATTTGTAAAGAAACAGAACTTTAATAAAGTCCGAAAGTACCAAGAATGATTACCTTGTGAGTTTCCACTAATGAAGTCTTAAAAAAATGAAAAAAATAATAGTCATAATAGAAGGTGCTAACGATTTGGCCTCCAGCTTTGAAAACTTCTTTGTACTGTCGTTAAGAAGAAACTTGTTCTTTAATAGAAGAAAAAGAAGAACAACAATGATGAATCTTTACAGTGGTTGGGTTATTGCACGTCCCACATGTGACGGAGAAACCGCGTCTGGAAGTAACTTCAATAGATTACCTCTTTATTTCTGATGAGACATCAAATGAGGTGGTTAGATGTTCTCTACTCCGAATAATTCAACTTTAGCGAATATGGTTTGAGTGGTTGCAACTTGACAGAACAAAACAAAATAAGCATTTGATTTGTAATTCAAAGCAAACATGTCTTATACATTGTAGAATAAAGCGTAATAGAATAAAGCCACATTAGGTTGCTGGCATATGCAACAGAAAGTATCGACGGTAACTGATTCTTCAATTTGCGGTAAGTATACAACCTCTCTAATTTATATTATAGTATGAAGCATACATAACTCATAGATTATAGAACGAAGCAAACAAAAGTCATACAATATAGAATGAAGCAAACATGATCATACATTATAGAGTTAAGCAAACGAGTCATACTAATTGTAAAAGCAGTAGAGCTGTTGCTACTACTCTAGTATAAAAATAATAACCTATGGTCGTGTTGATTATCCAAATGACTTTAAGTGGTCAGCAGTCGGCCTTCATTTACAAATTTTAATTTAATTGATTCTCCACAAACGCCATTCTGATTTTCATAGGTTAAACATGTAAAAAGATACGCGTTGTATAAAATATTTCAAATCAAATCAAATGGTAGCAGAACTTTATAGGGCCCAACCGTTATATGAAACTCATATCGTAGGCAATGTCAAATTTGGTACCCACATTTCAATTTACTCTGATATTCGAATCTCGTTATTGTTGGACATTTATAAACTAGGGTTTAAGGAAATTTCCACCAATAAATTGCGCTTATGGGGTAAGTAGGTTGACAGAAGTGGAGGGGGAGAGTAGGAGATCCATTCCGCTTGCCCTTCTGTTTAGACATTGCAACAAAAATTGGACATGAACGGACGCCATAGTATCATTATCATTGTATAAAATAAAATCAATAAAGCATGTTTTAAAATTTAAGAACGAATTGAGAAGTTTCCAAAGTAGGTGCTTCATAGCCATCGTCGATAGTTTTCCATTCAGGGTACGCACCCGCTTAAATTTTAAACAATAAAGTAAAACACCAATCTGTTATACAACAAAGAAACTAAAATCTCTTCAACATTAAATAAGATTTTTATCAATTTTTCATAACATCCCATATTGTTTAATCTTTTTCTAAATCCGAAAGTTTTTCACCCTACAAGCTATTAACCCTTTAACCGTCAGAGGCTGTATTCAACATCAGAGTTTAATATCGGCGCGGTGGTGTATCGGGATGATTGCCTGTCTTCTAGGCAATTTATCATGCACATCGTGAGGGGGTTAGGAGCACGCTTGCTCCGATAGCAATTAATTCCCTGACTGGTCAGCCAACAGCCGCTAGTTTTGTTATACATCACTTTTTCCAAGGAACCACAGAAGGTATTTACACTCCGTTTAAAAGGTTCTTTCCTAAAGTTAACATCTGCCCAAGCTATTAATCCTTTTTTTCATGTTTTTACTTTTTCTCATTTATACTTTAGGTATACACTACGGTATACCATAACACTACACATTCATTAAAAGTATACGACTAAATGCGTATGAAAACTGAGCAAGAGGAAGACGTAGAAAAGCTAGAAGAGTTTTAAGTGTTGAGTATACCTTAGTTAGCGAAAAACCACTGGGATTGCTGTGAATAACTGGAATAATTAAGTGTTTTATTGCTGACGTCATGTGCTGGAGAGGCCATCATCTGGTTTCTTTTCTCTTTAATGCACCTTCAAAAATAATCAAAGTTAGAATTACTGAACATGTTTTACAGAAGATATATTAGAAAATTTATTGACGAAGTAGCAGGTTATATCGGTAGGGTTTTGGCTAACTTGCTAAATAAATCTAGTCCAAAAGCTAGGCCTAAAAAATTTGACTCATTTTGTACTACTTTAAACCAAATTTTTCTGAAAATATCAATTAAATTGTGATGGAAAAGCATAATCTGCCTATCTAGAGTGGAGCCATATGAATGCGCTGGATCAAAATATAAGAAAATTGCACGAATTCCAGTTTTCTTGCAATAAGTGGTTCTTTGTAGATGGGCGCAAAACATGAAGACCATTACCTTTAAAACAATTTTTTTTGTTTTTTCATCAAAATCGGATAACTAAAACTAAGGTTATGACATTTATTAAATGGCCAAAAAAATGCACAAAAGGTCAATTTTATTTCAAATAAATTCGCAGACTTTGCATAAATTAATCATTTTCTTTTTTGTTTTTTTGAAGAAGCTATAACTTTCGTTTCAGTCATCTGATTTTAATTATTAAAAACTCGCTTTGTAGGACATTTTACCATCCCTAAAAAATTTGTCCTAAAAAATTTTGCACACGACTCACAGGAAACCACTTATTTCAAGAAAACTGAAATTTGCGCGATTTTATAAAATTTTGAGCATGCGCAATCATATGAAGGGCTCCACTCTAGATAGGCAGACTATGTTTTTATGTTAATTTAAGGTATTTTTTCAGAAAAATTTGTTTGAAGTAGTACAAAATGAGTCACATTTTTTCAGGTTCGGCTCTTGGACTAATTGGATTAAGGTACAATCCAGGACTTGACGGGTAAAACTAACCAACAGTGATGGATAGTGTGACTTATATGGACGGACTAAACAGAAGTCCATCCATAGGAGCAAGGTGAAAACCCATATACAATAATGGTGTATTCATTTTCTGTAAAACCTCATCAAAGACATTATGGTCAGCTAGGCCGAAACGTCGCTACAGTATATATTTGGTTTATATTAGCCCATCTTGGAAATTAAAATAATCGGGTGTAGGGTACCTCGGAACTCTTCCTGGCAACTTCGTGAAGAGGTGAGGAGTGTTTTATTGCTGATGCCAAAGCTGGGGACCTAATAAACCAATAAAGGTGCAATAAACCAGTTTAATCAGCGAAGTATATATGTTAATTGTACATGCAAGTCAAAAGATTGAAGATAGCACCTCAATGAAGTTTAGTTTCTGTTTAATTTCAGCGAAATTAGTTTAATTAACGACAAGAAGCGTCTGACAAATAAGGCAACAAGTATAATATTTTTTCCAATGAGAATTTGCCGTTTGTTTTACATAAAGTACTTTTCACGTCTCGAGATTTAAGGCTGGCCAGTGGCCAAAAGCCTACCTTAACCATTAAATAACTCAATGGCTTTGCAATGTTGCATTGTTAGACTAAATGAAGTCTATTTAAAGGAATGAAAGGTTAAACAATCTCTCCAAACATAATTTTGTTTATTTATAAAATTCCTACGGCAATTTCAACCTAAAAGAGGCCATCAACAGTGCCTGAGTAATTAGTCAGGCACTGTTTTCAATTAGTGCTTGACTGTTCGTCAGGCACTGGCGCTTTTAAGACATCCTTTATGTTGCAATGTTCTCAAACCCGGTTCCGGAGAAAAAATTAAATCATTATATTCTTATATAAATTGATACTGTCCTATATTCCTCATTTATACCATAGGTATGTAGAAAATGTATTGTGTCAGCTAAAAATCCGAAACCAGGATGTCACATGAATGGTCCGTATTAGGTGTTGTTAAGACCTCCTATTTGGAAACATAATATTAACGTTCGATTTACGTTCGTCGTGCTTTTATAAGGCACAAAGACATACAATGTGTATTACAATGTGTGCTATTAATGTATTGCCATACTGTCAAGCTTGATTGGCACAGCCATAGATAGAGTATCTGAATTGGTTTCTACTGAACCTGCATCTTATAATAATTGGTTTGTTAAAATTTAAGCTTATTATAATGAGTTTAGAAAATAATATGGCAGACACTCCTTCCTTTGTATATGTTTAAAAAAAAGGCTGGCATAGACCCAGTTTGACCGTCTGCATATATAGTCATAATAATAAAATAAATTAATTCTAAAGAGGACATTAAGAGGTTTGCAGTGTGGGAGGCGATATTGTCCTCAGTGGCCAAATGACTGGATGAAGGGTTATCAAGGCCCAAGGCCATAGCGGTCACGACTCTACCAGGATAGGGCGGCCCACTAATTAAACTCTCTCATACAGTTCACTAAAACACGGCAGTTCCACCCAATATTCAACACGATTTTGTAGAAAGTTGAAACCTTTTTTTAGAGAATACTTTGGGATCAAACCTCATATCAAGAGGCTACGTGATCAACTCAATCCACCTCCATTTCTTATCAATTGAATTTATTTTTTTAAAAATTAACCACACTCTTTTATGAAAGCATTGTTTTTAAATTAAGCATTTGTGTAAAACATACATAATAATTATTCACAAAACTTGAGAGGACGAAGAAGAAAAACATTTTATTAACTACAAGAAGCGTCAGACAAATCTGACAAAAGTATCATATTTTTGTCCAATGAGAGTGAACCGTTTGCTTTACATAGAGTACCAATCAATGGCCAGAAACCTACCTTGGCCGTTAAATGGTTTTAAAATAGGGTTATTAGCCCACATGTAGTCATATATAAAACCAACATATGTGCCAAGGTTCATCCTATTATCAGCATTTGTTTATTTCTTATTGAATGACTTATATACGTTTTTTTAAAAAATTGCAAAAAAAAATCGGAAGTTAATTTAATTGAACTAAAATTCGGTACATGTTTATACCTTTAAGTAATAAATAACTAAGTTTCTTTTCAATGCAAAAAGTATATCTACGGTTTTTAGGGCCGTAATAATTAAGCAAAACGAGCAAAACAGTGTAAAGCAGTAAAAATTTGGCGAACTATATATTCTGAGGACGAGCGAAGCGAGTTTAAATTTAAGAAGTATAACCGTAGCGAATCCGAAGTTGAGAGGATAAACGTAGCGAATCTGATTTGGTGATTAAAAGTTCCGAGGAGTCTCATACCCGTTTTTTTTCTTTGGTAAATACTCATAAATTTGTTAAGTTGATAATATTCTATCAACTTTGTTAAATTTTAATAGTTAACATTTACATCTATTGTAAAACTAATTTTTAATACCTAAACTGCGACCCAAATGTTTATCAGAGTAGCAAGTGTCTTTAGTGGACTTATTACAAAGGCTCGTTAAAGACCCACTTTGACTTTTTATTTAGAGCATTTGTAGAAAATGTTACGTTGAACAGTTTAGTTTAAGCGCAGCTTGGCAGAATCAAAAAGTCTTAGTGAGCAGTTTAAGGACATAGCAATAGATGTTTACCTCATAAGTTTCATTCTAAAACACAATGACTGTTTTAGTGCCACCCAGGTAATATTTACTCGTTCGGCAAACCTAGACCTCGTAAAGGACCAGAGGTAATACTAAGGGTAATATCCCCAAAAAGTGATGAACAGAAGAATAAATCATTCAAAGGGCCTCTTGATGAGGCCAAGACTAAACTTATTTCAAAACAATCCTCAGGAGCGACTAAAATAAACAATGTTTCCCAAAAGAGCCCTGGGAAGTAGTCAAGATTTTACAAATTCTCTTAAAGGGCCTCAGAACGCATTTAAGAGTTTATTTATTATTTTTTATTAAAAGAGCCCCACAGCTCAAGAGGCCTTGAGCATGCTTGAACAGATTCTAAGGATGATTAACTCAATCTGGCCAGTCGAGATCTTTATGAACAACGGGCTACTTCCTTAGACAAACTAATATTATAATTAATACTTCAGGTGAACACTTACTTAGAAATTAAAATTAAGTTTCAATTCATACAATTTAAAACGAAGTAAATTTATTTGACATTTAATTCAATTAGCTCGATGAAATAATTTTAAATACAATTTTAAAAACAAAAGTAATAAAAAACTTTAATTATTATATCTAATCGGTTCACAGGGGATCTCGAAAAGAGTTGACTTGGCTTGTAGTCAAATCGAGTTCAATAAGATTGAAAATAATAAATATTTCTTGCATCCAAACAAATTGATTTTTATTTTAAATTTTTGTTCGAATTTTTTCAACAATATTTTATTATCATCGACTATATATTTTTAAAAAATAAAATATTCAAGTTTATTAAACATTTTATTTTGCACGATTTGGTGATTTTTTTATTGGTAAAATACTTTTTCTGATCAATTTAAAAGATTTAAAATAATCGAACTGAAAGGAAGAATTTTATTTGAAAATCCGGACAAGATACCATTTATATTAAGAAATAACTCCGGCTTTAGTAAATAGAGATACGTATTCTTGCACTTGATGATTTTTAATTTGCAGAAAATCACGATCCGTAATAAAATCTCGTTATTTGCGAGAAGCAAGACGAGAAAAGCTTATTTATTTTAATTTTAAAAATGTATAAAATGTATTTTATTCATTTGAGAATGTAATCTATCAAATCTGGTTTCATTTCTGTTTAATACATCTTAAAGAATAATCAATATTATTATTATTGAACAGGTTTTACAGAAGATATATTTGAAAGTTTTTTGATGAAGTTGCAGATTATATCGGTAGGATTTTGGCTAACTTGCTAAATAAATTGGATTAAGGATCAATACAGGACTTGCATGGTAAAAACAACAAGCAGTGTTGGACAACCTGTGGCTTGTATGGATAGACTAAACAGTAGTCCATAGAGGCAAGGTAAAAACCCATACCCAATAATGGTGAATTAATTTTCTGTAAAACCTCCTCAAAGACATGATTACGGCCAGCTTGTCCTATCTTGGAAATAAAATTAAGCAGTAATCATTTTCCGGGCAGCACTGGCTGGCTGTGCCAATCATAAATTTAACGCGCGTGGCGACGGGCGCTTGTTGACAAAAGCTTTAGCATCCTGAGACCTATACATAGTGACAATTAGGGTGAGACGTGTTTTACAAAGTGTAAAATTCGGGAAGAATGTAATTTTCATATTTTTATTTTTTAGAACAAAACATCTAAAAATCAAATGAAGCACAAAGTAAAACTTAAACATGAGAGAATGCCCTGCGGCTTGAATAATCAATCCGACCAACAAACAGAAGCTTTACAAATTAAATCATCATTTAAATTCATTCAAATGATACTTTTTTTAAATTGATTATTATAAATGATTTTTTAGCGAATTTCTTAAGAAAAAATCGCTGTTTGTTATCATTGGAAGTTCTTTCAATTATTGAAAAATTCTACAAAAAACCTTGGAAAATTAATCTTTTGTTGAAAACAAAATTGTAGTTTAATTGATCATTAATTTTTATTTTAATTCACATTTGATAACCCCTAACACTTATTTACAAATTTTTAGCTAATTTACATTTGAATATCATTGTTAAAATGAACTAAAAAAATTCGAAACGCAGAATTTCGTAAAAATCAGTAATAATATGATTAATTATACAGATTGGTCATGAGAAAGCCCCCAGGGGATGTAATTCAACCTTGGTTTTTATGTCATTTGGATCGAAAAATCAAATTGTGATTGTATGTTGTCCGAATTAAGTTGGCCACTCCTTAAAAAATTGCAGTTTTTGGGCTGATTTGTCCTGAAATTATTTTAATTAAGTTGGTTAATTTTTAAGTGCATTGGATAAAATGCATGTGTAATTATGCAGATAATGGGTGCGAATACAATTTTTACTTCCTTATTTAAGGTTTCAACAGAGAGAAAGGCTTCTACAAATCTTCCTAAACAACACAAAATATAAACAGTGATGGGTGTTGTAAAATGACATTTACAACATCTACACGAGGGATTCAATTCTGAGTTGAATATGAGGTAGACTCTTAGCTCCATGTTATAAGGGATTGAATCTTTGTCTACATGGAGTATTGGCGCGATGGATCGTGCATGCTTTGTTAAGTGAGGTTGGTCAATATGTACATTACAACTTCTAATAACCTCCAAATCCTGAAAGCGAGTGAAGCTCGTACAAAGTAAATTATACTCCACCCAAACATTCAACTCAAAATTTTGAGAACGAGTAAAGCGTGTTGGAAGTGAGTTTTCTGTGTCCTTTGAGAGGCATATTGTTTTAATAATATGCACAGTTCCTTGATTTATCAGTATAACTTTGACTATTTTTTAATTCTCTAGCTACTTCATGTTTAAAGAAAAGCAAGTACTAAAATATTTCTAAAATTACGAACAAGAAGAGGGCAGTAAAGGCACTAAAAAGGATAATTTGAAAGGCTTATTACTTGGGAACCATTTCCCCTCCCTATTACTTACTTAAACAGTAAAATGCCGAACGTCATATCTAGACAATATAGCAACTACAAAGATAATGATTCTTCCACTGTGAATATTTAAAGTTACATCTAATCATACAGACTAATTAAAATTTCTTTCAAATTGTCCCACTTATACACTTACTGTATGGCGTCTTGTTTAAAGTCATTAGTAAAATAGATATTTACAAAACTAGTACGGGGGGGAAGGAAGTTTTACAACTCGAGGTAAAGTTTTATCTGAAGCAGAAAACGTTGGTAGATCCCGAGGTAGTAAGACCAAGAGATTAGCAAGCAGACAGCAGCTACCGAGGATAACCGAGGAAGTAAATTATGGTTTTAGTAACCAAGACAAAGCTGAGGGACCAAAAGTAAACCGAGAGTTGAAATATTACCTTTGTGTTGTATATTAAATTTTATCTACTACCTATATTTCATACTGTTCACTATTATTCATTTCCCAAAAAATAACATAATGTTAATTGTTATGTTTTGTATAAATAAATAACACTACTCACACTGAAACTTGAGAGTTTATTATGGATTTATTAAATTTTTTTAATAAGAGACATAATAATTTCGTAAGCGTGAAACGCGTAAACCTGGGTACATTTATTTCTCAGCCCGCAATCTGTAACTACCCAGGTTTCATCAACCTTACTTAAATGAATTGCGGTATGGCATACTTAACGCAGACACTATTAAAACAAGTTTTAAATAGTTAATGGTAATAGAATTTAATGAAGTGTAGTTTAACAGACAAAAGTAGGCACCATATCGATTACAAATTTAATCAATGGAAATAACAATCTGACTTTTGGTCTGCTATGCAATATGTTGCTACTTAAGTTCCTTAAAGAGAAAAATGACATTTACAGTGACAATCAACAAAATTGTACGATGAAGAGCAAGAAGTAGATAAACATTATATTCTTTGTGTACTCGCTAGTGAGCTTGCTACGTAATTAACTTATACCACATAACATTTTTTATTGAACACAAATCATTGATTTTAATCGAAACTTTGATTAAGTATAGCACAAAGATTATAGTTTAAAATACATACATAATCTAATAACACATCATTTTAATGTTATTTTTTACATGAAAACCCCATAATTTAATAAGATAATAATTGCAATCATTATAAACAAAATAAGGTTATATTCGTGTCTTATTATAGCGAAGAAAAACTCCGCTTTAAATACCCTTGAGAGCGTTAAAACACAAATTTCACATAATTGTGTCTTAAAAATATAATTTGAATAATAATCTATGGCCAAGTCGTGGCGTAAAGTCAATAGGGCGTTAGAGCGAAAATAATCAGTTTAAATGTCAGTACTTTCTCCGTTAAGTTTGTTGGGACTTTATTTTGATAAGTTTACACCTTGGAGAATTTTGCTCGTGCGAAAAACAAATTAAGTTTAAAAATATCATACATAACATTTACAATGATAGTCTAATGCACCATAAACACATGAATTAAGCAATTCATGAAAAAAGTCATTTAGCAAAAGTAGAAACTTATATCCGACTTCCGCCATGCCACTCACCCATGGGCAAAATATTTCAAACGAGTTAATTACTACAAGTATGTTTCGTAATAAATTATGCCTCAATCCTATAACAATAGCTAAGTGTTTATTGTACTTAAGGGAAATAATCCAAGTAAGTTGAAGATATTGGGTAGTCAAGATGTAATACCTTTTACTCAGATAAAAAACTGAACTGAAACTGCCTTTTTTTTTGTTTGCGTTGCGTTTCTATCCATGATGTCCTACATCCCTGAAGATGCCTCCCAGTGGAAGGAAACGTCGGATTCTTCATCTACATTTGACGTGGTCACCACCAGAATACCTAATCTTCAAGACAATAACCACGGAAGCCTGCGCAGTTATTAATATTTCATATTTAATTTTTTTAAAAAATTGCCTTGAATTCGAACAATGAATTCCTTCTAAAAAGTAGTAAATTGATTACACTGTTTGTTCTTCAGACAGTGTAATTGAGCCCCTTGCCTGTTATTAGTCCTCAGTGCGGGTTGTGATAATTGCAGGTAGTCTTGCCTCGTAGTCTGACTTACATTCAAAACCCATCCTAATAATTGATAATTCGCTAAGTAATGAAAAGATAACTTGATTCATGGGAACGCAGAGTTGAAAATAATTACAACTAACCTAGGAAACGGAATAATATGTGAGCTTCTAAAAAACATACCCATATACTCGCAACATGTGGCTACCATTTCAACGAAAACCTACCAAATATGTGGTAAAATACAGTTTCACCTTGGTAGAAAGTAGAGAAATTTGTAGCGACAGTATGTTCGATACCTGAATGCTACAAATTTTTGTTCAACATTATTTCTTTATAGACGTGAATGAACCGGATTTTAATTTTAAATTTTCTTCACCGACAACCAAAAGTGATAGGAAAATTATTGTGTCAACATGATAATCTTAAACCAAGAATTTATTAAAATTATTTCTTTCTGGTATATCTATAATATCTGCGTAGTTTTGATAATGCTGTCTGTCTATTTGTCTCTGTGTTAGTGTGTCACGCATAACTCCCGTTTTTATGTATGCTAAAGACTTAAAACTTATGCGCAATATTTAAACATTAGGTTTAGATATGTTGGCCGGAAAATGCCAATTTATCGATTTCGTTAATCTATTTTGCAATGTCACCAAAGAAATTAAAAATTCGATAAAAGTAAAAACAAGAGGCCTATAGCCTCTTAACTACTCTGCCGTCAGAGTAGTTACGTAGTACTTTATCAGTTCGTCAAATTACTGGCTTATATATGAGTGACATACTGCCACGTTATAAGCGAATTTTTAATTAATGTAAACATGTCAATTAATGACATGTTTTGCTTAACATATATATGTCAATCAATAAAACCAGAACTCAGACTGATAATACAATGAAACTATATTTAGTAATAAATTGCTCAATGGAAACACTATTTGTATGTGGGTAATTTTTTAAAATGTATGTGGTGTGATTTTAGTGGGTTAATGACGTCACACATATTTCATAAACAATAGAGTTCGGGACATTAACAAGGTAATTTTCGTACCATAAAAAACGTCTAGGACACAAATTCTGTTATATATATATATATATATATATTATATATATATATATATATATATATATTATATATATATATATATATATATAATTACCAGTGATCAGTAATTTAAATTGTAACATTCATAAACCTGATAGAAAAATTTAAGAAATTTCATTATGGGCAGAGTTTTGTCATTTTGATGATGGCAAAAATCTGAGAGTTAAAAACCTAATAAAAGCCATTATTTTATGAAAATTCACCACCAAGGTGAAATCGTTTACCTATCACTGTATTTTTAACGAGCAAAGTTAAGAAATTTAATCTTTTAGTACAACAGATTATAAAGCTCCAAAGATTGTAAAACAGCCGAGTGGTCCAAAGTGCTTATAACCTCTATGCTTGACAGCAATGCTTTAAATATCCCCAGATTGTTGTGGCTTGTTCTGGATGGTGAATATGAACAATTCATCTACCTTTCAGCTATGTCATGTACGTGAATAAGTGATATCTGTGCTCCAATAGCACATAGAAGTATGCTTATAGTGGTCTACAACCTTAAGGTAATTAAATCCGTATTAAAGGGAACAATCAAATGCATTCCTTTATTCTAAAAGATTTTTAATATAAAATATAAGAATATTAAAAAAAAAAATCTTGTATATAAGAAAAAGAGTACCTGGGGTGAATAAATAAATAAGAAGATGGTTTACGACAGGAAACAAGATAATAATCACCATGACAACCAGACGCACATCTATTCCATATTTTACCATGTCTACCTTTATTTATTTTAATTTAACTTTCAAGTTTTCTAGAATTGTTACCATGCCTACTAAGAATAAATAAGTGAACTGATTAAGATGAAAATTGGTATAAAAAGCAGACCCTGTTGTGGAAAAAACAAATTAAGATGATACTTGGTACAAAAATTAGGTCCTGTTGGAGATTAAACTAATAAAGAACATGGTTCACAGATCAGGTCAAGCAGGAGGAAAAACAGATTATGATGAGACTTCAAACAGAAATCAAATTCAGTTTTAAAGATAAAACTTGATACAAAATTCAGGTCCTGTGAGAGAAAGAACTGACTGATTAAGATGAAACTTGGTACAAAAATCAGGTCCTAAAAGAGGATGAAATAACTGATGAAGGTACAAATTGGGCCAAAAATGAAGTCCTGCAAGTAGAAAAACTGATTAAAATTTATATTGGTACAAAAATCAGTTCCTGTAAGAGGACGAACTAACTGATTCAGATACAACTTTGAACAAAAATCACGTCCTACAAGAAAAAGAACTAATTAAGATAAAATCAGTTCCTAAATGAGAGGGAACTGATTGAAATTAAACTTGGTACAAAAACAGCTCCAGTAACAGAAAAAACAGGATTAAAACAAGATAATTTTGATCAGGATTTGAAATATTAACGGTTATAACCGAAATGATATTAAACATTTAACAAAGCTTTTAAAAGCATTGTAACTAAAATGTTGAATGCCAAAGGTAAAATTATTTTAACAAAAAATATCTAAGGTTGTATTCAAACTGTTAAATATCAGTGCCTTTAATAATTAATTTAACTGAATTACCTACATTTTGATCAAAAATGTTATAAATCCATGCCTTAAGTTTATTCTGTTTAGGATCTACACTACGACATTGAAATCTGAACTCAGCTTTATAGAGCATTGTGTTTCTATCCATGATGCCCTACATCCCTGAAGATGTCTCCCACAGTGGAAGCGAAACGTCGGATTCTTCATCTACATTGACGCGGTCATCGCCGGAAGACCTAAATATTCATCACAATAACCGCGGAAGCCTACGGAGTTTATTATCGTATTATCTTACTTTTTATGGCCTTATGTGCCAAAAAAGAAGTTGTGTTAATGAGTTTAAACATTGGACAGAACTCAAGATAGTGAGACGCTTAATGTATAAAATTTGTGATTTTGAAAGGAGAGACGAGGTTTCTATCGTACGTTGTAGCTACAAACACTTAGTCCGATTCCAAACTGAAATTAACAATATTGAACCGTTCTGATTCAATAGACATTTACATATTTTATGACAATTTTATTTTTGATGGTCACAGGGCATTTTGATGTTCAGTGAGCACTTAGATGTTTAATGTCGGGGACATTGGTGTTTATGCCGGAAATCATTGATGTTTAAAGACCATTTTAATGTTTGATGTTCACTGCGTAAGTATTCAGTGAACATTAAACATCCAAGTAACGTTTAATAGACAATTTGATGTTTGATGTGAAATATCCATTATGATTATACCCTCATAAGCTGAAACGGTAAATAAGACTGATCGGGTCATATCCTAAAATATAATCGCCCCTCGAATCCACAATAATAGTGATAAAATTAGCATGGAAGATATATTTCAAGTTGCCAATAAATAGTTATTTTATAAAGTCCTGAGGTACTTAAAGTACGTGTCATGTTCAAGTTTCAAGTTCTAACCTCCACCTCATATTTCCATGATGTTATAGCTTCAAGATACTGATCACTCTAATTTTTCCAAAGTTTACGATAAGCTAGAACTCAAACAACATCAAAACCGTTTTATAAATAACGGACCATAGATAATAAAAGTCTAAATCGAGGAAATTTTTAACGCTATGAAATACACGAAAACATGGTCAGTTTTATTATGACTCTTAAACAATATGATGTGTTTTCATCATGAAAGCAGCATTGAAATTTTATAGGTCGTAAAAACTGTTAACGCAAACTTCAAACTTGACTAAATGAAATGAAACTAAATTTCATTACATCTACGTTTCAGTACCAATCCAATCAAATTCATCCTATTTTGAGTGTTTATGTATTCACTCATCTATATTGTATGCTTTCCTAAATACCTAAATGGGAAAATGTAATTGTGTTCACCATAAAAACACAAAACGGGGATTTCATCACTTTTATGATGACTCTGAATAGTTTTCATCATAATCTTTGCCATTCTATGTGGGTGTGTGTGTGTCAATGTGTTTGTTTGACGTATAATTCTTTCTTTGTTTAAAGAGACAAAACAGCATACAAATCAAACATAATGTCTAATTTATTAAAACTATTAACTAATTATGTAGTAGTAATATGGGGAGGGGGAGTGGTAGTAACTACCAGGCAAGTAGGCCACGTGGTTGGGCCCTTTTCGCCAGCTCCCTAAGATAGTGTTCTACTCCTTTTAATTTCAAGTGTAGGTATATTTCATCTAATCTAGACTAAAGAGCCGTGAATTTCTATGGTTTCTCTCATGCTTTTCAAGCAATTATACATATTTTCACTGACACTTATAGTCTAGTGAAAACTAGGAACAACACGTGCCCTTGCTGTTAAACCAAACCTCCATACACTTGAAACTACAAGGCAGACACACTATAGTATTATAATGAATCTACTATGAGGGTCCTAAATTGTGCCTATATCCAGTTTCATTTAGGGTAAGGGATCTTTAACGAGTACCTGACAACGCACAGGCTCGAGATCACCGGCTTTACGTCCCTTCTGAAGGACGTGGTACGCAGAATTTTTATCCCTCTCATAAAAATCCCAGAGGCCCGTGCTGGGATTGAACCCATGACTAAATAAACTCGGAAGTTTAAAGTCTATTCGTTCTGTGTAATGGCCGTGTACCTTAACCACTACACCACGGGTGACTTCTATTAACTGAATATATATATATATATATATATATATATATATATATATATATATATATATATATATATATATATATATATATATCAGATACCAATAAGTAAATGAAACAAACCCGTCATGACTAGGATTCGCACACCAGAATAACACTTTTAACTATAACTTTATTCCCAAGAAGTCAAAAAGCACGACGACATACTATCTTAACTTCTTCAAAAAGAATAGACATAAGATTATTAAACAAATTAAATAATAAATTAGTACATCAAGTTTAATAATTTGAAAAATTGTTAAAAATAACTATTAAGTAAGCACTAAGGCAGACACCTCTATATGGTGCCAGAGAGGCTCCTAATTCTTCACTTCATTACTTACATCTTAGTCATAAAAAAAACCTGTGAGTTAATGATAAAAGGCAAAGTCCGAAATGAAGTTCTCTCACTGAAAATTAGCACTAATGGTTTCATCATCAATAGTCTCATTATGAAAATTAATGATTATTACCATTAGTGCAGTAAAAAGTACAAATTAATTTTGATATCTATTTTATTTTGATTATTAAATTACGTACACTAAGATTAAATAGTAAATAAACGAAATTATGGTTTAGAAAAAAATTATCGAGAGAAAAATTAAGTATCAAGTATAAGAAGGCTTATATGTAATACAGAATGATACATCTGTGGCTACGTTTAGTTTATGACCAGGGAGGCTCGAGCTGAAACCTGCCCAACTATATTCTATGGACATTTAGAGGAGGCACGAGCTGAACCCTATCCAACTATATTCTATGGACGTTTAGAGGAGGCACAGGCTGAAACCTGTCCAACTGCATCCTATGGACGTTTAGAGGAGGCACGAGCTGAAACCTGTCCAACTGCATCCTATGAACGTTTAGAGGAGGCACGAGCTGAAACCTGTCCAACTTTATCCTATGGACGTTTAGAGGAGGCACGAGCTGAAACCTGTCCAACTTTATCCTATGGACGTTTAGAGGAGCCATAGGCTGAACCCTATCCAACTGTATCCTATGGATGTTTAGAAAAGGCACAGGCTGAACTCTATCCAACTGTATCTTATGGACGTTTAAAGAAAGCACAAGCTGAATCCTACAGACATTTAGCAAGGTCACGGACTGAACCCTATCCAACTCTATCCTACAACCGTTTAGAGGAGGAACGGACTGAACCCCGTCTAACTCTATCTTACAGCCATTTAGCGGGGTCACACACTGGACCCTGTCCAACTCTTTCCTAGTATACTTTTACTTGGTAAAAGGTTGACAGCTTTTACTTGGTAAGCTTTTTATTTTTACTTACCTACCTCCGTAGGTATATGGAAAAGAATTGTGATCACCATAAAAATCCGAAAACGAGGTTTCATTATTATTATCCGTTTCAGGCATTTTGTTGACATATTGCAGGTTTTTATTATGCTGTCTGTCTGTGTGAGTGTGTCTTTGTCACGCATAACTCTTGCTGTGTTTATGTTAGATAGTTGAAACCAGGTTCAAAAATCAGACTTTACGTCAAATTGTGCTGTCCGGATGATGATATCTTTTACACTACGATAACCTAATTAATAAATTCTAAAATTTGTCAGTTCGAGTTAAACTTTGACAGTAATGTATATCTATAATCGGTCAATTGATCAACATAATTTCATTTTAATATTGTACGATATTTTGAAAATATTGACAGTAATAATATTGACAGTAATTTAAAACAGTAGTAATATTGTAATAACATTGTAATATTGTATTGACATTAATAATATTGACAGTAATTTAAAAATGTTACAGCCTATATTTTTTTTTTTGTTACCGCTTTTAGATGTCGAACATATCAAACGCGAAACCTGCAATAAAATGGTTGTGGAAAAGATTTCCAACTTATAGTTTGTACGTTATTGGCGAACATATTTATTTATTGGTGCGACACTTAAAATTGTATGAAAAAGATTGTTTTTATCTGTCAAAATCATGTTGTTCTACCACATCTTAGAATAATACTATACATAGAAGGAGCACAGGGCCGTAAACACAATGTAATTCCACTGATAACACGAAAGCCGGTTGACTGGTGCACCTAAGTAATGCTGCCAACCTGACAACAAAACATTATTTTAAATATTTGTCATAAATATCTATTAATGAAGAAAGGTCGTAAAGAACAAACATAATAACTTAAAACACCTGCTGATGGCAAAAGGATGGCGGAATACAAGAATCTACATTTAGTTGACGAGGACTACTTTTTATATATAATTTTAATAAATACGTTAAACTACAATTTAAAATGCTTTAAATATTGTAATGCACCGATATTTATATTAGTATTTTATGAATAATCAATCATTAATTAATAATAGAACATAATAATTCAGCAACCGGAAGTATTGCCAACTTTTTTTTTTAGAAAATTGTATATTGTTAGGGTGGCAGCATTACTTAGGTGCACCAGTGAACCGCCTTTCGTGTTATCAGTAATGCTCCTTTTATATATAGTATTATTCTAAGTACCGCATAAAATTTAAATTATCAAATCATATGATATATTGATAAAATATAAAGCTTAAATTGACGAATCATAATGATACATTCATAAAATATAGCGCTTATAATCCCATGAAGTACAATACTAGTAAAAATATGGCTGCCAAGTATGATCAAGGTCTATAATGTATTTTTGAACATCTTATTAATGTATTACCCAAATTATTTGATTAAATGCCTATCTACGGTATTACTGTCAAACATTTACTTAAACTTAGGCTGTAACAATACCCTAGATATGTGGATAACTAATAGTTCTGAAAAGAAAAATAAAGAGTCACTCCACAGAAAACTTTGTTTATTTACAAATGCGATTTTGACCTAACAAGAGGCCATCATCAAAGTTTTCTGTGGAGGAATTCTTTATTTTCTTCTATCTTTATTTTTTTATTCTTTCTTTATCTTTATTTTTTCTTTTTCTTGAACTCCTTTTATGCTCATCCTAGAACTTGATAATTCTGAGGTCCAGCGTACATCCTTAAACTTCTGGTAATCATGGCATTCTGAGGACGAACAAAGCAAGTCCGAAGTTAAGAAACCCTAGGCTTTAGACAATAATGTCATTCTGAGAACGAGCGAAGCGAGTTCTATGTTATGACATGCTAGACTTTGGATAAGCATGACATTCTTGGGACGAGGGAAATGAGTCCAAAGTTGTAAGGAAAAGTACCGAGCTACCCTGTACTCTATTTTTTTAGACTATAATGATAAAGTATATAACCCCTAATAAAATATAAGCTTATTAAGCTCTAAGACTTTGGAACTTAGGATTAATTGGCTTGATAAAACCTAATCTTCCAGACTAGTAGCTCTTACATCATCCTGTACCGTATATTTTGTTACGTGTACAAACATTTAGTTGCCGAACAACGATAATACACAACTTCCCCGTCTGTACTTTTCTTAATAAATGCTAATGTGATATTCTGAAAATAAAATAATTTTCAAATTGTTTTTCAAATTATATGTTTTCAATAAAGGGGTATTGAAAATGTATAATATGACCTATTTTTAATGTGTAATATATTATTACTAGATGAACTCTTTAACTTCAACAGGAAGATGCAGTTGAAGATAATGTGTGAAAAACTATCAATATTTCCCCATGACGTCATGTCCTTTCTTCTAAATGATAGCAACAGGCGGTTTATGTTAGTTAAAGCCCAATGACACTTAACAAGTCGATAAAACAAAGTTGTTTTTAAAATCTACTTTTACATCTCTTGGAAGAGACGCCATAGAACTCTTGAGCTGGACAAACATATTTTTGGTTGCTGATTTTAAGGTGTAAGATTAAAATGCATATGGATGATATGTCTCTTAATATACATGAGAAAGCAAAAAGAACGTGGGTCTTTGACAGCTACAGAATCATCTTGAAGATATACCTGTTTTCATTCTAGATGTGAAAACTGCAATAAATCATTTATGCACTTCATTGGAACATGGGAAGCCTTCATCAATCTCAGGTTCACAATGTTTGTCCTGCCTCTCGTAAGAAACACTTTCGGAGCAACCCTGGAACAAAATATTTGCATTTGCCATCAGAGAAATCAATATATAAAAGAAAAAAGTAAAATAAATAAAAGTATGGGGCAAAAGTAGCCATTAATGGCTTAGTTACAAAGTTCTTCAAATCTTAGAAATGATGTCTAGTTTTTCTGCCAGGAAGAGATATGATGATTAATAACACCTAACAATATTAATTCGACGCCTAACATACAATTCTTAAGTAATTTTAATCAAAACCACAATTACACACAATTAACCACAATATATATATATATATATATATATATATATATATATATATATATATATATATATATATATATATATATATATATATATATATATATATATATATATATATATATATATTATATATATTATATATATATATATATATATATATATATATATATATATATATATATATATATATATATATATATATATATATATATATATTATATATATATATATATATATATATATATATATATATGTGTGTGTGTGTGTGTGTGTGTGTGTGTATGTGTGTGTGTGTATTTATTTATTTATTTATTGATATTTATTTATAAGTATGTAGACTAAATACATATTTTTAAACAGTGAGCTGTCCCTACAAAAAAAAATTCAACCTTAATCCAACAAAAGAAATAAAACACCTTTTAAATAATAATTCGAACAATTATTTTTTGTACACAAGGGGCGAACATTTTCAAATTAAAGAACTTAAGAGCTACAAACGTATACAAAAGTTAAAAATAGTAATCGACCATCCTATACGTATTAAAGCTTGTTGCCTCTTTCCAACCTCACAAGCTCGTTGCCACTTTCCAACCTCACAAGCTCTTTGTCTCTTTCCAACCTCACAAGCTCGTTGTCTCTTTCCAACCTCACAAGCTCGTTGTCTCTCTCCAACCTCACAAGCTCGTTGTCTCTTTCCAACCTCACAAGCTCGTTGTCTCTTTCCAACCTCACAAGCTCGTTGTCTCTTTCCAACCTCACAAGCTCATTTTTCTGTTGGGAATTCGCTAAATTCGATTTATTTTTAGTTGAAATCGTAACTCTTATCTGCGAATTAAAAAATTCTGTTAAACTTATTTCTAATACAATAATTATATGTTATATGCAAATACATCTATTAACCAGACAGTCCATCAATTATTTTCGTTTAACTTTTTTTCAACTTGAGATAAGAATCAAATATTTAAATTAGAGATGCATTCGAAACGAAAAAGATAACTATTTAGTTGATATAAAAAGATTTCAAAACATCTTCAATTGCATTTTTGCAAACAAAATTGAATTTGGCTACCAAAAGGAAGCACTCCCTGTATAATAAAAACAAAAAGAAAATACCAAATAAATTAAATTTGTTACAAAAGAAGACATGTTTAAATACATCAATTTAAAAATTGTAATAGATAAAATAAAAACATGAAATTTAAAATAAAATTGTTAAAGTAACAATTTAAACAAGAATTAATTAAAACGGAATTAGATAAACAGAACTCAATATTTTATTCTATTCAAACAAACTTAAAGACGACGAAACTAAAGTAACGAATGAAAAGTTATTTTTACTGCATGGACTTAACGTATAAGCTAGCCAACTTAGTTCAGATATAATATATACTTTTGTATAATACTGATATATAAGAATAAAGTAAATGTAATGAAGTACAAAAAATTAAATTGAATAAAGTAACTATTTAAAGTATTACCAATTTATCTAAATAATAATTTAAAACATACTTAGTTGTTTTTTTTACTTTAGATGGCAGTAATGATTATACTTTGTTATACAAAGTTTAGTGAAGTACTTAATATGTACAATAATAAGTAAATATGTAAATGAAGTTCTCTTGTAACTTACATAGGGCTTAATTTATATATTTTTGTTTGACTCCCACACCTATTATATCTTCTTTATATTTTACTTCCCTCACCTACTATTGTAGATACATCGAAAAAGTATTTTGTTCTCCTCAAATAGAAAATCTCTTTAAATGATCTTTTATTTTTGTCGTCTTTGTTCTTTTATTTGCATTATTTTCTTACTCATCTCAGACTGCATTTAATAAGTTTTATTTAAATCTAGTGTTTCAACACACTCGAAGGCTTAAATTTGTCAAATTTTTTTCTTTCTTATGAAGATCTAGGATCATAAATGTTAACCCTTACTTTAAAGCTGTTGGCCTCAGACGAAGTGAACGTTATAACGCCAATCTACAGCCAAGATCATTTATAACTTGGCTAATAGGATCCTTTAAACCTCGATGAGCGGAGCGGACGTGGCGATAAGCTCTATCTTCTACGCTAAATATTTAATGCTTATGTCTTAATCTTCATAAATTCAGTTTACTAACTGCGGTACTTAATACTTGGGGTAAGTCTCTTAAATTATTGGTAGTTTTCTTGTATTATATGTTTTTAATATGACTCATTATATGACTTTTCACATAGTATTAAGCCAAGTTCTTTGCTTCTTAGTTAATTTTCATCATGTAGACAACTCTGCGGCCACCTCACCTCATTGGCCCGCAATGCACGCCTGATCAGCTCTTAATAGCCACCTCGGGCCACTTATTGTACTGGCTGACTGGAATAGTTGACTAACTAGGGGTTTTTTAACACCATTACTATTACAAATCCAGAACAACGTAAATTTTTTTTAACGACTTCATAACTAAGGTTGATGACAATGTTGAGGTATGTATGATTGTTTCTAGCCCTAAATATAATTAGGGTATCTTGAAAATGTTATTGAAATCCGATCAACGGCCTTTGAAAAAACTAACATATAATATTTGTTACTGACAGTCATGTACATAGTTTCTAATGAGAATAGAAGAATAAAACACCTTTTAAATAATAATTCGAACAATTATTTTTCACAAGGGCGAACATTTTCAAATTAAAGAACTTAAGAGCTACAAACGTATACAAAAGTTAAAAATAGTCATCGAGCATCCTATACGTATTACATACGTATTTTATCTTTAGGGGGAATATAAAGTGAAGTTTATTGACTCGTTGTAAGGTAGTAAAGAAGCATTTTTCACTCCCAATTAAGAAAAAGTTACTTTTCAGCCCCTCGGGAGTAAACAGTAACTTTTCCTCCCTCACTGTGAAAAGTGTTTCCTATAATTGGAGTCAGAGCCCTTAAATGTTTATAGAAGGAGGAATTTCTCTATTATTTAGAGCAATATCCTCTAAATTTATAAGGAGGACCAACCAATTTTTTAAACACTTTCCCGGGAGCGGCTCCTCCAATCTTTCTATGGGAAACCCGACCCCAAAATTGTATTTTATTGTCTCAAATCCGTACCATTTAACTCCCGGTATGCACCTTGGGAGTTAAATGCATTTTGAGTTCGCCTTGCAATAATTATCTGCATCGTGTTTTCCTCAGGAGTTGATAGTTTTAATTTTCTAGTTAAATGTTTTGGTTCATTTGTCTTTCGCCGAAAAAACCGACTAAAAACTTAGAGAAATAATAGCATTCTATACTCTCTGGTGCTTAAATAACTTGATTGAGTTAGCTTTTAGCCATGAAAACATTTGTTCATGATGAATTAAATTTTCATATTCCTGTTTTTCATTATGAATTCACATAATTTATTGATATTTACATAAAACAATAATAAAGCTTCTAGTTTATATACATAGTTTGTTGAATACATAAAAAATCGGTAAAGTAGAACCGCGAAACTTTTCTGCACAGTTTCAGAATGTCATGGCATGTAGAGCATGGCAAGTTAGGCCCTTTCTACTGCCACAGAAGATATACATCGTGTATTTTTATCCCGCTATCTTGATAATGTGATAATTTAGAGAATTTTTTTTAGAGAATTTCTAAAAATATGTTTTTCTTTGAGCTCCATCTTGATGTCATAAATCTCTTAAACTAAAACATCGCTGGACCCACAAGTGACATGTATCGACAGTGAGTGTATGTGTGTGCATATATGTGATGTACGTGGGTGTATGTTTTAGTCTGTGTGTGTGCATCTTTTTAGCATTCTTTTTTATGTTTGTGTACACACACATGCATTCTTTTATGCCTGACACACTAAATTTTATTTAGTGTGTCAGGCAAAGAATACGATGAGGAAGTTCTAGCCGGTCTTCAATCTTATTTAGATCGTATTTTCTTTGTATCATTGTTTTCTGTGAGACTGTCAACTATCTAAACTCTCTTTAACGTTTCTAGTATGACAATTCTTAGCTATTTAAAACCTTCTCTAACCAATAAATCGCCAAATTTTAGGTCAATTATTCCCATACGTACACACATACACTTCCTCATACATCTACACATAAATCTACACTTACATCAACACATACATCTACACATAAATCTACACATACATCAACACATACATCCGCACATGAATCTACAAATACTTCCAGAAATACATCCATAGATTCATCCACACATGCAACTTTTACAAACATCTACACAAGCAGCAACACATTAATATACACATACATCGACACATATCTATACTAACACATAAATCTACACATTTATTCAGACATACATCTATACATTCATCCACACTTATATATACACATATATCCACTTATATACATTTACACATATATACTCTTATATACATTTACACATATATACTCTTATATACATTTACACATATATCCACTCATATACATTTACACATACATCCACTCATATACATTTACACATATATCCACTCATATACATTTACACATATATCCACTCACTTTTTCCATCTCTGGATAAAACGAGAATCACCCCTCCCCCCCAAACACACACACACAACACCTACTAGTAGAACTACTTATAATACTAATAGAAGAACTATTGTGAAATAAACTAATATCAATTTAAAATAAATACAAATGACCTTATAAACAAATATTTTGTTTAGAAAACCCACTTAAAGAAAAACAAATGAATTACAAATATTTGTTTTTCATAGTTAATGAAAAATTTCAAAATGAAAAGTGAAAAAGCATAACTAAGAACGCTGGGTGATACTATAAAAGAGATTATCTAACACTCGGACTTGTCTGTACCTGTCCAATGAACCCTTTTCGGGTACATATCACGTACCCTATACCCGTACCCTGTAGCTCAGACATTAAAATACCTGAGCATTTTGTTATATTAATGATTTTTAAAAGGATTGGTTTCTTTGATTTTAAACATTTGATAAAGAAACGAATCAAGTTTGTGTACATACATACTTAGCATGTAAAAGAAAACGAACTAAGTTTAAGTATGTAAATACTTATATTATTAAAACGAAACAAATCAAGTTAGAGTATTTACATACTTCGCATAGCAAAACGAAACGAATCAAGTTTGTGTATTTTTACACTAAGTAAAGCAAAACGAAACGAATCAAGTCTGCGTTTTTTTACACTGAGTGTATAAAAGACAAAACGAATCAAGTTTATGTATTTAAATACTTAGCGTAGTAAAGCGAAACGAATCAAGTTTGTTTACTTGCAAACTTAGTACAGCAAAACGAAACGTATCAAGTTTCAGTATTTACATACTTAGTATAGAAAAACGAAACGAATCGAGTTTGTGCGTTTATATACCTAGTATAAAATTACTATACTATCTCTAGTTCATCGAGTGACCAATTTACCACCTATAAAATTTTGCTTTATGATTCTCTCCTACAATTATAGGAGGCAGCAAAGCCATCTTACTGTCACGGCTCAGCGTTATATTTTATTTTTAATAAAATTAAAATTATTTTTAATTTAAATTATAAATTTTTAAAAAAAGTTTAAACGCCGAGCTGTTGCACAGTAAGATGGCGGTAAAATCGAGAAAAAAAACAGATGCACAATAAAATGGTGCAGAGAGCTAAATAGTTCTGAAAAAATTTATTTTAAATATAAAAATATATACATTCGAAATAAAAAAAACTAATCTGATAGATCAAAAACAACAGCATAAAAACTGTGGACGATTCCTTAATATGCAAAAGATTTTTATAACTTTTCAATAAAAATAAATAAATAAATAAACATAAGACTAAGGGAAATAAATAAGATGTTGATCAGCGGCAAAGGAATGTGGCTCGATTGCAGGGGATTCTTTGTTTCTCTGAGAACACATTTATTATTGAAAAGTTATTCAAAAATTTTAGATGAATATCAGTAAAATAGGGGGACATTCAAGTTGATCAGTCATTATGTAATCGTCAGTGGCAGGAGTTGAAACGCGTTTTTATAGAAAACTGAATGATTAGTAAGTGTTTTAGCGAATTTTAAATGGAACACGACGCTTATGAGGTAAGTCGCAAGTAAAGTAATATATAAACAAAGTATGGAACTCCTATACTAACCTGTGTAAAAAAATTAGGCATGCGTGATCATCTGATAGCTGTCTCAAAAATAAAAAATAGCTAAAATTAGAATAACTACGCATGCGCTTTTCAGGATTTGCGTATTTTTACTTAATTTTATTGGCAACCCTGATCACATTAGGTGAGTTTTACTTTTTATCGTGTTTTCGTACTTTAATATGTACGTGATAGTTTAATGACTTTGTATTAAATTCTGTAAAATAATGGTTACAATAAATTAAATTAAGAAAAAAAAAGAAACTACAGTAAAGGTAACCCACATGTTTATATTAAGATTTTGAAGAACATACAGACGACAGTGTATTGCATGTATTGATGCATGATGATGTAATGCAGTGTATTGAAATATAACTTACAAAATAACTTATAAAATTACGATTACTTTTATTATATTCAACAATTATAGTGTAAAGTTGTTAAATTACTAATTAAAAGTAATATTTGAAGGGGAAAAACAAATATCACTCGCAAAAATTGACTAAGTTAAGAAGTGCACAAAAAAAGTTTAATTAGCCGATCGTTTGAAGTAATTTAACAAACCTCGAATTGAAAGATTCGCACTTAAACTTCTATTGGATGTGACATATTTGTTACACAAATTATTAACATTTTATACTAAAATGTACACATAAGAACAAAAATTTTGAGTACCCTAAATAGTTCGTTTACATTAACAAGAGTAAAACAAAATGGCCGCGTACATAGGAAAATTTGAGCCAACTCCCTGGTGGACAAAATATGAACTATATTCCAGGTTTGACAGAAATCGTATTTGTTACCCTACTTGGTTTATATATTACTTTAATCGCAAGGAAGTAGTGGGAGGGATTCTACTTGTGCTCCAGAGTCCAAAAAATTTTAAATTTTTTGTGTGTTGTATAACAATGTCTGAGGATGAGCGAAACGAGTTCTAAGGCGTCATGCTGTTTAAATTTGACGACTTTTATTATCTGAGAACAACCAAAGTGAGTCTAACAAAGTAATAAATCACCACTGGAACAAATCCTCTGGCATGAGGCACAGTAAACTTACGTTAATAGGACTCAGTCCAAAGTAACTGAGGACTTCCTCAGTCTAAGTAAAAGGGACCTTAGAACAGTAACTGGACTACTGACTGGTCACTGTCACCTCCGAAAACATCTCCATACTATTGGTATTATTAAAAATAACCCAGTGTGTAGGCTTTGTGAATCGGAAACCGAAACTGCCTCTCACATACTTCTGAGATGTGAAGCCCTAGCCTTTCAAAGGTTCTCCAACTTTGGTAGCAGCACCCTTACTAAATTTGACTCTACCAATGAATCACTGGCCAAATAGATCCTAGACCTAGTCCGGGGAAAAGGATTATTCTCACCTGGACCAATTGAGGGGACTGTATAATATACTTCCAGTCGCAGTGCAAAAGGGGTCTATCCTCGACTCCAACCCCAATCATTAATAATAATAATAATAAGTAATAAATAGTTCCGAGGTACCCCGTATCCGATTTCCATAAATGTAAAATTTTTCAACTTTTTTTCTCTATTTTTGTCCATATTGGCTAGTATTGAGCAGTATTAGTAATTACGCACGACAAAGCATGATAAAGATGAGTTAGTAAGATTTTAATTTGTACAGAAGTGCATTGCAACATGCAGGTTATTTTTATTTTACGATTAGAGTTGGGAAATATGGCAACTGCGTGGGCTAACCGCCTCCACAATAATTCATTATTACATAGGTTTTTGCCTACTTGACATCGTAATAAAACCCATCAGCTAAATATGCTGCGCTTATGAACTTCATTACATACCCCGAGGAACAATAACACCACACATAGAGTAAGGACCGGCGACATCACACATTATATAATTCGTAACAAAACATATGTACACGATCTTTGAATTCGGATTTTTTTAATTTAATTCAGAGATTATATCATTTTTTTTTAAATAAATTATAATTAAAATTATAATAGCTTAAATATGCAAACATGCAAAAGGCAATATACAATTGACTTCCGCGTTGAAGCAAATGCAGCAATATTCTAGACTTTTGGCCAAATTAAAACGGAATATAAATATTTTAATGATGTTTTTACAATTGTTTAATTAACTTATACAAGTCATTAAAAAAAGAACTAATGTTCATGATGATATGAAAGATGGCACATATATGTAGTCATGTTATTCATGACGTTATGAATAAAACATGTCACATATATGTAGTCATGTTATTCATGACGTTGTCACATATATGTAGTCATGTTATTCATGACGTTACGAATAAAATATGGCACATAATACATGTTATTCATGACGTTACGAATAAACATGGCACATATATGTAGTTATTTTATTCATGACAATACGAATAAACATGGCACATATATGTAGTCATGTTATTCATGACGTTACGAATAAAACATGGCACATATATGCACATATATGTAGTTATGTTATTCATGACGTTACGAATAAAACATGGCACATATATGTAGTCATGTTATTCATGACGTTACGAATAAAACATGGCACATATATGTAGATATGTTACGCATGACGTTACCAATGAAACATGGCACATATATGTAGTTATGTTATTCATGACGTTACGAATAAACATGGCACATATATGTAGATATGTTATGCCATGACGTTTAAAACATGGCACATATATGTAGTCATGTTATGCATGACGTTACGAATAAAACATGGCACATATATGTAGTTATGTTATTTATGACGTTACGAATAAAACATGCACATATATGTTGTATGTTCGCATGACGTTACCAATGAAACATGGCACATATATGTAGTCATGTTATGCATGACGTTACGAATAAAACATGGCACATATATGTAGTCATGTTATTCATGACGATACGAATAAAACATGGCAACATATATGTAGTATGTTATGCATGACGTTACGAATAAAACATGGCACATATATGTAGTTATGTTATTTATGACGATACGAATAAAACATGGCACATATATGTAGTCATGTATTTATGAGTTACGTATAAAACATGGCACATATTGTAGTTATGTTATTCATGACGTTACGAATAAAACTGGCACATATATGTGTTATGTTACGCATGACGTTACCAATGAAACATGGCACATATATGTAGTCATGTTATGCATGACGTTACGAATAAAACATGGCACATATATGGCAGTCATGTTACGCATGGAGTTACGAATGAAACAATTTTCCGCGTTTTATGAACTTTCGAAATTGTTGACATAAATTCATTAAAGCGGGTTAGTATTAATAATAGTTTTTACATCTAACCTAAATATCCACTCTACCAAGTTTCAATTCTAAAGCATAAATGCACTAGACATACAGTCATAATAGACACTTAAATTCACTCATATACAGACAGACAACTTTGTAAAAACCCCTTGGGAGTCTCAAATACAGGCCTTCGGCCCGTAACCACAACTCGCCGTCGGGCCCTATTGTTTTGTATTATTTTTGTTTTATTACTATTTCTAGTTACATGGATTTTGCCATGTATTTAGCGAATTTTCTTCGCTTTGCTATTTTTAATATAATATTGATTGTAACATGGCATTCTGCCATGAATCTAGCGAATTTTTATCAACTCGCCTCACAGGCCCATCTCGCAGGCCGGCGTGTGTGTGTGTGTGTGTATATATATATATATATATATATATATATATATATATATATATATATATATATATATATATATATATATATATATATATTATATAATAATATATATATATATATATTATATATATATATATATATATATATATATATATATATATATATATATATAATTATTATATAATATATATATATTATATATCATAATATATATAATTTTTTGGATATATATTATTGGTATTAGGAAGCCAATTTAAATCTATCCCCCCACCACCCCTCAACTTCCGTCGTCCGAACAATCTCATAAGCGTCATTTTCACAATTAACACAATTATTTCAACTATTATTTTAATATTATTATTTATTCAATTATTATTTTGTACTTTAGCAATTTTGTGAGCGATTTGAGCCTCTTTTCTGACATTCACGTATATATATAGTTAGCGAAGCTACCCCTTTTAAAGTACCTAATATGATATTATAGCAATTTAGTGATCAAAGCGAGCCTTTTTTGCTTATTGCAAGTAAAGCGAGTCTTTATTACTTTTTTTAGAGACAAGTTATCCTTGTTTAATATTTAAATTATTTTTCTATAGAAAAAATAAAAAAAGTTTAGTAAGTTCCTGACAACGCAATACTTAGTTTAATTATATTTTAAATCATTTTTTAAAAATTAAATTAAAAAATAAATTAATTAATTAAGTTATTTTAACGAATAAAAAAAGGTAATAACAATTAATTTTTTTCTAATTTGCAGTGCGGGTCAATCTAAATTTTCTAATTTTTCAGGGGGGATCAAGTGACCCGTGTGACCCTCCCTGTTAACACCCATGGCTGAAAATATATCCTAAGGAAATCAACTATAGTCTTTAAAATAGCGTAATTTTAATATGTTTTAGACTTATATATGTTGTTAATACTCGTAACCGTTTTAATTTGAAGTCTGCTCCAACAAAACTCAACAGTTTTAATTTGAAGTCTGTTCTAACAAAACTCAACAGTTTTTAATTTGAAGTCTGCTCCAACAAAACTCAACAGTTTTAATTTGAAGTCTGCTCTAACAAAACTCAACAGTTTTAATTGAAGTCTGCTCCAACAAACTCAACAGTTTTAATTTGAAGTCTGCTCCAACAAAACTCAACAGTTTTAATTTGAAGGCCTGCTCCAACAAAACTCAACAGTTTTAATTTGAAGTCTGCTCTAACAAAACTCAACAAGCAGTTTTTAATTTGAAGTCTGCTCTCAACAGTTTTAATTTGAAGTCTCTCCAACAAAACTCAACCACACCAGCATTATTCTTAAAATATTAAGAATTTAAAATGTTATTCATACACAAAGGACACGTACGATTCTAACATGCATTAAGTATTAGCATACTACATAATAAGAAAATCAGAATAAGGTAAGATAACAAAACGCAATTATTTATATCCCTAGTATAATTATTTAACTGCGCCATTACCTAAGCACAAAAACTTAAATAACATTTCATCTTAAAAAGGATAAACTTTAATGAATTTTATTATATTTATCCTTGAAGGCAGGAAACATCCTTAAGAGAATCCTTTTTTTTACAATCTTAACATTTGGTAGTGAGGCCTCCCACATAGGACAATCCTTTTATTCCGATAATATCTTTATTATATTTTAAACAGGGCTCCCAAAATCACATAACAAAAAATTTTCAGAGACCTTTTGTAAAAAATTAATTCCATGATACAAACTGTTTAGCATCGATTAAATTTTATGTCTTTGATAAAATTCTACAGAAATCTTTTTTTTACTTAATACCTTAGAGAAAAATATAATTTTCTACATTTCTTATTTTATTAAAATTAAATAATCTTATGCACAAAGGAATTCATTCATAGATGATTTTAAAAACTAATAATCCTTTTATACAAATCTACTAATTTTATAACTTCTTTAAGTTTTCTATTGAATGCAATAATGGCATTATTTAATCCAAATGGCATTCAAACAAATTGATATAATCCCTATTCAGCCATTGAATTCAGTAGCAATTGTTATGCTAAAGTATAATACCTTCTTTATACACTAATTTTATTTATATACTTATTCTAATGTCATTATACTTTATTACTTTAAGTAGGGGTTTATTGAGTCTATTCTTTATGATACAGCCTTATATACTATAGATATCTTTTATATCCATCTTTAAAATATATTTGTTAATTATTAATGGTTTTATTATTTATTTTGTAAGATAGTATTTCTTTTAGTTTTACTTTATTTATTTAATTGACACAATCATATTTGTTAAATACTAAACTTAATGAAAGCATTATGTTAGTATTTAACAAATATGATTGTGTCAATTAAATAAATAAAGTAAAACTAAAAAGAAATACTATCTTACCTTAATGCTTTACCTTTGCAATGGAAAGACAAGGAAAAACTTACCTTTAGCTGAAATATTTCCCTACATGTTTTCCTTTAGCAAAGTAGAGGGATATTTTAAAAATCTTTTAAAAATTGCTACAGCAGTACATACCACTACGCATAGATTTTGAATACATATATATATATATATAATATATATAATATATATATATATATATATATATATATATATATATATATATATATATATATATATATATATATATATATATATATATATATATATATATATATATATATATAATATATATATATATATATTATTCTTGATTGTGGATTATCATACTTGATAAGAAAAATGTTTGCTTAAATAATTTTTGGATGAAATAAGTCAAATTTCGAATGACATCGGAACTCGGAACTTTTCCTCATCACATCGGATTTTCTATGCTCGTCCTCTCTACTTCGGACTTCGCTTCGCTTGTCCTCTGATTGTAAATTCATACGTTTCAGTCGTAGCGGTCACCCATATAGCACTGACCACACTCAATGCTGCTTAACGTTTATGATCCAACAAAAATTATAGATATTCTTGTTGTATTTAAACAAAACTTAGGGTACTTATTTGTTGCATGAAGGTATACACTTGTTCTTAACTTAAACCCAATTGGATTATTTTCCAATTTCTTTATGAAACTTACACAGGTCATCTAATAAAAAATTGAACTTATGCTGGTAATAAGATAATGCTTAGCACAAATGTTAGTCTTATACATGTCTACATGGTGTTAAATTTTAATCCGATCGCATAATTTTCCGCGTTTTATAATTATTTGAAATTTAAGCCAAGTCATTATTGCAGGATATTGAAGTCATACAAAAATTATTTTCGAATAGCACAACTACAGCTATAGACTGATTTTGTACAAATTGTCAACTCTCTAGCATAAATACAGTAGAACTACGATGATAAAAGACACGAACACACACATACACAAAACACACACAACAAAAACATAGAACTAAAAACTACCGGTTTAGTATTTTTTGCAACACAATACTTTTCCTATATGCCTGCCCACGGTATGAGGACAAGTAAAAATATATACTTAGATTTTAAATTAAATACAAATAAGTAGAAATAAGCAATGATATAATGAACAGCAACAGTTTGAAAATAAAATATAAATTAATAAAGAATAGTTTTAAATAAAGATAAATTTTAAATAAAATAAACAATGGTACTTGATTTTAAACATAAATGTTTGAAAATGGATACGTATATATATTAAATTAAACATGAATATTTATAAATAAACACTGATTTTTAAACAAGAAAAAATTATGGAACACACATATTTAAAATTAGATATTAAAAAATAAATATACATTTTTAAAAATAAATATAAAGGTTTGTGAATAAACATAATATCTGAAATTAAATTAAACAATTTTACTAATTTCAAATATTTTAACATAAAATTTTATAATTTAAAAAAATGTTCTTTGTATAAAAATCGATTTGTTTTCAAAAAATAATCTGTTTTAAAAAAAATATAAAACAAGAAGGTTAAAAAAACCTTATATCGGTAGGGAAATAAATAAAATTGTAGGAGGAGTCGAGGTCTGGAACCTCTTCAAGATAATTAGTAAAGATAAAGAAGAAGAAGACGAAGGCAGGACTGAACCGGGTACGGGACCGAACGGAGTCCAAAGGTCAAGGATTCAGAGACTCGGAGTTAGTATGGATAAAGTTTTAAATCATTCAACAGCATCCCACTGACTTAACTACATTCCAAGTCCATCTTCAATATAATAGTTGCTATGTTTTAACTATGTTCAGAAAATAGTTTTATCCTGATACTCAAACAACCCAATGTAAATTTTAATATTTGAATTCAAACTTCACCGACAGTTAAAGTATGAGTCTAGAATAAGCTAATCACACAGAGATTATAAACATATTTAACCTTTTCAAGTGAAACCAATGTTAAATCTTGATCCTGTTAATTAGTACATTTTATCATTAATTAATTTTTAAATTGATGTAGAATAAACAAAATGACATCACGGGCATCGGGTCTTGATTTAGTCAAAAAGAGCGCACATGTACAAAAAAGAAGTAAAGAAGGATTTTCAGATATTTTGGTTTTAAAATAATTTATTTCATTTTCTTTGTATATAAGTTTTATTTTTATTTACTTAATAAATAATGTCAATACTATTTTAATCAGAAATATTATCTACATAAAAAAATGAACGAATAACTCAAAATAAAATATAAAATAAAATGTTTGATTATGATGTATAACTATTTATTGTGTTGATCTTAAATCATCAAGTTGTTTTTCATATATCGTTGCACTCATAGAGATGTTATTACTACACCTTTTCCACATTTATTTGAGAAGATATTAATTGTATTGAGAATAATGAATTGTATTTGAGAAAATATCAAATGTAAATTAGATTAGTCTGTTGAATTTGATAAAACAACAAATGTAGTTGAGAATAGTCAATTTTATTTGAGAAAGCATTACATAAAATTGAGAATTGTTTAATTTCATTTCAGAAAGGTTGATTGAATTTGAGAAGTTGTCAATTGTAGGATTTATTGTTGGTTAAAGTGAGTTGTTCCACCCTGTATATGTTTCATTGCTTAACTCTCACCTAACAAGGTATAATTGTATTTAAAGAAAAATAAGTAATGTAAAAATTGGCCGAATTTTGAGTTACTCATTATCAAATCACAAGTTCTCAAAAACATTTAATAAATTCTTAAATAGAATTCATTTAATGCCTACTCAAATACAACTGACTGTTCTCAAATTCAATTGATGTTTTCTAATCTCAAATACAATTGATATGTTCTCAAATAAACATAACAGTTTCTCAAATAAAATTGAAAAGGTGTAGAGAGGCCCTATTAGTTGAATTTTGAAACAATGAAAAAGTAACCAGCCCACCTTACTTAAAAAATAATCAAATAATAAGTACAAAATTACAGTAAATTATATACAGAATGTGAAAATAGACATCTAAACAAAAACGATGTGCGGAAAGCCAAAACAATTGATTTATTATAACCTTAACTAACTCTTAAAGGAGTTACAGAGCCCCTGAGAGCCCCAAAACGATGTTTCAGGCCTTTCAATATATTGAAATAGGCTATACCCCCTCTAGTATATCTGTATGGTTTTACTCCATAACGATTACTTAACTTTTTGATTTTATATATGCCTAATTTTTATTAAATTATCAGAATGGCATCATATTTGTGTAACGCCATACCTGCTAATCACGTATATAATAGTTTTCTGAATTAAATTTAAAAAGTTTTATTCCGAATATAATGTAAAGAAGCCAGTCTCATAAGCATAATGCTGAGCAGGAGTACAAAAATCTAAATTTAAAATGAGAAATACTGACACAGCATTACATCGGACAGCACATTACATCGATAGAAGCATTACATCGGACAGCAGCATTACATTACATCAGCATTACATCGGCAATTTACATCGGCATTACAGACAGCATTACATCGGACAGCAGCATTACATCGAATAGAAGCATTACATCGGACAGCAGCATTACATCGAATAGAAGCATACATCGGACAGCAGCATTACATCGATAGAGCATTACATCGGACAGCAGCATTACAACGGACAGCAGCATTACATCGAATAGAGCATTACATCGGACAGGACCATTACATCTGACAGGAGCATACATCGGAAGGGCATTACACTAAATATTTAGCATTACATCGGACAGAAGCATTGCATCGGTCTAGCTGCGTATGACCTTATTATGAAATATTGATCTAAAGTCGAGTTATTTCTTCGAACTTGCTTTGCTCATCAGCAGTATGTCATGAATTACTAAACAAAGGTCATAAATACTTGGTATGGATCATACTAATACGGTGCATCTAATCACCAATTAGTTATGTATATTTGTCACATTTTAACTCGATTAGCATTAGATTTTATACAATTTTTGATTACTTAGCAAAAAATGTTATCGTGGTTTAAAAAAAAGATTCGTTGTGAAGAACAACTAGTATAAAAACCTTAATATATAGATCTTAAGTCTGACAGTTCAACTGCGTCTATTATAAATTGACAGACAAAACAGTTTTAGTGTTACTGTTAGTGATCAGCTACCAATTAAGCTTAGCCAATCCAATGAGAAACGGTGATAGCATACATACGCTGAGGAACGGTAACAGTACATATACGCTGAGGAACGGCGACAGTATACATACGCAGAGGAACGGTAACAGTACATATACGCAGAGGAACGGTGACAGTACATATACGCTAAAGAACGGTGACAGTACACATACGCAGAGGAACGGTGATAGTACTTATACGCTAAGGAACGGTAAAAATAATATACGCAGAGGAACGGTGACAGTACATATACGCTAAAGAACGGTGACAGTATACATACGTTAAGGAACAGTGACAGTATACATACGCAGAGAAACGGTGACAGTACATATACGCTGAGGAACGGTGACGTCACAAATGGGTATCAAAAGCTGAGTCAAAGGCGTCATAAAAACATTTTTCGGATAGTAAAAATTGCCCTGAAGATAATTTTATTCCATGTTCCAACTCTCTAGTATAAATAACCTGGTATTTACGATGATAACAGAGTCACACACACATAGACAGAAAACTTCGTTAAAACCAGTCAAGAGTTCATTACACATCAATAACAGATAATTAAGATGAAATACGGGGTTCGATTTATTTTTGCAAACACAATACTTTTCCTACTCTTACCTACAATACAAAATACAATTGAGGAAAAGTAAAAACAATAATTTTCTAAAATATTAAACAGAAAATTTGTTATTACTCTTTACTAACTATCTTTACTCTTTATTAACTATTTAACGCCCCACACACCTAGAACCTCATTTAATTTCCAAGATATTGCCAATTTTAACTGCAAAATTCATAAATAAATCCATGCAACTTTTTTTCATTTTTACCTCAACCCTTTATATTTTCTTTTTTTTCAGAATGATATTAAATCGAATAAAAAATTCATGAATTACAAGAAATTTTGTTTTGTTATTTTTTCCCTCTGAATTTTTTCATTTAGTACATTTATATGATCATTTTAAAATCATAAATGTTGAAGTTAAGATATTTAAGTAATTAAAAAATACGAGGAATATTATTTTCAAGTTTTAATTAATGGAAGATTTCTAGAGAAAAAAAACGGAAGTAAATTCTTTTCATCATTTTACAAGTACATTATTCCAAAGTGCAAATTATAAAACAGATAGTACAGGAAATTAAAAAATATTAAGTATTATATTAATCAAAATACCAATGAGGAAGTAAGTATTTCAGAAGTAATTTACCTTTTAGATTTTAGTAGTAACAATTGCATGAAAGTATTCAAGTATAATTTGACAACAGAACATATTTTTACTGAACAACTTAATAATAATAAAATGTTCCATAAAAAACACTAGAACTAAAAACAATTAATATATTGTCAATCACAATAGTATAAAAAATTAAAACTGACCGGTTTCGAATTTACGTCATCATCAGAGCTGTTTTCAAATACAAAAGCTATTAAAATGAAGCATTTTATTAAGATAACAATCTATAACACTGATATTTAATGTCAGTGTGTGCCCTACTAATAAGACGCATACAATAAATTTCCCTCAGCCTAGCTCATCAAGGGTTTTGAGAAGGGGAAAATACAAGAGAGAAAAAAAGAGAGAATTTTTGCTCAAATGAAAGAATCCATATATATATATATAAATATATATATATATATATATATATATATATATATATATATATATATATATATAATATATAATAAACTGCGTAGGCTTCCGCGGTTGTTGTCATGAAGGTTAGGTCTTCCGGTGGTGACCGCGTCAATGTAGATGAGAATCCGACGTTTCGCTTCCACTGTGGGAGGCATCTTCAGGATGTAGGACATCATGGATAGAAACGCAATGCTCTACAAAACTGAACAGTTCAGTTTTTAGAGCATTGCGTTTCTATCCATGATGTCCTACATCCTGAAGATGCCTCCCACAGTGGAAGCGAAACGTCGGATTCTTTATCTACATTGACGCGGTCACCACCGGAAGACCTAAACCTTATATATATATATAATATATATATATATATATATATATATATATATTTATATATATATATATATATATATATAATATATAATATATATATATATATATATATATATTATATATATATATATACATATTAAAAAAATTAATTCATGAAATAAATATATAGAAGGAAGGGGTTTCAGTCTTATTGCTTCATTAGATTAAATTCATAATAAAAATATAATAAAGTATAACGATATTTTAATACCTGGGCAAGGAATGGGGTAGAGATCTGGACGGTATGGAACGATTGATCAGATCCTTCCATACCCCTCAAATCTATACAAGTTCCTTAGCTATATTTAAGGTAAGTCAGGTCTGTCAGGGGAATCTGCAACAGATGAGTCCACTCCCACATCCAGAAATCCAGGATCCGCAACGACTCACTTCAGTTAGGCCCCTGGTCTGAAACTACAATCGGCAAACATCAGTATTACACAGTATAGTAGATCAGTATTCATCATAAATAAAAAATACCCCCTTTTCCCCAACCAAAATTCAATAAAACCAAAGAAATAAACAAATAAAAGGATTACCTTACCGGTACGAAAAACACTCTGGTTAAGTTACTAAAACTCCATATTCTTGAACTCCATATCAATACCCATACTCTTACTCCAAACTCTTAAACTCCATATTATTATGGTTTAAAGGAACTAAATATAATCATTAGCAAATTCATAAATTAAAAGAAAACAGCCAACTACGCCGAAGAAAAATAAAAAGTAAAACGTGAAAACTGATCAAAAAAGAACCTATATAAAAAAAGAATATTCGTCCTTGAGGCCGGAGAGTCGACACCACACTAGCGCAACATCTTTCGGCGCGACAGCTCCACGGTACAAGTGTTGCCAACATTTAATTTCAAATTTTATATATTGGGTATTTTATTAAAAAATCTCAATACTTAAAATGATATCGTTTTTTAAGAATTAATGTATAGAAAATATTATAATAAACAATACTTATGTTTAACAGACGATTAACACCGAAATATACTCAATAACCTGCAACAAAACAACCTCAACTCATTCATTTTTCTTCCTAGGGTGTTTGACTTAATTACCATTATATTTAAATACCAAAACTCCCTCGGAGGTAGAGTATTACTATACCTTTTATTTATTACAAAAAAAGCTCTCTGTAAACAACTCTGGTGATGACGTAAATCGAAACTGGTCAGTTATAATTTTGTTATACTATTGCGGTTCAAAATATATTAATTGTTTTTAATTCTATAGTGTGTTTTTTTATTAAACATCATGGTAAGTCTATACCACAAACTCTCCGTCAAAATGACTAATGGTATAATAATGTAATAAAATGGGTAGTTTAACGTTAAAAGTTAATGCAAGGGTTTTGGATTCAATAATGCATTAGTGGAAGTAGCAATTCATTAAGCAGATACTCAAATAAGGAATACTCGATACTCATATGAGAAAAACCTGATATTCAAATGAGGAATAACCGACATTATTCCCTACAGAAAAAATAGTAGGTAAGATTCTATCTTGTAAAAAAGATAAAAAAGAAAACAGGTGTAAAACCGCGTGGTTATAATTTTCTAAACACAATGATGTAAAAGAGGAAAGAGTGAAGTTAAAAGGCTCTTGTGGTTTTAGTAATTTCTGTTTGGAACCTGACGAAGTGATTACATGTGCCACTGAAAATGGCCGTCTGTGGTTAATAAATACATTATGTATTCTACAAGCAATTCCTTATTAACAGAATTAACTTCAATAAGAAATCGGGTACAGGGTACTTCGGTACTCTTACTTACAACTTCGAACTTGCTTCGAAATAAATTTTTAAAATAAAAAACAGAACAAAATCAAATGATAAAATTTAAAACATAACCTGACTTGCAGTGTTGCCAGAGTAGGGAATATTTGGTTACTTTAAAGGATTTTTTTGTAAACAAAATTGTATGTCATGCTATAATAATGTACAAACTAAATGTAAAATAGCTATGGAACTTACACTACTGATTTATTTTTCAAGTCGGCGATAGTAAAAAATTGAAGATGGGAATTGTCGCAGAAGGTATAAAACGCATTTAACCTACTTTTTTGAAGATCTAAAGTGCCTAATTCACATCCACAAGAAAAAAAAGTTTATTTGTAAAATACAAAATATATGCAAAGTAATATAAATAACTATTATAGATATATTTAAAATAATTTTATGATTAGAACGAGCAACTATCTAACTTTATATAGGAGAGCCCAGAAGCTTTAGCTTGAATGTTGCTCAATCTTGAGACTTGCGCGACTTGAGTCTTGATTTGTGATGTTTCTATTTATTTTTTTTTACAGCGAATTTTCTTTGGGGAAAATTCATTAGGGATAGGCTGCATGGCGGGATTCGAATCTCGGACCTAGATACAATCCGTTTCAGAGGTCCTTGATGACGAAAAAATAGGTATGCGTAACTTTAAAATACATACATACACACACACACACACAGATATATATATATATATTATATATAATATATATATATATATATATATTATATATATATATATATATTATATTATATATATATATGTGTGTGTGTCTGTGTGTGTGTGTGTGTGTGTTTCTAGACATTTTTCTTGTAAACACGCTATCTATCAAACGGAAATGATGACGTCAGACAAAGCGGGTGCCCAGTAAAGATGCAAACCCGATAAATGGTGCTAGATTTAAAAGTAGAAAACTGTGTACTTTTGTAAACACTCTAATTTAATGTAAATGTTTTAAAGATTTCGCAACAACGCGTAATATTCCTACAATCCCCCCCCCCTTAGTGTTCTCAACAAAACTAAACATATGAAGTAAAAGTTCATATTAATCACACGCAATTCAATCGGGGATTCATTTTATTGGCTTATAACTACATTTTTACTCTTTGCTCAAAAAAATGAATTATTATTCCTTCTTTTTCTTAATCTTTCTGAGAATAAAATGATTGGATTTAGCCTTTTATAAGCTTTCAATAAAAATAGGGAGATTTTTCATATTAAAAATTATTAATATGTTAATAGCTTCATAAAGGAATGTGGTTTATTAACTTCTACATACGACGTACAAGGCAATGCATTAGTGAGAACCTCCCAGTGTTAAGCTCAAATATTCAAAAGGTATTGAGCCGTCTATTTATTTCTTGTAATGCCCATTATAGGCAAAGTTTTATTATTGCCTTTTAATAATTTACGGCTGAGTTATCAAAGATTATCGATGTGAATAAAATTATATGGATAATAAAAATAAATAGAATTCAAAAAGGAATAACAGTACTCAAGTGTGTTGTATTCACCGGTTGTTGTCTTGAAGGGTTGGACGATAACATTGGGCTGGACGATGATGACATCGAGTACCCCTGTGATCTGGAAGATTGAGTATTTGTTAAGTCTGTTTTCATAATCACTTTTGGAACATATGTACAACTCTAGGTATTCGTTCTTGGCTTAGGAAGTTAAAAGGCCATTTGATCCATCAGGATTCACACAGCGGGAACTACCTTTGAATGCTTGCATTCTTTATGCTAAAAGTATCAATTAAATTAGACGAAATCCCTTATACTAATTGCCTCAGCGCAATCTCAAGACGTAAAAATAGAGAACTGACACAGTGCTGAATATGATCACGGATATGAGGTGTATGAAATGATGAATTAATTAAGCTTAAATTAAAAGGAAATTGTGAACAAATATGTTTGGGTCGCATCTCAGATAATGAAGAATTTTGTATCGGATGCCTCATTTATTTTGGCGCAGGTACAACCGGAAGATCTGAACCATTATGTCAACGGAATGTCTATAGATCGTTCATTACATTAACAATTTTTAAATTTATGGTTTTTATGTTTTATGTTGGATCATAAAACTTAAAAAGGATTGAGCATGGTCAGTGCTGTATGGGTGACCGCCGAGAATGAGACGGATGCTGGTTACTATCTGACAACGAACGAAGCGTGTCCGAAAACGTGCTGCAGTATAAGTTTGGCGAATTGTATATTCTGAGGACAAGCGAATCGAGTCCGAAGTAGGGAGGATGAGCGTAGCGAATCCGATGCGAAGAGGAAAAATTTCGAGGTACCCTGTACCTGATTTTCTTTTTTAATTTTAAACCACATTTAAGGAATTAATTCTACAGCGAAAGAGAAATTAGCAGTTAAAAACTAAATTTAAGTGAAAGCTTGAAAAAACTAAAGATAGAACACGAATGCAGTAAAGCCAAAAAAACACAAAAATACCACTTTATCTAATAATAAATGTAACATTTCCCAGCTAACAGAACATAATACTGTGGTTTTCATCGTTTCCCCTAAATCTCTCCGTGTTTTGCGGTAAAATAGTTTTTAGCTGACCGCAGTACAGGAAAATTACCCAGTTGAAAGACTTAATGGAATTATAAGCGCTCTGTAACCGCAAATCTCCTCTAACACGATTCCAATACAAAAGAAACCATCAATCAAATTAAGGTCTACATTCATTGAATAGAAATGGATAAAATAATGTATTACGAACAGGTAAAGGAGTTTAACGTGACTTTTTACCTTTTAATTTACGTTTTCAGTATTTCAACCTGAGTAATTAGCAATGAACCTAATCTGGTCCAGTATTCAACAGGGATCCCGCCCTCTCAAATGTTTAGTCCTTACGTATGTTTTTTTTAAAAAAAGGCTAAACAGCTAATATCTATTATGGAAACTGGTCAAATCATGGGCGGTATAGAGAGCAGATATTGAACATAAAACTGGTTCAGTAATCAGCGATCGAGATACCTGATTATGAACATAAAACTGGTTCAGTCATCAGCGGTCGAGATACCTGATATTGAACATAAAACTGGTTCAGTCATCAGCGGTCGAGATACCAGATTTTGAACACAAAACTGGTTCAGTCATCAGCGGTTGAGGAGATACTAGATATTAAACATAACTGGTTCAGTCATCAGCGGTCGAGACACCTGATATTCAACATAAAATGGTTCAGTCATCAGCGGTCGAGATACCAGATATTAAACATAAAACTGGTTCAGCCATCAGCGTTCGAGATACCTGATATTGAACATAAAACTGGTTCAGTCATCAGCGGTCGAGATACCTAATTTTAACATAAAACTGTTTTAGTCATCAGCAGTCAAGATACCTGATTATGAACATAAAACTGGTTCAGTCATCAGCGGTCGAGATACCTGATTGAACATAAAACGGTTCAGTCATCAAGATACTGGTTCAGTCATCAGCGGTCGAGATACCTGAATTGAACATAAAACTGGTACATCATCAGCGTCGAGATACCTGTATTGAACAACATTTATAGTACTAAATAGTCTTTATTAGTTCTTTCATTAGTTATTATAATAAGTATGTAATGATTAGATAAAGTAATATATTTGTCACAATATAATTGTGCGAGAGATATATATTGTGTCTATTCATGCTTTGCAAAACTCGGTAGTATCAAATGATATAATATATTTGTTAATAAATATCAGCCACTTCAGATCAAACTTGTAGGTATAAAATAAACACAGAACCCTGGTTTTATAAACCTACGGTCTCTAATATAAATAATAAAGATTCACTACATATAACATAATAAATAAACATTTTACTACTGAAAGTTAAAAATTTCATTCAACCCGAAATCTTTTTCAGTAAAATAAAATAAAGGACTATAAAACGCTACTGATGACAAGCTAACACACTTGGCAATAAAATTTATTTTGAGATATCATAAAGAACTATAAAAGTTTCCGTTTTAATTCTAGAGTGGTGACAGAGCTGAACCCTTCTTTCTTTTTCTTAAAGGTGGTCCTTTATTATGATTCTTTTTTTTCTTTACTGTATCATTTTCAAAAAAGGATTATATATTTTTTGTCAAAAATTTAGATCATTTGCATAATCCTTTAGACTGGTGCAGCAGTGATTCCATTTGCATAAGCTTTTTCATTTCTTTTTATTTTATTATCTTTTTTTATTTTTAACCTCTACTACTGCTTTATTGTTTTACTTCGTTGACATGGTTCCTAATCATATTTTAACTTGTTTTTTTTCTGTCAACTTCATTCTGTCCTTCATCATGCAGTGGCTCTACCATTGTAATATTTTGTCCTCTGCCATGGCCTAGGATTAGTTATTTCTCTTGATCTTTCATTGTCAGTTTCTCTTTGAAATTATTCCATGACTTGTTGATTCCTATTCTCCCTTTTTTATTCGTTTTTGTTACACCTAATTTTGATTTTATTAGATAGTAATGCTTCGTATAATTTTACTTCTTTTTCTGTTAATATTTCTTTATTTATCGGTGTCTTTTTCTCAGTCTCTTGACAACAGATAGTAACATTTAATCGACAAGGTCTATTTTATCCCCTTTATTCAATACCACTTTTTACAATCAAAGTTAAAACTTTGCATACATAATTAACACAGTTTTCCAGTCAGTTCCAATCTTATTGTACCGCAGGAGTGTTAGCGCTACACTACACAGGACCGACACACACAATAGCAACACTCACGCACCAAACCACAGTATTTGTAAGATTAAAAAACAAGATAAATTAAAATTTAAAATTCAAACACACTTAATGAAGATTTTAAATAAAAACTACTTGTCCAAACTTGAATTAGTTGAACTAAGTAAAAGTTAAGTAAATGCAGAGGAATACGTGTATTTAAAGTTGAAATACACGTATTGGATTTAAATAGGATGTTTTTAATTGATTCCTGAATAAGGGGACAAGATATTTAAAATTAACTATGCACCGTGTTTAATTTGCATTTAAACATTACAGTGGGTTTAGAAGTTAAGTTAGTGAAAGTCATCAAGTTATCTTATAAGAAACTTGGTTTAGGAACCTCAGGCTTCCGCGGTTTAGGCCCGTAATATAGGAATTTTACTTTACCTAACATTTATGGTAAAAAGAGCCAACTATGACGAAGTTGCCAAGGTTTAAATGATCTACCGTTAACATTTTATACATTCAAGAGCGGACTGACCAGTGAGGGTGACGGGCGGCAACCCTTATTGGGCCGGCTCTTTGACCAAATATAAAAAAGAAAAATATAAAAAAAAACATTAAATATCTTTAAACTTATAATATATACACGTATATTTATTTATTACAAATATGAAATACATGCATAATACCTGAGTCAAATGGACCAAAAGAGCTCCTAGGGACAAATATTTTTAAAGTACTCTAAAATTTTCTCCATTTGTTCACTTACCTTAATTTAAGATTTTTTAAGGTCCTTATCTATTTTACCTGGAGATTTAATGGCCCCATGCGGAAGACTAGGGCCAAAAAAAGACCAAGCATACATAATTAGGGCTCTAAAGCACCACAAAAGGGCTCTTTTATGTATTCTACATTTTAGATCATTATAGCTCCTATTGATTACCTAGACGGTTAGCGCTCCATACAAAGACAAAAGCTAATGATGGCCCTTAATAATTGATCAGGGTCCTACAGTAGCAGAAAATGGCCTTAGATATTGATGTTTTTTAGATAATTAAAATATTTTCACTTTGCTACTCAAATCCATTCTTTATACCTGGGCCTTTAAAGGTCCAAGACAGAATACTAGTACCACAAGGGGCCTTCAACATACTTGATCAGGAACCTAGAGCAGTAAAAAAGGGCCCAAGATATTAAACATAATATAATTTAGTTAAATATTACATTTAATGCATAAACTTAAGTTTATTTGATACTTATTTATTTAGATAAAGTTATTTAATTTGATTAAATATTAAATTAAAATTAAATAGAATTGATTATGCTTGCTATAATCATTAATCCTACTCTAGTTAAAAAACCCTCCGATTGAGAAGTAATATTGGATCACCCCTAGGAATGAAAGTATGGGCCTTTTCAGGCCAAACCCTTCTCGAATCATTTTGGCTCAGTCCGCCACCGTATAAATCTTACATTTGGCTCAGTCCGCCACTGTATAAATCTTACATTTTGGCTCAGTCCGCCACTGTACAAAAGGTACCAGTCGTTGGCGCTCCAAGTTGTTGGAGCTCCATTCGTTCACGCGCCATCATTTGCGCTCAAATTCGTTGGCGCTCCAAGTTGTTGGCGCTCCATATCGTTGGGCTCCATTTAAAGTGGAGCTCCAACGATATGGAGCGCCAACAACTTGGAGCGCAAACGAATTGCCTGCACTTTAATTTTCTCGTGTGATTTCTCTAAAATTCATAGACGCTCCAAATCGTTCGAGAGAGCGTCTATGAATTTTTAGAGAAATCACGCGAGAAAATGTAAGTGCAGGCATTTCGTTGGCGCGCCATTCGTTGGCGCTCCATATCGTTGGAGCTCCATATCGTTGGCGCTCCATATCGTTGGAGCTCCATTTAAAGTGGAGCTCCAACGATATGGAGCGTTAACGAATTGCCTGCACTTACATTTTCTCGCGTGATTTTTTTAAAAATTCATAGACGCTCCAAATCGTTCGAGCTCCATTTTCAAATGGAGCTCCAACGATATGGAGCGCCAACAACTTGGAGCGTCTATGAATTTTTAGAGAAATCACGCGAGAAAATGTAAGTGCAGGCAATTCGTTGGCGCTCCATATCATTGGAGCTCCATGGAGCTCCAACGATTTGGAGCGCCAACGAATGGCACCCTATAAAATCTTACATTTTGGCTCAGTCTGCCACTGTATAAAATCTTACATTTGGCTCAGTCCGCCACTGTATAAATCTTACATTTACCTTAAGGAAACCGTTAAAAACCCTTAAAAATCCATAAGTGTTTTATAAATATTCTTAAAGTAAACCTTATAGATTATAATCCTAATTGAAAATTCTTTCAAAAGCTCGATCCTTAAAAAATAGATTAGGACCATATCTTTAATACGTTTTAGGGACAGAATCCTTAATAAACTCCTAGAATGCCTTGCCTAAAGAATGACTTGAGAAGTGACTGCGGACCAAGTTAATTATGTGAGGCTTATTGTTAAGGACTCCTTATATATATATCTCCTTCAAAAAGCAGTACATGTTCCCGCCGGGATTCGTAACCCGGTTAGAACAGTATCTTTTGCGCTTTATTCAGTAAATATTATGTGCTAAAAATACATGCATTAATATTTACAATATATGGTGAAAACATCATAATATTTGTAAATTTAATATTGAGTTGAACTTAATTTAAGATTGATTTAGTCCTTTCTACAGTCAAAGGAAATTTTTCGAGGCACCTCATACCAAATGTTTTATGAGATGAAGAGTACAAATATACCTGTTTCACTTGAAAACTACCAATGAAGACTCACACCAGCAGAAATAATATTCCAATCCAATAATACCCATATTAAGCAATGCCTCCTTAAAAGAATAATAATCATTAATTTCATTTACCTAATCAAGTTACTTACTGGCAAAGAATATAATAATTTTAAAACAGTAATATTGTTTAATAAAACATTTATTGCAATTTTTAAATAAAAATAATCTTGCTTATAGGATATTGTTAACGTAAAAGGTAAAATATAAATTAATATGGTAGTATATGTCATTAATATGGTTATTAATGTTAAAAAAAATAAAAATCATTTTTAGTGCCTTGCGGTAAACTCTTAAAGAAACAACCCTAATAAAAAAAGTACTTCATGAGCTGTTCATAGAACATAAATGATAAATGTGCATGCCTACTAACTATTCTAAAAGCGCGAGTGAAATGGCCCCAGAATCATGAAACTTAGTATGAGGAGATAAGGTAATATATAATATATATATATATATATATATATATATATTATATATATATATATATATATATATATATATATATATATATTATATATTATATATATATATATATATATATATATATATATATATATATATATATATATATATATTTATATATATATATATATATATATATATATATATATATATATATATATATATATATATATATATATATATATATTTATGTAAAATTACAAATTAATATCATTTAATTGATATAACAATTTGTAATAGTCCAAAAAGCTCTAAAGGTATTTAATGTATACATTAAATATACTCGTTTTATTCCCAATGGTCACTTATCCTGGCACTGACCACACTCGAAGCTTAATTTTTATGTTCCAACAGAAACCGTGGATATACTTTTCGTATTGAAACGAAACTTATCATACTTATCTATGATGTTAAGGTATATACTTGTACCAAATTTTAACTCAAAATGATATTTTTTCGATTTTATAATAAATGTATACTCACATAAAACTTGGCACATATGCTGGACTTATTTATAACTACACGCGTGCTAAATCTCAAAGTCATCAAACATATTTTATGCGTTTTATGAATTTTTAAATTTTGCTGTCATTATTGCGGGTAAAAGACGTCATTGAAAATAATTTCCGGATAGCACGACTAAATCTAAAGATTGGAGCTACAATGACAACAGACCGATTGTTTTACTAATACATTTGTAAAATTCGCTTGTATCGTGACAGTAAGCCACTTACATAAGCTGTTATCATAACCAAACAATCACATGGCCGCGAAGCGGCTTACATATTCTAAAAATAAAAATTCTGGCGCGGTGGTCCGCATGTCGGGCGAATTTCCTTTGGATGCGTGCACTCGAACCCAGAGTACCTGGTTCAAATCCTAGTAGGGACAATATTTTTTTATTGTTTTTTACCTAATATAAGTTTACAACTAGAAAATAATTCTGGCGCGGTGGTCCGCATGTCGGCGAATTTCCTTTGGATGCGTGTTTCCGTGCTTTTACATTATATAAGTTTAACTACTAAATAAATAATTCCGGCGCGGTGGTCCGCTGTCGGGCGAATTTCATTTAGAATGCGTGTTTCCGTGCTAAAACAACCCATTTCTTGCTTATGCAAGAACCATGCCCATTGCGTGGTTCCGGTTCATGCTTTAGAACCTAAGCAGTTACTCAATTGTCAAGCACTGCTCGTAACTCATTTTGTCTGTATTTTCCAAAGGAAATGCGCATAATCATCCAGTTGTTGTACAAAACTATGCCTCTAAAATTAGAAGTACGCACTATTATTTGCACTAGTTTAAAGATTAGTTACTTATCTTTAAGCTTAGTCAGTTATCTTTAAAGGTTTTAGCGCATTTCCTTTGGAAAATACAGACAAAATGAGTTAATTCTTTATTTAGTAGTTGTAAACTTATATAATGTAAAAAGCACGGAAACACGCATCCAAAGGAAATTCGCCCGACATGCGGACCACCGCGCCAGAATTATTTAGTTGTAAACTTATATTAGGTAAAAAAAATAAAAAAATATTGTCCCTACTAGGATTTGAACCCAGGTACTCTGGGTTACGCATCCAAAGGAAATTCGCCCGACATGCGGACCACCGCGCCAGAATTATTTTCTAGTTGTAAACTTATATTAAGTAAAAAAAACGATAAAAAATTATCGACCCTTCCAGGATTGAACCCAGGTACCCTGAGTTTGAGTGGTCGTATTGACTCCGGACCACTGGATTCAACTCAGAGGCCCAAAAAACATTGAAAACGACACCCTACTCGAAATTTAATTTTCAACGACCGTAATTTTGGTTTTTTTTATAATTTTTGTGGTTTTTTCGACTTTTTGGTAACTTAAAGTGGTCGTATCGACTTCGGACCGGTTTCATTCGATTCAGCGCCCAAAATTACATAGAAAACGACACCCTACTCGAAATTTATTTTTTATCGACCTAAATTTTGGTTTTCGGTAATTTACAATGGTTTTTTCGATTTTTAGGTCACTTAGAGTGGTCGTATCGACTTCGGACCGGTTTCATTCGATTCAGCGTCTCAAAAACATAAATATTGACCTTTTTCGCGGCAAAAAATATTAACCCTGAATTTTGCCGATTTTTTGAAAATTTCGCTGACTCAGCAAACCGGTTAATGACGTCACAAAAACCTGGTTTTCAATAGGGTTCGTGTCCTCCCAAAGGTTGATTTTTGTACCAAGTTTGGTTAAAAAATATTAATCCGTTCGAAAGATAGAGTGTTTACAAGAAAGTGTCTAGAAATACATATATATATATATATATATATATATATATATATATATATATATATTATATATATATATATATATATATATAAAGTCTCGCGAAACGTATTTTTTCGTCATTAGGGACCTCTGAAACGGATTTGTGTCGTGGTCCGAGGTTCGAATTCCGCCATGACGCCTATCCCATTAGCCGAATTTCCGAAGGAAATTCGCTAAAACAAGAGGCCTTCAGCCATAGAGTTATTATTACTAGAGAGGCCCTATAGGTTAAATTTTGAAACATCGAAAAAGTAACCTGACCACCTTCGCTATAAATATAATAAAATAATCAGCACAAAATTACAATAACTTATTTAGTAAAACGTTATAAATCAAATCACAAACAATGTGCGGGAAACCGAAATAAATTTATTAATTATAACCTTAACTCACTTTTCAAGAAGGTTTCAAGGAGGTTACACAGAGCCCCTGAGAGCTCCAAAAAGATGTTTCAGGCTTCTCAATGTATTTAGATAGCATATGCCCCCTTTAGTATATATCTCTATGCCTTCAGCCTCTTTGGCTTCCGCGGCCTTGGCGCTTGAGGCCGCTTCGCGCCTTTGCGCCTCCCTGTGGGCACTTCTCGGCCACATTGTTGTTGTCCTGTATCAGTTCATCTTATTATTAGTTTATATAAGTAACAAACTACCACTATATAAGCGAATTTTCAAATTAATTATTAGCAATAATTAATAAAGCAATATAAAAATAAAAAATATTAATAAAATTAATAAATAAAGTGATAAGAAGGTGGCTAATGATATTGTCGCGATAGCGATGCATTTGTTTCGTTTTTTATTTTATTTTATATATATATATATATATATAATATATATATATATATATTATATATATATATATAGTACTAGGATGTAGCATCCCAAACCCTGGAAAGAGGGTACCACAGCTTATCGCTGACTTTGCATGTTGGTAGAATGAAAAAACTAAAACTCTAATTAATGTATTTTATACTGCAAATAAATGGTTATTTATTTATTTTATTATATAGTACTATTCCTATTTAATAGTATATATTTTGATGTAAGAAGTCATTAAAGAAATATATTGTCATTATTGTTAGACACAGCAAACAGATTTTTATTGGAAAAACTTTTAGTATTAGTAAGCCGAGCTGGAGGCAGAATACGCCACAGATATAGGTTGATGAGGAATGGTTAATGTTAATTAACAAAACTATGTTATTAATAACAAATATTTAGTGTACCAACCTAACGGTATCGGGTCCGTGTTAACAATAGATTTCATATTTTGATTTGATTCAGTTTTTCATATAAATGCTACAGAACTACTAAATGCATGCAAAGTAGTCCTTGAGCTGCATCTTGTTACACTAGACCGTGTAAAAGCTGTAAAGTAACAGTTGTAACACGAAGTAAAGTATTTTACATCAAGTATTAAGTTTTGAAATCAAGTTGGATGTCGTGGACCCGGCATCCCCATGCCCTTGGACTCTTTAGATCTGTTTATATGATTATACCGTAAAGCTTCTACACTTTAATATTCATAGTTTATTGTTACTGGTAGATGTACAGATGCAAGCAAGCAAACATCAGAAACAATACTTTTTGTATTAGCTATGAAAAGTATATACTAAAGTAATATATAAACCAAGTAGGGAAACAAACGCGATTTCTTTCAGATCTGGCATGTAGTTCACATTTTATCCACCAGGGAGTTGGCTCAAATTTTCCTATGGGCGCGGCCATTTTGTTTTACTCTTGTAAATGTAAAAAAACTATTTACGGTACTCGAAATTTTTGTTTTTATCGCATTTATTTGTATAATTTGGTATATAATGTTAATAATTTGTTAGTTAATAATACGTTTTCTCACATCCAATAGAGGTTTAAGTGCGAATCTTTAAATACTAGGCTTGTTTAAATTATTTACAACGAGCGGCTAATTTAACTTCTTTTTGTGTGCACTACCTAACTTGGTGCATTTTCAGGAGTGATATTTGTTTTTTCCCTTTGAATATAAATTTTTAATTAAATTGTTAATTTAACAACTTAAACCTAAAATGTTTGTATATAATAAAAGCAATTGTAATTTTGAGTTATATGTAAGGCAATACACTGTCGTCTGTATGTTCCATAAAATCTTAATAAAAAACATAATATTCATCTAAATAATATTTACCATTACTATAGTTTCTCTTTTCCTTTAACTAAATTATTTTAACAATTATTTCACAGAATTTAATACAAAATCATTAAATTATCACGACATTAAAGTAAAAAAACACGATAATAAGTAAAACTCACCTAATTTTATCAGAGTTGCCAATAAAATTAAGTAGAAAAAGTAAATCCTAAAAGGCTCATACACAGTTATTCCAATTTTAGCTATTTTTTATTTTTGAGCCAGCTATCAGCTTATCACGCATGTCTGATTTTTTTAACACAGGTTACTATACGAGTTCCCCAACTTGGTTTATATATTACTTTAATACATACTAACAGAAGTTATGGGTAAAAAACCCCTCTTATGGGAAGCCCTATTTAAGTAATAATGTCAGGTCTTTTATAACTTTTTGTTAAATGAATTCGTTGAATTTAAAAGCATATGCTTATCCTCATTAGAACCATGTAATGCTTTTTGATTTCTCTTTAATACTAATTAACGCAATGAAACAGTTAAGACCATATGATGCAGCAGTATAAGGCTGTACACGGTTGATTGCATTCACCCGTCAGATATACAAAATGCCAAGCTTGAAATTGTCACATCCATTTAAATATCTTTTATCATACTATAGAAAAATATACAATTTAAATTGTCATTAAGCGTTTTGTAAAAAGGTGGCAAGACAACCCCTCACGCAATATCAGTTCCACTCGATGACTTCCAAGTCAATAAGCGACAAAAAGGCTTATTTTTCTTATAAACTTGGAAAGAGATAGTCACGCTCTTCTCCTCTATATAATGGGATCCTGAAGGAAGGCAATTAAATCAAGTCCCTGTGATATTAAGTCTCTCCATGAATCTTTCTGGATGCTTTAAAGTCCGGCATTATGGACTTGTAACACACTTCGTGACTCCGTTCCTCCCGTCTAGAAATCACCTATCTTCTGAATCTTTTAGCAATTTTCTTGAACCAAAGACAAAATATCTTTTAAAAGATAGAACTTGTAACAATACTCCCGACGTTAAGGATTAATTTAGAAATGCTTTGAGTTCATAAGCTGATACAATTTTTCAATATCTTCAACAAGTTTCACTATTAAACTTCACACAATTCTCCTACCTTCATTTAATTTAACGACTGGATATAACTTTTATTATTAAATGACCATTTGTGGAAACTTAAGTTGACAATAATATTTTTTTAAAAACATTGTGAAATTAACAGCAAAAGAGAAAGGTATTTAATGACGTTATTATTAATTGATTCAGGTAACAACATCAAGATCAATATTAATTTTATATAAAATCAACTTTTGTAATGAATTAAAAATGAAATACATTTATGGAATCAGTTTCTTATGAAAGCATATAAATAGTAGAAGTATGGTAAAATGATCATGAGTGGAAAATCGATTTCTCTAAACCACCGATTCTCCGTCCTTAGGACGCAACCCATCTACGAGTCGAGCATATCTATTGATTTTGTTGGCTCACTGGCGATAGATATCATCGAGCGAGGTCAGATGCTAGGTCACCTAAATAGGTAACCGCTGGTTTATTTTTTGTATTTTTCCTTTTCCTCGCCTAATACCGTAGGTACTAGAATACTTGCTGTGGTCACCCCAAAAATCCGAAATCAAGGTTCCATCATAATTATCCGTTTCAGGTATTTTCATGACGTTCAGAGTATTTTTCATATGCTCTCTGTCTGTGTCACACATAACATCCCACTGTGTTTATGCTACAGAGTAAAACTTTGTATAAAAATCAGACATTAGGTCCAGTTATAATGCCTGGAAGTTGATATATTTTAGACTACAATTACCTATATATATATATATATATATATATATTATATATATATATATATATATATATATATATATATATATATATAATATATATATATATATATATATATATATATATATATATATATTATATATATATATATATATATATTATATATATAATATATATATATATATATATATTATATATGTATATATATATATATATATATATATATATATATATATATATATATATATTACTGAATTAAGCGCAAAAGATACTGTTCTAACCGGGTTACGAATCCCGGCTGGAACATATACTGCTTTTTGAAGGAGATATATATATATATATATATATATATATATATATATATATATATATATATATATATATATATATATATATATATATATATATATATTATATATATTATATATATATATATAATATATTAATATATATATATATATATATATATATATATATATATATATATATATATATATATATATATATATATATATATATATATATATATATATATATATATATATATATATATATACAGGGTGGAACAATTCACTTAAACCAACATTAAACCATTAAAATCATGGTGAACACATGGTCCTAGACTAACGAAAATGGTCTCTACCCCTAGTAAGTCGACCACCCTGAGTTCAAATTCACCAAAAAAAGTTTGGTAATTATTACCCAAATGTGGTAATTTAATTACCACTTTTCGTTTTTTATTAGTAACTTTAAAAAGTCAAATTGGACCATACCATCATAGTAATTTAATCATAAATCATAATTTAGTAACTACATTATATCCTGAAAAAGGTAGTTCGATGCGAAATACGCTCAAATACGATGCAAAAAATACGCTCAAAATACGATGCGGAAATACGCTCAAAATACGATGCGGAAAATACGCTTAAAATACGATGCGGAAAATACGCTCAAATATACGATGCGGAAAATACGCTCAAAATACGATCGAAAATACGCTCAAATACGATGCTGAATACGCTCAAAATACGATGCGGAAAATACGCTCAAAATACGATGCGGAAATACGCTCAAAATACGATGCGCTCAAAATACGATGAAATACGCTCAAAATACGATGCGGAAATACGCGATTAAAATACGATGCGAAAAATACGCTCAAAATACGATGCGAAAAATACGATGCGAAAAATACGCTCAAAATACGATGCTGAAAATACGTTCAAAATACGATGCTGAAATACGCTCAAAAATACGATGCGGAAAATACGCCCAAAATACGATGCGAAAAATACGCAAAATACGATAAAATACGAAATACGATGCGAAAAATACGCTCAAAATACGATGCGGAAAATACGCTCAAAATACGATGCGGAAAATACGCTTAAAATACGATGCGGAAAATACGCTCAAAATACGATGCAGAAAATACGCTCAAATACGATGCGGAAAACGCTCAAAAATACGATGCTGAAATACGCTCAAAATACGATGCGGAAAATACGCTCAAAATACGATGCAAAATACGCTCAAAATTCGAGGTGAAAATACGCTTAAAATACGCTTTTTGTATCGTATTTTAAACGTATTTTCGCATCGTATTTTGAGCGTATTTTTTCATCGTATTTTAGCATCGAACCACATTTCTCAGGATATAATGTAGTTTCTAAATTAGTCTCCAATTTGACTTTTTAAAGTTACCAATGAAAAACGAAAAGTTGTAATTAAATTACCACATTTGGGTAATAATTACCAAATTTTTTTTGGTGAATTTGAACTCAGGGTGGTCGACTTACTAAGGGAGAGACCATTTTCGTTAGTCTAGGACCATGCTTTAACCATTTTTTTAGGTTGGCGCATTTTGTTGTTCCAAAAAATGCCGGTAATAATTTATGTCTTGTATGTCGATCGATAGCTTGGTTTTTACCAAGCTATCGAATTAAGCTATAAAGCTCGAAGCTCGAATTAAGCTTATTCAGTAATTTTTTAATTACTTGAATTTTAAGATATTGGTATAAAATGTCTTAGAATATAATGTAGTTTCTTAACTAATCTATATCATGGTATAGTCCAATTTGACTTTTTAAAGTTACCAATAAAAAACGAATAGTGGTAATTGAATTACCACATTTGGGTAATAATTACCAAATTTTTTTGGTGAATTTGAACTCAGGGTGGTCGACTTACTAGGGTAGAGACCATTTTCGTTAGTCTAGGACCATGTGTTCACCATGATTTTATTGGTTTAAGTGAATTGTTCCACCCTGTATAGTAATATTTATATATATATATATATATATATATATATATAATATATATATATATATATATATATATATATATATATATTATATATGTACTGTATAAATATTCAATTAAATGTCTACTATACAGTACATACAGTATGTATATATGTATATATTATATATATATATATATATATATATATATATATATATATATATATATATATTATATATATGTACTGTATAAATATTTAATTGTATGTCTACTATACAGTATGTCGTTTATATGTACAGTATAAACGTCTATAAATATAAATGTCTATCTGCCGTATTATTACCTTTATAAGCTTTAGTTACCCTAAGGCTATACTACCCTAGATATTTCGTTACTTAAGAATTGTGAGCTTGAACATTGTGAGCCCGAAAAAATATTACTTTAAACGTTAGGGAATCATGACATTCTAAGGACGCAAAGCAAGTCCGATGTCATAACATCTAAGACTTAGATAATCGTACATTCTGAGGCGAACTAGTCCCGTTATACTTCCTAGGCTTCAGAAAACTACTTTATTCTGGATCAAGTACAGCGAGACCGATGCAATACCACCTTTGGCTAAGGATAATCACTGCATTCTGAAGAAGAGCAAAGCGAGTCCGATTTCGTAACTATTAGATAAGTCATAATTATGAGATAACTATTTTATTCTGAATTCGACCGTTGCGAGACATAAGTTATACCACCTTATTATTTGGATAGTTGACATTCTCAGGACGAACGAAGCGAGCCAGAAATTGTGAGAAAAAGTACCGTGTTACCCCGTACCTAATTTTTTAAAAGAATTTTTAAATTTTATTAGTGCAATAGTCTTTTAATAAATTTTTAGGTTGTAACGTTTTGTAAAGATTTTTGTATACATACCGAAGGTCTAGAGGATAAGTATTCGCATTAAACCCCAAAACTGGTATGGTATTTATTTTCTAATCAAATGTTATTTTCATATTTATTTTTAAAAGAAGAGGGTTGTATAAACATCTAATAAGTTAATTATCTGTACAGTTGATATACTTCATTACTTAAAAAGAGATGGACTGCGGGAAAAAATATGGACGGCTACAATGAATAGGAACAGAAATTCAAGATCAAAAAACAGTTCTTCTTTTAGATAATAACAAAGGACATCACGTAGCAGGAGACTCGACTCGGGTTATTGTTTGTAACCTAGCCTGAGTAACCTAACAATCCTGAAACCTCATTACGACTGTTTCTCTCCATCAAATCAAAAAAGACCTCTTTATCACCTTGAGACTGTCTTGAATCTACCGCCCACATTGCTTATACTAATCCTAACATCTCATATTAAAAACAGAATATTAAAAGTACTATGGCATACAATACTTACATTAATATTACTATGGCATACAATACTTTCATTAAAATTACTATGACATACAATACTTTCATTACAAGTAGTATGGCATGCAATACTTTCATTAAAAGTACTATGGCATACAATACTTTCATTAAAATTACTATGACCATACAATACTTTCATTACAAGTAGTATGGCATGCAATACTTCATACTATGGCAACTTTCATTACAAGTAGTATGGCACTTCATTAAGAGAAATATGGCATACAATACTTTTATACCACGTTTCATAAACAAATTTTAGAAAACCATGATATGATGTCCCTGTTTCATACCAATATTTTTAAAAGTTTTATTACTTACCAGTCAAAAATTTCTTTTTGAAGAGTATCTATTTATTTAAATCTTCCCAATTCTTTCAATTTAATCTTATTATACTTATTATTATACTTTTTATTATTGATAATTAATTAATACTATTTAAGGATTAATTATTGTTTTTTTAAGTGATTAGTAAAGCGGTTAACTACCCTGAAGGAAATAATTTAAAATCAATAAATATGCTAATTAACAACAATTCTTATTTAACAAGGTAATGCTAATAAATAAATCGTGCCAGACTTAGTTCGACATGAATTTTTAGTGGTTAATTGTATGTATTTAATGTTAAACATTAATGTTATTTAATGTTAAATGTGCTAAAATATATTAATGATAAGCGAAAAATCGGCTTTAAAGGTGTATTGCTGCCAAATATTAAATTTTATTAAACTTTTTTAAGCAATATTTAATCCTAGTGTCGATTTTTGAAAATTCCATGTTTTTATTGTTTGATCCAAAATAGACCAATTAAATGCAATTATTATGTCAAAATATTTTTGTTTATACATTAGAGAATTATAAATCATATTGCCCTTACCTGCTATTATAATCCCTAAAAAACACATGCGTGTAAAAAAAATAGCCAAGTCTAGCATACAAAGTTGTGAGATCATTGTATAAGTCAAGTCGTAGGTTCCCAATAATGCTAGTAAATATTAGAGGTCTTGACGGTTTCACTTTGTGACTTAGCCATTTCGCAGCGAGAAAAAACAAAGCAACGCATAATAAAGAAACGCATAATAAGCTTATAACATAAGCTGAATATATTATTATAGTGTATGTCTAAACTCTATACAAGATGTTTATTACCTTAATCTGCGTAATAGCCAAGTCACAAAGTGAAACCGCTAAGACCTCATATATTTACTAGCATTATTGGGAATCTACGGCTTGGCATATTCAATGATCTTACAACGTTTTACGCTAGACTTGGCTCTTTTGTTTACACGCATGTGTTTTTTGGGATTTTATTCCTTTTTTGTAAGCTTGAACATTATTCCTTACAAAAGTACGCTAAGAAATATTATTAAATTATTAATAAGGTACGGCATATTACATCACTTATTTATTACTGAACTGTTCCATTTTCTTTAACAATTAATAAATTGCGTAAAAATATTTTATTATGTTCTGTCCAAATAAAACTCTCAATATTCTTAGTTTTGGTGCGCTCTACTAGGTAGCGCTAGTTGTCAAATTTTTCTTTATACGTAAAATAGAGGTTAGTATTACCTTTCAACTTAGGCAGAACATATTAGGTAGTAGGAACAGAAAATGTTAGATTTGACAATTTTTCATTGATTTTCACATCAACATTTATCTAAATACCAAATTTCAAGTGTCTACGATTGCTGGAAGTGCCTTCAAATTTTGATGAGTAAGTAAGTGTCAAAACTTCTAAACTTTGAGCCATTATATCTCAACCCCTGTAAATGGTTAAACATATGAAATTCGGTAAAATCGGTCAGCTCATCAAGATCTTTTAGTTAATATTAAAATTGTATTTTTGATGTCCTTAATAAAAAAATACGTGGGGGTGAAACTAGCCTCGAGATGCTTCCTGTAAAGGATGGTACACCAGTGACCTCTAGCTTTGGCGAGGGCACTACGGTGTCCCCAGATGTAAAATGCATTTAAGATTTTAATAGGTGTAGGTCTCATACGGTGATTAATATTATGAAAGGTTACTCACTTCAGAGGCTAGATTAATGTTAAAGAACTATATTTCACTGCATGCCAACTCAGTTTATTCATGTTACTCTACAAACAGAGATAATAGTATATTCATGTTAATCTGCAAACAAAGAAAAAAGGAATCAAGTATAATAAAAAAAGAATATTAAAAATATTTACAGAATTAATTGTTTAAAGTATATCTTTAAATATTTCTACTTCACAGAAAGTATTAATGTAATATACATTTAAGTCATAAATGTTATATTTAAAATTAGTAAAACTAAAAAATAAGTCTACTGAAAATAAAAATGTGTCGAACTTAGTAAGAGTGTAGCAGGCTACAAGAATTGGACAACTATTAAAAGGCTAGGGCCCCGCGTCTCAGAAGTATGTAAGGTGGAGTTCACAAAGCCTTCACTATGGGTTAACTTTAAAGATGCCAATGGTACGAAGGTCTGCAGGTGTTTACGAAGGTGACAGTGACCAGTTCATAATTTAGTTACCGTTCTGCGATCTTTTTAGACTGAGCAGATTTTGGTCAGTTTGGGATTAGGTCCTTTTAACATGATTTTCTGTGCCACATGCCAAAGAATTTGCCCCAATGGTGCAGGTGATTGGTTGAGTCATTTGACTAGAACCTTAGCTATAGTTTATTTATGGGTTCAGGGCCCATAGAAGTAGTCTCAGACCCGTTTTAGAAAGGGCGTCTGCTTGCTCATTGCCTTTGATTCCCTTATGGCCAGCCACCCATCTGATTGCTACAACATTGCTGAGTGACAATGTCAGAAGGTTTACATGGCATGAACCAAGAGCTTTAATGACAGCTTGGCTGTAAGTAGAAATGTTAAAGAAACGTCTGATTAAGATTAATCAGACGTTATATTTCCGCCTTAAACACTGTGGCATACATTTCTAAACGAAAAGAGTGTCACCAGGGAAATGAGGTGGTTCACTATTGAGAAAGGTAGCAGCGTTCCGCCTCGCCAAGTCAAAAAGAAAAGTTAAAATACCTTGCTAAGTCGATCAAAAAGTCAAGAACTCACAAAAGCTGCAACTGTATATAATACTGTCAACAAATCGGGTTTTTGAGGGTCTATAGCGTGAAAACAGCTAAAGTTAATGTGTGAGGACTTTTGTCTGATTTTTTAATTAGTCTGATGGCTGATGCCCCCCCCCACCCCCCAACATTCTTTGTATCAACAACTCCTAATTCATGATTCCTATTTTGTACCCGACGCAGTAAACATATCTTGCGAGCGGTATATACAATACGTTGACATTCTTTACAGCTTTATCTACAACAGGTGACTTATTTATACTTCCTTTACATTGGACAGTCGTCTAACCAGGAGCCGTACAAGAAGTCATGAAATATTACCAAAAACCACTTGGGATGTTAAAAAACTGCCCGGCAAGTCATTGATCCATAAAAGTGGTGAAATAAAATTTTCTATGCCGCCAAGTAACGTCGGTTAATCCTCTGGTAAGAGATGATTTTTCACATTTCAAAGTGAAGTTGTTAAGTTGGCAATAAATGAAGCATTGCTTGACACTTGACGGTAAGCATTAGAGTAAAAATTACTTTTTAGCATTTTTACATTTGATATTAGAAGCCAATAGTAAAATGGCCTTATTTTTGGTTTAAGAGCACAAATCATTTATTCCATTTTCAATAACTAAAAATTTCAGGGTAACAATTTTCCCTAAATCTAGCATTATTAGTGACTAATACATACCTTTAAATGAGGTTAAGGCTATAAATGATTTGTGTTCTCAAGCCAGGCATTTTTAATCTTAGAAAATGTTTTTTTGGAAAAGGCTTATATGTTATATTATATGTGAGTTAAAATGTTCAATTTATATTCTTTGGGCACTAATTCCCGCCAAAATAGCGGTCTTAGATTAAAAAATAGGCTGGGTTTTTTTTATTAATCTCTAGAACCCAAAAACCCAATAAATGTATATACCTTCCAATTTGTTTCTTTCAATTCTTTTGCGAATGTATGGTATGGTATACTTGGTTTAGTACACCCGAAGTTAACTACATTACCATAAGCAAATTCCCTTTGGTAACACAAAAACAAGTACCCTGAGTTTAATTAATTTTTGTCGAATGGTTCAGAGACCACTCTGCATATTTATACATATAAAGTTTTGCAAAACGTATTTTTTTCTTATCTAGGGGACATCAGAAACGTATGCTGACACGCTCCCGGGTCCGACTTCCGTCATGACACCCACTTCATTGGTAAATCTTTCCAAAAGATAACCGCTAAAATGAAGACAAAACAAATCTAAATAAGGCCCTGAGGGCCCGAAGAAACTTTTAAAGTGTTGTTTTTAGGTCTTATATTTCTTTATATTTTTATTTTACTACTTACTGTTCTATTTCTCTCTCCCTCTTTTTCCTTTCATTGGATCCTTACCACGCAAGATATCCATGTTTATAAATTTATTATTCACATATCGTAATTTTGGTACAAATAAATAAACTAAATAATTCAAATATTGTGATAAAATGTTATGATAAAATAATATGTTTGTGATTATATGTTATGATTTAATTATGAATAAAAACAGCAATAATTGTAAAGATTACAAAAAATGAAAAAGACTAAATTTTACACTTAAAAAATATCCATATTGTAAGATTTAAAAAATTAGTAGATCAAAACTAAAATAAACAATATAATAATAAAAACATAAACAGAAATCATACAATAAAAGAAGAAGATGAGATCTAGATTTAAATACATAAAATAGATAGAATTATTATAAAAAATAAGTATAAATAGTTATAAAATAAGGTAAAGCTAGTTCTATCAAACGGTTGCATTCTAACATAATTAAATTTAATTGCACCTGATTTTAAATCACATTGTATCAACCTTAGAATTAAGGATGTTACAGCACTTATGTGCTCTACGGCTTAGCAGCCGATTTGCATAAAATGTATTTGTCTTAAAATTTATTTGTAATTATTTGCTATGTAATTATTCTTTTATGCAAACTTGATTGATTGATTACCACACAATTGTTTTTTTTTTGTAAGATTAATACTTTTACAACTAAGTGTAAAAAGTTTTTCATAGGAGTAATGAGTAGTCAAAAATACTAATAACTATGAATAAGTAATTATAAATTAACAAAAATCCACATCTTGCAACAGGTGGTATTATTTACACCCTGATCAAAAATAGAAAACCCAATTAAATGAGATGAAATAACCAAATTTTCTTTTCCTTCTAGATTAACATGAATATGCTACGTTAGCATGAAGCGAAATATAGTTTTTGAAAATTAATCTAATCTCTTAAGTCCCCTTCTATTTAGAGGTTATACAGAGCCTATAAAAGAGCAATTATTCCCATTCATACCACCATTACTGTACTATACCTATTTAAAAAATTATGAATATAAAACTTGTCTAAATGTACACTCATATCCTTTACAGCTATTTTCCAACAAAATATAATTTTGCATTACCATTAAAATAACTGTACTTCTGTAATTCAATTACAATAACTTGGTATTACATTTGAATTAAAGGTTAATGACATTGAAACACAACTCAACATATATCAACCCATTAAATGAATTACTTTAAACATTTATTGAGCAAAACATAATCTTCAATAATAATATAGAAATAATACTAATAAATGATAGAATTTATAGCTTGTTTATGGAGAAGATTATCATAAAAATATAAAACTCGTCCAGGACTTGCTACTCGTACCTCTTACAAGTTAAAGGATTATGTAAATCATTAATTTAATATTAAAAATATTAAATTTCTAACCGACCTAGTTTTTCTTAAAATTACTACTGGAATTTAATAATAGGTATAACTGGAATATTATTAATGATTAATGTGTGATACGTAGCCATTAGTATCAAATTAATTGTACCTATTAAATTTTATTTTAATTTTTAATTAAGTTTTATTTGCTTTTTCTTTTATAATAAGAGTGGGAAGCATTTTTTTCTCTAAAGTCTAAAGTGTAAATAATGTAACAAGTTCGATTATAAGCTATGTAGGGAAGTATTGAAATAGAAAAAAAAATGAAAGCTACTAATTTTATCAAGACTATATATTAGCATTACAAAAGTGGGTGAATAAATAATGCGATGAATATAGAGTTGTAGTGATAAAAGGGTTCTAACGGTTTAGGAGAATTCGGTACCAAAATTTAATTAAATCTCCTACAAAGTTATCATTTCCGCCAAGACTCGAACGCGGTCTCATGATCTGAAGATAAACTTTCTTATCCACACAGCCATTCAGACATGTAAAGAAACTATTCGAAGAACTTAAGGTAACTACACTCTCTACTACATTCTGTACTAAGTTTTATACATTTACGTCATACAAGTAAAATGTTTTGTAAACTAAGTGTTTTCTAATTATTTAAGGTTTTTTGGATGCATAAACTAGTTTTACTAGATTGATAATCTAGATAAACAGAAACAACGCCGCCTTTATTTATTTTTTTCACCTTGTGCGACCTAAGTTTTTTCCTTATTTTAGTCAATTTAAATTAGTCTTATTGACTCAGACTACTTTTATTCGATTTAGCGCCCCAAAAAACATGAGTACACACTTTTCTGTCAGGGAAAAATTTTGTTGACTGAACAAACCGGGTTAATAACGTTATAAATACCTGATTATAGGATTTGTATTTTCGTCAAGTTTAAATAAAAAATATCATTCCATTCGAGAGATAGCGGGTTTAAGAAAATACGCTAGAAATACATACATGCGTATATTTATTTCTAATACATATACGCATTCTAATACTATATAAAAAAATAATAATAATAATAATATATATATAATATATATAATATATATATATATATATATATATATATATATATATATAATTTTTCAAAACATATTTTTTCGTAATCGGGTACCTCTGAAACGGAATTCAGACGCACTCCCATCGCCCCCCCCTCACAAGCCATCAAACTTCAACCTTTTAAAACAAATTCAAAACTTCAAACAGAAACTTCACTAAAAGGAAATTTGTTATAAACACGTAAACGCAAAGAGCCCAAGGGTTTAAACAGTTTAGGAGACTTTGGTACTATGCTTAATACACGTTTTATGCGTTTTAAGACCTTCTGAGTGGTTTTTACTAAGTTTTCATTATGATGTGTGTCTGTTAACATCGTATCATCCATTATGTGTATGTTAGTGGGTTAAAACTTTGTAAACAAGTAACTAGTTGTGCCATCCGGAAAATGTAACTATCATTCTTGATTAAGCAAAACATTTCTAAAATTAAAAAGCACGGAAATATTATTGGTTCCATTTTAAATTCGGGACACACATGACCCTATATAAGACCATCATATGTGCATTTTTCATGGAATGACATCAATACGTTGTATATAAAATCGCTTAACATTTATCATTATCTAAATGAGTTGAAATTTTAAACCAGTGTATTCTTGTGTATTCCTTATTTATTTATTTATTTATTTATTTATTATTACAATACGGACATAATTGTCCAATAACAATACATTTTTTAAATATTTGTAATAAAATATAATAATAAGGAAAACATAAGTATCATTAAAAACTACAACATTTTATTATAATCAATTCATTCACTGCACCAGTCAACCAACCCTATAGTAAACCAACCCCTTATTCAGTGTATTCCAGTGTATTCTTCAATGCTTCAGGTAATAAACAAGTGAACTAAGATTCATTACAATTTGGCTAGTGTAATTTAGTGTTTTATCGAATTACTAATCTTAAGCAGCGTCAAGCGTGGTCAGTACTTAGGCGGGTGTTCGCTGGATTAAAACAGATGGTTTCACTGCATAAGGACAAGCTAAGCAAAACTATACCTCATTATATATTAGGCGATTCCCATGATATTCCATGGACGAAGGAAGTGAGACCGAAGTGGTGAGGATAGCGAACTCTATCATGTTAAGAGTTACCCCGTACCCGAATTTTTAATATACATTCTGCTAAATATTATTTACATTGTCTTCCTATTAATTCTTGAAGTTAATGGCTTTAAAATAAACTTATAAATGATGGCTTTCTTTATAAGGAAACTGAAGATATAATGATATAATAACCAATGAATATTCTATTTATGATTTAACAATATTAACACTGTGAGATTTTCTTTAGTAAATCACTTATCGCCTTTGAATGTAGGAGGATCGTATGTGCAAATAAACTATCACATGAACAGGCTGATAATCGTAAAAGTATTTCGAAGATATCAAATTATCCCAAATAAATTTCACTTCATTGTCTAGTTACACAAGGGGAGACTGTTTTACCTTTAAATGTTAACTAAGGAACAACAGAATTAACTAATTTTTGAAAGGGGAGTGAGAGAATCGACTCCACTTGGAGTCGATTCTCTGACAATTTCTCAGGCAGTTCTGGATTTAGGGATAAGGTGATGAACAAGTGCATTACTCTTGAGGAGGGGTTCACTAATTGTATTTGGGTTTAGGGAATAATGAGATATGGGACTGTGAATCCACTGCTATTGGTAGATCACTTCTAGAGTTCAAACATGAAGCTCTGTGATTGTTAATACGGAGGTATTAAAAGAGGGGTAGTTTTCCATACCAAAGGTGGCTGAGGAAGAGATATGGTAAGTTTTAAAGGTCAAATTATAGGTAAAGTAGGGAAAGAGGATCATGAGAAGGAAATATACATATGCATGTATGTATGTGTTTATATCTGAAAGCAAGAAGAAAACGACCTCCCCTCTAATTCCATCATTAAAACTACCTCATAGGTGTCATTTTTTTAGGAACTCTAGGTTGTTCTAAAGAACTGAACAATGTTATTAACTAACATTGCATTTTATTGGAAAGAATTAAAAAATATATTATTTTATCACGGAAGATTTTGCATATTATTGCCATATTAATGGGATTGAACTCTTTTAGCAAATTAAATAAAAAACTAAGTAGAAACTGGTCTAAAGATGACACTAAATGTACAAGTGCATCTTCCATCCTTTCTAATAACCATTTAATTTTATTGATTTTGGCATCAAACCTGCATTTTAAATAGAGTTTCTTCGTTTTTTTTTGTTTTAACAAATCTATATTTTTCAACTTCATTTAATCGACTAATAAGTAGTTCCTGATAATCACTTGATAAGTGCGTCTATCTTTTTTATACGCTAATAAATGTAAGTTTTTAAAAAAGTAAATAAATGTTGGTTTTAACAAACTTAGACTCTTTGGAATATATAAAAACAAATTCAGTGTAATAATTTGTTTAAATAACCATCACTATTTATATAAAGCCTCAGATGCATGTTCAATGAAGAAATAAATTATTCAAAAACTGTAATAAAATACAGTTGAGATATTTCCACTTAGGTCCGTTGTATACATATGGGGCATATGTATACAATGGACCTAAGACAGAAACACAACCGCCGCAGCATATACATACTCCTGCTCAGGAGCTTTCCCAAAAAGAACCCTCCTACCTCTTAGAGCCTCTTTTGTTGCTTTAACAACTCTTAACAAACTTGTAAACTTCAGTCCTTCCCGGAAGGGCGACACCTTGACCCCTTCAACTTCTCAATCCCTTGTTACCTTACTTTGGAATAATAACGGCGCAACTCGTCATCGGTTGGAACTAGTCCTAATTCTTCATGACAGACGGATCGACATTGCACTCATCACAGAAATACCACTTACCAGACATCCTAGGCTATTTTGTTTCTCTTCTCCTATATCTTATTTACACTATTCATCCTTAGTTCTTAACTACTTATCCTCTTATCATTCCCCAGTTCTCCTTAACTTATACATTATTCCTTCCTCTATACCCCTCTTAGCCAAAACTAAGAAATGGAAGCATTAACTGGGACAACTTCCAGACCAAACAACGTAGTACGTACTGCGTTGTAGACAACGCAGTATAACTATTTACTTGACATTACTAAACGAAATACGTACACTTATTACAGACAAGAGACGAACTTGAGCACAAAAAAACGGATGAGATACCCGTCAGACAAAAGTACATTGAATACAATTAGTAGAACACTAACTAAACTTATTAGACAATACAATGACGAGAACTATACTGGAAAACTAACAGACAGAGACAGATCTTTATGGACTGCAAGTCGACAGCTCCTTTCACTCATATTTACTCCTTCACAACTGAAATGTCCTGATGATACTAGGGCGAAATCGAAAACTGATAAAGTTGATGTCTTCGCGCAGCATGTCAGTATTTTTTCTCTCAACATCCTGACATCCTAAACCTAGATCACCAACATAACATCCATGACAAACTCCTCATTCTTCTTCTTCTTCTTAACGTAAACTTCTCATACTTTACTAAAAGCTCTTAATCCTTCTGATGAGTAGTTTATAATCAAAGACCTTAAATCCCGAAAATCCCCAGGCCATGACCTAATAAGAGCCGAAATCCTAAAGAGCCTTCCAAGGAAGGGTGTCCTTTTCCTAACTCACATATGCAACGCTTCCTTAGAGCAACCCACGTCCCAATATTCTTAAAATGAAATCATCTGAGGAACAGCACTATTTTTCAAGTTATTTAGCTTACAGATGTGGTCTTGTTATGAATGCCAGAAAACAGAACCCTTTACCATTGCTAGTTAGCGAAAATAATATAATTGAGATTAAAGTAAATGTTAATACTGACATTGGGAAATTAGTATCAGGCTTGGCTTCCCAAAGACCCAAAGTTATTAAGAAAACTTGTTAACAGTGGAGAGAAACTGTGAGACAAGAATACGAGAAAATGCATGTTGTACTAGAAGACAAGAAAAATAATTTATTTATGGAGTTTTCTAGTACTGATGCTAGAAGTACAATTTCTGCTATAGCAGATGAGATCAAGACTAAATTAGAAATAGATATGAATGAAGATATTGAAACCATTAATGTAATTGCTAGTGGCAAAATATTGATTAGAATAGCTCAAAGGGATATTGAAGAAAATAAGAATATTATAGAAGAAACAACTACTAAAGATAGCAACGGCGGATCTGTTAATATAGAACTTGAGGTTGAAGGAAGAAAAGATGCTGAAACTTCATCTCAACGAGAAGAAATTAGTTTTGGACGTTTTCTTTTGCAGAACTCAGACAGCTCATTGGAGCATAGGGAGTCCTTTAGCTTTAATGATATAGATAGGGCTACAGTAGCATTCAATGCACTGGAAGAGTCTGTAATACATGTCTTAGGAGAAGAGAAGAATCAGATTAAAAATCCTGATGTAATAAAAATACTCGGTTTAATATCAATAGCGAAGCAAGTATCTTATGATACTTATGATCTTATCTTATGATACAATAGTAGTATTGTAACTAGCGATACTTTAACATCATGTAAAAAAGTATCTCTGTCTCAATATGATTCCATAAACCAAGTCACTATGGAAGAAACTAAAACTAATAAAAGTCATGTGGACAGAAAAACTAGTACATATGCTGAGATAGTTTTTAATAAATGTAATAATACTGTAAGTAAGGCTTGTTTTGAAAGCAGTGCTCAGAATATTGAACCCAGTAAATCACAAGGAAAGCAAACAGCTCAAGTAGTAGGTTAGCTAGCAGAATACCTAGATTAATTAACAGTGTGGTGATCAAGCCTTTGTCTTTTGGTCAAATAAAAGATAGAGAACTTTTAAGAAATACTATTTTTAATAAGTTGAAGCCTGAATTACCTCAAGACCTTAAAGTCTTAAGAGTTATTAATAAAAATAATGAAGTGGCTTGTCTTATTGAATGTGAATCTGTTAAGGACAGAGATACTTTATTATTTTTTGATAGATTTGAAGAATTTGGTTTAGTAGCAACAATCCCTAGTTTTCCTAAGGAGGCTGTTGTTATAGTTGGTGTTGATAAAAACCTAAAAAAGAATGAGTTTCTAAATAGCCTCTGGAACCTAAATCTTTTTAAGTTAGGATTTAGTAGAAACGATTATGGAAATCAAGTGATCCTCGATTCACTAGAACATGTCCCTGGATTAAAAGGGGACAATGCTATTCGGTGGATAGTAGAAATGCCTTATGCTCTGAAGCATGAGTTGCTAAAAGTTGGTACCGTAAATATTGAATGGTCTTCTAGCCAGCTACCAGTGAAATACTATGATTGGTTACCAGATGTTTTACCTGTCTGAGAACGGGTCATACAAAAATCAGTGTGACAAAGAAAAAGTTTGCTCTCACTGCTCTGAACCCCACCATTTAAGAGCAAACTGCCCAATAATCAAAGAAGCAGCCAGTGTGTGGCTCTTGTAGAGATAAAAGAAGAAAACATAATCATTCCTATACTAGATCCGAATTGTTTAGAGTTTCAGAATGCACTAATGTGCAGGAAGTTGCTACTAAACCGAACCTAGCATAAGTATCTACTTATAATTTAGCTTGTAGTTCAGAGAATATCTATAAAGAATTTATGTAGACGATATTAGTTTAGAGCTCCATAACTGAGATACCAGTTTACACTTGAATCCTCTCTTTCTAATATTATTATTTCAGTTACAGTAAATCTTTTATCTTCTTTTTATCTCTATTTATTTTAGTAATATTTATTTTCATATTATCACCTATATATTCTATTTATTTATTTATCTAAAAATTTTTTTTTCATTCAGGATGGCACAATGAACCCACTTAAGAGGTCTAAGTGCCCTGGAATTTTCCACCTGAGCATTAAAAAAAAAAAAAAAAAAAAAAAAAACTGAAATGTCCTGATGATACTAGGCGAAATCGAAAACTGATAAAGTTGATGTCTTCGCGCAGCATGGTCAGTATTTTTCTCTCAACATCCTGACATCTAAACCTAGATCACCAACATAACATCCATGACAAACTCCTCATTCTTCTTCTTCTTCTTAACGTAAACTTCTCATACTTTACTAAAAGCTCTTAATCCTTCTGATGAGTAGTTTATAATCAAAGACCTTAAATCCCGAAAATCCCCAGGCCATGACCTAATAAGAGCCGAAATCCTAAAGAGCCTTCCAAGGAAGGGTGCCCTTTTCCTAACTCACATATGCAACGCTTCCTTAGAGCAACCCACGTCCCAAGGCTTAATGAATGGCAAGCCTTTGATGAAGTATGGCATACCGACCTCCATTGAAAACTCAAGGAAGTCCTTCCATTAACCTATTATCCCATCATAAAATCTTTTCTTACTGATAAATTCCTCTATGTTAGTTTTAGGCTCCTCGTTTTCTTCATTCCACCCTATGCGAGCTGGTGTCCCACAAGAAAGTTTCTTAGGTCCTATCCTTTACTCTTTTTACACAAATGGCATCCCAGAAAATACATCCACAATCTTTGGAATCTTTGCAGATGATAAGGCCATTTTTTCTGTCCATAATATCACGGCTTCTGATAATACCCAATACCATCTTTCCTTTCTTGAACTTTGGTTGAGGAAATGGAAGATAAAGATAATCGAACAGAAAAGTGTTCACTTCACTTTTGCTCTTCGTACAGACACTTGTACTCAAGTATCCTCAAACAGGTTTACATTCCTTAATCTTCTTGTGTCCGAAACATTGTCTTTAATCTTTATGCTTAAATTGGCAATACCCATACAAAAAAATCAAAATTCGAATACTTTTCTTAGCCTGGATTTGTTTCTCTTCTATGCTATTTATTATTCAAATCTTTTAGTTACTTATTTTAATTTTGTTTTATTTTCATATAGGTCCCTAGGATACCTGTGGGAAATATCTCGTAGAATTCTAAAGTTCATATTAAAAAATTCAAAAAGCTCTGATTCCAAACTACATATCTAGAATTATCAGTCTCCTAATTTGACAGGATGGTCCTATATTTAGCTTTCACAATTTGGTTTGCAGTCAGATTTTCTTCCCAATGGAGAAACTAAATATTCCAAGGAACAGTTTACAAATCTACTTCTGGGAAGTATTCTTATAGAGAAGCTCTATATAGTATTATATATATACAAATAATTACGATATTCGCAACAATATATAAAATTATTTTTATTGTAATGTTAAACGGAAGCATTGTACCTCATATATAAATAGGTTTACTTAAAGCGTTACAAAATTAGACCCATAATATGGTAAATAGGTAAAGTTTCCAGATTCCAGAATTGAACCAAGCGCATCATATCCCACAACTTTATTTTGGAACTTCGCCACAATGTTTGATAAGTCCGTTCACTCGATTTTATAGACCAAAAGGACGATTTTATGTTTTTATTTTCAATAAGGTTCCAAATAACAATTTTTCGAAAAGAACAACTTAATATTGGAAAAGTGCCCAGGGATAGATGGAATTGATTTGTACAAATTTGCTACAAGACCATGAGAACACTCTATGTTTGCTGGGTTACTAATCAGCTAAGAATTCTAAGTAAATATAGAAGATTTTGTTGAATATTTTACCTCTTTTAAAGAATTATTTCGACTTTTATTGACTTGTATTTTAAACAAGAATGTTATAAAGTTCTTGAAATGCAAAACGCTGTTGCAGTAATGCAGACAGTAAAAATGTCAACAACATCAACTTGAATTTGTAATAGAGACTTTTTGATTCAATTTTAAAATATTTATTTATATGTGATCGATGTCCACGGTTTAGCGCATATGGAAAATACGTTTAGGTTAATGGTTTTTCGTACGATGTCTAGTACTAGTTAAACATCCTTATCCTCAACAAGAGGCACGGTTTCGGGTTTCGATATAAAAACGAGATATACTTGAAAATATTAATAAATTTTGAGCGCACAGAAAATTTTGTTATCAAGAATTATTACTTATCAAAGTTTGAAGAAATAGCAAGACATCGTCTACGTTCCTAGTTATTGTATAAATCTAGAACTCTTTTCTAGCTTTGGTATAAGTCTATACTACTTGGAAATCTCTTGAATAAATCTAGATTGCATGCCAATAGACTATAGTGTAAATCTGTCCGCCTGTCTAGAGATTACATGTCCAGGCTCCAGGGTAAATCTAGACTACTTGCACGTTTCTAGTATAAATCTACACTCTATGCCTAGGCTCTAGTGTAAATCTAGACTACATGCCAATCTAGCCAGTAGTAAGAAATGAAAATTAAAAATAATGTCAACAAACTTTTAATCTTAAACTGACTCTAGACAGTACTGAATGCAGACACAGGTAGCCTGTAAAGTTAATCTATATCTGAGAAAAGTTCTCTAATGTCGATCTATAAGTGATTCATGTATATAGTACACACAACATAATTGTCCGAGAGACACCTAGGAAATGTAACAACAAGCAAGATGTAATGCTACATCTGGAAACTGTTCCATCATTCGACATTTGTCATTATTAATGGCTCGTCTTAATGTCATGTTCCACTTTGTTTAGTCACGACTTACTCATCAGGGCGCCGACGGAGCCTGAATATATTGTGTCAACTATTCATGTTTTGCAAAACTCGGAAGTATCAAATGATATAGATTCCCTCAGTATAATGAGTCTTAAAAAAATTTTAAAGCATAATATAACATTAGGAGTAATTAAACAAGATTAATTCAATAATATTTGTTATAATACATTATTTTAAGTGCTTAATAAGGAAACAGGTAATAAAGACTTGTGACCGGAAATATTAAAAAACATTTTTATGATATAATCAGGTTACTTTGGTTATTGTAAAATCCGGTGTGGTCCGCTGGAGAGGGTCGTTAATGGCATCATATCTAAATTAAAAAATAAAAATTGGGTGGTCCAATTAGAATAAATTTTAACATTTTTTTTAACTTGATGACACTTTTTTATAAAAAAAAATTGGAGTGTTTACTCCCCTAAATTTTTTTTGGAATAAGTCCAAGAATTTGTCTTAGTGAATTTTATTTCGCTAAAAATTACACGTTTATATTAGGTGGTGACAAGATTTTCCATAGAATATATAACAATTTTTAACAACAAAACACGAAATGATGGAACATTTGTCAACGTAAAATAAGTTTTTGCCACATGAATTAAAGTTGGTTGTGAACATATTAAACTTCTAGAAAATTAATATAAGTTTATATTATGTTTACCAACCGTACTCAAATAATTGTTACACATATATTTATTAAAATTTAGGCTATATGGTAAAAATAGAATTAAAAAAAAGTGAAGTTCTAAATTTTGTTGAAACATTTTAAAAATAAGAATTCTTTACCATAAAATATAATAAATAAAGTTATAGATAGAAAGAATCTTTTTTTACAGATTTTATTTATTTTTTCAACTTTTATAATTTTCTAAATACAATTTATTGAACCCATGATTTAATAAAGTACAGTCTTTACAGTTGATATATTAATGACTCTATTAATTCGTGATTTTTAATGGTTTTTAACTTTTTGTGTGATTTTTATCTTTTTATGGAATTTCCGAATTAAAAGATAAACTATGTTGATCTGAATAAAGTTTTATATTTATACTGCTGAAAAAAAAATATTGGAATAAAAGGTTAGGATTTAAAATCGATTAATTTATAATGTTGGTGTGACCTGATTGGAATCAAATTATGAGGAATATTAAAATCTAATTAAATTTGAATAGATTAAAATCTATAGAAATTTATATCTGCCAAAACCCTCTTGCAAGCAAGCGGCTATGATTACAAAAGTATTAAACGAAATTGAAAGAAACAAATTTAGTAAACTCAAGTTATATTTATAATTTCGTAACTAATAAAGGTAAAATATGTGACGATAATAATAAATTCAATAAATAAAATACATAATAAATCAGTATTATAAAGCATTAAATAACCTTTAAGTATCGGGATTAAAGTTAAGTTTTAATTCGGCGACGCCTTGTGAGTACAGCAGTGCCTCAAGAGACAAAGCGGCTCTTTAACCGATTCATATAAATCAAATCAAATTAAAAAAAAATATTGATATAGTACGACTATTTTTATTTAATCTAGTAACAAATGATATTTATTATATGTTTATTAATTATTTTTACTTTGAACTCCCACATTAATTTAACAGTAATAAGGCTATTATTGAGGAATATTTTTACATATTAAATAACTTTAATGGAACAATTATTTAAATAAGATATATAATAACCATAATCTCAACGAAGAACAAAAAACTCAAGCGCATTCAAAGATTCTATATGTTTAGTATTTATTAGTAGCATAGTTAATCCGTTCATATTAAACTCAATCAGGTGTCATCAGTCCTTAAGTATTACCCAAGAACTGACAAAGCTTAACTCTTGAGATTAACCGTGGATGTGTCAAACGTAGTTAAGTGATAGATGCATATTTAGAGTTGACGACTGTTTAGATATATGCTCCACATAAAATCCATGAAAAGATTTATCAACAATTCATGCCATGGTTACAAATACATGTATATATTACATACTCTGGTAATATATATATCGACAGATATGTAAATCAGTCAGCCACAACTGCAGTATCTCTACGTTACGTTATCTCAACCGGATAATTCATGTAATATGTTGGTTTCAAGTTTTCAGTGCAAAACAAAATATTTTTCATATACACCTACGGTTTGAATGAGGGAAAGTAATAAGTTAAAATTTAATTGTTGCACTACTTAAGAATAAAATATCAACAAAACCTAAACCAAGATACAATAATCTCGTTGAAAACAAAATAATATTGTGTAAGAGAAACATAGGGATGTAACAAGCCAAATTTTATGCTACTTCTGGCAGTTGTGCCATGACTCGACATTCGTGATTATTGATGGCTCAAACTTGTTTGTTACATCTAATTCATCAGGGCGATATATATATATATATATATATATATATATATATATATATATATATATATATATATATATATATATATTATATATATATATATATATATATATATATATATAATATATATATATATATATATATATATATATATATATTATATATATATATATATATATATATATATATATATATATATAATATATATATATAATATATATATATATATATATATATATATATATATATATATATATATATATATATTTGTGTCAGTGTGTGTGATCTAGGTCATGTCTGTGTAAAAAGCCTCTACAATATCTACTTGGTTCAATTGTCCAAAAGAGTAGGGTTGAATGGCTCTAGTTAGCTTACTACCCCAGTCCAGTACCCCTACTTGGCTATAAGAAGTCCATTAGTTGATCACTGCCACCAAAACAAAGCATATTGTTACTAAGCTAACATTTGATCCTACTGCCGCATCAAGCCATAAATGTCATACATTAATTTATTAGTTATATCTCCATAGAAATTATATTTTTTTACAATATTAATTTCTATAGTGGATTCTATCGACAAATTAACATTTTATTTTTTTACCAACATTTTTAAATTTAAATCTATAAATCAAATTTGAAAGTAATCGACCAAGCATGCAAATGTGCAACCAATAATAATATTAAATTGTATATTTCATGCAACTTAATGAGTTATTGTTTTATTAATAAACTTTCTAATCGATTCTGGGTGTTGTTTTTGATTCTATTATACAGCAGTGTCATTAAAATCTGGAGAAAACATGGTCCAGGATTTTAGGTTATATAAAAATTGAGACGTGCAAATTCAGATATAGCATTATTTCTCGGGAAATAGCACCAAAATCTGGTCATTTTGTGAACACTATAGGTAAATTATAGAAGTTAAATAGATCATACCACATTGACTGCTTTGGGAACTACATTAAGATTTAAGAACTTTGATCCTAATATAACTTACTTCCGGTAATTTTTCACTAGCCTTGGCATGTATTATCATTTTTTTTTTCAAAATTTAAAATTACATTATGACATGATGGATGTTCCAGCCCCTTAGTGACGCCTCAAGGACAAACATCATCATTTGCTTCCTTTATCTCATAAGCAATAACTTTCCTATAGAAGATTTCCAAATGTTACATTAGGAAAACAGTGAGGAAAATGGAACTGAGCATACAACTTTGAATTTGCATCTTAGCAAAGAGAGGGTACTAAAGCCACGCGGGCAATACAAAGCAACAAGTTTTCCTCGGATGTTGCGAACCGTACTTTATTCTAAGACTATTAGGTTTTATAAATTCTGGCGAGGTGGTACGCAAAAGAATTTCTTTTGGGATACTTTTGCTTTCATGCGCACCAATCCAGCTCTTGCTCAAGTTTTCGGTTTAAAGTCGGACCATTAGCAGGTAGCAGGTTGTACTAATCTATACCCGCTCTTGTATGGTAACCATGTAAAATTTACCTGGATAAAATTTGTGTTTGGGGACCTTTGAAACGTATTTTGGCCGCATTTTGAAGTTGGACTCTTAAGTGCTAAAATACGCTAAAACATTAGCATAATCAGATATTCAAATAAGTGCAAATATTGCTATGTCATGCAATGTATAATCCAAAGGATAAATATGAGCAATTGTGATGCTACTGTTCAGGTAATTAAATATATACCAAAAACCTAAAACTGAATTGATAAGCTAGAAATCGTGCTTTTTAAAGAAAAGTTGCCCGGCATGTAGATTTCCATTCCAGAATTAATTTGAAGTTAAAAACTTAAATACTGTAAATAAGATGATAGATATCGGTACCAAGATTTGAACCTAGGAACCTTATAGCTTGAGTAGTCTTATCAACTACGGACTTGTTTTATTGGATTCAGCACTCCAAAAAAACATCGAAAACTTTAATAATACTAACAAGTTAATTAGTAAAGGAATCCGATAAACCACAAGAACTCAAACTGGCAATATAGGAACTAACACGCTCCCTTATAGAGACCAGGAAGAAGAATTCTACTACCTTTCGATACTAGTGCAGAAAATAAAAAATCCTTTTATTTTCGGCACTGGTGCCTACAGTAAGAAGCATTCTTCTAAAACAATGTTAACACGTAATCATCGTTACATATTGACAGATATGTAATGTTAGTAGAATGTGTTACTTGTAGAAAAGCAAAATTACAATATTAGCCGAGTTGGATCGGTTTATTAAGAATTTAATAACCAAGGCCCCAAATGCAGTGACTTTCAAAATTACCTATAAGAAGTTTATCATAAAATCGAGATAAACTAATTGAAATGGAAAAAATATGAGAAAGCTGTAATAATTATAACAGAAAAGTGTGATATAATTCTAATTATACTAACATATTGAACTGGCCTGAAGGATCAAATATTGCCCAACATCGACCCGACCATTAATAAAACTTCATCATAAGCCAGTTATTAAATTGTCAGTTATTAAAAACTTATATTTCATATATTCTAAAATGAATAGTTACATTTATAAAACATTACGATTCATGTGAATTAGTGCAAGGCGGAATACGAGAACAATACAGCCAAATAATTTCCATTTCCATACGCCTTTAAATATTTAAATTACATTATTATTGGTTCTAAATGTCACCAGGCTAAAGGATAGGGTTTCTTTGCACAATCATTCTACTTTCCCCAAGGACTCGAATCTATGAATATATTTACTTGAAAATATATTTATTATATTTATATGGTATGATTATAAAAGGAACTGACCAAATATTTGAGTTTAAAAGCCATCATTGGACTGAAGAAAGTTTAGTTGGGTTCTTAACCTTAGTAAGTCTAGTCTCAGAATAATGGTAGGAATTACTGCCTGGGCATTGTAGTTTATCAGGCATCTGCCCTAATGATGTAATCAAGAGCCTACACGAGCAACATGTGTAGACAATGAGCCAGAATCACCGTCTCGTTATTTGGGAACGTGTGAAGGATTTAGAAGATTTGAGTTTCAAATCTAACTGAAGTGGTGCGCGAGGAGAAACTTGAGTCAATTACAACCTTCTCACTGCCATTCATCAAAGCAGGAGATTTGATGATAATGAAATAGCGGTGATTATGTTCAGAAAGTGGATGATTCCAGGGTTGTTCGAAAGGAAAGAAAGAAAGGATCTACTGTCAATTCTTACAATACTACTAGGTATAAAAGGCAGCTTTCAACGATTTGGACGTTTTGACAAAAAGTTAACTAGTTTGATTTTGTACGATTTATTAAGCAAGATTTGATGCATCTTAATTTAATTCTTGTCAATGTTTTTATGTTTTTGAAAAAATCCCCTTTCCACTGATAATGTGAAAACTATGGAGATTTTCATATAAACATATGAAAATCTCCATTTTTAAGGATGGAGTATTTAAAAGGTATTTTATGGCGAAAACTCGATACCTTCCTATATAGGTTTTCAGCAGGTTAGCCATGCGGTCTATTGTTTTTTTTTCATTAAGTTTCATAACAGTATTTATTTTTCTCGGTATAATTTTTTTACGTTTTTAAGAAGCTAATAAGCAGTTTGCTTCATCAGCACTACTCGAAAACAAGAAAGGTTTTTATACAGTATATTATTATTATATATTTTATATTATTATTATTACATACTATTATATTTAATATATATATTATTATTTATTGTATACAGTATATATTATACAGACATCTTCGAACTATGAAAAGGCCATCAGCGCCACATAAACACTGATGATGACCTCTTGTTGGATCGAAAGTGCTCCGATTTACTATTCTGGTCAGTGCTACGATTAAGTTTATTGTGAAAAACAAGGATATGTCTACTTTTATTTTATATTTCGTTTTATTATTTATAAATTATGGTGAAAAAGGTTTTTTTTGAATCGCGAATATCTGACCTATTCGTCTTTCAAGTGCCTCACAAATATTACTTAAAGGTGGTTCAAACGTAAATTTGTTACAAGACCTAATTAAGATAATTTTCTTACTCCAATAAAAATGTTATGATTAAACATTTCACAAATATTTGAAACATTTTTAATTGCTTTTATCCTAAAGTTTAAAAATCATATAAATAAACATTAAGCGCTCAAATTTATTATTCCTGAAAGTGCCCAATATTTGCCCATCAAAGTGAACAATTAACCTTTAAATTAAAATTTTATTGAAGCCTTAAAATACCAGAAAAAGAACAAATTAGATTGAAAATGATTTTCAGATTAGCAGTCTTGACCTTTTCTATTACTGTTCACGAACTTAAGTATTTTTGTCCTTATAATATTTAAGGATTGCAGCAATAAGAACAACTTTGGATTATTACTTTACTCTGAGGTCGAGCGTAGCGAACCCGAAATTTCAAGTAATAATAGTAGTAAGGCAAAGTACCGAGGAACTTTGTACCCGTTTTATTTTATTTTTACATTTAGAAATTAAATTAATTAAAAACATAAATTTTATTTAAATAAAAAAAAACAAGTATTTGAAATGCGTTCAACTTAACAACTAAATAAGAAGATATAGCAAAAATAAGGAATAAAAAAGTAAAATAAACACCAACGCTTCTTATAATATTGTTTTAATTTATAACGAAATTTGTTATTTTTTCCACCGATTCCTTATTTAGTCAGAGCTTAAAAAAAATGTCTCAATTAACTTGGACAACAAAAAAAGGTTGGAAAAAAATAAGAAAAATAAATGGAATAAAGGACCATCCTATAAATAAAGCAAAGAAGTAAGACAAAAAAATACTTCGACAAAAATTATAATTTGCTCTTTAATTTAATTTTGAACTTCGTCGTTTAATTTGGTTTCTTTTTAAGGCGACGACCAAAAGTGTTTGACACTTAAATTTATGTTACAAAATCAAATAAAAAATTAATATGATATTATTAAAAATAAATTACCCAATATAATAATTTATTATAATCTGAAACTAATATAGCTATGCTTCTAATTTATGAATTAATGCTTTATGCGTGACACAAATACTCTGATCTCTGACTTATTTTTTCTGGATAAAAATTTATGCTGGCTACGCTCCCTTTTATTACAAACATTACGAGATAAATTTTATTAAAAATGTTTGCAATCTTAACCATAATTTGACACTTTATAGATAAGAAGCAGATCTACAAAATTTTATTTGGCAATTGGCAGCTTTTTTCTAGTTATGACTTTTGATGTTCTAAAATTTAAGAAGCAAAACGTGTGAGACCAAAGCTTTTACGTTATAGACTGACTATTTTAAATTCTGAGGTCGGGGAAACGAGACTGAAGTAATACAACCTTAAGGATCTCGCCACAAAGACACACTGAAAACGAGGAAAACAAGACCTAAAGTAATGCGAACTTAAGGATCTCGCCACAATGACATTCTGAAGACGAGGACAACAAGACTGAAGTAATGCGAACTTAAGGATCTCGCCACAATGACATTCTAAAGATGAGAAAACAAGACCTAAGTAATACAACCTTAAGGATCTCGCCACAATGACATACAGAAGACGAGGAAAACAAGACCTAAGTAATACAACCTTAAGGATCTCGCCACAATGACATACTGAAGACGAGGAAAACAAGACCGAAGTAATACGACCTTCAGAACCCGCCGAAATGACATTCTAAAGACAAACGAAGTAAGTCTAAATTTGTGGTATCTGCCACTTAGAGAGTGGTATAGAGAGGTATATTTGCGTCAATTATAACTAACTGCAACTAATTTAAAACATAAATTTATGTTTTATATGATGTTAAGGATCTAGGATCATTCAGAGTAGAAGTCAATAATTATGTGTATATATATATATATATATATATATATATATATATATATATAATATATATATATATATATATATATATTATATATTATATATATATATATATATATATATATATATATATATTAGAGATCCTATATGAAAATTTATGAAAAATAGCTATATATATACATTTCTTTTAAAAAATAGTTCTGACCCAATGTGACATAAGTGAGTTCTAAGTCAATTATAACTAAAAAAAAAGCCGTTTTGTCCAGTCACTATTACTAAAAAGAAATAGAATGAATCTTCAAAATAATCTTCAAGAAAAAATGTTTGCAGCAAGAGAGAAAACTATAATATGACTCATCTCTACCTAAGGAGACATTATGAAGTGACGCGAATGTTCACTTTCATTTTTACCAAGATGGACAACATTTGACCGAAATTATCATACATCGGAATTTGATTTGTACACAGAGCTAGCGGAAAAGCGCGGTTCCCCCTACGCCTCCTTACGCAACATCTATACCTCTATTGTCTTTAACTCATTCATTTCGCATATAAAAGCAAATCGTGAATGAATTCCTGTAGAGGTTTACCATCCTTATACAATAATATTAAAAATATATAAAACATATTTCTTCTATGTTTTATAAGGGCGTGCTTATTGCACAAGCTTCAATAGTTGACTTATTCACCTTGGTATGATATGTACCTATATAATGTTTATTTTTTATTTTAATTTTTAAGATTGCAGTAATAGTTTTATTACTATCCTTTTGCTTCACTTTTTTTATAACAAGTAAAAAAATTCTAATGGTCATCTAATGGTCTTGCTCGTCGTAATGAAAGATTTAAAAAACATTGGAATCAAAATGTTTGCACGCTCTTTACATAAGAAAATAATATTTTCTATAATACATTATTATTGTATGTAACTTTTAAGTCTGGCTGTTAAACGTAACGTCACGATGTATAATCTCTGTCATGATGTTGCATGTGTTTCAGAATTTCGCAAATCCATTAGAATTTTGCATGATTATTTCTAGAGCTAGTTTAATGTTTCTGAGTCCAAAAGAAAAATTAAACGCATATGACTAAGATAGATTCAGGATGATCAGGAATAAATAGCAAGCCACTATGCTGGGGCACGAGTATTTCTAGAATGTTTGATACAGGAGATAGGGATCATGTCATGCAAAACATAGCTTGAATTCGTTATCAATAAACCACTCCTTAATCTTAAGGACTCTTACTCTTAAGTATTAAGCCAACATTTAATCATAAACGTGCGGTCCTAGACTTTCATAAATGTTACTAGGGCGTATATTTTGTGAGTAAGACTTCAAAGGAAAAGACAGTGAAACTAAGAAGCTGGACTTCTTAAGCTTAAAAAAACAAGTTGTTTATTCTTAAGCTATTTCCACATCCCTAATCTAAGTCCACGTTAAGTTAAAGTTATGGAAACTATGAGGGGATATATCACTCTGTTTAAAATATCGGCCGTAGAAACTTCACTTAACGCAGACGTTACTTGTATATGTGGACAAAGTTTAATTTATTCAAATTGACTGGGACAATCAACAAGTGTTGAATACTTCATATCTTTAACTCGTATAGAAAAACTCGCTGAATGAAGTTATTAACCTCTGGAGATTAACATCGCATCATGATTAATCGTATAGTATGATCAAGTTTGGATTTGGTACAGGATTACACAGGTTGAACTTCCTCTGTCAAACTGGAACAAATCCGATATTTCTCGGTTACGATTGTAACAATCAAAAATTACATTTCGTCTATTGTTATAAACAGGTAACAAAAAATTACATTTTTTTGGAGCTACCAAAAAATATAGAAGACTTTGAATGGAAAAAAGTTAAAAGACCAGCGAATTTCTACTTTGAGGTACAGATATAATATAAAAATCCCACACCAGTCAGTCCAATATCCAAATCATTCAGTAATATTTCGACTTTTTTAGTGCCATATTGAAATTATTCAATATCATGTCCACGAAATTCGATGCATTGCAAAACATTCTCTCGAACACCCGGTTAGGTTTGATATTTGAATCATCAATAATTGCCTACAATAAGAAAAACTACTACAGTATCATCAGCGAATTTTTAATCTTAAAAATTCGTCGGTAGAAATAAAATGACAATAGTGGTGAGCACGAGATCACGTACTGATATAACACGTACACTAGTTCCCATTGATAGCGGGTGTAACGACAACTCCGCGTGGGAACACCACCCGATGCCAACTGGATTCTATTCGGGTGACTCAAAAACTTTCTTCTAGATGTCTTCGTTTCGTACGAAATAACAAACAACCAACCTAATTAATTAAATAGTGTTAGCTAGGTATATTTTAACACGTTTAGTATTAGTACTTAAATTATACTAAGGTAAGGTGTAGTCTCACTTGACATGCCTTTTTATTTTCACATACAAGGTAAACTGTAAGTTGTTTTAAAGTCTTTTTGGTAGCAAAGTTGTTGTCGGTTGTCTTTTTACTGTAAGCTAATTTAAAACACAACAAGCAAGATGCTAAACTATCTGGAAAGTGCTACTTCTTTAGGCATTCGTCGTTATTGATGAATGTCTGTTTCGTTAAGTCTAACTCATCAGAGTGCCAAGAGAGTCTAAATGTGCCTGGATGAGTTGGATGTAACGAAACAGAGTGAGAAATGACATAATATCAAGCCATCAGAATTCAGATGCAGCATAGCATTTTGTTAGCATCATGCCATCAAAAGTGGAATAAATAAAGTGCATCTCATAAACTAATAAATATGTATACGATTTTCATTTCAATACAGTATATCTTCGATTTGTATTGGATCACTAATGTTAGGCAGCATTAAGCTAGGTCAGTACATGGAAGGGAGACGGATGGGTTTAAAACAAAGCTATATTGTTCGAGGATGCGCAAAGCGAGATCGAGGATGAACTAAAATATATATTAGGCGTTTTTTTATATTTTAAGAAGGAGTGAAGCGAGTCCGAAGTGATGAGGATGAGCTAAAAAGTTATTCGCTGTATTACTTTTTTAAGCTTTAATTATTTAAGTCATAAGGACCTAGAAATTCAGTTACTTAATAAAATCGAGCGTAGTGATACCTTTAAGTAATGCTACTTAAACCTTTAAGAAATCATTACATTCTGAGGAAGAGCGAAGCAAGTCTAAGAACACCCTAGACTTAGTTTTTATGAGCAATCGATACGGATGAAATAAGCAAATCAAAAAGAACAATTACATAATGCATTGGTAAAATAATCATTATTTTCTATTTTTATTTACAGGCAGTCAAAAAAGTATTGATGGTCTGTGACAGCCTCACAGCCTTCAAAGACTGATGCAAGTTGACAGCATGGCAGACTGATAGACCTCCCAGATATAAAGATAATCTTCTACAACACCTAGTTCCCATATATGGCTTATCCTTCATCTTTATATCTTTCTGTTTTTTATCGCTTTATTTATAGTCTTTTCTGTATTACTATGATATCATATTTTATTCATATTGTATGACTGATCTTTCATTCTTCATTTATATTTAATTGTTATTTTATTTATATGGTAGAGTTCTTTTCATTACTTATTTATATTTAATCGTTATTTTATGGTAGAGTTTATTTAATTTATTAATAATTATTATATTTATCTTGTGTTGTTATTATTATACTTATTAATTTGGTACCTTGCTTAACTTAGCTTCGTGCGGAGCTTTCACAATAAAATTGGTACCTACCCCCACAAAGTTGACCACTGGAATTTCAAAAACCCAATTATTTGTTTGGGAATTGTCTGACTTGTATGGTAATCTGGTTGTTTTTCTACGGTAAATTTAAAAAGTTAAATTGGAGCATGCCTTTATACTAATTGTTTCAGAAACTGTCATATCCCGAACTGTTTGACACCAATACCAGTAAATTCTGCGTTACTTTTTCCCCGAGCTATGGTTTGGCATAATATTTTAATCATAACCAATTTATAATTGAAATAAGCTTACTGGTACACCAGAATTTATCACTTCTAATACATTGTCTGGAAAAATCATCGGAATGCAGTGATATTGGAATTAAATTGTCCAGGGTATGACACAGTTTATCAAACTGTGTCAATTATCTATATCGTATGCTTTAATTTAACTTTATAAAGTTACTGTAAAAGAAAATTTTAGTCGACACAATACAATTGTGCATTAGACACCTAAGAAATGTAACAAGCAAAATGCAATGCTACATCTGGGAACTGTTCCATCATTCGACATTCGTCATCATTGATGGCTCGACATAATGTCATGTCCCATTTTGCTTGTTACATTCTAGGTGTCTCTCGCACAATTATATTGTGTCAACTATTCATGTTTTGCAAAAACTCGGTAGTATCAAATGATAATCAGTTTAGTCAACAGATTACCATACATTCTAGACGATTGCCCATAAAGAGACATTGAAACTCCCACAATCCGATTTAGGGGATAAATACTAATTTTACCACCCTACATCTGTACGGGGCTGAATAATCAGGGTAATGTATTTGTAATGTATCACCCTGCATATCAATGTTAATTTACACAGCAGTTAGTTTATGATTTGTCAACCTCATGACAATACTTAATTTGTGGTATAGAATAATTCAATGGTATCGGGGGTGAGATGAGAACCAAATGTTCGATCATGTAGCAAATATGTCTTCTAGGACATTTTTTCATCACTCTCTATGGATGAAAAAAACACTCTACACAGTCGTGCGCCGAATCCTGTGACCAGACAAACCAAGATAGAATCATGGACCATTGCTGGCTGATTATTCCGATCGCCCTACACTCACAAGATTCAATATATAGATCGTACTTGAGCTTTTTAACTCATTTTTATATTTATTTATTATTTGATTTACTACAAACTCAACTAAAACTTCTATAAGACATTTTGAACATATAATTTAAAAGTTAACTACTATTCACGCAACACAGTTACCTTCTCTAGTGATAGATTGCAAACTCCAAAGACCTATGTAGGTTCATCATTTTCATGCCTCAACTACCTCTATATTGAGCGTGTGCAGTTTTTATGTCATCACCAGCAATATGCTTGTAATAGCATTACAGTTCAGAGTTACAGGTGTGAAACTAAAAGAGATGTTAAAGAATCCACATCCCACAGTGTTTTTTAAGTGCTTGTTGCTTCTTAAGCAATACAATTAACTAAACTTAATAATTTAATAAACTTGTTACTTAGCGAGCATGATATTAAGTGAGACTATAGGTTGTAGACCTTCAAACATCCATTCAACCACTTAAGAGCCAGCTCTACTCTCTCATTTTGGGGAGAAGGTTAGATCAGTAGGCTTGCTATTTAGCTTGAAAGCTAAGGAGCTTATTAAGCATCGAACCTGGACTACCTTGAGACTAGAGGTCTCCCCGGGTACCTTTGAAAAAGCCTGACGCTCTAACTATCTATGCTATGAGTGAATCTTAGTATACAGGATGGACCAAAAGTCTTTTCTTCCCCTCTGAAATAATAAAAAAGGCTAATTTTGAATCGATCCCCCTTACACACCCTCCACTTCCAAGGTTGTCCAAACTCCTTTGATTAATAATCAAATTCACTAAAGATCAAAATTAACGACTATAATCAAATAAACAATTCTAATTATTATTTACAATAACATATATACTAGAACGTTTGAAATGCAGAACAAACACCAAAAAAAGTGCAGAAAACGGCAGCTACTAATTCATCAAAAGCCTTAAGACAGTATAAGAGTAGGTTACAATGAGGTTACACAGAGCTCCTGAGAGCCCCAAAGAGATGTTTCAAACCTCTTAATATTTTGAGATAGGCTGTTCCCATCTAGTAATATTAATTGCTGGTTAGATCAAAGAGAACTCGTATATTCTATTTTTTGCCAGCTTTATAAAAACTTAAAAGAATAAATAAATTCAATTTGTAGTATTTTATTGCATTTTATATTATCTAACCTTTACCCATACTTATCGATAATTTCATTCACACTTTTTTATCTATTTAAATTTATTTTAACATTTAAACGTTTTCAATTTAATTACCATAAAAATGACGTAAGCTTATTTGCCAGCCACATTTCTCGCAATTAACTTAATCCCAACTTAAAGTGCATTATCGATATGAAATACAACTAAGTCTTGCTTATAAATACAAATAAGCAAGTATATAAATATAAATAGTATAGTATAGAATAATATATAGTATAGTATATAAATATTTATATTCATTAAACTTATGTTGTTTTCCCAAGAAATGTTATCATATCTATACTTTAATAGATATTTAAAAACATTTTAAGATTATTAATTTAATTTTTGATATTATCTCCATTTTTTTATATTAGTATCTATCACTGATTATTTTTTTATATTATTAAATTAAAATCTAATTATTTATTACCTAATATAAAAATAGTTATAACTATTCTATCAAATATATTTTTTTGTATTTGTCCTTAACATTTCAATTAGGTATTTATTGCATCATCTAAATCCAAATATATAATTGAAAAAAATAAAGAAAAGAACAGATTAGAATAATAAACTAGCTCTGTGATAAATTTAAACGAACCCTCCAAAAAATTTAACAAGAATCAGGAAATAACAGGAAACTATTATTTATTAATATATATATATATATATATATTATATATATATATATATATATATATATATATATATATATATATTATATTATATACATATATATATATATATATATATATATATATATATATATATATATATATATATATATATATATATATATATATATATAGAGAGAGAGAGAGAGAGAGAGAGAGAGAGAAGAGAGAAGCATTAAATAGAACACATAAAGAAATACAAAACAAACATAACAAACAGGTATTGATTCAACGTGAGTCTTCTTCAGGGCGAATGAAAGGACTATTATATATATATATATATATTATATAATATATATAATATATATATATATATATATATATATATATATATATATATATATATATATATATATATATATATATATATATATATATATATATATTCATCTGAGAGTCGCGCCCTTTTAGAAAACCACCTTTTATATCCTCTCTATGTCCCTGATTCATTAGCTCATTTTCCTTAAGGAATTCCCAGAGAATCTATCTATACAATGCTAGTTTTTATATAATATTTTTACTTTTTTTATTATATATTTTAATATACTTAGTAATGTATATTAATAATGTATTAGAAACCAATGACGTAAATAATGTCCTATAAAATTACTAAAAAATAGAGCAATACAAAATGAATACATATATATATATATATATATATATATATATATATATATATATATATATATATATATAATACAAATTAAATTGATAAAAATTAATAAAAGATGATCGAATAAAACGAAAAAGTAATAGAATAAAAAAGAATAAAGTCAAAGAAATAAAACAAAAGTGTAAAAAAGTAAGAAAATAAACAAAAAGAAATCATTTAAAATGAGTTAAAAGAAAATATGTTTTTCAAAAGGGGTTTCTACTTCGTCGTACTGTATGTGAAGCAGTGCAAGGTAATTGTTACGATAGGACTTGGCTCGGGACTTGAGCCGACTTACAATCAATTACTTGGACTGTTTTTTTACCTTGAGAAACCATCTCTCAAAAAGCATTTTTCTCAAGAACCAAAAGAAACTTGTGCTATCGTTACATTTTTTAAAGTTTTATTGCTTTTATTTTTAATTTTCAACATTTATTTAGTAATTATTTTTTCTTTAGTATTATTGCTATTATAATTATAATGGCATTAGAGTAATTACTTTTTTAAGGAACACGCTTAATAGGTATAATAAAACTTTTAGAAAAAAAAGTAATTGCGGGCGGTAAGAATTACTCAGTTTTAAGTGAGACTTTTAGAAAAGTTGGGACTTCCCTAAACAGACTTCTTAAAAAATTCTAGCTCAAAGTTCCGCATGCCGGGCGAATTTTTTTTCAAATACGTTCATCCATGCGTAGCAATCCATTTTTTGATTAAGTGTCTGGTTATAACTTAAGCAGTAGCATTGCTACTCGTAACACAATTTTCCAGCAAGGTATTCAAAGGAAATGCTCAAATTTATCTCATTGGTAACGCAAAACTATCCTTATCCTTCAAAACTTCGCAGAGCACATTTTTATGTGCACTAGTTAAAATACTTATCTTTAGAAAGTTTTAGCGCATTTCCTATGAAAAACTCAGCAGAATTTAATTACGAGTAGTAATGGTCAATTTAGAGAGCAAACACCAACTTATTAAGCAGAAACAGATAGTAAAGCACAGAAACATGCATTTCAAGACAATTCGAACAAACTACAACCTCCGCGCAGGAATTATTTTTTACTTATCTCCTCGGTTTTATCCTAGTAAAATGCATAAATATTTAAGATCAGAATAAAATGTATAATTTCCAGGGTTACGCTTCAGGATTTATAATACTCAGTAGCCTCATTAATGCCAAGGAAAAATGGCTGACTTGCATGATTAAACGGAAAATCACACGAGAAATAACGTAATTTCAAGTTTTAAAATTGCAATAAAATTTGCGTTAATGGCGTTAAAAGGTTGGGTCAGTGACGTTATAAATTAACCTTACCCATTTCGATCTATCATCTACCCTGACCCTATAAAAAAATAAGTATGTATTAACAGTCTCTCGTCTGCGTACATCACTGAAGCTATTTTAACTGTATTAGTTATAAGGCCCGTATTCAAAATCATTTTCCTTACCTAAACCTAACATTTTTCTTAAGGAGCCTTTAAGGCAAATGTTAGGTTTACAGTTTAGGTAAGGAAAATGTTAGGTCTCCTTAAGGAAGCTTTAAGGAGTCCTTAAGGAAAATGTTAGGTTTAGGTAAGGAAAATGTCTTTGAATACGGGCCTAAATCTTTATAAAATGTTATATACAATTGTTACAATTGTTTTTGTATTATTTTATAAAAAAAAATTGGGTAGGGGTGCCCCGGAACATTCCGTCACTAGATTCGCTACGCTTATTCTCATTAATTTTGACTTGCTTCGCCGACAGTAAAAACTTTCGAGTCATACTTTGTGGTTTTCCAACCAGGTCATTACCTGGTTGGAAAACCACAAAGTAAAAACACCTAAATTGATGGAACTTGACATTAGTGATCCAACAAAAAACGGACATATATTGGCTGTATTAAAAACAAAGTCAGTTTACTTATTTATTACATAAAGGGTACACTCGTACCGGATTTTAACTTAACTACTAGTTAAGTTAAAATTATTACTATATTATTTGATTTTATTACATGTGTATTTCTAACGCCATTAATGATATCATGAAAATATTAGTTTACGAAATGCTCAACAACATCTAATGACGTTCTTAATTTTTATGCTAATTTCCTGATGTATGAAATCATATGCTTATATTCCCCCTCCCTTTTAAGTTAATAGAGTAGCAGAAGAAGAAGGAGATGGTGATTACCCAGTCAATATGCCTAGTTATTGGGCCATTCCTGCTAATTCCCTTAGATAGATATTGTCTATTCCAAGTACTTCTAAGAAGTATAGGTTTATACTACCTAATTTTAGATTTATTTTTCTTAATCAAGACAAGGGAGTCCTAAGTTGACCATGGCTGCTAATATATCACGAAAGTAAGCAATACTATTGCTCACTTTATCTGGTCGTATAGTATGGACCTTCAGCAACTGGAAGGTCCGGGGTTCACACCCCGGGCTATGCTCTCAGTTTTTATGAATAGAATTTGTTGTATAAAGATTTCGCCAACTTTAGCTTTACTTGGAGCATAGTAGACGTGACCAACCCGAGGTGGTTCCCGCAAGGCGAGAATACCCTGAAGGGCCGTGAGGCCCTAAAACGGGCATTATTATTATTATTGCTCACTGTTGGCTCATAACAAGACAAGGGAGTCCTAAGTAATAAAAAGAAAATGGATGGAATAATGGATTCTGATTGATTGCTTTTGTTTTCATAGGAGCCATTATGTGACGTCACACTTCCGCTACGTATACTCATCATTTTTTCAAGCATTCATATAATCAACCTATTTAAACTAAATGGTGCAGACTCTCTTATCTATTAGGTGGGATTGAGGAACATGTAAAAATATCTCTGCGTTCAACAGATAGGGCCCATTATCCATGTAATGTAGGATATTAAGCTCTATTGATTCCCCATAAATAAGTATAAAAGAGGTTAGACTACTATAACTTAGGGCCCTAACTCGATTATGCTCAAATATGCAATATTAAGCTCTCATAGAGCACCATGAATAAGTAAAAAGGAGGTTAGACAATTGAAAAGGTTACATTTTGAGCTCAAATAAATATGTTCATATATAAAGAAGTAGAAGCACAACTCAGACTAGGAACCCTGGCTTAGTTTACATATTTAAAACACAATATCATGCTATATAATGATGACTAACCTGATAAATGCAGAGCTGGAGACCAACGATACTAGGTTTATTTGGTTTACTTTTTAGGAGCCCCAGGCTTTGCGGGCCAGTGCAACTTAGAGTGCCTGTATACCAGGCACTCTAGTGCAAGCCTAATAGTTTGGGGATAAACCATTCAGTTAAAAACTATAGACCCACCTGCATTCAATCTACAATTCCCAAATTATTTGAAAGTTTAGATTTAAATAAGATTCACTAATATCATCAATCCACACCTACATTTCTTCACTGCTTCATAATAATCCCATTGCCTTAAAATTATGTACAAATCCCTTATCGTTTTAAAAAAGAAAACTAAGAAAACTTCCTCTTTTTTGAATTTTTAATTTTGTACATCTAATATTTTTAATTTATTTAAATAATAATTTCAAGTATAGCTATGAAGTTTTAAAAGCTTATAAAGTCATGCTACGATACAAACACACTCACACTAACACAAGTTTATAAAGAACCGCTTAGGAGGTTTTAAAAACACAGAAAAGTCAATTCAGTTTAAATTTGAATTTTAGTTTACATATATACCAAAATAAAACATTACTTTACCTATAATAATATAACTTCGGGATAAGAAAAAGTAAGCATGTTTAAAAAATTGAACAAATAATTTAAGAGTAATAAATTAGTCAAGAAAATAATTTAATTAGAATAAACAAATTAAAATGAAGTCTATTTGAAAGTAATAAAACTGTAATTAAAATTTTATGAGCTTAGTGTTAAGATGTAAGTTTGGTAAATAAAAAATATAAATAAAAACTTTAATACTTGATGAATATAAACAAAACATTGCAGCCGAACATAAAACAGAAACCCAAGATAAATTTAATTAAATATTTTATTATTCGAAAACTTAGTTTTATTACTTTAACTGTATGCAAACTGGTGTGGTTAGTAAAGGTGCTTGGATGGGACTTAAAGGCATATTATTTAAGTCCTAAGGACCTAGCAAAGTCAGAAAGTACTTCTTGGACAACAATATCCCAACAAAAACACTCTGTGAAAAAATGCAGCCAAGTCTTTCGTAAAAAGTTATGATACCATAGTTTACGCCAAGTCTATTCATTCGCTGTTTTCATAAATCTTGAGAGATATAAATGTTTATTTAATATCCGCAACGTATGCGCTCAAAAGCCTTACAAACTTTAACAGTAAAGAAATTTCTGACTAGGCAGGGTCGAAATTAGTCATTTTTCAAACGAAACTTTCGTGTTCTATAATAGATAAAGAATTGTAATTTCACAAGTAATATTGCTTTGATATGATCTTTGCGTCAGCCAAATTGAAAGATTCTAGGTTTATCCAGTCAAAAGATACAAGGGGGTAGAAAATGGTCCGAATTGCTTCGGGAAAAGAGTGTTCGTCAGTGCTAGCCTTGGATATGAAACTTGTGCCTTATAAAGCAAGACTTGGTAGGGGCACTGCCGTGCCCAGATACTTCACGAGATACTAAAAGTAATTTTAGCCTTGTAATTTAACCTTCCTAAAAATATAGGAGGTTACGTCTATTAAAACATTTGATAGGAATTTAAATCACTAAATACCTACCAAGTTTCAGCGAATCAGAGCTATTTTTACTTTTCCTTATTTATACCGTAGCTATAACGGGGAAAAACTCAAAATCCTATATTTCATCAATTATCCGTTTCAGGTGTTTAAGACCATCTGAGTGGTTTTTACAAAGTTGTTTGTTTGTACGTGGGTATGTAATTGTTTAGCTGCCAGTGGGTAGCTACGAGGCATTCATTAAACGCATATATATATATATATATATATATATATATATATATATATATATATTATGATATATATATATATATATATATATATATATATAAGACCAACATATGTGCCAAGGTTCATCTCATTATCAGCATTAGTTCTTTTTTTATCGTAAGACATGTACATGTTTTTAAAAAATTGTGAAAAATCAAATAATTATTATAAGAGAATGCTTTGCGTAATAAATAAGTATACAAAGTTTCGTTTCAATGCGGAAAGTATATCTACGGTTTTTATGAAATTATAAACGTGAAGCAGCATCGGAACGAGGTCAGTGCCTTGATGGCGATCTTTGGAAATAAAACAAACTACTCCTTCTATCTGAAGACGAGCGAAGCGAGTCCGAAGTTGTGAGGATAAGCGTAGCGAATCTGATGTATTGAGGAAAAGTTCCCAGGTAACCCGTACCTATTTTTGTTTAAATTTCCTATTAAAGATCTGAGGATTTTTATTATATGTCAATCATAGACAAATTTAGAAGACTCCAATAAGCCAATTATTTCATACCCGCATTAACATATTATGGTCACGGGGTGTATAGTTACAATAGTTAGTTTTCCTCTTCTGAGAAGGAAAAAAAAAATAGCGGGAAAACGGAAGGTAAACAGTTTAAGTCATACATGGGAACTATTTGAATGAAGTCTAGCATTTAGTTTTTATGAAGTTATTGTATTAAAAAAAAAATAGCCATACTAACTCCACAATTTAGTGGGGGGAGGGCGTCCAGTTAGTTGGTGCCAGGTGGATTTCAAGTAGTTAAAATTTTGGTCTGCGAGTTTCAATAGGTTGAACCCCTGCATTAGGGACTTAAGGAAAAGAAAGCAAAGCAGATCTGGTACCAAGTATCAACTTGATCTGAATGCCTCTAACATCATATTTAATCTAAAGTTATATTTAAACCATCTCTAGAAAAAACGGAGCCTAAACATCTTTTTCATAACTAAAACCCTCTAATAAAATCAAATAAAAAAATATCTTTATATAAATTTAATGAGATCTCATAAAAAAGACGGCAGGAAATAAGAGAGAAATATTTCAAGGAATGCTTGTTATAAAGGTGTTGTAACGATTACTGACGGACCTGGCAAAAGATTCATCAATCAGTGTTTTCAAAGTCATCATTTTCGTAGCGCTGTCAAGCGGTAAGTCTTAGTACTAAAGTAACAAGTCACAGTGAGTCTGCGTACTGGACCTCCTATGTCTGTTTTGAGCCATCCAATACAATCTGTACGTCCTAGTACAGCACGTCCCGAACTCTAACAATCTCTGTTTAATATCTTTATTATTGGGATTTATGATTAAGTTTTTCTACTTTTATAATAAATTTAGAATTTCTAGAAACAGGATAGAAAGAAAGTAGAATAGAGGAAAGATAAGATTAAGAATAAATTTATTTGTTTTTAAAAGTGCTTACCATTATGATAATGGTAAACTGTATAATGATTTTTTCTATTTTAACTTAATGTATTTATCATCATAGCGAAGGTCAAATGGATCATAAGAGAAGAGGAATAATTCAATAATTTTGTTAAACTTTTTTTCTGGTGTGTGTTATTTTTCTCAATTTATATTCATTTCTTTTTTTTTTTCAATATCATAAACGCCACGAGGATAAGAAACCCTACACAAATGCTGAAGGATAGTTCAGAGAATCTATCTAATCCGCATTTTTTAAAACTATTTATAAGCCACTTTATAATAGATACAGTGGCGCTTGTCGGGGTATTTAGGAAAATTGAAACTTTATAATCCAAAGAAAAACCCTATTTTCTTAGATTACAACCTCAATTTGGAAATTAGTTATATAGAATTAAGCTGGATGGAGGAAATGTTGAAATTCTGCCTGGTCATCAAATCAAATGAGTGAATCTAAATCTTTTTTTTTGTCCTATTTAAAATCAATATTTACTGATCGAACTCCATACTAACAATAAAAATTTTTTTACATATACAATATGGATAATAAAACTAATATTCAGAATGGCTGCTAACAGGGGAAGGAGCCTGGCCAGTAAGGGCAGGCGGCTAAAATCTTACCAATCAGTTCGAAAAGACTTAAAGACAATGAAACGAAATTTTAAAAAAGATGAAACTATTTTTAAAACTTATATATACATACATAATAAAAGTTATTGTATTTATAATTATTGTAATATGTCATCTATAAACAAGAGCAAAAGGGTCCAAATACTGGTTAGAGCATGAAAAACCTCTAGAGAAAATGTTTTTTTAAAAATCTCTTAAAAATATTCTGAATTTGTTATCTCAATTAGGGTCGTTTTAGGTTTATTTTTTCACACTGAAATTTTGAAAGGGCTCCATATGGAAGGCCTAGGCCAAAAAGTGCCCAAGCAATATTTTTGATCAGAGCTCTCCTTAAACTGCAACATAAAGGGAGGATTTACAGATAGTTTACTTGGATATTTATTTTTAATGTAAATTATAGAAATAATCTTAACTGTTTGGGACCCATATACATCATACCTAAGATTAGTTTGAAGACCCCCATATGCAAGACTAGGGCATGAGATACCTCTTAAAACTTGAAGTTACCAGAGCCTTGCTGCAAATTCATGACCATCGAGCCATAAAGGTTCGACCCGCTAAATTCAAAAAGGCAAAATTAAAAACTGCCTCTAAGGGGCCCAAAAAAAAGGGGTCAAAGCCCCAGCTCGAGTCAATTTCAGGTTGGGGCTTTTCAGTCACTTTTGAAACAATTTTAATACTTTTTAGCGAGTTTCCTTTGGAAATTCGCCTAATGGATAGCGTCATGGCGGAATTCGAACTTTGGACCACGACACAAATCCGTTTCAGAGGTCCCTAATGACGAAAAAATACGTTTCGCGAAACTTATATATAATATATATATATATATATATATATATATATATATATATATATATATATATATACTATATATATATATAATATATATATATATATATATATATATATATATATATTATAATATATATATATTATTAATATATATATATTATATATATATATATATAATATATATATGTATTTCTAGACACTTTCTTGTAAACACTCTATCTCTTGAACGGATTAATATTTTTTAACCAAACTTGGTACAAAAATCAACCTTCGGGAGGACAGAACCCTATGGAAAACCAGGTTTTTGTGACGTCATTAACCCGGTTTGCTAAGTCAGCGAAATTTCAGGTTAATATTTTTTGACGCGAAAAGGTCATTATTTATCTTTTTTGAGACGCTGAATCAAATGAAACCGGTCCAAAGTCATACGACACCACTAAATGACCTAAAAATCGAAAAAACCATTGTAAATTACCAAAACCAAAATTTAGGCTGATAAAAAATAAATTTCGAGAAGGTTGTCGTTTTCTATGTAATTTTGGGCGCTGAATCGAATGAAACCGGTCCGAAGTCGATACGTCCACTTTAAGTTACCAAAAAGTCGAAAAAACCACAAAAATTATAGGAACCAAAATTACTGTCGTTGAAAATTAAATTTCGAGTAGGGTGTCGTTTTCAATGTTTTTTTGGGCCTCTGAGTTGAATGCCAGTGGTCCGGAGTCAATACGACCACTCAAACTCAGGGTACCTGGGTTCACATCCTGGAAGGGTCGATATTTTTTTATAGTTTTGTTTTTACTTATTATCAGTTTACAACTAGAAAATAATTCTGGCGAGGTGGTCCACATGTCGGGCGAATTTCCTTTGGATGCGAGCACTCAAACCCAGAGTACCTGGGTTCAAATCCTAGTAGGGACAATAATTTTAACGTTTTTTTACCTAATATATGTTTACAACTAGAAAATAATTCTGGCGCGGTGGTCCGCATGTCGAGCGAATTTCCTTTGGATGCGTGTTTCCGTGCTTTTTACATTATATAAGTTTACAACTACTAAATAAATAATTCCGGCGCGGTGGTCCGCTGTCGGATGAATTTCATTTAGAATGCGTGATTCCGTGCTAAACAACCCATTTCTTTCGTATGCAAGAACCATGCCCATTGCATGGTTCCGGTTCATGCTTTAGAACCTAAGCAGTTACTCAATTGTCAAGCACTGCTCGTAACTCATTTTGTCTGTATTTTCCAAAGGAAATGCGCTACAACCTTTAAAGATAACTGACTAAGCTTAAAGATAAGTAACTAAGCTTTAAACTAGTGCAAATAATAGTGCGTACTTCTAAGTTTAGAGGCATAGTTTTGTACAACCAACTAGATGATTATGCGCATTTCCTTTGGAAAATACAGACAAAATGAGTTACGAGCAGTGCTTGAATTGCTTAGGTTCTAAAGCATGAACCGGAACCATGCAATGGGCATGGTTCTTGCATACGCAAGAAATGGGTTGTTTAGCACGGAAACGCGCATTCTAAATGAAATTCGTCCGACAGCGGACCACCGCGCCAGAATTTTTTTTGACTTCACAAGTTACATTCCTCTATCTAGGCAGGCAGACCGGCCTCTTGTATTTAGCGGGTCGAACCTTTGAGGCTCGACGGTCACAAAATTTTCTGCGGGTTCTATTAGTCAGAGCCTTAAAGCAGCATAAAAAGGCCTTAGAGATAGATGTTTTTAAGTGCTTAAAATATTCGCCATTTGTTAACTAAAAATAGGTCCTTTAAGGCCCCTGTTCTTTATTCATGGAGCTTTAAATGTCCTAGACGAAAGACTAGGCCCTCAAGGGGCCCTTAACATACTTGACTAGGGCCTGGGCAGAACAATAGGGCCTAGAGTAATTTAAATATTTAATTTAAACATTTAAATATTACATTTAAATGAAGATCATCATAATAATAAAATTATAAATGAAGACATTATTGAGTTTATACTTAGGAATATTTATTCATATATCATTTGATACTACCGAGTTTTGCAAAACATGAATAGTTGACACAATATAATTGTGCGAGAGACACCAGACTTACGAAACAGAGTGGGACATGACATTATGTCGAGCCATCAATGATGACGAATGTCGAATAATGGAACAGTTGCCAGATGCAGCATTGCATTTTGCTTGTTACATTTCCTAGGAGTCTCTCGCACAATTATATTGTGTCTAATATTTATTCATGTAATATAAGGGGTATCTCAGTAGGCTCATCCTCACCAATTAAAATATCAACAATTTCTTACTATAGTATACCTTCGGACTGGATTTGTCGAGTCCCCGACAAAACATCCAACAAAACCCGTAGATATATTTGCCGTATTGAATCGAAACGTAGATATACTTGCCGTATTAATCGAAACGTAGATATACTTGCCGTATTGAATCGAAACTTAGTATTCTTATTACACGTGTATCAAATTTCAACACAATTCGATTTTTCTCATTAGTGTTTTGACAGAGATGGTTAAAAACACGCTTTCCAAAATAAATTCCTCTGAAAATATATCTCATTTCGGTTTTTATTAATTCATTATTTGTTATTTGACTGTTGTTAATTAGTTTTAATTAACGGTGATATTAGTTTTAAGTTTTTGTTTGTTTGTGTAATTAATAATCTAGTCATATATGATTTTGTAAACATTTTGCCTGTGATGCCGGAAGATGTCTACAATGTTAGGTGAAATATATAGCTAAACAATTAGTTTTTTGTTGTTATTTTAGAACTTAAAGCTGTGTTGTTTAAATTTCATATCAAATTATATAAATTATTTTTTTATTTTTAATTTTAACAAATATACCTATATTTATTAAATAATATTAAGACTGACTAGATTGACCTAACATAAGATAATAACAAACATAAGACTATTGATTATTAAGGTAAAACTATAATGCACTCTATAAAATGAAAACAATTCAATTAAAAAAATAAATATCACAAGTTTAACACCTTACATACTACTATTCTTTTAACAATACTACTCTCTTAATTCTATACACTCATAACATTATAATCCACTCATACATACTATAAATACATGCATACATACACAATGCATGCGCACCTCTGCATAATTGAAAACATACATGTTCGTACATTTAAATACAACACGTAAAAACTATAAATAAAAATATAAAATCATTTCATGAAATTATGAAAAATTAAAATCATTTCATGAAAATTATGAAATCATTTCTAAAAAAATTATGAAAATTTGAAAATTAAATCATTTCATGAAAATTAAATCATTTCATGAAAATTATGAAACTTAAAATCATTTCATGAAAATTATGAAAAATTAAAATCATTTCATGAAAATTATGAAAATGAAAATCATTTTATAGTAACTAACCATTAAATTTAAGTCCAGTCGAAGGCAAATTTAATAAGGTTTCGTTTTAAATGTTTTTACGGCATAAAGTCGAAAGAAACGTCCACTATAAATAACGATAAACCCAAAAAAACGTAGAAAATACCTAAAAAATCTGTATATGGCTAGTATTCAAACTATTTCGAGAAGTAGTCGTTTTTGATGATTTTTGGAGATCTGAGTTATATGAAACATGTCCGTTGTTGTCGTTACAGTTTAGACTATGAAGTATAAACAAAGGCAAGAAATAAATCGCTGAACAAGAAGGTAAGCATAACTGAGGGATTCGCTCGGCACGCCAACATCCACGCTGGAATATCTATACACAAAGCTACATAAAGTTTTTTTTTTTTTTTTTTTTTTCCAAAATTATCCTTTATTTAATTGTAAATTACAATAATTATTATACATGTATATTAATTAATTTATTACTTCATATGTGAGTAGATTATTGTAATTTTTCAAAAAGAAATTAATAGCAATTGCTAAGGATTACTCCTACTTTAAAGTTAAAAAAAACAAAGTAATATGTAATTGTCTTATAAAGAAATAATGCATGAGAAATCCCTTCATGAATAAATTAATGTTATAGAGAATGTTTAAAATAAGAAATTCCAACTTCCATGACTCATCTAATATTCACTGTTTTCTTAAATACTATATCCGGCCTAACACAACGGATACTTAAATGTGGATCTTTTATTAAATATGCTTATTAAGGTTAAGTAGAATGTTGCATATTGTTATATTGGCTATATGATGCCACACAATCCATATATTTGTTATTATTTGTCCCTAGTACTGATTTTTTTTAGAATTAGATTTATCTATACTGATTCTTCAGACCATCATTTATCCTTGTGATTGTATTCTAATAATTGACAGAAAATTTTAGGAACATCTGAGAAACAATACACCAAATAAAACAACTCTATCTTAAGATTATTGGTTTCCAAGTGTTTGCTATATAATTCTTCATCTTAAGAATTATATGATTTTCTGTATGATCCTTTATCTTTAGTATAATACGTTTTAAGTGAATGCGTTATAATCCTTAAAGTATTATATGTTTTTAAGTGTTTGCTAAACAATCCTTTATTTTTAAAATTATACGTTTCAAGTGTTTGCTGTATAATCCTTTATCTTTAATATTATACGTTTCAAGTGTTTACTGTATAATCGTTTATCTTTAATATTATACGTTTCAAGTGTTTTCTGTAAATCCTTTATCTTTAATACTATACGTTTCAAGTGTTTTCTATATAATCCTTTATCATTAGTATTATACGTTTCAAGTGTTTTCTGTAAATCCTTTATCTTTAATATTATACATTTCAGAGGTTTGCTGTATAATCCTTTATCTTTAATATTATACGTTTCAAGTGTTTTCTGTATAATCCTTTATCTGTAATATTATATGTTTCAAGTGTTTTCTGTATAATCCTTTATCTTCAATATTATATGTTTCAAGTGTTTGCTGTATAATCCTTTATCTTTAATATTATATGTTTCAAGTATTTGTTGTATAATTCTTTATCTTTAATATTATATGTTTTCAGTATTTGTTGTATAATCCTTTATCTTTAATATTATACGTTCCAAGTGTTTGCTGTATAATCCTTTTTCTTTGGATTTTTGCAATCCTTTATTCTTGATATTATTTTCCTGCCAGTGACAGCTGAATATTAAGAATATCTGTTAAACAACCTACCAAGTAGGACCAATCAAGTCTTACCGAACCTTCATGAAAATAAATTAATATTTTTAACACTTGAGACTCGTTAAAGATTAAAAACCAAAAACGAAACGTAAAGCACTCGTCTAAACATTCTCAGCCATAATTGCTTTCAAAAACAACCCGTAAAACTTTAATTCATAAAATTATATATGTCAAAAAATATTTTAAAAACAAAAACATAGATTTATGCAATAAAACAAATGAATATATTATTCATTAAAAAAAATATATTCTTACAAAACTGATTTAAATAAAAAATAATTTTTATAATAAATATGATTACTTTCCGCACTTAAGTGTCGTAATATAGACTTTCCGATACTGAGGCGTGGTAGAGAAATATGTCCGGTGTATTTTTTACAGTCTTTATATCATAATACTTAATATTCACGTTACGTTTCCAGACCTTTTTCAACCTTTATAGCTTTTCCATCATAGAGCGTTTAAAAATGTTATATTAGTGATGGCGAGCCTATTTTTTCTATAATGTATTAAATTTGTATTTTATAAAAATGGGTAATATTTAAATTTAGAATATGTTGTTGTATCCATCAAACGTTTTTTTTTACAATTTATAACTTAGTGCATCAAAAAGTTTTTTTTTAAATTTATTTAAGTATAAAGAAGCGGCTTTATAGTTCTTAAATAATCAGTTTACGATGTCTACGAACTAATTAAATATTTGATGGATCATCATTCGAATAAAAAAGAAAAAAATAAGTAGAAATGAAAAAAACTAATTATAAACTTAACATTCTTATCAAGTTTAAAAAAATATAATTTAGCATTGGTTCGTGTTAAAATTTCGTTTAAATTGTTAATTACATAATTGCGGTGTTTATATTGAATAAAAATAAATTCAATAACTTAATTAAATTTAAAAAAATCAAAAGATGAAAAATATAAATAAAATAAATTCTCGTGTGAAATTTTATAAATTATTTTTTAATAAACCGGTCCAACAAGACGTACTTTAATTTAAGAAAAAAAATTTGGCCCAGACTTTTTTATTACCAAAAATTTTATTTTTGTTTTTTTATATGAATGAGTCACATCCTGAAATTCGTACAACAAGACCAGACAATGAGTTCACTTTAATTAAACGTAAAAAAATATGAACGAAATACTCGCAACATTTTTACAAATGAACTTAATTGAAGTTGTAGCTGTAATTTTATAAGGGTTTTCTAACTATAATAGGAAAAATTTAAAATAATTGCAACAACTTTCCATAAGTCATTGTATAGGATTGTAACTATTGTTTTGTAGTCAGGACGCGGGAGGTCTAAAAAGATGTAACCATTTAATCAAATACAATTCGTAGTAATTAATACGATGACCTCGAGTATTAAATATTCCATTCATAAAAATTAGTTTTTATTCTATTACCATTAAGTATTATTTGATAAAAAGAACAACAGGTATTACAATTAAGAACAAATTGGGTACGGGGGGCCTTAAAATTTTTCCTTCACTTTGTTTGTCTTGAGACAATGAAAAACTACCTCTCTCCGATTTTTCTTCTACAACACCCGTAGATAAAAAAGAAACAACAAGTAAATAAGGCTTTCATGTATAAACAATACAATAAGAAAAATACAATCGCACAACATGTCAACGTGAATGAGACTGTCATAATTCAGACTGTCGGGAGACTGTCATGTAGGAATACAATCGGACAACATTTCAACGTGAATGAGACTGTCATGTAGGAATACAATCGGACATTTCAACGTGAATAAGACTGTCATGTAGGAATACAATCGACAAGACGTGAATTGCACGTAGGAATACAATCACACAACATTTCAACGCAAACAAGACTGTCATGCAGGAATATAATCGCACAACATTACAACATGAGTGTAAAGATTATTACTATTTATGTAAACATTATATAACCGTCAAAATTGTTTAATTATTAATTATATAATTAATAAGTAAAAAATTTTACTTGTGTATTTAATTTCACATAATCTTTTTCAATAAACAGCCTCAGCAGACAGAAAAAATCGTTAATAGTCTTAATGAGTAAAAAGTAATGTTCATTAACTTGATTAAGTCTAGTATCAGACTTATAGTAGGAGTAATCGCTGGACACTGCAGGCTTAGTAGGCATTATAGCCTAATGAAGGTGACCAATATATGATTATCCAATAAGACAATAAAGAAGAAACAGCCTATCATTATTTGGGAACGAATAATTATTTGTGCAGGAGTAATAAATCTCTTATTAAAGTTCGAAGTTAAACAACAGTTTATAAGAACATATTTAAGTAAAATAGGACTATACGTAAACCTATAAATAATTTTAGATTAATTATGTAGATTAAAATAAATCTATACTAGACACTGTCCAGATTTCATCTGAGCAACATAACTCCAAATTTATCATCTATCATTAAAAAAAATGTAGTGTCAGTCGTCACACTAATTTGTCGAGTCAAAAAAAGTACAGAGGTATAAAATCCAGAGGCCCGTGCTAGGATTGAACCCATGACTAAATAAAGTTTAAAGTCTATTCGTTCTGTATATTGGCCGCGTACCTCAACCTCAACCTTCACTGCACCACGGCTGACTCTTATTATTTGCATAAGTGTCTAACGAAGTTAAAAATTAAATCGTTAGATTAACAAATGTATCATAAAATTATTTAGAAAACCAAAATTATCACTAGATATTTATTTAAATATATATTTTATAGACATTAATTTTCTGATAAGTACTCGAAACAGTAGATTACCTTAAATTTTATATATGGTCTCCTTTCGTCATATGCCTTAAAAGCAAAGAATTGGTCGACAAATTCGGATGATCTTGATAATTCCAATTTATTTTATCTTGGTTTCTGAATCATTTAAATTGTTTCTCATCTTGTTTGGTTTCTTGACGCCACATTAAAAACATCTTTCAGAGAAACCAAAGATTTTTTTTTGTATTTTTATGATCAGCTTTTCATCACAAAACCGTCTTTTAGATAACAATCTACAGAAAAATAAAACATACATAAAACTACAAATAACAAAATAAAAGAAACAAAGATTGTAAAAAATAGATCAATAAAAATAAAATCAAAATTGTCTACAATGGTTTCTTAAAGAAGAAAGTAAAGGCTTTCTTCTTTAAGAAATAAGAGTTTATTATTCTCCTTTAACATTCGATATGTTGAAATGAAAAAGAAGAAGAACCATGTTACAGATCATTGACATTTAATCACGTCCAAAGAAGATGAGGAAAAAGTGGGGCATATTGCGAGGTGTACCACAGGGGTCTCCTTGTAGCACGTTTTGTTTTGTTTCTATATTCTTTTTATTTTGTCACTCCTTGTTTTTAATGCGTTTGAGACAGAAGTGGACGTGGAAAAAGTGACAAAAACATCACATTAATTGCAAAGAGTAGAGAATAAAGGTTGTCACAGAGATGCAGTAAGAAGTCAATCGAGGAAGTTACTCTTATGCAATTAAGTTCATACTAAAGTTAACTAAACAGACTCTAAAAAGACTTTTTAGTTAACTTTAGTTCAAATATAGTTCTCTAAAGACTATTTCAGTCCTTAGATAAAATAGAATAAAGTAAGCTAAATCTCGAATTCCATACCTCTTACCTTTTAAGTCGAGGATCGAGGCAATATCTTATTATTAGGGTAAGCAATCATAGTTGACCACTTTCAGGAATTTGAAATCACCCTGAAACAATAAATTTATTCCTATAGTAATAGGATCCTCTAATAAGGTACTTTTCAATTATATCTTTCGTAGCGAGTTTGACAAGGAAGTGGAACAGTAATATACAGGCGTATGAATGATTTTAAAGTTATTAGAAAAATTCCAAAGATCGGTTTAGTCACTGGCTTGAATATCGTCATGGACGTAAAAGTGCCAAAATAATGAATCAAAAAGTCAAAAACTATCTAAATTATCAGTAGGGGTGAGTTGTAACCCCATTCCACTCCCCCCCCATAAACCCTCCACTCTTAGTACTACTACTTCTTTAAATTTATTATATTTTACTTTACATTTATTACATTTATTTTATCTGTAATCTATAAATTTATATAAAAAAAAACATGACGTCATTAAGTACATATTGTTGACTACCTTCAAAAGTATTAAACCCTTGACAGTAAAGTACTAGTTCACTTGTTAAACATGAAATGTCTGTCGCTTAGATAAGAATCTAAATAACATTGACTTTCATATCATCTTTGATCCTTTCTTTTCTCTCATGTATTTTTTCTTTCTTGCCATTTTTCTTCGAAATGTTTGTCGATGTGATAGTTATTTCGTATCTTCCGCATGTAAAGTATCTATTTTAAAAATTAAATCGATTTTCGAGACTTGTAAATGGTCGTTTTGTTTTAAATCGATTGCGAAAAAAGTCAAGAAAAGTGTAAAACGATCAATAACATTCCATTTGATTATTTCTAAGTATTTGGTGATACAGTTTAAATCTATGTAATCGCAATTTGTATTCTAAATGTATAAGTCACAATCATGTATCTAAATAAGTAGCCATCATCCTGTCATTTCTCCAAAGATATAGTAGAGAATTATTTTGTTTGCTATTGCCCTAATTAAAGTTTAAACCTTTCTTTTTAATTTTAAAGAACATATATAACAAGAACTTGTATTTAATGAATAGTCTGCTACTTCAAGTCGTTTTCACTAGGCAACGCCTAAGTAAGGAACGTCTTTCAACTCTTTAATGTTTAAAGTGATGAAATTTGCTATATAATATAATTAAATAAATTGAGCTGTGGACTCAATCAGTGAAAGGAATTGATAGAAACAGTCTCTCCACTGATTTAAATGATAATGTATTGACAGAGCCAGCTTTCAGTAATATATATATATATATATATATTATATATATATAATATATATATATATATATATATTATATATATTATATATATATATATATATATATATAATGAAGAAATAAAAATAGACAAAATTAAATTAAATTAGGTAAATAAATTACCGGCGAGTCGAGAAGAAAGAGTCAAGCAACAGACATACTTGAGTAGTCATATAATATAATTGTGCAAGAGACACCTAAGAAATGTAACAAGCAAAATGCGATGTTACCTCTGGGAACTGTTCTATCATTCGACAGTCGTTATCATCATCATGACGAATGCCATCGTGAGAATCGTCATTATAGAGAATATCGAATGATGGAACAGTTCCCAGATGTAACATTGCATTTTGCTTGTTACATTCCCTTGTTGTCTATTGTGTCCACTATTCAAGTTTACAAAGCTTGTTAGAATTAAATGATATTTGTTCTATTATACATTATTATTAAAATTTTCCAATTAAGTTATACAGCTTTCATTCGAGCTTATACTTCTTTAACGAATGATTAAGGCTCTGCTACTTGCACCATTTGAATTTCTCAGATTACTCCGTCCCTGTTTGTACAGAGGCTTCACAAATATGCTGATGACTCCACTTTGTCTCCCGACTATAAGTATAATGCCTAGGACCTTACTTTTCACTCTTTTTTAAAGATATTGGAGGTATTCTACAAGCATGAATAATGCGTTTATAAAATTGGCCAAAGCAAATTAATTATAAAGAATTCCATAGTAAATGGAGTAATTTTGAATATTGGAGCAATATAATTTAAGGTGTGCGACCATTATTATCAAGTAAAAACAAGAGAAGATGACGAGCTTTATGATCCAAGGTCAATTTAGAGTATTAATACCAAGCATGTTTTAAAGTAAAAGAAATAAATTAATAAATTTATTAAATTAAAATAAAAAATTAAATTCTATGTTAAGTAATGAAAACTTCACGCCTCTAAAGGACTGAAGTCTTCATTAATTAACCAAGAATTGAATTCTTAACAGTCCAATAACTATTTTGTTAAATAATTAAATTTTGTATTAATGTGTTTTAATACAAAATTACAGTAACCTCAAAATGACAGTACACCCTAAATACCAAACTAAGAATGCATTTTAAGTACTTTAGAACTTTCTTTTATAACTTTTTATGTACAAATTAAGCGCACTAATATTGAAACGAAAGCTAAAATCACGCCTATATAGGGAAATAAAAAGCTGTTTGTTAAGCTCTAAGGTTACTATTAAAGCTTTTCTTGAAAAATAAGTATTCAGAAATTTTAAGCCTAGGAAATTCAATCTTAAATTCAGTGGTAGAGAGAACAATTTTCAAGCAAAATCCTGTGATGTAGTTTGAGTAATATGCGATCCATACAAAAATTTATCAGTATAAAATAAATGAGTAAAAAATAAAATTTCGAAAAAGTTAATTTAAGTTTAATCATGAGGACCGGATGTTGCTAAGTTTTTTATATTTTTCTTTCAAATAAAATATATGTGGACCGGAGTTCCCCTCGCTTGACCAATCTGTTTTATCTGCTTAACATTATATGCGGACTTAAAATTGCGCAAACAATTAAGACAAACAATAAAGTTAAGTCAGAAATATTTAATGTTAACAATATTGACATTTAGGATTTATTTGATTTGTTGGATTATGAAGATGTAGTATAAACTTATACATTTATTACTATAAGAATAATATCTTATTACATAAATAGATTATTTAGGTAAAAAGATAAAGAGAAGTATAAAGAGAAGAGAATCGTGCGGAATTCCTCTACACATACACAGGAAAACAGACGCAGTCAGAGGCGATCATCACGTTCATGGCATTCCAGACTCGCCTCTTATCGTGCTCAAGCCGATGCTTCCTATCCTAATCCAATCCCTAAACCCGCTATTTCTAAACCAGGGAGATTATGAGATGATTCCTGATTCCTCTTTTTTGGCCGAATTGTTTTCAATAAACCTTAAATGTATTTGTTGATACGATAGAATTTTTCGTTTAATAACAAATTAAACAAAAAATTCTTTTATTGAATGAACAACAATAAACAACATTTAAAGGAAAAGAAAGCAAAACATTCATAATCACTTACAGAAGTGGCAAAAAAACAAACGAATAACTTCATTCCTGTATGATTTTGAAAATTGGATCCAAAAACTACGTTTCTTCCGTTTCAAATGACCAGAACATTACCACCTAAATTTAGTAGTTTGTTCCCGAAAGTCTATTTACCATAGACATATAGAATAAAGAAATATATAAAAATATTTTAAAGAAATGTAGTATAAAGTAATGACAATTTCAATCTTGGACTATGAGAAAGACTGAAGAAGTCTTAAGAAAACTATTAGGACTAGTTGTCTAGGAGTAACTACGGACTAGTTGTCTAGGAGTAACTACGGACTAGTTGTCTAGGAGTAACTACGGACTAGTTGTCTGTAACTACGGACTACTAGTAACTACGGACTAGTTGTTAGGAGTAACTACGGACTAGTTTTCTAGGTAACTACGGACTAGTTGTACTACGGCTAGTTGTCTAGGAGTAACTACGGACTAGTTGTCTAGGAGTACGGACTAGTTGTCTAGGAGTAACTACGGACTAGGAGTAACTACGGACTAGTTGTCTAGGAGACTAGTTGTCTAGGAGTAACTACGGACCTACGGACTAGTTGTCTAGGAGTAACTACGGACTAGTTGTCTAGGAGTAACTACGGACTAGTAGGAGTACTACGGACTAGTTGTTTAGGAATAAACTACGGACTAGTTTAATTGTTAACTTCACAAATCTATAAAAGGCCATAGAGATATATACTAGAAGAGGCATAGCCTATCTCAATACATTGTGAGATATGAAACATCTTTTTGGGGCTCTCTGTAACCTCATTAAAACCTCCTTCAAAAGTGATTTAAGGTTATATTAAATCAATTGATTTCGACTTCCCGCACATTGCTTGAGTTTTGATTTGTACTTTTAACGTTCTTCTATATAAGTTACTGTAATTTTGTACTGATTATTTGATTATATTTTTAACGAAGTTGGTCAGGTTACATTTTCGAAGTTACAAAATTTAACCCATAGTAATATACTCATACCATACCCATGGCCTCTCTAGTAATATATCTCTATGTAAAAGGCACTGTATTCTATATACAACATAGATTTATGTTTAGTAACAAAATATTTTATGTTTAGTCAACGTGGCTATGCTGACTCCACAGAGAGTTTAAGTATAACTCCAAGTCACTTAAAATAACTCATCAAATGCAGGTATTAATTTACTTTTTCACCTTACATGGAAATAAGTATTAAAATTAACGCGTAATAAGTGTGACATAAAAACTCTTATTGGTCATTGACTAAAATGCATATTCGATTACACGGCGACTTTTTTGAAAACCACTCACAAGGTCTTAAAAACAACTAAAAGCGGAATATTCCTGTGACATGCCGGTTTCGGATATTTATACATACGGTATAAATGAGGAAAAGGTAAAAAATAATTTTAAGGTCGTTGGTTAAGGAAATTTATTATTTCTAGGTTTGTGGAAAATGTTTGCTGGTATTTTGAATACGTTGTTGGAGGTGGTTAGAGGTGTAAAAGATAGTATAATAGTAAAAAGCAAAGTATAAGATAGTAAGATAGTTCATACACGAATGCCAATGAGAGTATTTTAGGATGTCTGTGAAGTCTGACTTATGATAAATGAACTTCAATTTTACTAGCATTAGCTAGTACATTTTTTAACGCTAGGGAATATTGTTTTTTCATTTTCTAAAAACAATTAATTGCAATTCAAATGTATATGATGATAACAATTTAGACTTTTATTGACAATTATTTTTTAATTTTTTTATTATTATCAATCAATTTTATTATCAGACTTAGGCCCGTATTCAGAATCATTTTAAAAAATCTCTCCTAGGTTGTTCCTAGCCTTCTCCTAGGTTGTTCCTAGCTTTCTCCTAGGCCTAGCGGTATTCAGAATCAGTTTTTGAAATCTCTCCTAGGTTGTTCCTAGCTTCTTCCTAGCTTCTTCCTAGCCTTCTCCTAGCTTTTAAAAAATCAACTCTAGGAATGATTTTACGTAAATTTATTCGTGCTAAAACGTTAATATAACAAAAATAGAATAAAAACTTACATTAGAGTTAATTATAACTTAATTTTATTATTTATCTTTACAATAATTTGAACCTCAATTTTACGTAAACAGACATTTTTTTGACAACTAGCGCTACCTAGTAGAGAACTGTAAAACTAATAATATTGAGATATTCTACAAAAATAAACAAATGATTTGTAAACAAACCTGGCACAGAATAAACTCCCTTAAAATACGTAAATTTGTAATGACAACAAACTTATTTATAGTTGCCGATTATTTTAAAGTATATCTAATGTGAAAGTGCGTGACCTTGACCCAGTGAAGGTTTGAAACTAGAGAATGATTTGCATTTTTATTTTCTCTTATGAAGAAATCATTATATGTCATTAATGTACTATTTAAATGTTTTTACAATAACATAGTTAGTGATAATAAAAACAGGCTAAACTTTCGTAGAGTGTATGGGTGCCACATTTTGAATTGTAAGTTTATAGGAGAAATTATTATATTTGACATAAATAAATCATCATATTATAGGGTTGTATAAACCCTACAGTTGGTACTTCCATTTTTCACACTGATCTATAAAGTCATATCACGTAAAGTCAAATTAGTTTACGTAGCAATTAGTTCGTTTTAGGCGTTTTAAAAGCGGTTGATATTGTGAACAGTTTAAAAACTACACAAAACAAACAAAATATACTTTTCAGTCTTGTTTACCTTTATAAGTTAGCCAATTTACCCGTAATTATTTAGTTTAGTTTAGAACTTTCCAGTAATAATTATATACTCAATAAAATATACTCAGCACTAGTATTATTTTATTTATTTTCTATAAGGTTTCATCAAGTTTATGATACTTTCCATTTATAATATTTGATAGCATTTATTGCAAGGTTAGCAATCAAGAAGGCGGTCGCTCAAAACGGGGATTTTCAAAACAGTTTACAGCTCTACTTCATTCTAGATGGGAATATACAACACTACCACGTTAAGGCAGAGTTTTGAATCCCACATTTTAATGGGGAGATAGCTGATCTTTCTAATCAAATCAGCATTAAACATCTCTGAGTTCATACGTTGTGAACGTAGAGATCACGATTTTCTTTACGTCGTGAACTGTGTGTATTTTTTATAGTATTCATAAGCCTATTGCTTAGGGAAAAACATTTGTTATAGCTTAACAAAAAATTAAAAAATGTAAATGGAATGTAAAAAATTTGCTTCGGGTATATAATCGACCATATCAAATATAAATACGTCACGGAAGTTACGTTTTGTTGAAGAACGTTTCTTTGTTTACATAATAAAGCAATGCTATTGGTCACTTTAGGATCACAAAAAATAAATAATAGGATCCTTTGTTTCATTTGTATTTTGTGACGTCACACTTTCGCGACGATTAACATAGTGCTCATGAAGAAGATATACAGGATGGTGCATTTCACCCTGCACTGGTGCATTTCACCAATACATCACTTTGATTAACTCAGCTTCGTATGGAGCTATCGCGATAAAATTCGTTATACCCCATTAAGTTGACAACTGGAAGTTTTGAATACCCAATTATTATGTTGTTAATCGTCTGGTATGTATGGTCATCATATTACCAATATGTGATTTTTTACAGTAACTTTAGATTATATTGGAGCAAACCTTTGCGTCATATTCTGAACATTTGATACTAATAAAATGAAATTCCGGTAATTTTTTGTAATTTTCCCGGGGGTGGTACCCCCAAAATTTATAAGGGGACCCGTCCAAAAAAACATTTTTACTGGCGCAAAATCCGTTTCAGGTCAAAAGAAGTTGTTTGGAGCAATAAAACAAATTTTTGATTTTTTTGGGGGCAACACCCCAAAATTTATAAGGGGGAGCCAACCAAAAAAAACATTTTAATGGCTCAAAATCCGTTTCAGGTCAATAGAATTTGTTTGGAGCAATAAGACAAATTTTTGATTTTTTTGGGGCAGCACCCCCAAAATTTATAAGGGGTAACCGACCAAAAAAAATTTTTTTATTGCCTCAAAATCCGTTTCAGGTCAAAAGAAGTTGTTTGGAGCAAAAAAAAATTAGACTTTTTGGGGTCAGCACCCCCAAAATTTATAAGGGGGTGACAACCAAAAAATTTTTCGCCCTGAACCACTCTTGTTTACCCAAAACGGATTTTAAGCTCAAAAACAATTATTAAAATAGAACAAAAAATGACTAGAGACAATCTAGGGACGATTTAAGGTACCTCTCTACCTACCTTGGATCTTCCTAGGTTGTTCCTAGCTTTTTCCTAGCCTTTTCCTAGAATTTAAGGTGCAAAGTTAGGAAAAGGCTAGGAGAAACCTAGGAGAGATCTCTTCCTAGCCCTAGGGACGGTTAAAAATGTTCTAAAATGGACACTAAAGCTAGGAAGAAGCTAGGAAAAAGCTAGGAACAACCTAGGAACAACCTAGGAAGAACCTAGGAGAGATTTTTTTTGAAACTTTTGATCATTCTGAATACGGGCCTTAATTATCAAAAAAATCTAATATTAGCGATATTTAGTTTTCTTTATAACATACTATAAAATTATCATTTACCATTTGCAATTTGCATGGCATTGACTTCGAAAGTATAGTTGCCCATATAGAATTTTTATAAACCTGATTTCCTTTCATATTATAATTTCAAACGATATTATAAAATTTTTTAATCAAGTTCTTTTTTCGCTATTTTAAATATAATCCATCAGAAACAGCTTTAATCATATAATAACTATACGCTGTAAATTTATACGACAATAATTAATAAAATCTTTAAATTTTTAACATTTATAACCATCAAAATTTATGATAAATAAACCCTAGGAAAAAATTTCAAGTCATTTTTTCAAATAGTGTAAAAAAATTCTTAAGTAAAATTTCAGTTGCGGTTAAAAGAATTTGCGGCTAAATGCTTCAATTTATAACGGTCAGGTCGAGAGAATATATCACCTTGTTATATTAATTGCAACTCTAATGTAACGGGTTCGATTCCAACAGTCATTTCTTACATATTGTAAAGCAAAATGATAAATTATTATAATTAATATAAATAAAAAGTAATTATTTTAGGAATATTAGGGGAGTTGACCGCAAATTAATCAAAATCGAAAGGGGTTTTAATATTTCTCGATGGTTGATAATGACAGTCCTCACGTTTAAAGTATTTAAACTTTTAAAGGATACTTAACGATACTTAATTTAACTTTTTCAAAAATTTAAGTAATAAATACAAGCAGCCAAATTAGGTTATAGATACCAAAAATAAGTTATTGATGTTTCATAAAAACAGAACATTAATTTTTCTGAGAAAGATGCTGAGTTCAAACTTTTATTAGGTTTTGTCAATAATATAGACACATTTTTTTGGCATTGATCAATTAATTACTTCATTTAAAATCAGATCAATAAAATAGATCTACTCAATGAAGCAAATATTCATTCATAATAAACCTTAACCGCATCAAGCAACGAACCTAACAATAAATAGAGCCTAACAAATAAATAAATGGCTCGTAGCCGCTACACTTAGATCGCTGTTGATCACTGGGAGCTTTATTTTTACGTATATGCCATACACACGTGTATGGCACTAAACCTCTGAGGACCCCAGTTAGTTTTTCAGTCAATCCTTTTACACACGGGCAGCCGAAGATATATATATATATATATATATATATATATATATATATATATATATATATATATATATATATATATATATATATATATATATATATATATATATATATATATATATATATATATATATTATATATATATATATATATATATATATATGTGTATGTACGTATGTATGTATACAATAATGAAACCAGAAAATACTAATCGTATTTAATAAAACATTAAAAATAATAATATTAACTTACAGCGGGTGAAAATATAGGTGTTATAGATTTTAGAAAATTAATGGTAGTTCGGAAACTTCCTTTCGTCGAAAATGTCGAAATGTTCTAAATCCATAACACCTATTTTTTATAAATATTAAATATATATATATATATATATATATATATATATATATATATATATATATATATATATATATATATATATATATATTATATATATAAGATGCGCAATTCAGGATGGTCTGATTCAGCTCCGGTTTCAATCGATTTAGCTTGCTGTCTACCAGTGTACCTGTTTGTGTTATACCTTGTTTTAAAGCCACTTCAGGTACTACAGGGTAAAAGAGGAAAAGTAAAAAACTAACTGAAATATCTGAAGTATCTCCTTTAACTGAATTTTAAGGTCCGAAAAAGTGAAATAAAAGCTAAAACTGTGGCGGTGTGTAGGCTAAACTGGCCTCTTTTCCTCGTCTTCTTTTCTTGGCCGAATCCTGGACACATTATTTCTGGCTTTTATTATCCCAGTTTGATATTAAACTAAATACTATATTTTATTAAATAAGTATATTTTTGCTCTCATAAGTTTTAAAAGTAAGGCATTTCATTTAATTTCGGAATGTCAAATGAGATGTAATAGTGCCCAATGAGATTTAATAATTTGTCGTTTCTGTTAGAACGGGCTTAATTTATGACCACAGTCGTATATTCGAAGTTAAGGGTATTATGATTATTGCAATAAAAGAAATGTCCGTAAACTCCAAATTATGTAAAAACAAATTATTTTTCAAAGTGAAAGTTAATATAATTAAAAATTCTTACAACCAATAATTTTTTAATAAAATTTTATTACACAGAATAACAAAACCCACCAACAGGAAATTCAACTGCAGGAACTAATTAGCAAGAATACATGACCAAGAACCTATGCGCAGAAATCTATGTGCACAAACTAATGTGTCGAGCAACCCATGTGAAAAAACACATTTGTAAGAATACATGAGGAAGAACCTCTGCGCCGAAACCTATGTGCAGCAATCTATGTGCACAAACTTATGTGTCGAGCAACCCATTTGCAAGAATACAGGAGCAAGAACTGCTTCGCCGAAACCTATGTTCAGCAATCCATGTGCACAAACTTACGTGTCGAGCAACCCATGTGCAGGAACTCATTTAATCAATACTTTCACAATAACCTCCTGTTTACAACACTTGTCTTCACAATCTTTCATCTCTTGAGACTAAAATTACTCTTAAAACCCAATTTTAAATGCCAGTAGCATGTAAAGTAATTAGAGATGTTCTTATAAAGATAAAACATAATTACAAAATATTTAATTTCAGGGTAAAATAAGTTATTTTATCTCCAGACGGTATATAATACGAAATTTAATGACTAGATTTAAGAGAGTAAAGAATCACTTTTCACTCCCAAAGGAGTAAAAAGTACTTTTTACTCCCTTGGGAGTAAAAAGTAACAGTTGCCAACTTAACTTGATAATCGACAAAATGAATAGTATATAATTATTTTTATTTGAAAACTAAGATACCTATAAATAAGAAGATATACAAGAATAAGATGTATAAAAAAAGAATATAACATTAACAATCATTTTAAGTAACTAGTGTGCTGCTATAATAATATATAAGAATAAATAATTTAAAAAAATAAAACTAGTTCTTTATTTAAAAGTTTAAAAAAATTAAGTTGGCTATCCCGATTTTTTAAAATCATTTTAAGATTTGCATACTCATTGTTTTTTTTCGACAAAATATCATTAAATCAAAGTTTTTTTTTAGTTTAAAACCTTAGCTTTAACTGTTTAACCTGTCTTAAACTTTTTAATCAGATCAAATATTACTTATAACTGCTCTAATATTCCACTCTAATATTTCAATGATGTCAGATAATATTGTTTGTGATATTGACGAACTTTTTAACAATACACCTCCTGACATTGCTATTGAAGCGAACTTGGTAAAAGAAAACTTGATACCAACGAAATCGAAAAAGTTATATGACAAAGCAAGAAACAATTTTAAAAGTTGGTGTCATAATCATAATATACAACAAGTAAGTGAAAATGCATTGCTTGTTTATTTAATAATGAATGAAAACAAAACAAGCGTCAAGTCTGCGGTCACTGTATTCAATGAAAATCATCTTTGCTTTGTGATAGAAACTTTTAATCAATAGCTATGCATCACTAATAGTGTTATTAAAAGAAAAAACAAAGGTTATGTTGCAAGAAAGCGAATGTTTTTACTAAGTTAAAGAGACTGAGTTATATTAGTATCTGTTTAGACGACTGAGTTTTTGGATTAAATATCAGCTTGTGGTTAATGAGGTATTTGTTATCATGGAAAGCACGAGGCACCATGACCAGGCATAAAGCTAACAAGGTTAGGAATATTTCGGAGGGACCATAGATCCGCTGATATGTGTAGGAAACTGTCAGTAGTTCAGTGTGCATATCAGTGGCGTATCCTGGCTACTGATACCGGCTTCCCTGTCTACCCGCCCTGGCCTCCTTGCACTTAAAAATAAACACCCAATATGTTTAAAATAACAATTTTGACAAAATAAACAAAAATACTACAATGCCGCGATAGCGGCTATGGAGTCCAGAACATCAGTGAACTTATCAAATACTGCCACAAGAATCTTGATTTGCTGCCCCCCGCCCAACAAACGTTTTAGGAGATAGAGAAATAACAAAAAATATATTTCTTTCCTTCACACTTCACAGCAAGAGGCCCAAATACAAGCATATGCTACTATAATAGTTCAATGAGTTAAAGGTATTTATAATACGACACACGGCTAAAATCAGTTGACAGCGTGGGAAAATAATGCGAGGGAGTCAATGAGGATAGTCCTGGATGTTAAACTACACCCTTAATTTCAAACCAGGCCAATCTTATTAGTTCTTTAATACTATTTTCCCGCGTTGTCAACTAATTTTAGCCGTGTGTCGTATAGGAAACATTGGAAAAAAATATTACCAATTATTTGTTCCAAACTATTTAAGAAAAATAACAAAAATATTTGTTTATTTATGATCACGAGGGAAAACTATTTGTTTATGATATTGAGGGAAAACTATTTGCTTGTGATCTTGGGGAAAACTATTTGTTTATGATCTTGAGGGAAAACTTTGTTTATGATCTTGAGGGAAAACTATTTGTTTATGATTTGAGGAAAACTATGGGGAAAACTATTTGTTTTATGATATTGAGGGAATGATCTTGGAAAACTATTTGTTTATGATCTGAGGGATATTGTTTATGATTATTGAGGGAAAACTATTTGTTTTTGATCTCGAGGGAAAACTATTTGTTTATGACCTTGAGAGGAAAACATTTTTTTATGACCTTGTGCAGACACCATTTGATTATAACACTGAGGGGAAATAATTTGAAATAACTTAAAAAGCCTTATACATTCTTAAGTGGTTTCAAAATGAAAACTAATACGACGTAATCGTCTGTCAATGTATGCCTACATAAATAGATACTTTGCGTTTCGATCCTATGAAAAGGATCGAATTTTATATAAACTGAGAGCGTAACCTGGGATGCGAACCCCAGACCAAAAATCAGCGTAATAACGCTCTAACCAAGATGTTGGAATTTTATAAGGTGATTCAATTCGATGTAAACAAACCAAACACAGTCGGAGGTTATAACCTGACTTTTTTATGAATGGCGTGACGTCATTGGAGGAATCGATAAAGAGGACTTACATTGAAAAGGATGGATAATTACCAATTGTAAAGAAAATAAGCAAAAGATTTGACCGAAAATTTCTAAGAATATTAACTAGCATAAGATTGATTAATTTTCGTAGAAATAATTCATTTTTACTCAACATTTTAGTGAAACACATTTGTATAGTTAAGAAGTTGTTTACGTAATATCTGTTTTAGAAAATAATCTGTCAAAGTTTCAGAAGCTTGATAGCGTTGTGGATTCGCTTCTTATTCAGGATTACGAGTTCAAGCCTCGGGTCTTCTGATTAAATTTTAATAAAAAAAATAAAATTTTGTAGCATAATTTTTACTTTTCCTCATTTATACTGTATGTATTTTATAGGAAAAGTATTTCATACCGTAGGTATACAGGAAAAGTTATGTGTCTTGTGTCACTGAACATCTGAAACCGAGATTTACTTACTAAGTAGTTTTCCTTCAGTTGTCTGTCTGTATGTGTGAGTGTACCTTACGTAGTTCTCAGAGCATTTATGATAAAGAGTTAAAACTTGGTACAAAAATCAATCTTTAGGTTTAGTTGTGGTATTCGGTAAAAAATGTTTTTGACATTAATAACGAGCAATAATTTTGAAAAAATGGTTAAAATGTTTCGATCGATTCGTTCGAAAACCAGTTAGACACATAAAGAAATACTCAAAAGATCAAAAATAAACTAATAAAAGACTCCGCCCCGACCGGCATTCGAACCGACAACCTTCGAGATCCCGTGCGACCGCTTGAACCACGGAGCCAAGGAAGCTTACGTACACAGGGTGGCAATAATTTATACATAAACTTTCAAAACAACATTCTCTAGGTTAACCATAAAACATCACTTATTTTATTTCAAACATGTTTAAATAAAAATTGCCGTGTTTTAAATCTCGATGAATGTATCCTAAGAAATAATTTCTTAAAAAGTTATTTTAAAATATTTCTTCTTTAAGTAGTAGGGCTCTAATTTGTTAGTATTATAATGAAAGTTGTCTATACTGATTTCTGTAATGACGTCACCGCCAGACTATAACCTAACATGTAAAAAAAATTTGCTTTCATTCATAAAAACCCTCCAATTGAATCATTTTATAAACCCTATCAGCTTGCGCTCTAACGACCAGTGCGCCACGGAGGCGGTGACAGTTACAAAAATGTTTGGCGTCATTAATCCAACAATATGATGTTATCCAAACTATTAAAGTTTTTAACTTAAAATGGTATTTAAACAAGCTGTCATATTTTTTAATGTTGTAGGGATGCTGAATCGATTCAGCGGCCAGAGGCAAAAGGCTCCTAAACGAAAACTTTTAAGTAATAAGATACCAATAAAAGAAAAACCTTTCATTCTTAATACTCTATAACATTAAATCTCGAATTAATTCCTAAAAGAATGTCGTGATATGACTCACAATTAGAATATCAATATCTATTTAATATATAACGGCTTTATATTACTCTTAAATACAGTCAGTGGCGGACCACCCAGAGATTTCAAATAAAAATATTTAGAAAATAATAAAACAAAAAGGGAAATTTCTCTTCACTTAGAGGATAAACGTTAAAGATAAAGGACCCCATTTCTTATATTATTTTTAATGGAAGTTAATAATAAATAGAAAATTATTTTTAATATAAATAATTGTTAACTAAAAGGGCATAATAGAGGAAATTAGGTTATATCCAATCAAAAGTTAATAGTTAATAATTAGAGTATAATATTTCATGAAAGTCATTCAGTATCAACTAAATTTTAGCGAATTCCAAAGGTAAAATAAGCTTATGAGAATAATAAGCTTAAATATATATCCCAACAAAAACAGTCCGTGAAAAATGCAGCCAAGTCTTGCGTAAAAAGTTATGATATCACTTACGCCAAGTCTATTCATTCGTTGTTTTCATAAATCTTAAGAGATATAGATGTTTATTTAATATCCGCAACGTATGCGCTCAAAAGCCTTACAAAATTTAACAGTAAAGAAATTTCTGACTAGACAAGAACGCAGAGGTAAAAAATAATTAATCGTGAATTTCTTCCTCAAATTAATATTGAAAGTTTTTTTTTTTTTTTTTAAATAGGTATATCTATTATTTATTCTATTTCTAATTTCGTTATTTAGCGTTCTTGCCAAGTCAGAAATTTCTTTACTTATAATTAAGTAAAGACGTATTTTAAAGGCTTAAAAAAAGGCTGCATTTTTTCACGGAGTGTTTTTGTTGGGGTCGTTTTGTTTTTCGTGGCAGTATGCTACCTATAAACTAGTAATATGACAAACTGATTCTAGATTTTAACAAAACAACAACAATGTGGCCACATGAAGGCGTTCCTCAGCGCCGACACTTTGTTGCTACCAAGAGTTTCAAGCCTTTAAGGGGAGAGGAGCCCCCCTCCCCTTAAAGGCAACCCTGGCTACGCCCATGGCTTTGCTTGTCATCAGAATATATAAGTCGTAAAATTTATTCTGCAACACATCTTGCTGGTTAATGTTTTTTGCGTTTTAAAATTTTTCGAAATTTTCGCAGAGTCATTATTGTAGATTTATGACGTCTTAAAAAAATTCATTCCGGATAACACTACTAAACCCAGAGACTGGTTTTTGTTCAAAGTTTCATCTCTTTAGTATAAATACACTGGGAGCTACGACGATAACAGATACACATAATAGTAGTAGTAGTAATATGAGGAGAGTGGTAGTAACTACCAGGCAAGTAGGCCACGTTGTAGGGCCCTTTTTGCCAGCTCCCTAAGATAGTGTTCTACTCCTTTTAATTTCAAGTGTAGGTATATTATAATTTAATCTAGATAAAAGACCGTGGATTTCTATGGTTCCTCTCATGCTTTTTTCAAAGCAATCATACATATTTTATTGACTCTTATAGTCTAGAGAAAACTAGGAAACCACGTCCCTCGACTGTTAAACCAAACCTCAATACATTACCTTTAAACTACAAGGCAGACACACTATAGTATTATAATGAATCTAATCTGAGGGTCCTAAATTTTACCTATACCCAGTTTCATTTAGGGTGAGGGATCTTTAACGAGTACCTGACAACGCACAGGCTCGAGACCACCGAACTCTCATAAAAATCCCAGAGGCCGTGCTGCGATTGAAACCCATGACTAAATAAACTCGTAATTTTAAGTCCATTCATCTGTATATTGGCCGCGTACTTAACCACTATACCACGAGTGACTCTTGAGACACACACTAACACACAAATATTCTCACACACACATACAGACAACTTTGTAAAAACCACTCAAGAGGTCTTAAAAACCCTGAAACGGATAATTCAGGAGACATCCAGGTTTCGGATTTGTTTACAAACACAATACTTTTCCTATATGTATAAATAAAGAAAAGTAAAAATCTATGACGCTATATCACTCCCTCTCCTGTCTTTTAAATTTCCACAATGCAATACACCTTACCAGTACAACGGTGTTTCGATGTAAAATAATCTAAAGCAATTCTGCAAAAATCCCCAAGCCTAACGTACAATCTACGTTATCTTTTTGACATTAGATATTTAACGAAGGTTAACGAACCAAATCATTTTCAACATAAGAAACACCGTCACACATACATCCATACTACACATCCTTACAGTGAGAACCGAGTGTAACAAGGTTATGACTGTAGAAGACACAATTAGCAACTTCTAACTAGACCAAATAACATACAATTAGCACTAAACTATATCATCAACTCATAGTTCACTCTAAAGTCGCAGCGAAATTAAACATCTAGTTTTGCTTTATAACGGTAACCCTTAACAAGAATTTGAAAAAAGTTAACATAAAATAATTTCTAAATAACCCGAGGAAGGAGAAAGATTAAAGAGGTTATATTTAAGTAATTAAAGGTAATTTTCTGTTTTCTAAAAATGAAGCGATGTAGGCAAAAAGTAAAGAGGTTACAAATTTTGTTTTCTTTAGTGCTGTGTGTTTTTCAGAATTTAAAAAATAAAATAATAATTTTATTAGTTTGTTTTAGAATGAGCATGAATGGAGTCCATCATAATAGAACGAAAGAATAAAAAGTCTCTCTACATTAAAGATTTTATTAAAAGTAAAGCAGAGCGCTTTCGACCTAACAAGCGGTCATCATCAGTGCCTATTTAGGCATTGTTGGTGACCTCTTTTGTTAGGTCGAAGCTCTCTGCTTTACTTTTTACTTTTACTTTTACTACCAGCAAATTTTATAAAATTATTAGAACACTTAAAGATTTTATTAAAAGTAAAGCAGAGAGCTTTCGACCTAACAAGAGGTCATCAACAATGCCTAAATAGGTCGAAAGCTCTCTGCTTTACTTTTAATAAAATCTTTAAGTGTTCTAATTAACAACAACAATGCCTAAATAGGCATTGTTGATGACCTCTTGTTAGGTCGAATGCTCTCTGCTTTACTTTTAATAAAATCTTTAAGTGTTCTAATAATTTTATAAATTTGCTGAGTCAGCATTTTAACTAGCCTCAAAATAAAACAGTCTTTATAACTCTACTCCTATGGCCGAATGATGAACGACTTACGTCATGTTAACGTAGAAAATATCCTCTGAGCTCCGGGAATAAGACAGTCAATACAAGAAAACATAAAGAAAAAATAAAAGTAAAAAAGAAGTAATAGAAAACATCTGTTATTACTTTAAAAGTATTTGATACTGTTTTTAAGTGCGTTTTAACTTACTAAGTCAAAAAACTAAGCCGGGTCGTTTACAAAGATAAATACTTGAAATTTTAATAGAAATAAAGCCCCCTTGAACTAAGGGTTTTCTTATAATGAAGTTTAAGTCAAACTTCATACGAGAGCTTAAGAAGGACTTTTCAAGGATTAACTCTTTGAAGCACCAAAATTTTTAAGAAGATTAAAAAGGCTCGGACAACAGAAGGGGTCTTCTTAACCTGACAACCTGTCCTGCATTGACGGACTGTTTCTTTTTTTCTTCTTGAAAGATAAAACATAGGATGTAACTTAGATGAAACCTATCTTAAAACTTATAAAATTTCAAGATAGGATTAAGAAAGGGTTATAATTAGGTTATATTACACGTGAGTTAGATTGTTTTTGCTTTAATCCGAAAAAAGAAAGAAAATAATTAAAGTAATCGGGTACAAGTAGGGAATACCTCAGTATTTTTTTTTAGAAAATATTTCGCTAAAATAGCTCTTAATCTCTAAATATTTACCACGCTCCACGCTGATTCAGCAACTAATCCGGAGAAAGCCAGAACTTAAAGGATAATATAAGCGAAAGTAAAATTTAGTAAATTTTGTTGCCAAATAAGAAAATACAACCATTATGTGCCTCATTGACTTCGGATTTTTAGCACAATTCTATTACATAATACTATTCGTATTAATCACTAATATTCTTATTGCGTAAAACTAATTGCCCGGCTCAAGAATTTGCCTTTTTAGCAACTCCGAAAATTTGTACAAATTATAATGTAAAATATGATGCGAGTTGTAATTCCTCATTTATACTGTACGTATGTAGGAAAAGTGTTGTTTGCAAAAAAAAAATCCGAAACCGGGATGTTCCTGAATTTTCCGTTTTAGATTTGTTTAATTCTCTTAAGTGGTTTTGACAAAGTTGTCAGTCTGTATGTGCGTCAGTTATCATCGTAGCTCCCAGTGTATTTATGCTAGAAAGTTGAAACTTGTTACAAAAAGCAATGTTTAGGTCTAGTTGTGCCATCCGGAATATATTTTGTATATAAATACATAAACCTGCAATAATGACTCTGCAAAAATTTAGATCGGTTTCAGCATGCATGTAGTCATATATAAGACCAACCAACTTATGTGCTAAATTTCATCTCATTATCAGCATTACTACAATGTTTATCAAATAATTTGAATTCAATTTTTTTAAATATTGTGATAAATTGGATACAGGGTACTTCGCAACTTTTCCTCATCGTAGCGGATTCGGTACACACATTCCCCCTACTTCGGACTCGCTACGCTCGTTCTAAGGTAGTAATAAATACATCCGTTTTATTCCGAGGGGTCACCCATCCAGGCACTGAACACAGACGATGGTGCTTAAGTTTTATGATCCATCAAAAAACAATGGATAAACTTGTATTAAACGAAACTTAATGTACCTATTTTCGTAAAGGGATACACTTGTACCGAATTTTGTACCGATTTTTTACAATTTTTTAAAAATCCTACACAAGTCATTTGATAATGTTGATAATGAGATGAAACTTGACACACATGTTAGTAACTTCAATATGCGCAGTGGAATTTTCTACAATAATATCAACACCAACAATTGCAATCTGACAGATTCCATGAATTGAAAGACTCAACACCTCACCACGGCACTGTTCCATTATTGCCGAAAGCCGGCTCTGCTTAATTAAGTTTAAAATTAGTGGAAAGACGTTATTGGTGTTGATATTAACATATGTTAGTCTTAAACATGACTAAATGCGTACAAAATCTCAAAATAATAGCAACATTTTTCCGCGTTTTATGATTTTTAAAATGTTTACCGAGTCATTATTGCTGGTTAATGACTTCATAAAAAATAATTATCTGGATAGCACAAATACACCTATAGAATGATTGGAATGGCCTATACAATGATAAAATTATTTAGAAATTCTACAGCTATTATACTTTTAGTTTGTATAAGTTATTGGTGAACATATATTATGCTTTGTTGCGACACTTACTATATGAAACAGTTTGTTTACATCTGTCGAAATCATGACTTTTTGCTGCAACAAGATGAATTATTAAATCATGTGATACCATTATAAAATATAGTGCCAATATTCCAATGAAGAACTAAAATAATAAAAAACTAGGCAACTAAGTACGATCACAAATCTTTAATACATTCGTTAATATTGATATAAGAGTATAACCTGGTGAGTATAATCAGTATAAACTGATTCTGGGTTTTTCTTGAAGGGAGGTTATTTTTATGGAGGTTTTTAAAGAAATGTGCTTTAAGTTAAAAACATGTTCTTTATTAAATTACCCTGAATCTTATAAACCCATATTATTTTATTGAATGCCTTTTTACCGTGTAATTTTTCTAAGCTTTAATTAACCTAAGGCTGCTACTCCTTACATATTTCCTAACCTAATAATTCTGAGGTCCAGTGCAGCAAGGCTTAAGTAATGCAACCTTAAGCTGCAAGTAATCATGACATTCTCAGGACGAGCAAAGCGGTTCTGAAGTCATAACAAGCTAGGCTTCGGATAACCACTTTATTCTGAGGTCAAACGCACCGAGACCACATAATACCACCTTAGCCTCCGGATAATCATTATATTCTGAGGAAGAGTAAAGCAAGTCCGAAGTTATAACACTCTAGACTTAAGATAACCATTTTATTCTGAGGTTGAGCATATTACCGAAGTAATAATACTTTACTCTCTGAATCATCAGCATGTCACGGTTAACATTCTGAGGACGAGCGAAGCGAGTCCGAAGTTGTGTGGAAAAATACCGAGTCACTCAGTACGGAAAAATACCGAGTCACTCAGTACGGAAAAATACCGAGTCACTCAGTTGTGAATACCGAGTCACTCAGTACGAAAATACCGAAGTCACTCAGTATCGGGGAAAGAAATACCGAGTCACTCAGTCGGAAAAATACCAGGTCACTCAAGTACGGATAAATACCCGAGTCACCAGTACGGAAAAATACCGAGTACCTCAGTACCTGATTTTTTTAATAATTCATCTATTATCAAATTATGAAGCTACAACATTAGAATTATTATAATAACAAAATGGACCAAAAAGAAATTTGGTCACATAATTTAATAAAATAAAAAAAAAATAACACTCAGTTAAAGAATTTACCTAAATTAATCTTATTTTAGGTTATAGCAAAAATTATACTTGTTCATAACAATAAGTACACTAAAAAGACTTTTTAGTTAAATTTATTCATATCCAATGAATTAAATGTATCTTTGTTTTAATTAATTCTTATTATTAGAGAACTATTTAGGAATGGATAGTTATTAAACTGTTTATTGAGAATATAGAAGGAAATGAGATAAATATTGGTTTGTTGTCAAAATAAAGATAAGGAAAAATTCGTAGAACATCAAGGCGAAGAAAAGGGCGGCTGAGTGTTTCTGATATATTTGACTTCACACTGTATAGACATCAATTCTCGGAATATCATTGATGCTAAGAGACCGCCAAATACGGTTTCAAGATAAATAAACATTTTAATCGGAAACTAAGAACTATAGAGCAACATATGACTTGTAAACCAAGAAGAGAAACAAATGCGAATTTCTGTCAGACCTAGTATGTAGATCACACATTGTCCCCCAGGAGGTAGTTAGCTCAAATTTTTCCTATGGGCTCAGCCATCTTGTTTACCCTCGCAAATGTAAACAATTAACGGTACTAAAATTTTTGTTTGTATTGCACTTTTTTGTACATTTTAATAAAAATTGTTAATAATTTGTGTTAAAAATACGTTTAGTCACATCCGATAGAGGTTTAAGTTCGAATCTGTAAATACAAGGTTTCTTTAAATTACTTTAAACGAGCGGCTAATAAAACCTTTTTCGTGTGCACTACATAACTTAGTACATTTTTGCGAATGATATTTGTTTTTACCTTTCAAATATTAATTGTAATTAGTAATTTAACAACTTAATCTACATTTTTTTAATATAATAAAAGCAATTGTAATTTAAAGTTATATTTAATGCAATACAATGTTCTTCAAAATCTTAATAAAAACATGTGATTTTTACAATAAATAAATATGTTTTTTATTGACCTTTCCTAGATTCTCTTTTCCTTAACTAAATTATAGTAACAATTGTTTCACAGAATTTAAAACAAAATCATTAAATTATCACGCACATATAAGTACGAAAAATTATAAAAATTAAAACTACCTATTGTTATCAGGGTCGCCAAAAAATTAAATAAAAACCTGAAATTCTAAAAGGCTCATTCGCAATAATTCCAATTTTAGCTATTTTTTATTTTTGAGTCAGCTATTAGCTGGATCAAAAAATATATATCCCTCGCCCCTACTTGGTTTATATATTACTTTATCTAGAACTTAACATATGAATACCGTATAACTTAATGACACATAACTTTAAACTCATGTTTAAAGTTTATATAACTTAGCACATGAATAACATATTAAAAAGAATATTGAAGTATCCCTAGATGTGTGAGACCTTACGATCTTTATTTTAGAAGGGCCAAGACAGGATTAGATCCGAACCCTTAAAGTCGAACTTAACATGTTTTTATTGTTACCTCTCCTTACCTACTACCGAAGGTATAAAGGAAGTCTTGTGTTCGCCCTAAATTCTAAAAACCGAGTTTTATTTTTATTCATGATCATCCATTTCACGATCTGAGTTGGCTTTCGTTATGCTGTCTGTTTCAAGTACAACACCCGCTGTGTTCAAGCTAGAGCTGAATTTCCTTTGAATTATTCAAAGGAAATTCTTTAAAACCTTTTAAGAAACCATCTGAGCATTCAACTAGTGTAAATAATGGTGAGCACTGCCAATGTTAGAAACATAGTTTGGTACAACCAACATTTAGTTTTGTAATTATTAACATTTCCTTTGAAAAATACAGAAAAAAATTAGCTACTAATAGGGCTTGATAATTGAATAACTGCTCAAGTTATAATGGATAAATCGGAACCTTGAGCAAAAATGGATTCTTTAGAACGGAAAAACGCATTTTAAAGGAAATTCGCCCGCCGTATGGACCATCGCGCCTGAATTTTATTTTAGGAAATTGAGAGGTAAAATAAGTTTGTTATTTTTTTATCTGGAGCTTGAACATGATAAAAAGGGAAAATAACTTTTTCCGGCCAGCTTTAAGTTTTATCTCTAGAACAGACCTTATGTCTTTCGCAAAAATTTCCTTTCTAGTTTGAAGTCGGAGAGAGTTAAAAGGTGCCTTACGACACAACTACCTATCACTGATCCAAATCTACACAAAAGACAAGAAAAATCGATTTGAAAATTTATTAAGTCTGTCGGATGTTCCACTTTTAACCTTTTTGAGTGTTTTGACAAAACACAGCATAGCCAACAGAACAAAAAGATAATCTTTAAGAGTTACATTAGAGTTCAAAAGTGCACTGGTACAAGACCGGTGTACTTAGTACACAGATTTAAAGATATATCAAAACTAAAAACTTTGAAGGGGCATAGGGTCAAAATAATACTCAGCCTTTCCAGTCACATCCTTTTAAGTATCAACAAATAACTGATATCACCACTATCTTGTCATGTTGTAATTTTAATAATCAATAATAAATAAACAATTAAACAACTATCTACCAAATACTTATCCTTAATCTTACTAAAATCTAATTAACAACCTTAAAAAGTATAACGGTGGATATATATAATTCTAACACAAGCTAAATAAATATTTGGTCCTTCGAGCCGCAAGATGTATTATAAAAAGATAATCATAAAGTCTCATAAAGTCATGGAAGTTTTAATCTACAATAGATAGCTACAAATTAAGTGTATTAATACTTCCATTTACCATTATTTCAAATCTTAATTACAATTTAAAATGAGTCAATACTAATTAAGAAAACGTGCAAGTAAAATAATTTATGAATTGATTCACTTTTAGTTACTTTAGTATCAATTGAATCTTATTATATGACATACAAACTAAGTTAAATAACACTTTCATGAATTTTCCAGTTGTTATAAATGGTTATGTAAGAGTTTATAATATAAATTAGAGTGACATGATTTGAAAGACATCTTATGGAGTTTAAGTAGAACATAATTTTATTTGAGATCATTGATAAGTAGGAAAGGTTTCATTCAAGTTTTAAATTTCGATTTTTTTGTTCAGAAAGTGATGGAATTGTGGCATTTAGCGCTTACAAAAAGTGTTATTATTTATAAACATAGATATATTATTACTAGAGAGTCTCTATCGATTGGGGTTTGAAACATTGTAGGTAATCTTTACACCTTAGGTTTTTAACATAATCGAATAAAGATTACAAATGTAATGTAACTAAAATAATAAAACGCTTGTAAGACACAAAATCGGGTACGGGTACCTCGGAACTTTTCCTCATAAGATCGTATTCGCTACGCTCATCCTACACTTTTTTGCAATTTCCATCAATGATTATGTGATAAATCTTAACGTTTTTACTCTTAGACATACCTTGACACACGTTATGCGCTACTGTGTCAATCCCATGGCGGTCCCAAATGAATCTTTGTGGACATTTACCAAATAGTTCAAGCTCTTTTGAGGAATTTTTAAAAAAAATGTTAAAAATTAGCTTTTTGAAATATTAGCAATTTCATTTTATATTTGCTCATAATAAAAACTTGTAGAATAGAAAGTAGAATAGATGTGAAATAAATTTGAAGGGGCCAAGTTTAAGCTTTTCAAACGTCACCAAGGGAGTGCCAGTGCCCTCCCCTCTGGTGAAAAAATGTCGCCCCTTCTTACCAAGTCATTTTCAGCGAATATCTCTTAGTAAGTAATACATAGGATTACTCTGGGACTCCCCCTCCCCACTACAAGTTTTGCTTGGCTAAGGACTTGGAGGAGAGGGCAGATAGACTTAAATAAACACCTCCAGTTATGAGATACTGTTCTATACTATCAGATACTAAGATGAAACTAAACATAAATAGCCTTAAACAGGACTAGATGCGTGCCAATTTTGTGATTACCGATGATCGATAATGTTTGATTGTTGTCATTAATGACAGAGAAACACGACTAAAAATATTTTTTCGGACAGCTCAACTTAGACTAGTTTAACTCTAGCAACAAATAATAAGTCGGAGATACGATAATAACTGACATAGCATAGACCTACACACACCATATAGGCAACTATGTAAAAACCACTTAGGAGTTATTAAATTGAAAACAACTGGAACGGATAATTCAGTTCAGATACCGGTTTCGGAGTTCTAGTGTAAAACATTACATACCTACAGTAAAATAAATATAACTATAAATTATTGCAAATACTCTATTCAAACTTGGCACAAAAATCAACTTTAGACTGTTGTTTTCCTTCTCCCATATAATTTGTTTATTTTTGCCAGTCATTACTCATTCATACACTATTCTTTAAATTAATTGTACTTCAACATTTTCTCTTTTTATTCATTTTTATTATTTAAGATTTTTTTTAATTTAAAATATTAATAATTTTCTTTTAAAAAAAGCTTGACTGGTTATAGATGGTAAAAAGATAAAGTTAAGAATAATCGATAGATTTATATGATTATATAATTGCTATGGAATGCAGTTTTATGATTTAATAATGTTTTTGACCTAGCCTAACTCTGTGGGAAACAGATCTCATTCTAATTACAACAGATCTTACCTTTAAATCAACCAAAACTTTACTTCCAGATTAAGTATGTACTGCTGAAAAGAGAGGTATATTTCGCTGAATCGTAAATAACTCTATTTTAGAAATTTTTGCGTAAATACAACACTGTCTTTTTCTATTGGCTATTCGTCGGACGGATGAGGATAGGCAGTGGGGGTCGATGGTTTACTGATACCAATATATATTATACATATAAGACATAATTAAGGATACTAAATTGTACCTTAATCCTGATTCATTTAAATTAAGGGATCTTTTACGAGTAACTAACATCGCACAGTCTTGAAACAACCGCCTTCACGTCTCTTTTAACGTCTTCTTAGAAAGACAGCACATAAAAGGAAGTCTATCAGTCGCAAAAATATTTGAGTTTCGAACCCGGACTATCTCACTTTCAATCCTTTTTACACCATCCAGGATGGTGTGCCAATGCAGGACAAGTGATTTGTGTCCAAAGGTGGTGGTATCCAAAGGAGTTTCCTCGGCATCCTTACATAGCCTGCACGTTGCCAGGCTATCTAACCCATCAGGATTAGATGGCAACTAAGCCGACTATGACCAATAAGTCTCTTTACTAAAGAGATAATACTTAGAGGGAAGAACAACATAAAAGAACAAAGTCATATGAGGTTTAGAAGTAAGACAGTTTCCATACGGGACTTAATGCTACTAGAGTCTCCTAAGAGAGAGACTAGAGACTCCCTACCCATCTGCAACCTCTATTAGAGCACATGTTTATAACGCAATCTGCAAATGGTAGGCATTTTTCAGTGTGACGTCACATCAAATCTTTTTATACAACATAGATAATAATTAAAACTTATTTTAAATTAATTTTACTTAATTTAAGACAAAAAAGTCGAAAAATAATGTAATGTCTAATAAAATATCACTATACATAAAAAAATGACGTCACCAATGAACAGTTATGATACCATGCTACCCAGGGAATTATAAGAACTGTTGTATCGTCCCTCTGAGTATTACTCTCTCAGCCCTCTAAACTTTACACCACAGTGTCCTGGAATTCATAGTAGTTGGACCACGTTATTCAGTTCCAAAAGTTTTTAATATAAGTCGCAGATGGAGTTTAGACATTCCTGGACATTCCTGGACAAGTTTAGACGAGCATTTATAGGAGTCAAAGCTTCGCTGTTAGATCTAATATAAATCTGTGACCCTTCGCAAATTTCTCTCAGTAAAGACTGAGACCAGACTAGAATGGCAAAAACCTCAGCTTGAAAATATTGTGACAAATCTGCCCAAACTCACACTGGTAGATAGATACACCATACCTCCGAGAACCATCTCGATAGGGTTGTATGACTAGAGTCCTTAGATTTAATATTATCGGTTAGGAATGAAATGGTCATGATAAATAAAAAAAATGACGTCACCAATGAAACGTTATGATACCATGCTACCCAGGGAATGATAAGAACTGTTGCACTTAGTTTGAGGTACATTTTATCCCACCGCTACAATAATTGAGGTTAGCTACAGTCTTAATAAAAAAAAATTCTCCAATATTAATATATATATAATATATATATATATATATATATATATATATATATATATATATATATATAGTATATATATATATAATATATATATATACATTAAAAAATTACTTGGAGCATATGCAAATAAGTGCATTCAACTTTAAAATAAATAAAATTATTATCTTCTGATCGATAGTTACACAGAAGTCAAATGAAGGCAAATAAAATAAATAAATTTTATACATAAGAGAGTGAAATGATAAATAGAAGTAATTAAAACTTTATACACAATTTTAATTGTAGAAATTGAAAAATAATTTCGATACAATATATAATAAAAACAAGTTTATTCCTTCACTACAAGATTCTAGCTTGTTTCGAGCTCAAAAAAACTCAAGTAACAATTCGAAATTTATATATAACCATTAATTGTGCTCTTATTTTTGATTTTGTTTTGAACAAGTTTATGAAACAGGTCCGAGAGTAGCTAAGTAGCGAGACTAAGTCCGAGGGACTTGATCATTCATCATGTTTGAGTTCAATGAGCTTCAACTTCATGCATTTTGCACTTTTTTTAGCATCTTGATTTTTAATGCTTCCGTGCCGTATTACAAATGTTGTTTAACAGTGAATTGTTTTGTAATAAAAGCCATAACAATATTACATTGAGAGTAGAAAAGAAATTAATTATTCTCTAGTAAAATTAAATTTGTAAAAATTACAAATTTAAATTTAAAGTTGGTCAGTCTCCACACTTTCACTGAAGTCCAGTCAGTCATTGCAAGCCGGGACCATGAGCTTGGCCACCTATCAGAGAGAAGTCACCTGTTGGTACAAGTAGGGAAGACGAACCTTCAAAAGAGGTTCATCCTACTGTAGACCTTCAGAGTCATCCTACTGTAGAACTTCAGAGTCATCCTACTGTAGACCTTCAGAGTCATACTACTGTAGACCTTCAGAGTCATCCTACTGTAGACCTTCAGAGTCATCCTATTGCAGGGATCTCTTTGATTCCGAGGAATAATCCTAGCCTAATAGTCCAAGAGCCAGGCTTAAAAAATGTGACTCATTTTGTTTTACTTCAAACAAAATATTTCTGAAAATATACACCTTAAATTATGAAGGAAAAGCATAGTCTGCCTATCCAGAGTGGAGCCCTTCATATGAATGCGCTTGCTCAAAATATTAGAAAATCGCACTAATTCCAGTTTTCTTGCAATAAGTGGTTCCTTGTAGGTCATGCGCAAAACATGAAGATAACATTTTTTAAAGCTGATAAAATTTCCTATTACGCGAGTGTTATTTTTTAAAATAAAATTCGGATAACTACAACTAAATTTATGACATTTGTTAAATGGCCAAAAAAATGCTCAAAAAGGCAATATTTTTTCAAAGAAATTCGCTGCATAAATTAACCATTTTTAGGTGTTATTTGAAGAGCCATAACTTTGTTTGTAGTCATTCGATTTTGATGATTAAACACTCGTTTTACAGAACATTTTATCAGCTTTAAAAAATGTTCTGTTTATGTTTTGCACCCAACCCACAGGGAACTTCTTATTTCAAGAAAACTAAAATTTGTGCGATTTCGTAAAATTTTGAGCATGCTCAGTCATATGAAGGGTTCCACTTTGGATAGGCAGATCATGTTTTTTCATCAAAATTTAAGGTATCTTTCAAAAAAATTTGGTTTGAAGTAGTACAAAATGAGTCACATTTTTTCAGGTCCGGTTCTTGGACTATAACGTTTACCCTCAGTTGACCAATAAATAAAATAAGACAGCATAATAAAGCTAATACGTGGCAAACCAGCATGTGGAACATTTCAGTAAAAAAAATTTTTTAAGCGAATTTCCAAAAAAATGAACTCATCATTATTTTCTTTCTTTTCTTTATAATGGGACAACTTTTCTTATTAATGGAAAATTAAACTTCTGAGTTAAATCCTGCGAAATTGATAAAGAAATATTAAATATAATAAAAATGCACAAAATCTTGCAACTAATAAGAAGGAATTTAAATAACTTAATTACCCTTTTCTTGAACCCCCTAAATCGGGCGGAATATTATATTTTACATGGACCAACATTCGATCCTTAAAATTATGGGAAAATCATGGTCTTAGATATTTGAAAATGTCGAATCATCCAAGATAAAATTTACCATTATTCTGTTGCTTAGCTATTACACGAATATGGTAATTTTTTTATTACTTTGGTAACTTTTTTGGTTTTGGAAATTAAATTAAGTTTTAAGAAATACGATGCCAATATCACTACATTTTGATAATGTTTCACTGATCTATTACCAGACATACACAATAAATATTTGTTAATATTACTTGTTTTTAGCAGTTTTGAACAAAAATCTATGATGTATGCCAAACAATATCTTGGTGAAAAAATCGGAATATTATCATATTTATTAAATGTCTTAGAATTTGATCCACCACACATCGCTCCACGCTGACCCCACATATCGCTCCACGCTGACCCCACATATCGCTCTACGCTAACCCCACATATCGCTCCACGCTGACCAGGCCCGTAGCCAGCAGGGGGGCATCGCCTCCACAAGAAAAAATGTTGCCCTCTCTGACGAATCGCATTTGTTGGTTCATATATTACTTTAACCTACAGTTATCCCAAGCACAGAAGCGTTGTGTCAATTGCTATACTAGTGATTTCTCACTACAGTTGTATCTCGTGTATTTTTTATACAAATGTTAATTTTCTAAAAACATGTTATAAAATAAGTTTAGCGTCCAGTTGCACTGTTTTATTTAATTTCTTATAAAGAATGTAATAATTTATAAAATATTAACTTTCAATAAATCATAATTTTACTTTAATTATGAGCAGGCAAACAACTCTGTAACATTTATTCCCTAATCCATATTACTTTGCTTTCCTATCAACTAAGGAGGGGAAGCAAAGTAATAGAAAAACTAACGCGACTCGAGCAAAGAAACAGCAAAACTAACACAACTCGAGCTGAGCAAAGTAATAGCAAAACTAAGGCGACTCGAGCAAAGTAACAGCAAAATTAATGCGAGGCGAGCAAACTAATAACAAAGCAAAACTAACAACAAAGCTATTCCTAGGTAAGGAAAGTAATTGCAAAACTAAGTCTAGTTAAGCACAGCAGTAACAAAACTAAGCCTACTTCAGCAAAAGCATGACAAAATTAAGGTAAGTTTAAGTTAAACAAAGTAATAGCAAAACTAAGACTAGGTAGGCAAAGTAATAGCAAAACTAAGACTAGTTAGGTGAAGTAAGGGGAAAACTAAGACTAGTAAGGTAAAGTTATGGCAAAACTAAGGGGAGTTTTAGCTCCAATTAATATTAAAAATAGGGGTTTCAGTCGTTTGCTTTGCGCTGTTGTCGCCTGGAAACCACAATATATGAAAGGGTCCATGTGTATTGGATATTGTTTAGTACTATTTGTTGTTATAAGGCATATTGCCATGTCAATTTTTACCTGTTAACCGGTACTAGGCAAACATGTTATATTCCAGTCCGTTTTGAGCCTTTTTCGTCCGATTTGATACCTCAATAACTTAAAATTATTAATAAACATATAACCTCACTCCATAAGGTTATCAATTTATTCCTTTGTAAATCCACATGAAATCAAGATTGATCTCTTGTTCGTGGATCGAACCTTTTCATTTAAAGAGCAAGTAAAAGTTTAAATAAGAATCCGCGTTAACTCTACATGCTTAGAAACAAGAAAACGCAGCGAGTTTAGATATATACTTATTTCTTATAAGCCTCATGTTGAATCCCTAAGCACAAGACTTGATTTTTGAGAACGGGAATTCAACCCTTATTTATCGAGGTTTGGGTTCAAAGAGGGGTTCAACCTGGAATAAAACCCCTCCTGTAGATGAAATAATTAAGATAAACTTGTTATATCTTATATCAATAATATGTGATACCAGTCATCATTCTGGTAGATGCAAAAAGTAAACACGAGTTCTCCTCATTAATTCATGTAAAAACAAAAACAAGAACAAGAGAATTTCGACCTCTTGGCAACTACGCAACGTCAAGAGTGTGGCCGCTTTGCGGCCACATGGTTGTTCTCCCATATCAGTAAGTCGTATTACTAGTTTATATAAGTGACTTACTGGAGAGTCACCGATGGTGTAGTGGTTAGGGTACGCGACCAATACACAGAATGAATGGACTTTTTCGACTGGAGACTGGGTTCAATCCCAGCACGGGCCTCTAGGATTTTTATGAAAGGGATAAAAATTCTGCGTACCACGTCCTTCAGAAAGGGGGACGTAAAGCCGGTGGTCTCGAGCCTGTGCGTTGTCAGGTACTTACTGTTTCTGCCTTGTAGTTTAAAGTGTGTGGAGGTTTGGTTTAATAGTAAGCGCACGTGTTGTTCCCAGTTTTCACTAGACTATAAGAGTCAGTGAAAATATGTATGATTGTTTGAAAAAGCATGAGAGGAACCATAGCAATTCACGGCTCTTTTGTCTAGATTAAATGAAATATACCTACACTTGAAATTAAGGAGTAGAACACTAAAAGGAGTAGGACCCAACCACGTGGCCTACTTTTCTGGTAGTTACTACCACTCCCCCATATTACTATTACTACTACTAAGTGACTTACTGCTGAGATTTAAGCGAATATTCAAATGCCTCGGTCAAAAAAGTTAATTTTTAACCGGAACTAACGCTCATGATTAACAGTCATTACGTTATAGTTCAACACGGTCGAAGCACTTTTAGAGGTTTTGTGATTTTTGAAATTTGTGCTAAGTCATTATTGTGGGTTTATGACGTAACACATAATTTATAAAACTTTAGGGTTCCAGACTTGAACAAGTTATATTTTTTTATTAAGTTTCATTTCGATCCGGAAAAGCGTTCGAAAGTTAACGCGTCCCATAGAAACGTCTGGAAACAAAAATCTCTCACTTACATACATAGAGATATATACTAGAGGGGGCATAGCTTATCTAAATACATTGAGAAGCCTCAAACATCTCTTTGGGGCTCTCAGGGGCTCTGTGTAACCTCATTGAAACCTCCTTCAAGAGTGAGTTAAGGTTATATATAATTAATAAATTTATTTCGGTTTCCGTTTGTGTTTTGATTTGTATTTTTAACGTTTTACTATATATGTTATTGTAATTTTGTACTGATTATTTGATTATATTTATAAGCGAAGGTGGTCAGGTTACTTTTTCAATTTTTTAAAATTTAACCTATAGGGCCCCTCAAATAATAATATCTCTATGCTTACATACATTTGTATAAATATATACATTAAAATCTCAACAATGTATGAGTGAGTAAGTGAGTTCCCCCTTTCAAGAGATCCACCCCTCGATGACTCCAACCTCATAAGATCATTTCTCTTAGAAAATCTGATAAAAAATTTCCCGATAAACGTATTATTAAGGTTAAATTATAATATTATCAATCAGACTATTTTTTAAATATCCAAGTAGCAACTAAGTAAATTAACGTAATTTAACTTATAACTAACCTTGCTTTGATCTTCCAACAGGTGAATACTGGAATTTATTGGAGACTTTTGTTGTAATTTGTAATATATTTTAATCATTGTTAATAAAATACATGCTTTTAATATATCTTGTTTGGGTTTTTCAGGACTGAGCAAGTAGCAAAAGCCTCATCTAGAATGCAGTAATGAACAAATGGTCTTAAATCCACAGCAGGATTGAGCAAATGGTAAAAGCTTCTAATATAAATACTAAAACGACGAAAAAATGTATTGGATATTCAAAATCTAACGTTAACCAATATTATACAGAAAAACAAATGTGAACAAAACTTAAAACCTCAATACTTCTTTGTTTACAACGCACAATTAATTATTATTAATAAAACTATTTATGGCAATAGTATCCGAAACATATTATAGTTTATCGGTTTTAAATTAACTCTTCCCGAGTGTTATTAGAATTTTACTGAAATAAATCGTCAGAAATAGTAGCGAAAAAGGGACAAGAGATTCTAGGAAGTACGAAACATGCGCAGTAGACGTCACGCCACTCTCCGGACCGGTCCTTCACCGCACCCCCACCTAACTACGGTGCGGTGCCCACCGCACCGTAGCCCGCAACTACACGAAAAAAATGATGTTTTGATCCAAGTTTCATGAATTTAAACATGTAATGCGGGTTTAATCAACTAAATTATTTAGAATATTAATTTAGTACGTAGAAGTACCTCTTTATACATATTTCTTATACTTATATAGGCACTCTTGTATTAAGTAGTGACATTAATAAAGTGCCAAATGTGTTAATTAGTTATACTTGTATTAATTATTTATGCACGATAAAATCGGTTGTATCAATGATTTTATTGACTGCTTAATCAAGTAGATAAATAATCCATAATTATGTACATAAATTATTCATAAATTAAAATTTAAGTTTACAAATACATCAATTATAACATAGAGTCAAATTAAATTACAATGTTTTTTAGCATTATAACTTCAGAAGGAATAGGAACTTTCTAAAAAGAGCTCAAGATCTTCATAACGATTAAATTATAATTAATAACTAATTGATTTCTGAGTCAGTTTAAAGTCATAAAGTATCAGGTACGGGGTACCTCGGAACTTTTTCTCACCACATTAGGGTTTAAAGAATCACTACGGTCGTCCCAAGGATCTTGAATAAAGGTGATGACGCATTAAGGAAAATTTCTGACCCCATGGTAGTTGTATGAGATAGAGAAATAGGAGCAAACTTACCTTCTTCTTGGTTATAATGAAAAAAAGCGTCAAGCGCAGATTATGTAGCAAGGTTGTCGAGTTTGCTTCTAAACTTTCTTCTGTGCTTCTCGTGATTGTTACATTTGTGGTGCTTGTTAAGTCATTACGCCTATTTAATTTTAATTTTTTAGGACTATACTTTGCCACTTCAGTGAGTGATAATTTAAGCGTGTTTTGTTATAACCTTCTCAAGCAATAAACAATGGGAATCCATTGAGAGGTAAGTTTTCCTCTAAAATTTAAGACCTGTTATATGAATTGTAAGCATGCGCAGTTTGTACCTAGCATGTGCAGTTGGTTTTTGACGTTTGTTTCGTGTTGAATTCTCTCTATTTTTTGGTTTTCAATGGGGTCACTTTTTTGTATGGCAAATCGACTTAGTGCGTCATCCCCTTTATTCAAGATCCTTGGGTCATCTTCACTACATCGAACTCGCTTCGCTCATCCTCAGAATATAAAGATCAGACAAATATACTGATGTATATTTCAACTCAATTGAATTTTTTTTATTTTTACTTTTCCTCATTCATACTGTAGATATACAGGAAAAGTTTTGTGTTTGCGAAAAAGATCCGAAACCCGGATTTCAACTGAATTACCCGTTTTAGGAGTGTTTAAGACTCTTGAGTAGTTCTATGAAAGTTGTCTGTTTGTATGTGTGTGTCTATTATCATTGTAGCTCCTATAAGACATCTTATAAGACTAAACGTCTTAAACCCCACCTCCAACCAGTCTATTACGACTCACCGACATCGTCGAGTCGAAAAAGAAGAGAAGGAAAACTGCGAATTCCACAGTTTGACTTATATTTACCTTTAATGTCTTTCTCTTAGCCGTTTATTCTTTTTATTATATCTGGTAATTTTTATTCATATTTAATTTATATTTGTTTTACTGTCTTAACTTTGTTATTTGTTTGTTATTTATTTGTTTTTATTTATTGTTTTAGTATTGACTATTTATGATTAATTTTTTATGGTTTCTATTTCTTTGTACAGGCACTGATGATGGCCTCATGTTAGGTTGAAAGCGCTATGAATAAATTATTGTTTTGTGGAGAGACTCTTTTCTTCGTTCCTTTCACTAAACGTGCCAATTTTCAGCTAATTATTAGCATTGGATACTTTTTTTTTTTTAAAAAAAAAACATAAATTATTCTATTAAACATTTACAGAATTCATTAGAGAAAAAATTTAATAGTGCTACTTAAATCGATTTTCCTACGTTAATAAATCCAAATAAACAAAGTATTTATATACATAATATTTAAATATTAATTTGTTTAAAACCAAACTTAATTTAAATTACTATGCTATTTAGTTCCGAAGTTTACCTTACAAGCATGAGCAAAATAAGCACATATTTTGTATTTTGGACATTAGCAGACACAGTTGCATTATAAATTATGCTTACTATATTAAAATTATGCAACTCAGCCGTATTGTGTGAGGTTATTGCTGTTGAAGTTAGGTTATTGACGAGTGAAGTAAGGCAAAAATTATTTCATTAAAAAAATCTTATTATTTATATGCAGAAACTAATTTACGAATAACTAGAAATCATACACATGACAGTATTTTTTTAATAAGATCCTCAGGTAAGACTTTATCATCACGTGGGCGTCTTGAGGATGCACAAAACTTAAACAAATATTATTATCCATATGTATATTGTATGAAACTGCATTAATATATTTCAAATAAAATGTTCTTTAAAGCAAAATCGTGCTTTACGATTATCGACAGCAAAAATTGATGAGAAAATGTTTTTTTTATCGATTCCAATCAAAATAATAGCCGCTTAATCCAATGACATGTTTATGATTTGATTGTTTCAATTTTTATATAAAATTCAAAACTAAAATCTTTGTTTAACTATTTGTTGCAAAAATTATAAAATAATTGTTAAACTTGAAATATTTTGTCTTTAATTATTCACGATAGATAGATTTTTTCTTCATCATAATAGAGGTATAAGTGTAAATTGTACATGTAAATAAGTATAAATGTATAAAACCTGAGTCCATTTTATACAATTAGGGGGATTGAAGAGTGTCCTAAGATTACATGTATGGTTGGACTTGTAGTAACTTGGGGTATATATATATATATATATATATATATATATATATTATATATATAAATATATATATATATATTATATATATATATATATATATAATATATATATATATATATATATAATATATATATATATATATATAAATATATATATATATATATATATATATATATATATATATATATATATATATATATATATATATATATATATATATATATATATATATATATATATATATATATATATATATATATTGTGACGCAGTAGAAATTAGTATTTATTTTTTTCGAATTTTCCAAAGAAAATGCTAAGCTAAGCTTCAAATGAGTGCAAATAATGCTGTGCTGTGTAATGTAAAATCTATAGAATAAAAATAGCTTATGTAAAAAACGTTTATAATGCAAATAACATACAATGTTCCAAAAATCAGCATCGAATGACTTATTATGCTCAGAGTATCCTTAACACCCTCTTGGAGTAGGTTAAAATAAGGTTACACAAGGCCTCTGAGAGCTTCTTTATGATTAATCAAACCTCTTCATGTATTGCGATAGAATATATTCCATTTTAGTTATTTATCTCTATGGCTTGAGTACCAATATAATCAGACTACGGTCAACTCGATACTGAAACGTGATTGGTCCATTTTGATTTTTTTTTTAAATGCAAAAGATTTGATTATTATTCTTAGATAACGCAAGCAAAGTTTGTTTTGAAAACGATAGTAATATATGAATTTGATAGTAATAGTAATTAGAGAAAGGTGGCTGATCTCCCTTACAAGTACGCCGCTTTACAGGGCCCTTTTTGCTAATATCCTTAGATGGAAGATCTAAGGAGTATTCTACTCCACTGAGGAGTGACTTAACTATATATTTTATCAATAAACAACATGTGCCCCTCTGCCAGACTATGTGACCACTGCCTTTCCGTTACAATTGAGGATCCTAAATTTTGCCTGTGAAATTTAATGTACCCGGGTTCATTTAAGGCAGGGATCTTTTTCAAGTGCCTGACATCGCACAGGCTCGTAACCATCGCCTTAACGTGACTTTTGATTATGCTTATATATATATATATATATATATATATATATATATATATATATATATATATATATATATATATATATAAACCGCTCTTTCACCAAGGAAGGTTAAAGTAGTACATTCTCCCCCCTTCGATCAACCCCTGGTTGGTTCTATATCATAGAAGTATCATAAACTTTGCGTAAAATTACTAGAACATGATAACATTGGTACTAAATGTTTGACCAATGTATACCGGGTGGAATATTTTAGATACACCAACATTAAATCCTTAAATATAAGGGAAAACATAGTCTTAGACTTTTGTTAATGGTCTTTACCTACCCATAGTACGTCGACTCTTAGAGTTCAAAGGTAAATGGTACTCTTACCACAAATGGTAACTTTGAAAAAGTTAGATCAAATTCCAAGATATTTGATATTAATATCACCATTCCAGTGTATTTTAGCCAAGCTATTGTTGGACTTATTATATTTCTTAAGGTTTGTTTAAAACCACAAGAAAGAAATATTTAGAACAAAATACGTGTAAAAAGCTAATTTTTTCTTTAAAAATTTGCAAAAACTAGGTTAATTACAAAAATATGGTGATACTTGTAACAAATTTCTTAAGAAAATTTCTTAAAAATTGATGTACGCTCCAATTTAAGTTTTTAAAGATACTAAAATGAGTAACAACATTACAACCCTTAAGTGATAGTTCCAAAAATATAAGGAAATTTTAACACCCAGAAGTCGATTTACCAGGGTAAACACCTCATCTAAAGGCAAAGGGCATCTTACAATATTTATTTAAGCTAACCTTAGCGCATCTGATGCGACTGGATAGATAAAAAAGCAGGGCATAGATCAGGTCCGTAGCCAGCCAAAACACGCAGAGGGGGCGAAACCAATCCCCGAGAGGGGCGAAATTCACACATCAAGAGAATTAAACTAAAATCTACTTCATCAGAGGTGGCGGAATTTTTTATAAGGGGGAGGATTCCATTCCCGGCCCCTACCTAGCAAAGATTCTGTAAATTTTAACCCTATTGCACCTTCAGTGTCTGTTGAACAAGTGAAGATCAAATTAGGTTGGTTCAAATTAATTTTTAAAACAATAATAATATTTTTAAACACAACATCCAAATATTGTACAAAATTTAAAGTTCTGCTACTATTGTGTAATGCTCTAGTTAAAGCCATATTTGGTTTCAGCTCTTCTTCCACCTGCCGTACTTTTATTTGATTCAGCCTCTAAGAGTATAATGCACACGCCATATGAATTGAACCATATAATATAACAGGTTGTTTTAAAAAAAATTAAAAGAAAACAAAGATATATTTTTTTGACAAATATTTAATTATGTATAAGTAAAGAAACAACTATTCACAAAAAACAATATTTACATTTTTATTATTTTATTTCTCATTTTATTACCTTTTATTACGCTTTAACTACATTTTTCAATTTATTATTAAACTATTTTTTCGAGAAATATACAAATATTTTACACTTGACAAAAAATAAATAACTGACGACAAAAAATAATTTAACAAGAACAGACAAAAAAAAAGTTCTTTATTATTAATTATATATTTATTGAACAAATTAATAGATACACATTTATTTTTAATTTATAGATGCATAAATAAATTTTAAAAATTAAAAAATGAATACACAAATGATAAAGTAAACATTTTTTTATAGTAAATAAAATTTATTTTATGCGCATTATTAATGATATAAGAATGTGTATTTTTTTGTCTATTTAAAGAGAAAAAAAATATTTAGATACAAGTCAATTTTTTAAATAAGTACCGAGAAAAATAATATGTTAATTTAGGGTAAATTTGGTCTATTTTCTTGCTTAACCTGAATGTGATCCCAGTTATCAGTTATGTTGGTTATGTTATCAGGATGTTGTCCAGTTACTGTTTATGTTATGTTGAGCAAGTATTATTAAGTGTTGTGAAAAGAACTTTAAACGCACTTAAAAAATCACTATTTTTAATTTAAATGTGAACATAAAAGTTATTATGTTTTGAATTTTAATCACCGTTGGGAACTCTAATACTTAAAAGTACGTTCAGAGGATTTTTGTTTAAGTAAAAAAGACACCCAACAATAAAAATAACATTTTAAACCTACTTGTTTTAACAAAAAATTTGTTTATTTATGTTATTTGCTCATCTAATTATGTAATGAAGGTTTTGCCTATGCAACTTTTTTATATTTGTGTTTTTGTTTTATTTATACAAAATTATTCGTGTTAACAAATTTATACAGTCTTTATTATTTTACTATATACATAATAATAATAAAATAATAAAGAGGTATATATTTAGTAATTTATTATTTTGATTTATTATTACTATGTAATTATTTTTGTTTTTTAGGCCTTTATTTACATTTATGCAGCAAATTTATTCGGTCTCTATTATCTTACTATAAATAAAAAAATACAATATAATAATAGAGAAGTATAAAATTATATTATGTATAAAACTATATTAATATAGTATTTGACAACTAATTTGTTTTGTTTTGATGTTTTCTTAGTTTATTGTCTATTATATATTACTATCTATACATATTATTTCATCTTAATTTATACATTTTTAGATTTTTTTAAGAAGTTTGTGAAACAAATGATTTGTTCTTATAATTTAATGAGTTATGTTCAGTTAAAAGCATTTGATTTAACTACCTTTTGTGTTTTTAAACTTACAAAACTGACAAGTGGGATCAAACGCTCAGGCAAAGCTAAGAAAGATCAAACTGACTTAGTACAAATAGTAGAAGGAAATGCTTAAGTAGTACAATTACTTAATGACAAAAAAAATGTTATAATCAAAGGGGACAATTTTGACTTAGTTTCCAAATTTACATTTTTTTACAACTAACATTTCTTTAACAAATGACAGACAGAATAAAATAGATACAATTAAATAAATTAAACAAAACATATTTAAGGAACTTACAATTTTTCACAAATAATAATAAGTATAAACAAATTTCATCAAAATTAAAAAATGTCAATAATTTTAATTAAAAAAGATAATTATTAAATATTGGTCGATTTTAATTAATTTTAAATTGGTTAAGTTATAAGAAACAAATTGGTCATGTTATTGGTTAGAGACGAAATATTGGTCAAAATATGGTTTTAGTGTTTTTAATTTTAACAATATCATTAATTGACGTAAAAAAGTTTGGTCATAATTAAATTTATTAAAAGTATTACAAAGAAAAAATTGTGACTTAATTGATGGGATTTTTATAAAATTAAGTAAATAAAATTTTCTGCAACATGTTTATTATTTATCAGCCTCTTATTTTTTATGTAGGGTTTAAAATGAATTAAAAATACATTTTATTGCAAAATTAAACTAATTAAAAAAGGAACAAGCAAAAAATAAAACATTAGGCTTTAAAAGTATACGTAAAAAGTAAATTTTTAAAATACGTAGTTCTGCTTAAAAAAGGCATGCTTTTATTCAAGATTTAAGTCACAATTTTTTTTCAACATTTGGTCATTCTTTATTCAAAAACAAAATTAGCATGCATTACTAACTTTATTACCCAAGGGAAAAAAAATCATTAGGAGATCATAAGAAAAATAAGAATAATGGCTACATCACAACTTGACTCTTATTTCTTTCTTAAAGAGCTTTAGCTTGACTTAGACATTCCAGTTAATTAATAATTACAAATTAAAAAAAAATAATCACAATTTTTTTATAGCTTTATATAAATAAATACTTACAAAAATCAGTTTTGCTTATTCACCTTTTTACAATTTTGTCTTAAGATTATAAATATACAAATGTATTTACAACATCAGAAAAACTATTATTAACAAGAATTTTTGTAATGTATAAAATATTATAAAAATTTTGGTCTCTAACTTTTTCATTATTAGGAAGGTTTCTCTTCTTCTGTTATTTAACATGTTATTTTTTTTTATTTTATAAAATTATATAAAAAGAACTTCATCCATTTTATTCGTTAAGAAGAGAATAATAATTAATTAAAAATTAAAGGCAAAAAATGGTTAGAAACGTATTAAATAATATCACACTTAGGTAAATCGCCTCTTTCTAATTCAAAAAGAGTTACAATTTAATACTTTTTTTTATTTTTACTTTTTTAATTTAAACAATTTTAAATAAACTATTTATAAACTATTTACAATTTACAGAAAATAAATTTTATATAGTTTTATAATATATTATATATAAATTAATAAATAAGTAAAAACTAATTGTCTAAAGTGTTCAGTCAGAGGATTTCGGAACAATCGGTGTGATTTAATTTTTCAAGTAAAGTAAATATGATTTGAGCACATACCTAAGCTGGGGAGAGATCCGCTCAAAATATCTAAAAAAGTTTATATTCATATGACTTAAAAGCTCAAGAATGTTTAATTGTAAAACATTTAGTCTTATTTCAAAAAAACTTAACTTTGATAAAAACTAAAAAAAAAATCACCGATCCTAATTATACTTCTTAGCGAAAATGAATTTAAACAAATCTGTAATTTCATAAGAATCAGTCGATTACGATTTAATTCATCTGCTTCGCCGGGTAGCGCGTACCCTGAAGTTACGGGACGAGGAAGAACACAGGCCGCTATCGTTGGGCCTTGAAATGCGAAGAAGGTCGCTATAGATGTGGCCTGTTAGGCCTCGACTGCGGCGGTGACCCTCTTGACGAGCCACCACCGTATAAAGTTCCTCCTGAAGGCTCCTCGATGACGTAAACACTACTAGGATGGGATTTTAAATATTGATCCCTATCTATATGTCGCTTGCCTCCGACTTCACTGTAACAGACAAGATTAAAAAAATTAGAACAATGGGTAAAAAGTAAAAATGTATAAAAGAATACATTTTTTGGAGTGATATTCAAAACATAATTAAAAAATAATTATAAATAATAAAAATGTATTAAATAATAATAACAAAATTATTAAATCAGTTAAAGAGAAGTAAAGGTAAGAGTGACAGGATATTTACCTGCAAAGTGATGAGTCGATAGAGAGAAGAGAGAGACGTTTATCTATTTGTCGATTTATATTATCAGGAGGGTCCTTGGAGTAAGCTGAAGATCGCTGAACTTGCCTCTGGACCTCTGTATTGAGTTGTTTCTGCGATTTACTCCGCTGTAGAGAATATACCGGCGTCGGATCCCATTCGGAACTCTCTTCCACTGTTTTGGCTCCTGTAGTCCACGTGTTCTTGATCATATGGCTCGTGGAATCCGACCTTGACATATTCCGTTCGTTCTGTTTCCTAGCTTCGTCGTCAGCTTTCCTTTTCTCGGCAGCTCTTCGTTGTTTCAGACAGACGACAGCGACTGCAGCGATACAAACTCCGGCAGGAATCATGACGGATAACGCGGCGAGGACAGCAATGTGTTCCGAAGTTAAGCCTGATTCTCCTCTCACTTGAGATACTCTGCGAGAAGTATTTCCAGCAGCTTCATCGCCGTTGCAAGTAATACCAGTGAATCCGACGGGGCATAAACATTTGAAACCGTTGACTCTGTTTTCACATGTTCCGCCGTTTTTACAAGGATCAGACAGACACTCGTCTAGTTCAAGAGAACAATCTTTTCCAGTAAAACCGGGTTTGCACAGACATCTATAATCATTAATAAGGTTGGAGCAAAGACCACCGTTAGCACAAGGCTTAGCTAAACAATAGTCTACTTCGTTTTGGCAGAATTGACCCACGTAACCAGGAACACACTGACACCTAAATTTGTTAACTCCGTCAATGCAGGTACCTCCGTTATTACAAGGGTTCGATGCGCAGTCGTCAACATTGATTTGACAGTGAGATCCGGAGAATCCTGAAGGGCAGGAACACTTAAAGCCAGTTTGGCTTGCGGTACAAGTTCCACCGTTGTGACAAGGTTTATCGGCACAGTAGTCCACTTCGTTTTGGCAATCAGTACCGGTGAAACCAGGTGGGCAAGTACACTTGTAACCTGATGGAGTATCGTCACACGTAGCTCCGTTTTGGCAGGGCAAATCTCCACAAGTTAATCCTGAAGTTTCACAGTGAGTACCAACCCAATGCCTTGCACATTCACATCGGTATCCACCGGATCCGAGATCTGTACAGCGGCCGCCATTCATACAAGGCTTGTGAGAACATCCATCAATCTTAGTTTGACAATCGGTTCCAGTGAAGCCAGGAGGGCAGGAGCAAGTATAAGAGCCTTGTCCAGTGTTAAAACACGTTCCTCCATTTTGACAAGGTTTATGGTTGGTACAGTAATTAAGATCTTGGTTACAGAACAGGCCTCCCCATCCCTCGTCGCAAAGGCAGTCCCAGGGTTTCTTGCAGCTTCCGTGAAGGCAACCAGGGTACCGTTCGCAATCAGTGCAAAAACGGCCTTTCCAGCCACTATGGCACCTGTAACATTAAGCATAACAAAAAACCATTAGAAATGCTATAAATACAAGAAATGGTAAATTAAACATCATAATTAAGTAATGAGTCAGTAGGTTTAATTGGAATAAGAATGATTTGATCAGAGTAGGTCTGACATCAATTAAAGAAGTAAGTACATAAAGAATGAGAGGAGGAAAACAGATTAATAAGGCGTTTAGATTGTTATTCTCGAGTGGTCCAGACTAACGTCTGGTTTAATCATATTGGCGATAGAGTCAAGTGTTTGATGCGTGGGGTGGTATCGAGGTGGTTAAGTGGTGGCCCGAGAGTAAGTGGTATTTAGTTTGGAAGAGAAGGTACTGCATAGTGGGGGAGAAGGCACTGCTCGAGGTTATTCTGTTCTCACGGGGCTACGCCCCACGGTACCTCAGTGGGGGCTCTGTCTCACTCACTCGGTTCCAAGCAGGAAAAAGAAGAAGAATTTGTTGGATGCACCGGTAAAGAAACCTTTATAAAACTCGACTCGCATCCCCAATGCATCACGACGACTCACTCGCTCGCACTCCACCCACAGAGCTTTCTAAGTTACTTTTTCCTTCTTGACTGACACACCTTCACACACACACACACACCTCGCTATTAAATATGAAATCCTTGATCTTTTAGCGGATTCTCACAAGTACAACGATATTGCAAGGAATTTAACTATTTCTAGCTATGTAATCAAATAGCTCAACTACCTTAACAAATAGTTTTAAATACTACCACAGTCTCTTATGTACCTTCCATCATAATCCATCAAAGATCCAACCTTTTTAAAAAGTTTTAAAAAATAAATACTTAGTTTAGTTTATGGCTCTTTTATTTTTCTGGAGCATTCGCCAATCCCGAAATTAATTAATAAAATATAATTTATTTTTTTGAAGAAACCAAAAAAATGAAGACAACAAATTAAAAAATAATGAATACCATTTGTTGGAAAAATAATTTGGAATATCAAATTTTGTACAATTTACTTAGATTTTAAGCTAACTATTCAAAACTAATTTTAATTTTATAAATGTGAGAACTCAATAGCAGATTGCATGTTTGAAACAGTGATTCTAAGGATCCGAAGAGATCTATTTTAAAACATCCTTCTAAGATTATTTTGTCTTAAGGACGTCTCTTATTAAATCCTTTAAAAACTGTCCTGGGAAGGAAATTATTGTGAAAAGGGTTTGTAAGGATAGAACGCTACAGGTGTCATTGAGGCTCTCCCTCCCACAGTACAATAATAAAAACAACAATCCCAACACTATTATTACCGAATTCCTTCAAAGAAAAATAGAACAACTATTTATTAAGTTCGGGTTGTAGAACCCTACTGAATCCCCAATACCTTTCAAGTACAAAACTTAGGATAGTCCTTTAAAGTGACTTGTCTATCAATTATAGTTATTACAATCGATAATAACATAGACTTTCAATATATAGCCTTACATAACCTTTTTTTCAGTTTTGATTTTTTTTATTTTAAAAACAAAATAAGCGTATCTTTTTTTAAAAATTCGCTTAAAAAGGCAAAAAAGATAAAAAATTTATAACGGTAACAATTCTTTGTGAGATTTGATAATAATTCACTACGATTCACAGAACATACTAAAAAACTAAAAATTTATTTAAAAAAAATCTTTTAATAAGATACGAAAGCTTATAAATGAAACTTCATAATGAGAATCGTGAGGTAACACTAAGACAGAGTTAATTAGACCAGAAAATAATTTACAGATCATTTTTTAAATATATTAATCTAGGAATGAAGCCCCCCTCCAGTATTGTGAATAAATATTATTCACTTTAAAAATAGTGAAGCGTAGGAGTTGATTGAGAAGATTTAAGTGGGTGGGATTTAAATGAATAAAATAAACAATATTAAAAGTTTTGGGTCAATGATGAATTTCATTAAGAAAGAGATAATTGACAAAAGTAAAAAAAAGATAAATGAAGTTAAAGCAAACAAACTAAAAAGTTGCTTCGTGTAAAATCGTAATTTTGAGAATGGCCGAAGTCTGTACTGTCTGTTATCTATTTATTTATTGTTTAGCCAGAAGGGTCACTTTAAAATAATGTAAATTAAAGTTTTTATGTAACTAAAAACTGTCTGCACTACACTAAAATGAGTGCAATACACTAATGCTTAGGTGCTTGGGTGGCTTTAAGGTGATAAACTTTTCATCAGCACTGGTGAACACGTTTCTACGAAGAGGAAAGTGAAACAAATAATGTTTATTTGTTTATTAAGGAACAAACAGTTGAGTCACCTTAAAATTTTAATTAATATTAATTAACAACATAAGTCTGCTCAGACTTTTAATATTAAATTATAATAATAAATAATTTATAATAAAACAAAAAAGTTATAAGTTTATCAAAATAACACGCGTAAGAAAAAAACACAATGGGAAGTATAAAGAGTACATTACACAATCCATTGCCTCACATTCAACAGGTGAGAGAGAGAAAAAATTAAAATAAAAACCAAGCCTACTAAGTTTCTTTACTCGTAAAGTCATCAGGCAGTGCGTGATAATTACACCGGGCATTAATACCTTTACATAAATTACAACAGATTCATCAACCCAACCGTTTAACATAAATGATTATTTTAAAAAGTATTTAAAAATGGTTTTTAGTATTCATTAACGAGGAAATGTGGTTCGGAATATATTAAAGGAGTAATTAGGTAGACAAATAAGGTGTTGTGGGGTTTCTTAAGATTGGTTAAATTGTTTCTTGTGAGTCATAGACACTATTGGTGACAAAATTGGTTCAAACAAAAATTTTCTAATAATTGTTTTAAAATAAATGTGAGATACTTACACACACTCGTTAGGCTTTTGGCAAGTTGCGTGAGACAGATCACAGCCAGGCAAACATTTAGCTGTAACAAACATAAACAATTATTAATATTAAAAAAAAAGGAAATCAGTATTAAGAAAGAATTAAAAAGGAAATATAGAATTAAAACAATAAAAGCCAAAATATATACGAAAATTAGTCTAGAAGACGTGAAATTAGCATAAATTTAAAAAGTTAAAAAAATAATAATAATAACAACAAAGAAATAAAATTATCTGAAGATAATATTTTTTCTAGGGCAAAACAGTAAAAATATAAAAAAAATAATAGCTCTAATAAAAAATTATTTTAAAGGGTCATCCTTTATATAGAGACGGTCATAAAAAATCCCATTTATATTTTATGATAAGAAACCACTGGCTCTAATTTACGAAAATTAAGTCTTCTTTAATTAAAATAATAGAAAGAAAGGCAATAATATAAGATTAGACGAATTAAGCAGTTAAAGCAATATAAATGTTAAAAATAGACTGTGAATCAATTTATTGTAGCTTTTAGGGTTAAAAACGGTTCCAGTCGCCTGCGTTTATACTTTTTAGGGTACTATGAACTCAAAAAAAATTAGTAAATTTTATCTAAATTATAAAATTATTAAGTTTAGATAAGTTTTTTTATGGTTGAGTACTACTAATATAAGGAATGAAGTTATAAGGGAAAAGGTTCAGTGAAGAACCTTTCAAGTTAAACAACGAGTAGCTTAACAACAAAATCTTCAAACAATTTCACTAGAAGAACGTTTAATATTTTTAAAAGAAAAATAAAAATTTTAATATAGATTACCAAAATTAAATATGAATTTAAAAAAAATTATTGGTTGATTTAAAAGCCAGTTCCAAACCAGGGTAACGAATGGTTTTTCGTGTTTTTTTGTTGTATTTAAGTATAACATAGCCATTTAAACAGTTGCATTCAATGCTTAATGCCATTCTTCGGCAAGAGGAACAATTTTGTGGTACAGCTTTTACCATCCACAAAATACTAACTACACTTAAATCGCACTAACTACACTTAAGCATCACGCCACAAACAAGAAGCTATCATTTCAGTGTCTAGGGAAAGAAAATTCCTTTTAATGATTAAAAATAATTTTGTGATTACTTTCAAAAATAAAGTTCCCAGTAAGACAGATATTACTTTATGAAAAAAGAGAAAGTCCGAACTGGAAACAAAATTCTTAGTGACGGAGACAGGTGTAAAAACTGACCATAAGAAAAACCAGTCTTCTGTATGATAATAAGAGGATCCTGACAAAAGATCTCCTTCCTTGACCCCAATACCACAACGGTCCAGTAATGACCCCAGAATTATCCGTAAACTAAGCAATGCCGCACAACTCAGTCCTTCCCAGACTCAAATTACCCCTTTCCGAACCCGTAAAGCACATCAAATGTTTTTTTCATAATTGCATAAAAAGAAATAAAAACATATAAATGAAGATGTGTTTCTCTAAGTATTTAATGCCAAAGTAATTGGAGAGAAACGACTAAATGATACAGAGACGAGACGGTGTGTATTTTTTGATAAATGAATTCCTCCAGAACCAACTTTTATAAAAAGATTATTAATACAGTCGAGGTCCTAATGAATCCCCGAGCCGTTAAACCCGACCCGTTATTAATAAACTTTTAAAAGAAGTAAGATAAATATTTCTTGAAAAAATACACACCTTTACCTTTAGGGATTATAAGGGGGGTAATTAAAAATTTAAAATCTACTCTTATTCAATTAACAAATTAAATTGCAATAAAAAATAGTTAAAAATCTATGTAAAAAGGTGTTAATTATTATATATTATTTTAATTTCAACTCGATTTTAATCTATATTCAAGGAGTTGATAAAAAGGTTGATAGTAGGTCCATAAAATTAGACAAAAAAATCTCACACCTGATAAAATATATATATATATATATAATATATATATATATATATATATATATTATATTATATATATATATATATATATATGAAATAGCAAAGAAGGCTATATATGAAACATAGTTTCTCATTGCTTACTTTCAAGATACTTGGATCAGTATATAACAATAAGTCATAATCACTTATATAATTGAAGTGTAGAGAAGACTTTACATACAGTTATGTTTTAGAATATATGATTGGACAACTAGTTTAATTTAAAGGTTTGTCTCCCGGTATCAATATAACTAATATAGTATCGAATTACAACAAATAAAGAAAGTAAAGACTTACGTTCTGAACAGTAGTCACCCTTCCATCCGTCCAAACACAGCCTCTGTCCGGTCTCGGAGCAGGTGTAATGTCCGAACGAGTCGTCCCTGGGTCTACATAAGGTCTGACATCCGGCACCGTAATACTGAGCATCGCATCTAACACGATATTCGTAGATAAGTGAACCTTCTTCACTCGGACTCCACTCGGGTCCGGCGTCCAGCCACCTCTGCGTGCTTACTCGCACTATCAACTTCTTGTCCTCTGAAACAAATAAAATAAAATAAATTAGCCAAAATTAAATAAAGAAAGAGTAAATTACAAAAAAAAAAATAATTTAAAAATAAAATTAAATACATCCTTTACAAAATCACCAAAATAAACAAATAAGCTAATAAGTATTTTAGTTTAAGAATTACAATATTATCTAAATACACAAAATATAACATCTTTCCAAGGTCTTTGCCTGAATTAACAGTCTTAACTTAATAATTAAGTTTTTTGTCAAAAAATAGACGTTATAATTATAAGAAGAGCGTGAGAAAAATACTTGCTAATGATGACGGGATTAAGACAAAAACCTGACAGAAGGTAAAAGGGAACTCGGTGTTGACACCCAGGTTTAATCTCATTATATCGACTCGGAAGGTCACAATTAATTGGGTTTCGATATTCCATTCAAAGTTTGTCTTGGTCTACCATAGTCTTGAGCTAAGAGAACGGAAATGGTCGGCCTTCGCACCCACATCATAGTGAATAGGATAATAAAAACTCTTCAGTCATTTGTAATAAAAGTTGTATCCGCTTCAAATTCATATGCATATGACATATATACGTGTCTACATACATAACTATATAAACTAATAAAAACCTATTAACTCTACGAAAGGCCACTAAAAATAATTATCTTAAAATACTTAAAATTCTAGTGTCGAAAACAGTCACGACTCGTTACATCATTTTTGAACTTGGGACAAATTCGTTAAACTCATTAAAACTGCAGATGGCTGTTTTAGTCCAAATTATAATTTTAAACTAAGACGTAAATAATAAACAACAACTACAGTCATTTGAAAATGCATTAGTAAAACAAATGTAGTGATAAGATTGAAACAAAAACAACATATCTAAGTTCAGGGTCGTTTAATTAAAAAATTATATAAAATAAACCTCCTTCCAAATGGTCAATGAAGTATAAAAATTCACTCTAGAGGAAAGAAGCCTCATCAATGAACTAACTCTCTCATACAATATCATGTTATCAATGAACAACCTTTTTATACCTAAATACGTCACTTTAAAACCAATATTTTTACTATCGATACTTATTACGATTTTCCTTCCCTAAAGATAGTAAGAAAGCAATTTAATAAAAAACAAATGTGACACACACCTTGTAATGTGACAATTTGAATGTGTTTAACATTAAAATTTATAATTCTAGTTACCCTTAAAAGTTCTTTTAGAAAATAAAGGATATTTGATAAGAAACATGATACATTGCGTCTAATGTCCACGTTTCAGAATTAATACTAATCCAAAAAAAAGTTTTTGCATGCATGCTTCATATATAATTATTACTATTTATAACGGTTTGTTTTACATTTATTAATTTTAATTGTGTTACAACTATTTTCTAAATTATAACATTATTAACAACCCGTAACAAATAACTTATTATTAAACTCGTTATAGTAAACACAAGTCATGTTGTAGTACACTGTAACATTATTAGTGTTACACTAATGACATTTATTAGAACACATTTTCTTCTTAATAAACTTGTTTACTACAAGGAAGGAGGTTTCAACAAGGATGAATGAAAGTTGACAATAAAATGAAAATGACAATAATTAAATTGATAGTAAAAAAAAAAAAGTTGTAAAGAGACACAAATTAATAAGCGTGAAGCGGCGTGAAATCGGTCTAATAGTGCATAACATTAAATAAAGAAAAAAAACCTTCTAGTTGCAACATTTTTAAATGTTTTTATTTAACACAAAAAAACTAACGGACATTTTATATAAAAGTGCATAAAATAAACAGTCACGTTTTGTAGGATTTCAGCACCCAAGTATTGCACGAGAAAGATGTAAAGTTTTCTCGACAAAAAATAATAGGGGAATAAAAAAAATGTTTAAAAATATTTTTTTGAATTAAAATATAGAGCGAAGGTAAAGGAAAACGTAACGGGACGATGTTTTCGGTTTTAATTGTAGTTTGAAAGTTCCTGGCCTCACTTTTATAACCTCGGGGGGTTTAGTTATAAAACTGATTTCTCACAGCAATGATGCTTCTATCTAAGAAGCGATTCGGGAGCCAGTCCATTTCTTACTTTTTAAACACTTGAAACTTCTCGACAAACCACTCGACATTTCTTCCAAATGCACAAATATTAACACCCACGGTACACTTTAAAAACTACTTGATTTTTAAATTATGTTTCTTCTACTACTCGACATAACCAAACATTTATACACAAACAATGTATAAACAATAAATTAGAAATTTGTTTAAACAGTCAACTAAACAACAAAGTAAACAAAGTTTAAAAAGAAAAAAAATATGTCACTTACATTTATGAATAAGTTATTGAACAAGCTGTAAACTTTTAAGGACATGTGTTACTGAGTCACTTCTAAATAGTCAAAATACAGCTCAGACGAAAATTACTCAAGTATTAATACTTATAATAAGAAACAAAGTTATTTTGTGCCTACGAGTAGATAAACACAAAGTAACAAGCAAAAATAGGTAAAGTCAATAACTATAATTAATATTCGATTTCGGAAAAAAATATCCGTACATTTCTTTAACTATCAGGATCTTGATTATTCTTTCATCTTGACAAAGTCAGTAAAAGAAAATATAAATTTAGTATTCAAACAACTATAAACCAACTGAACAAGTTCATTGATCTTAAATCATTCTTTTTCTCTTTAAATATTTTTTTAAATTAAAATCTTATTAGTTGAAACAGAATGAAAAATAGTTTTAATTAATTTTAAAAACTTTAATAGAAAAATACCTACAAAACAAATATCATTTATTTTTCACCGCGAAGTGATATCATTATTTTTAAGTTATCTTATTGAAACTTTTTTTCTAAAAATATTTCTTCTAGCTATAAGAAACCAGTTTGATTATATATAATAGTATTGAGGACATTCTTTTAATAAGATTTAAAAACACAAGTCGTAGAGTGATAAAGTTAGAAATCCGGTTTATACACAGGTCTCTAGATTGAGTTCAAAATTGGATCCCAGATTAAGATAGCATCATAGGACCCTTATTATTCTTTTTCTCATCGAAACCCATTTTTTTCGGTGAGATTGTAAAGCGGCTATTCCACAAAAAAGGTCAAGCATTAATTTTTGTTTTATAAAACAACTTGGAATGTTATGTTTCGTTTAATAGTCCTCTTAATTGCCATGTAATAAAAAACTAGATTACTTTGAAAACTTCATAACTTTTAGAAATTTTGTAAGTTACTTAACTTTAATAATAAAATTACACTTAATAAAATCTAGTAATAAAACCACAACAAAGTAGCAGAGCACTTGTGAAATCTTACATTGGTCCGTTTCTCTTCAATTGCAATTTTTATAAGTTAATTGTAGAAATTAAAAGTATTTTGATTCATCAACTAATAAAAGAGGTTATAAGTTAAAGAAGCAATTAAAGAATCGGCATACAGAGTTACAATACAGAGATATTCATATCTAACAGCAAGTATTGACCGTAACTGATTATCCAATTACATCAACAACAGTAAAAATTAAGACTTTGTGAACGTATAATTGTTATAAGTACCATTTATAAATATCTCTAATATGAACTGTAAACTCGGTTTACGTCTTTTAATAACTTACTATAGCTTGAAACAAATACGCCTTAGACAATGAAAGCACTCATACAAGAGACAAGTTCATATGATTAGTAGAGTTAGCATTCAAATTAATTGATTACTGACCCGAAAGATGTGTAATATTAGATTATTCATTTTTTTAAACATAAAATATATGATATTAAAATTCAAACTTAATTAAATAGTTATATAATATTTATTATCGTTTTTCTACTTCATTAAAGAACGGTGTCAATTACATTAGAAATTTGAAGATGTGCTGAATTGAAGAACTTTAATACAAAACTTATTGACCTTGAAATAATCGAGTGGCGAAGTACCGTGGGAAGGGCCGATTGGTCGAGTATCCCATACGGACTCAGTATTCCGATAAGGTTTCGGAATCCAGTACGTGTTCCCGGACACTGTACCATGCCAAAAAATCCAACACTAAGTCTACATACTAATCGATATTTGTAACTTCCTTTTAAAAATGACAACATGCACATGTAGACAACATTGTACTCAAGTATGTTACTTGTATAACATAGAGAAAGAAGTATTTACTTCTATAGCTATGCAGAAGTGTGAATTTGTTCTTCAATTTTGAAGAAATAAAGGAAATAAAAATGTCAACATCGGAAACAATTGTTCTCATTTCTAAACCAAATAAGTAGGAGAACAATTTTAGAATCTAATAAATATGACTTAAACATGGAGATCTTAACAACTTGACAATCATAGAGCTAACATTACTTTACTTGGGGAACATGAATCGTATAAGTTTAGCATTAGGTTACAGTAGAAACAGGTTAGATGTCTTAGTTTATACATTCTATGCCTCCTAATATAGTAAAAACGTCAATGCCTCTGTAGTAACCAAGAAAGCCATTAGATATCTTATGAAAGCTTAACTACATTGGGGCACAAAAAGCTTAACATAAAGGAGATATAAATCACTGCTTAAAATAATATTAAGAGAAGCATGTTTAAGCTTCGTGGTTTAGTTTAAGCTAAATCAACGGATAAAGAAATTGTTCTAAGGAGACAAAAAAAAGCGATCCTTCTCCTATACTTCCTCTTGTTTCTTGTAAGAAATTTGTTTCAACATTTACATCTATTAGAGTTGTCTTTCAAAATGTCCACTAATAATATAATGACCACTAAATATATATATGTCTACAAATTAAGTAAAGATTAATTACCGGAAAGTCTCTGTGATGTATTACTGCTGTCGTGCCAAGCCTCAACAATTAATGAAAATGTCCCCTGAAAAGTATAAACATAGATTATAACTCATAAAATTACCAGATTATATATTTTAATAGGACATAAAATAGTAAAGTAAAATTTAAATGGTAGTAAAAATTTACAATAGTAATTATGGAAAACCAAACTGGTTTTATAAAATACATTATTGAAAACTATATAAGAATATATTGAATAATGAGATTTAAGTTGAAACAATATTAAGAATAAAGAAACAATTTAAAAAGAGTCAAAAAACAAAACAAATCTAGAAATAAGAATAAATCGTACAAAACATTTTACCAATTAGAAATATAGACCAAAACCATAGGGGAACTATTATTACACTTAGTAAGTAAAGAAGGGAAATATTCTTGAAAAAAAGGAAAGGAATGAGGTAAGATTGGGACAGGATGCAAATATCAATGTGAATGGAGACGAGAAGTGCAAAACGCGTTCTTACCAAGTACAGCAACAAAATTATAATAAGGAAAAAGAAGAAGAAACCTTTCTGAATGGGAAGAGAGAGAGTGGCAACACTGTCTCACCTATACAACGCTACGAGTTAGAAGGAGAGAGACAATACTGGAACCGGTCTTCAAGAACCCCTCAGGGCAGTTTGGTAAAAAACTTATGTACCGTATCAACTCATAATCTTTTAGCCCAAAGACCTTGTCCCACCAAAATATTTTTTAACCTCCAATATTCTCTTCTTTTGTATAAAAATACATCTCCCAGAAATTGTTTTTTAAACTAAGAAACGAAGACGTGATTTCAACTACTCCGATTAGTTTGAGTGTTTTTTCGATTATTCGACCGTAAAGGCAGTTTCTTTATAAAACTACTTTATAATGTATTTATGAAATATAGAAAGAAATATACAGAAGAAATAACTCCAGTAAAAAGTACGATGAATCAAATAACTTTGAAAAATCTCTTTAACTGAAAATTAAAACTCAATACCCTTTGTCAAAAATAAAAAAAAACTAATGTTTACTTCCAACTTCTTAGAGGATCCTTAATAGAGCCAATAGTGTTATTAAAACAATATTCAAACAATATATTGTAAAACAAAGATTCTAGTTTACCATTAAAGTAGAATCTTAAGCGGTACCTAATATAAGATAATTAGAATATTATTAATTTAGTAAGACCTAAAGGAGTAACCACAGGTTCAAATCCTATACATCCTTATCATATCTCTCTTGGCAGAAGTGCATGAGTATGCTTCAAATACACAATGTGTTTCAGAAGCAAGTGAAACAAATACCGCTTGACTACGACATGAACTAAACTAGAAGTAAAGACATAGGTATTTACCTAAGAAGTAAAAAGGATTATTCAACTTAAAATAAATTGAAATCTCAAAATCTTATGTGACATTTTAAAATGATAATAAGAAGGTAGAAAAGAGAAAATAAAACAGTCATACTTTTAAGAGATATAATTTCTTCTTATCTGGTTCATTCATAAAGTTCTCATGGACTCAGGACTAGAATTGTTCAAACAAAACCACATACTCCAAGGGATTCTAATTTTTTTGAGACTTTTATTTGTGTAGGGTACATAAGAAATAATACTTCACCAGGGTAACGCACTCAGGATAAAGAAAAAAGTAAAAGTGAGAAAGAATAACGACAGAACAAGTCAGAGAATACAGGTCGTAACAAAAACAGAAAATGGATAAGAAGTTAAAAGAGTTTAATAGACGATTGATCGAATATTGAGGGTACAAATGTGAACATTTTCATTCTATTTCTTTTACTTTGGTTAATGGGGGTAGAATAAAAGAAATATGAAATATGACTTCAATTTAAATAAGCGAAGATATATGCTTTGTAAAGTAATAGAGAGTAAAGGTCTTAAACAAGGATAACATATGAACAAAAAAATAAACTTATTACAAAGTAGAATTATAAGAAAGATTAAAATAATGTATTATTCCAACAATATATTAATAGTTAAGATAACGTAATAAGCCCTTTGCGTAAGGCAATTAAGCAGTCGCATGAGCAAAATTTGACAAAACAGTAAAAATGTTTGATAAATGAAGTTTAGAACTAGTATGAGAAAAGCATCTTGAAGGAATAAAGGAAGGAAATCAGACGACAAAAGGTAAGAAACCAACAAAAAAAGGTTTCAGTTTAGGAACGGAAGGAGATGCAGCCTCAAACCCTAAGATTTGACAAACAAAATCTAGTCCAACATATTGTTTCTCACGGACCTTTATAGTAAAGAAGTTTTTAAAGGATATACTACACCCACCCTTCACACACCTGTTGAGCCATCAGCTGTTTCAAACTCCCAAGGACATTTCCTTCAGTTTCCACAGTCAAAAAATTCATCCTCAAAAACAATTCGAAAACACCACAACATTTTGGCAAACTATAGTTCATTTCCTGTTTGTAAAATAGAATAATTATTCTTATTCTTTTGAATTCATAGGAATTTTTCTTGTAATTTAGATAATTAACAGAAAAAACATCTTAATGGTTATTGTGGTTACAATTTTAAGACCAGGTGCAATAATGGTTTAACTTGACTTAAAAATGATTATATAAAGAAAATAACCACATAGTTAAAAAATTCATAGATGTTAATAAAAAAATAATATAACTTGTATGATCCCTAATTAGTTTACAATATAGAGGCATTTGACTGACTGCATAGCACATTAAAATATACAAATGCGTTGAGCATTACTAAAGTAGAAATAAACCATAACAAAGAAGAACATAAAGCAATATTAGAGTATACAAACTTTATGCAGTAAACTATAAAGCATTAGTAAAACAAAATAAAAGATAACACAATAGCAAGAAAAGCAATTAGGTATTAGTAAAGAAAAAAAAATAAATAACTGAATCGACCATAAAGCATTCGATTAAGTTATTATTAGATTAGTAAAGCAGAAAACAATTATAGCACAAAAGAAGATTGATAATAATATCGTTGTAAATGAATAATTATAAACAAATGTTCTGCAATTTATAAAATTTTCATTCTTCAAAAGATATTTTTTTCAAGAAGTGTATTTCAATTAAAGAAAAAAGTAGGAGTAAGAAAAGAATATAAGAAAACAATTGAAAGAAGTAATAACATAATAAATAAAACAATGACCGTGAAGATCCGAGTGTAAAATTAGAATTTATTTTAAGAAGATGTCGTGCTGTGGAAGTGGGGGGTAATTAGAGAACGCGGCGCGAGAGGGCGACGGGCTGTCTGCTCGGCCACACAGACAAATGCACTTTGGAAATTCAATGAGTATAATAAACAATAGAATACAATTAAAGAGTTTAAAGATGACAAATGCAGTCATCTTAATTTTATAGTAATAAATAATAGATAATACCAGGTCAAAAGATTAATGAGTTAGATAGTATAAATTGATTTTAATCTCATAATTTGAAGCTGGTATTAAACATTTAAAATTACACTAACGTAAGCAAAATTTAAACCTAAGCTACTTATTACATTTAGAAAATAGCTTATATTTAGAAATAAGATGAACATCTAAGCCAAAAGCCTATTATAGAACAAAGATAAAGAAAAAAAAACAAATATAGGTTAGTGAGAAAAGCAAATTTTTGAACTTAGCTCCTACGGTCATTTATACAAGACCATAGAGAATTCTAAAGTACGCTAATTTCTTTCACCAGTTTAAAAAACTGCTCTTTCTCTAGATTTCTTATGTTTTTTACGAAAAGTAGAAAATTATTTTTACCTTTTATTGGCTGCAATTAAAACTAAAAACTATTAACTATCAAATCGTGAACTATAAAAATAGAAAAACATTGAAGTTAAAAATATTACAAAATCAACAAAAAAGTGGCAGCGTGTTTTTAAAGGTAAAGTTTTTACTTCTTGAATAAATGAACTGTAAATTAGTTTGCTACAGAACAAAGGGCGAAAACTACATTAAAATAAAAGAACAATTTTAAATTTCAATTATCACATATCTTGGTAATATTTGATAAAATCGTGGGTTACCTACAAAATAATAAATTTATTTACGTAATTTGACAAAAAAAAACTATAATAATTTGCAGTATCGTTAAAAAGGCGTTAAGTAATTAATAAATATGTTATTGGATTCAAAACTGTAAAAAGGTATTGTTTCAAGTTTTGAACAACATTTAAAAAGGTCAAATTAAGCACGACAAAATAAAACTTGAAAAATAAGAACGGAACTGCAAGAAGTTTAGAAAGATATTAAATGACTATAATTAGTAAGTAGTTGAATACAGGTATTAAGAAATAGATGTAAAAGGGAATAATTGGAATTAAAACATATTAGTAAGTCAATTAGTAAATAGAGCAAATTAATCAACGACACGCGGCTTATGAAAACAGATATGGACATAAAAAGAAGCAAAATGGACGCAGAGCTGGACACCAAAATTATTGTATCAGCGCAAATAATGTGAAAACAAAAAAGAAGGAAATAAGAAGAAGAGAAAATATTGACACAAAAATTAAACATTGTTAAAAACATCAAAGATAGAGATAAAATCGTATAAGATAAAAATTAATTTAGGGATACTGATCAAATTAAATAAATACAAATAAAATAATACTTTAGATTTATATTGAAGTCATTAAAAAACGTTATACAACGTTGCTTCTAAATAGCATACTTTTTTAAGTTATGACACATGTCAATTTTAACAATGATATAATAACGGATAAATAGTAGAATAAATGTCAGAAAAGTGAAACGGAGAATAAAGAATTGTTACAGAATAATAAACAGAGTTGCGTTTTAAAGAGGGAACGAAATAATATGTGATACTACAAAATAGTTTTTTTAAGGGGGTTCTCGAAAAAAATTGTATAATATGCATGACTTAATTTGTATTCAAAAGTTTTTTTTATTTTAACTAAAATAGGGAGGACAATTTATTGTCTTGGTTATTCTACATTTCAATAGAATTCATAAAAAGAATTAAACAATATATTTTCGATAAACAATAGATTTATAAGTAAGATAGGGGGAGTGCAGGGGTCAGAGGTCAGTTAGACATGGCGTCACCCCAACAATGTAACGCTAATTGTTCATATATCATGTTTTCCATGGTTAATTCCTTTTTGTTTCGTTTACGGGCGCACACGCCCTTCTCGTGTTAATTACGGACTTGTTTACGGTGGGGTGAACATATTATTGAAGGGTTAAAGGTATATAGAGGAAGCAGGTCAACTCGATGCACCTGTTTTTTCAATGATATTACAAACCTAATTACAACGACGAGTATGCCCAATTATAAATAACCTTATAAAAAAAGAAACATACAAATTAGTGATAAACAAAACATAAACAAACAAAGACAGATAGCGATAAAATTAATACAAATAGACAAACTGGAATGCTATTTGTTATGTCATCAAACCTAAAATAGCAAACTGGAATGCTATTTTTTACGCCATCAAACCTTAAATAGCTAACGTAAATTAAAATAATTCACCCCTACCTACAAACAATGTTCCTAAAAAATTCCTTAAAATAAAAATTGCCAAATATTTCTATAAATGATTTATAATTAAAAAAATAGATACATACTTGAAGCAAAGGACTAATATTTAGAGTATGTAATGTAAATTATTTAATCAAATAGCATAGTAAAAAGTATTCTATAGAAAGTATAATGTAAGCGATAAAACAATAGGAGTAAAATAAGTTAAAACAAAATAATAAATCAAGCAAATCAAGAAAGACTTAAAACAAAAGACAAAAGGAATTTTAATTAGTAACGGATAACAAGAAGACATCAATCAAATCGATAAGTAACAGATCGGAAAACAAGAACGTACGAAGTATAAGGAGTGATAAACAAAAACAATACTGCGTACAAAATCATCTATCAACTTATTGAAATTAACATTTTAATACTAACAATGTTTCAGGTGTCTTACAACACAACGTTTTATGCACGACATCTACAGGGTGGTTCAAATTTAAACAACCTGGCTAAAAAACGCCAAGGACAAAGCGTAGGCATGTAGGGGACCCGTGTGTAGGTTTAACTTTTTAATTATAAATAAAAGATTATCCTGTTAAATAAATAAATCCGTCTTGAAATAATTACTATAAAGAAATCTTTTAAAAATTATTCAAGGATTAAAAAAATTGCAAAAAAACTTTATAAAAAGGAAAGATGAAACAATTAACTTTATAAAAATAATAATTTGGAAGTACATTTATAAACTTATACATTTAAATTAAAGAAAAAAGAAGTATGATTCAAAAAATTGAATTTTTTAAATCATGTGAAAATATACTATTAAAAATCTGAATTAAAAAAAAATAATATTGAAGCAAACAAAAATTAAAGATAAATAGTATACAAACAGAACAAAAGGAATAAAGAGGCAAACACAATACCCTAATAAGATAAGATAATAAATTTCAAAGTCCTAAGAGAATATGTGGTAACGATGGTGATATAATGGAATAACGATGTAAGCATACTGGTCTATTTTATGCCACACTTGAATGTGCCACATGTTACCGCAACGCAAGGGGAAAGACAAGTGCCAACAACTGTTATATGTAGTAACAAGTGCACTTTTTATGGCTAGGGTGAGAACTTTCCCGTTACTTAAGACTTCCGTATGAACTTATGATAAAAATATATTGTAAAAGTACAAATTTTAAATTATTAAATTTTTAAAATGCGTATAATTAATCCCACATTAAATAATAATCATAACATTTTAAAATTTATTAACACAACAAACATTTAAATTTGCTTCAACCCAAATAAACTTTTAAATTATGCAAAAATCACATTAAACTGAGATTTATTAAAATAAATTAATAAATAATTCATTAATATATCATATCTCATCAAGTTTTAAATATATTCATTCTTTTGGTTATTTTTACTCTCACTTTTATACTAAAAAAAATCTTTTGTCTTCCAAAAATAATCCAATAATTATTTAACGCATAATTTCATAATGAAAACATTAGTAATAAACGTTAAGATACTTTTGTCTTACATATTAAAATTAGTGAGAAAATATTTTTTAATAATAAAAGCCTACAAAAAAATATGTGAGACTTTCGTTATAAAACATAAGTTCCTCTTATTGTGTTCTTTAATATGACTTGCGTAATATCCGTGAATTAATTTATTATATTTTTTAATTAAATAAAAATTCAAGAAATAACGGCCACGCATAATATTTAAAAAGTTTTTATTAAAAAAAACAATAATTTTAATTATTTTAAAAACTTTTTTTTATCACATTGCTTAGTACAATAATTTATAATGTACAAAGATTTTTTATTAATTACATATTAATAACTAAAATTGTTGCATAAATAAACAAATTAATTGAAAATAAAAAATGTAACTAATGACTTGAATTTAAAATAATTATTTAGGCGCCTAAAAAAATTAACAGAAGCGTTAACTTTTACTTTTTAATCATATATTATACCAGGGATGTTTTGACGCCCCTTTAAAATTTGGCAGAAACATTTTGTGAGAAGGAAATATGGCTAAATGCCTAATGATGATGTTACGATTTGTGTCTGAATATTTCTTGTTAAATACCTAGTTAGAAGGGCAGTATTATGTCTAGCGTTTATAATAGTAAATACTGAATGATAAGCGAGTGATTTATTTTTGAACATATGATGCAATTAGTTTTACTCATTAAAATTAAATATGGCCAAAAAATATTGGTTTTTTATGTAACTGTACCAATAAGTACTGTGCCAACTATAACATAATGTAAGATAACATAAAAATAAAAAAAATCGAATTATATGCAGATGATTTATTAGCATTAATTTAACTAAATTTAACTATTATTTTTAGCACAAATATTTTACTTATATATATATATTATATATATATATATATATATATATATATATATATATATATATATATATATATAGTGTGTGTGTGTGTGTGTACTTTACGCTCTTAGAGAAATTTAGACATTTTAAAACCATAGAATTTACAACGTAAATAACATTGGAACATTTATTAACTAAGAGACAGTTTTCTGTATAATATAAGATTTATACAATAAAACATATCTTTTTTTAAAAAAAAGATATTTGTGTTGTTACATATATGTATGTAACAACACAAATTGAAAGGAAGCTGGAACATAGATAAAGATATCATGGGGTCTAACTAGGAGAACATATATGCAGAATATAAAACGATATGCACCATGTAAAATAATAAAAAGAAAAGACATAATATACATAGGCGATACATGATATAATAACATACATTTTTAAAACTATAGCTAAAAGTAACTGAATAAATTGAACAATAAATGAACAAATAGTTAATGACATATATACTCGTATTTATATGAAACTAAAAAAAGACGATTGACTAACTATTTTCTATTTTAAAATTTTTTTAAATACAAAAAAAAGTAAAAAAGATTTAAATAACCCTCTTGAAAAAAGTCATTCTGAGATCATCTGGGGTTCTTCAGTCTAGGAGACAAAGCAAGATTTTAAAATACCTTAGATTTTTGAAAACAGAGACGAACATAATCAACACACTAAGACGATGTACAATACCTAGATGATAATACTTATATTGGGAATTGAAGAAACAAAACAAATAAATATAAGAATACAAATAAATGAAATAAATAAAAGTAAAACAGATAAAGAAGTCATAAATGAAATAGCATTTAAAATTTTTAAAAACAATGAAACAAACGCTAAAAGTATGATGTATAATATTTTTTTCTAGCATACCAAAAGAGATGTAAACAAATATATAAATAGACCAAAATGATAAAAAACTTAATGAAGATAAATAAAGAGACTAAAGAATAAATCAATAATTGGAAACATAAATAAACGCTTATAAGGTGAAAGAAAGAAAAACTTACGAAAATTCCATAGACACTAGGTCAACAGAACCTATAAATTTCCCTACAACTTCTAAATCTTTATTAACGTTATTTATAATTAAAATAAGGTTAAAAATGGAGGGAAATAATAAATCAACCTTTACCAAAAAAATAAATTAAATAAAAGAACAAATAAATTATACTAAAGAAAAACAAGACAATAATAGAATAGTGAGATGTGATAAAAATAGGCTTAAAGGTCAATAGCAGAGCATTAGAAATGAAGAGTATATTAATATAGTTTTTATCAGTTTGTAGATTAAAATATATATTTTTACTTATAAAAAGAGATATCTGAAAGCTGTAAGAGAACTGCTTATTGTGCAGTTTTAATCACAAATTAAAGTAAAACAGTCACTTGAAGTCATTAGCTTATCTTAATTCCATCCCCTAAGTATTAAGAGAATAGTATATTGTTACATTTGTTATATGTTTTGTATCTCTATACTAAGTAATACATTTATAAACTTTAAAAGCTAAGTTCTTAGGCAACTGAAGGTAAAATTAGTTTCGTTTATTTTAATTTAATACTAATTCGTAAATCTCTCATTAGTTTGAATGATGTAATACAAAATGAAGCTGCACTTTGACTGAAGGTTAAATTCATTTGATATTGAAGAGGACGAAAGTAGCAATTAATCAAAGAGATTCCACAGAGATCACATTCATAGCAAGTGAACTTAAAGCTTTTAATTAATATAAGTAAAAGTTAATTTCTTGAACTCATTTAAGAGTAAAATTGACACAATTAGTTGTGACATTTTCAATCAAAAAGTGGAACAACTGTCAAGGACAAAAAGTTAAAATAGAAAACACTTAAGACTTAAAGAAATAGAGAATTATAAAACATCAAATAATATAAGAAGGTAAACATGTAATCAATTAAAAAAAGTGAAGTATACAAAAAACTAAAAGAACAACAATATAAAGTGTAAAAGTAAAAGAGCAAATAAAAATTATAAAAAGATTAAGTATAATAATACAATAAAATAGGTAGGTAATAAGAAGGATAAATAAAAAGATGAGGAGGAAGTTTGTATTTTAAGATTAACTAACTTATTGATTATACAAAGGATTAAATGAAAACCCAACTGTTATATAGAGTAGTAAGGCATGTAAGAGTGTGAAAAAGAAACATTATAAATGATAAGGGTAATAAAGTATGTATGGAACACATGGGGCAAGAAAATGGATTGCGCTCCCTAGGGGGGTTACAACCCGTCCGGGGGATCCCGGGGAGATGTGAAAGTACCACGTGCTAAGCCACACTACAATTAATTTCGCTAGTGAGTCAGTCCATCATATTTTTTTTGTTTTTTATAACAAAGAACGCCCTCATAAAGGACCCAGTTTTTTAGGGACCCCACTCATAGACTTATCAACATCTGTAAATACTTCTAAGTATAAAAATAGACATTTCTTTCGGACATTACAGTAACATACGAGGTTAAAATATGGGTCAAAATTAAACATGCGCAAAATACATACTAAAAAAATTATGGGGTCTGCCAAATTTTTTTAAGGCCTACGAGAAAAAAAAAGAGTTTTATTCATGACTCTTGAACCAGACAGACGGATGAGCTGAATTATTCTAAATGCGTTTCTTCTAGTAAAGAGGTCTATTTTAGAAGCATGAATGTCAACACATATTGTAAGAGCATCAATCACTTAAAGACAATGTTATTTCGAACAAATGCAGGGATAATGTGTTGCTAATTTTCGAAAAACTAAATCCATACAAACTTGTTCAGGGTTGGTTGAGTGAACAATAGAGCAAAAATGTGATATTGGGTAATTTTGTCGTTTACAGATCAGCTAAAAAAATAATTTACGCTGAAGTCAATAAAATACTAAAAACACAGTCAAAGTTTTTTCGTACTGATAGATAAAAAAGAAATAGATAAGCAAAATATTAGAAAAGAACAAATGAAAAGATCTGTTTCATCCTCAGACAAACTCAGCAAACACAACAAGAACAAACTGACAGAATTTTGCATTAAATTATAAATAAAAAATTAATCGCGGTACCATGAATACTAGCACTAACATTGTTTGTGTACTACCATTTAAAATTTTATAACACCTGGGTTTTTTAGGTAGTTTAGATAATTTGTCTTTTATTGCAGGGTTATCATTTCTGAGTTAAATATAAATGTGCCAGATGGAGATTTCATGTTCTATTACACCCTGATTTTTATTGATATCTGTTGGTCTTTATTATTACACTCTGTGTTTTGGATCTAAATATCAACTTCCAAGCCAAGTATACATTTTATAAATACTTAAAAAATAAAAATTAAAACGGTAATACTTACAGGCCACGTAAAATCGAAGGGCATGCTGATAGGATTCTTATAGCCATTAACTGGCGGCCCATCGGGAGAGAGGCTGATGTTATCGTGACCCAGGACTGGTGTTAAAAACTGACCGAACGTACAAGGCGAGTGGGTGTCTAACTGGGCCTGGTACTGTTTCAAACAGGCTCTGAACCTAGTGGCACAGGGAGACGAGCAAGAAGCTTGCCCCCCTGACGACTGCCTCGGACCCTCGCAGCACCTGCCCTCCCAGTCTCGACTTTCAGGGTTCGCGAACGACACAAGTCGCAGCTCGAACACACCGCTGCACCTCCCGCTCTGTAAACAAAAAACACTTTTATTAGCAAAAACAATAAAAAGGTCTATTACTTTTGACTTAAAACTGTACTTATTATAAAGGTCATTTCAAGAAATAATTTTTACTAGAGGAATAACCGAGAGAATAATAAATTTCATTGTTTCTAATAATTATATTTATTTTAGGAAATATATTATTAAAAGCAGGCATAGTAAAAAGAAAATTAAAATAACGTAAAAAATAATAAAGTCATGAATTATTCAACAACAATAAACAAACAATTAAATAAACTTCAACACTTTATTGCAAACAAACTCTAGAAACTTGGTACAGACTTAAATTAAAAATTTACACAAAATTAAGAGCAAATTACGAACGTGAGAAGGTATCAGTTAAAAAGGAAAACCTGTTCTTTGAAAAATTTAGGTCAGAAAAATAAAAACTAAAGATTCTTGGCATAACATCTAGACTTAAGTAAGTGACGTACTTAGATAATTTATAAATACACCCTATGGGAACAAACATGTAATTGGAGGTTGAGTTTAAAAATATTTAAAAAGCGTACAATTACTGCGATAGTTTATTTAAATATTTTAACTGAAAGACGATCAACAAAATTATTAATATGCAAATAGAAAATTAAAAACTGAGAAATGTTAAGGATGATTATAAAGAATAAGTGAAATAAATTAAAAAAACTAACAAATAATTAAATTAACAAATAATTATAATTTTTAAAATAAAATACAACGTAATTTTATAACACTATTATTTGTCATAAGCCAAAATGGGCCAATAAATTATTCGCATCATTATGAAAAGAAATGACAATAACTATTAGCAGAGAAACTTAAAGTCTACATTTCGTGAGATATAATAAAAACTGTCCCTCGTATGTTTTCGTCACCTCATAAATACGCTAGGAGCTAAAATGATAATAGACACACACATACTCATACAAAAACTCAGAATTACTTAAAATAGCTAATTCTGACAATTCAGGTAAAACTTGGGTTTGCGACGTAAAGTGCAAACAATACTTTCCCAATATACTGAAGTATAAATTAAGAAAAGCAATCATGTTAATATACAAATGTTATGAATGACTATAAAACTAAAAACAGAATTTATCAGGAATACGCAAAAACATATGTCGGCAGGAAATTCCTGGAGATAACAAAGCGCCGCTTTATCCGCCAACTTTGATATTTTAATTGTATGCTAAAACAATTTTTTTAATTTAAAACTCAATTAAGCATAATTAAGACAGTGATGTGTTAATAACTTAAATAGATATAATGTGCACTTAACAAGACGAGACAGTAATTACTATTAAATGTCATGTTATAATCAAATAAAAAAGGAAGAAGAATTAAAAGGAATGTTTTTTTTTAAGTTTTGTACTTTTAGTTATTTTCTTTATTTTCAGTTGTTTTTTTGTCTTAAAAACAGTAAATTAATTTGTTTTTTCATTCGAACAAAAACACGAAAAAAGTTGTAATTTAAACGACAATTTAAGAATTATAATAATTGAAGTATCAAAACGTTTAACAGGAAAAAATATATGAGAACAAAACCAAAGACACAAAAAGGAATAAACAATGGAATCAAAAGAAAAATGACATCAACATCAAAGTTTTATTACATAAGCCGAACTTGAAAATAATAAAAACAGTTCTACACTGTCAACCGTGTAAGTAAGTATTTTTTAAAAGAATCACATTTATTTTTTTTTCAGCAATTAGAGTCAAAATTATTGAAATAGGTAATTACTATCAGTAAGATAAGTACATAGAGATGACAGTGACTTCATAAGGTGAGCGGTAGCAGTACAAAGAATACAATATTAGAAGAATTTGTTGTTTGCAGATAAATTTTAGTATAGAATAAATATTTCGTTTTACTGTGAGTTGTCAGTAGTATATTTTGTACAGTACTATGCGTATAATATCACTGTACTTACAGTATCTCTATGCTAACAGTATACTAATTAATTTCACCTACTTTATCAGGCATTATTTTTTTAAAGACCCAGAAGGTCTCTGTTCTAATTTCTTTTGTGTATATTACTTCATATTTCATCTCTAATTTTTCATTTTAAGTCTATTAGTAAAATTTAATAGAACAATTTAGAAATCTTGATTAGACTTTAAATCACATTAGTCTTACAGATTACCGAGTAAGCAATAAATTAAATTAATATAAATTATTGATATCAATGCAATAAAATCAAACTTAGAGGTATAAAAATTAATCAACAGTATCGAATTAATCTTAGGAAAAATGATAACTAATGAATATTTCTACATTCATAGCTCGCAGTACACAAAAGCAGTGCGTGAGAAATTTAGTTTTTGCTGATTCAGTAAAGAAAATTTGAAGCTAGTTAAAATGTAATATGAGATAGCTGAAAATAATTTAATATCGAAAAAGATTGAGTAAAAGGTCAATAGAACAGGATCAATGACTTAAAAGGTTGTTCACTCTGTTTTCGGCTGCATATAATTATCAAGCAGGAAAACAAAGTATACAAGGATGACAATTGGTTTATTTAGCCAATCAACTTTCCTGCCGTAAGTGGTTAAAACGTAAAAAATATAACGTCATTATAATTTAATATGACGGTAATAGATATGAAGCACCGAAAAGTTGGCAAATCATTTCACGTAGCATTATTGGGTCCAAAGCAGTCCAAAGAGGACTTAGTAACAACTTAAATTGTTTGACTGGTAGCCTTGTCACGTGATTTACTAAATTTTGCCTTACTGGCAATGCTATTAAGGTAAGAAATTAACAGGGTATGTTTTACCGGAACTCAAGAGAAAAGAAAAAAAATTGAAGAGGATAAATTAAAAAATAATTGCAGAGAAAAGAATTCAAAACTCATCAGTTTAGCAAACTGATGAGAACTGATAACATTCTAGTCAAGCATAGTAAATATAATGCTTGATATAAACATGAGAATAATTTATTTATGCATTAAACTTGTTATCTGTGCTTAAGCCACAAATTTGAATCAATTAATTATTGATAACAATAACATCAAGGAGAAACTAAACACATAAATCGACGTTAAACAGAAAGAAATGTTTTCTATGGAAAGAAATGAAAGACTATAATTGTAAAACAGGGAAAAGTGTTAATGTCAAGGAAAATGAAAGTCATGTTGTGACCTTGACGCATGATTTCTTATGACGAACCGTCTGGAATACATGCACGGTATGTTATGTTGGTCTGATATAAATATAACATGAGAGGGTTGACAACAGACTTCCCTACACTCAACATAACATTTACAATTCTCTTAACAAAAGAAACTAAAATAAAAACAAACATAACTAAAAACGTTTGATAAGTAATTAAAAACAGAAAATAAATGAAGTAAGTGTAATACGGTAAGAAAAATATCATTAATCATAAAAAACTAAAACAAATCTCACACGATTTTTCAGATAATTAAAAATATTAAAAATATAAACATTACACGTATAGGTGAAACATGGGTTCTAAATTATAAGGTTTACAAAAATAAAATTAGGACCACAAAAATTGTGAGATGATAGTTCTAAGCATTGATGAATTACTTTTAACAACAACTGACCTATGGTAATTTCTTACTTTATAAGTTAATCTATGCTTGTAAGCAAGCATTCGTTAAATAAGTCTACCAAATGTTTTGTAAACAATCAGCAATTAAATAAGTTTACATTCTATAAAAATGGTAAAATTAAACACATCAATTACTGAACTTGATTTGTTATATAAATACACCATTTTAAATTTAAATACACCATATAAATGTACCATTTTAAATACATAATTTTAAAGAAAAACAAGAACATTGTGAAAATACTTAATTATAATGAAAAAAATAGTAAAAAAAAAAGAATTTAGCAGTAAAGACAAGATTTGGTGGGATACAAGATATCAGATAGTGCAAAGAACATTAATACCAACAACTTAACCACCTTTTTCTAATAAAAATTCAACTAACTTTAACAAAACCAAAGTTAAAATGTACCGGCTGTCCACTATTTCGGATCTTCAGATAATAAATTACAGTGTCCCAAGTATGGACAGAATAATAGATAACATTAGATCATAAAGTATAAAAAATTTAATGATAGATTAAAATGACTAAATAGATTAATCTATCTTTAAATAGATACACTATCTAAATACTTACAACTCAGTAGTAAAGACTGATAAAACATAAATAATAAAACAAAAAAATAATACGTGAATATTTTACGATTGTAATCTAATTGCTTAAATGATTATTCATTAATATTAGAAAACACGCAACAGAATAAAATAAATTCCTATCAAGAAAATAATTAAAATAAAAAATATTTATAAATATTATTTACATTAAAGACATAATTAATAATTTTACAGTACTAAGTCGAGTTAAAACTTCAATTTTGCAAATGATTTTTTAAATAAATGTGAGCTCCAGATAAACTTATTTCGCTAAGTTGCAAATAAGATTATTTTTAATTTTTTCATATAAAAAAATTCCGGTTTTAAAAAGGAGACAGGTTCGAAACTGGTTTGGGATGGAAAAAATTAAGATCACACGAAATGAGAATTAACTGTTTATTTTCTGTTTATTATTATAAAATAAGAAAATATTTTACAAGTTTGCATGTCTAACAGATATGAAATTATATTATTCTTGTCAAACTGTGAAAAAGTTAAGCTTTCAAATATAATTTGTTAAAAATTGGCACTTAAATAAATAGAATACAATTTTTTAAAAACCTAATTTTAAAGGAGCAAGTAGCTTTTAATATTTCAAATAAGAAGTCCTGTTATGATGAAAACGACTTCAAATATACACATAAAACTAAATAATCAATTGGAAATTCGAACCATGAAAAAGAATTGATTAAACAGACCAATTAGGTTAGGACGAGATAAATGCAAAATGGTCATATTAAAATTTTCCTATGCAGACCAAGAGATATGCATTATTTTGAGAAAAATACATATATAGTACAAACGTGTTTGTTCGTCAGACAAAGCGACACTGTTCTAAACTTCATGAAATCGTAACTGAAGTAGGCGCGCTAAAATTAAGAACAAAAGAAAAGTCAATTTCTCAGTGAATGATAAGAATGCTGGAGATTTGAACAAAACGAGGGGGTGATATGAGAGAGCTACGTGGTTGGTTGATAGTATTGTAGCCTTGTATCGATATCAGACCAATAGAAAACACCCTTCTGACTTTCCAATAAAACCGTTCACCTAGTCTCCCATATATCTCATATAAAGAATAAAACTCATCACTAATACTATAAAGCGAAACATGAAGTCAAGCGATATTAAACACAAAAAAAATTGGGCAAGGGAAACAATTTTACATTTACCATAAAAAACATAACAACATAGTAAAACTATTAAACTATAAGTAAAAAAACTATTAAAAATAAGCAATTAAACTAATTCAAAAATAATTTTAGAAAATCTTTTCTACGAACGAAAGAAGAGACAGGAACATAACCTGAATATAAAAAGAAAACAGAAAAATGCAAGACTGCAAATAAAAATTAACAAATATAAAGATCTAGTAAAAATAAACCCCTTTTTTGGGCAAAAAAATAAATAACAAAAACAAATATAAATAAGGTAACAAAATAAAAAACAGAATTAGAAAAAATCAATAATAAAAGACTAAAATTATTCAGCTATTTTAAGTCAATCAATTTGCAATAAATAATGAAAAAATTATGTGTACTAAAGAAAACCAGCAATTCCAAAAAAATCTTTAATTATAGGCCATCAAAGATCTAAAATTCTTATAAAAAGAGCTAAAAATTATGACAACAGAAATAGTTATTAAAATAGAGAAATATTACAGTCGTAAAAATAATAGACACTACAATAATCATTACTTTAAAACACACAGGAAGTGAAGCCAAGTGAAAATAGTCCCAAGTTTATCAAGATTCATATCAAAGAAAAAATAATAAAACTACTTGAAAATATAGAACCCACCAAAATATGACCTAATTTAATGAGAACCTAAAATCTTAATGACATTAAAACAAGTAAAAGGTATTAAACTATTAAAAACAATAAAAAACAGATAAAAATATTTGTAACTAATTGTAACAAAATGATATCTTATAGAAAGTAAAAACCAACAATGAAGCAGAGTAAAGTAAAAGGTACAACATATTTTAAAAGGAAGTTAAATTTAATCTTATCTTATGATATAGAAGGAATATTATGCATTATAAACTGTATCATAAAACAAGTACAAGTTAGATATGTAATACAAGATAAACTAATTAAAACACACTAAAGAACTGTAATAGAAACCACATACTACCTAGCCTATAATTTTATCTAGAACCAAGATTCAAAGAAAGGATCTTACTTACAACTCTGATTTCATATAAAATAACAATATCTAACACTAATTTATAAATTCTATCTTTTGTAACTGTTAATGCTCTGTTTTTACTCTTGCTCTGTTTACACGTTTATACTAAATAATATTAATCACTAAAATAGTTAATAGACCCATTTTTGTATCAAAAATAAATCCAATTTATAACTTAAAAGTAAAACAAGTGTTTGTAACAGCAAAAATAATGACAAAAAATAATAAATTTTAATCACTAGATGAAAAGAAATTAAAGGAATTTTCACAAAAAAAAAAAAAAAAAAAAACAGTTAAAGACTATTATTAGAAGGTATATAAACTTAAAACAAACGAAAGATTTTATAAGATAAAACACTATTTTTAGTTAAATATTTTTGATAATGGTTGTTATTTTACTAACTGCATTGTAGCAATTAGTTTCCGTTATTTGTTGTTAAAAAAATTAAAAAAATATGATTAAAGCAAAATTAAAAATTGACGACAAAGAAAATTTATAAAATAAAAACTAGGTGAGTAAAAGAGAAGACAATAACAACGCACAAAATAAAACAAATTCAAAATAATAAAATAAAAAGAGACAGGGGATATAAGAATTAATAAAATAAAACTAAAATAAGATGGATGAGGTATTTAAGATAATAAGACAAACTAAAACAAAAAGGAATAAATAAAAAAGATCAAAAATCTTTTAAAAAATATATAACTTGTCATAAAAAGGATTTCGATATCAGATTAAAATCTTTCAGGTCCTCAAAAAAAGGATTGCAACGGAAAAAAACATGATGAATTGAAATATAAATAAAGAGTTACAAGAAGGAAAGGGATTTTTTAAAAACTGTGTTGAATTTATAATAAGGAGACATGAAAGACATGAGTCTGAGAGAGACCTAATCTTATTAGCAAAAGGCCGTATAGGTAGCCTGGGAAAATGACTACGGCAAGACACTGACAATAGATAGTCTTCCCTCTGCTACCTCAACTGCAGATGCTACTTTATACCTGCCATAGACGACAATACACAACATTCAACAGTCTTCACGTCCAAGTTTTTACACTCCTCTAACCCAATAGTGATTCTTATTTTAAAAAATGACACTTAAAAGTGATAAATATCAATCATCATCACAATAATATTTATTAATAAATCACTATTCATAGAGATATATACGTCTGATTTAAACGTAATATATATTTTTAAGTCCATACTAATAAACATAAGTTTATAGTTTTTTTGGGCTAAAAAAGAAGCCCAATAACCTAAAAAACTACCTATTGATTTTATTTTAGCTAATTGGTTAATTCTTATCAGGAAATTACGCTTTTAAGGCTATTGAAGTATTTAATATTATTAACTATCAGCAAGATGAAATTTTATTTTATTTTACCTATTAACAAGTGGTATTATCTATCGATGATAGCTATTATAAAACCTTAACAATAGTTAACGTCAATCTCAAAAATCGGACTAGAAAAATAATACAACGTACCATTATATACTAGTATAGTATACAATATACTAAGAAATTATAAGAATGAAACTAAAATGAAATTAAAACTAATATTTAGGTAAACGGATACTTTTAAGTAATAAAGAATCAGCAAGACAAGCGAGGAAATAATAGTATTAAAAAGCAATATGATAAATATACTTTAAAAATAATAAAAAGCAAAACCTTAAAATAATGAAATTTGTCTGAATTATTTTTTACATCAAAATATTTTGCATCATTCACTAAAAGTTCAACAAGAAACTTATGAATCAAGATAACGAGATGCCGAAAAAAGTGAGCAAAAAAAGAACAGGGCAGTATAGATTACTAATTTATTCTAAAGTAAACTTTTTGTGAGCCCCCTGTAGATTAGAATAGAGATAAATATATCAATGGAAAATTAAAAATATACATATTTTAATTCAGGCAGGATTTCTTGTTTGACATATTTTTTATTAGATATAAATCAACTAACAAAGAATACCAGACAAAAGGGACATATAATTTAATAATCTGGATTTTTACATTTCTATTCATGAAAAATATGCCAAGTAAGAAGTATAAAAAGGATAATTAAAAAAACAATCAAATAAGAATAAAATAACAGTTAAAAAATGTATATTATATGTAAAATAATTCATTTGAAGTTAAAATTGTCTCAAAATATCTTTGAATAATTTTCCAGAATTTAATTTTGCTGGAATAAATATAATCTGGAATTTTATCATTGGTACTCAAAGACTTAAACTAATAAAATATAAATAAACTTGTTTTAAAAGTGTAAGGAATGAACCTTGCTACATGTCTTTGAAAAAGTGTAAAATTATGAAGTACTTAATAAAGTTTTTATTAACATTTTTTATGACTAATTATAATTTTATGGGTCAAAAAATTAATATCTAATGTTGTCTGTTTAACACAATAACCTAACAACTAACGCAGGAAGTTTGAAAACATTAAAAAATATAATTAATATGTAATTTTTGAGTTAAGAACATGAATGCATGCATTTAATTAAGTCTCACATTCGGGTGGATCCCGTTAGTTTTAACTTAAAATAAGTCAGTAGGATCAAAAGGAAATAAGAAATAGTTAACACATGACTTAACAGAATAACTAAGTTTTACTTGAAAATTATGTTTAAGGTACTCAACTCTTAAATTTCTTATAAAATACTTTAAATAAAAACTTATGTTAAATTAAAGAAAAATTTAATGTACTTCTTACAAAAAGGAGTACAAGACAAATGGAATCATGTTATTTTTTATGAAAGCTAAAATAAACAATGTCTTTTCATCTAAATAAAGTTCAGTTTTAGGGCTTTTGAAGCTACTCACAGATTAATACTTTGTTTTAGAATATGTTAATTGCTAATATATCCTTATTTAATTACAAAAAAATTTGTTCTAATTTTCAAAGAATAAATAAAATCTATAGTCAAAAAATATTCCAAATCCCTATAATAAACTTAGAAAATTATTTATCTCGAGAAAGTAATTTATTTAATTTATACAATTTATAAGCTCGATCCATTTTATAATTTTAATATTTATTTTTCGAAAATAATAATTTCTATAACACCTATAAATCGGAATTTAATCGGAAATAATTTAAAAAAAAAAGTAGTAGTTTTACATTATTTTAAATTTTTACGAACATGATGTTTGAAAATCGGATAATGGACTAAAGGTGGTTTTCTAAAATATTTATATCAAAAGAATAAGAAAATTACAACCAGCATTGTGTTGCATATTATAAACATAAGAAAGAAGGCAATTTCTTGAGTTTCAAAGTGCAACTGTCCTTAGCTACCAGGTGTTAGAGGTCCCTTCTGCAGACCTTCCAGGGAAGTTAAACCCAAGAAAACAACAGAAACTATCAACAGACAGAAGAAGAATCCCCCTTCAAAGGGACATCCCTGGTCATCTGCCAACTGCTCTATCTTTTAAGATATAATTTAAAATATAAAAAACTGATATTATTAATCGGGATAAAATATGATGGGGTTATTTATAGATATTTTCGGTTGTAGACTATTTTATTACTGGTCTATGTTTTTGTATCAAATGGAATTTTGAACTTTTCAAAACTACACCATTGATGTTATAGATTCTAAATTATAGATTATCTTAAATCAATATATTAAGAATATTAATCTACCCAGGTTGATTTTTGAAATCTCTTATGTAAGCAGATTTTATTAAAAAATATATTTCTGAAACCCGAATTTTTCCGACGGGCAAAAATAATTTAATATTTAAAAAACATTTAAATATTTAATAGTATTAATGAGAAATGAAAGCAATCAAATAAATAAATTAAATGATTTCTTTTGTTTATACTTATGACACTTCAATCAGGTTATAAACTTGATTACCTATTTCAATTGCTTTAAACTGAACTATTGAGATCAAAGAACAACAGAAAGTAAGTAATGACAAACGACATGTGAGACAGACAATCATGTTACTGAGAAGCAAAATATACAGCGAGAACATTACGAAGGTAATAATAAATATAAGGTAACGGTCGAAAGATAAAAGTGGAGGTAAACAAAAGGAATAGAGTTACTTGGAACGTATCAGTTAACATTTCACAACAATGTACCGAGTGTACCGTGAACTAACTAAAAACAGTAATCTAATATTTATATAAGAGAATTTTAGGAAATTATCAATGATAAATTTACTTTTATAAAATTCATGTTAACTATCTGAAAGGTTATGACGGGACATCAAAACTTTGTTTGTTTATAATGTTGATTTGAATTAAACTTACCTGAGTATAAAGAGATAAAGCGACGAAAACAGTAATCCCATACATGATGTTCATCGTGGGCACTGATTTATCCTTAATATTATTGGTAAATAAATAATTATAACATAGCTATGTCGGTGAAAATACACTTTAATATACCGGCGTTGGGCCGGTCAAACACTTCCACATTTAAACACACTAAAAATAAACACTCGTATCCTTTTATTAGCGAAACGTTAATAACACTTGGTTTGTGCCAGAGTTGTCGTAGGCACATACACCGAGTTCGAAATCGTACGAGCACATGCAACACAAGATATAAAGCGCGAGATGTATCAACAAGTATCGAGTACGAACCACCTCGAACGACGTTTGTAACCGAACTGAATACTCCCCCGGGGCAGACGGAGTAGGAGGCCGACAAGTAGCGCTCCTAGCGCTATCAACTCGAAACACTGTCACTACCACTCGCTATCGCAACCCCACTCTACAGCCGCACTATATTTCACTTAGCACCCTTAGTAACTACCCTTAGACTATCCGAATCTCTATTATTTAAGGGATGTGCCTTTTTCCTTATATTTATAAGTTCTGTATGTACAGATGTGGCATCCCCACCCCCGCAAATAACCTGAAACTAGGTTACACATTGCACTTACAGTAGATAAATTGACAATATGGCACTCATCTGCTCGTCACCTGTTGAAGGCTTATCCTGCCTGAACTATATGACTGTCGGACGGTCGCAGTGATACCGTTAGATACAAACATACGCGGGATTTAAAGAGACATGGTGATTTGCATCATAAATAACTCCCCTAATGTACCTGGCTATAAACAAATTGCACATGTTTGCTACACTTTATTATTATTAAAAATATTATTTAAATATAATAATAAGATGTAATAATAACCGGTAAGGTAGGAGATAAAAGCGAGCAACAATAGACTTCCTGTCTTTTTGTTAGTTTTCAACTGTTCGTTAATAAACGACCTGGCGAGATTTGTACATTTGATTAAACGTTCATAAAACGAACATAAAATACCCACTAATTTAAGGTGCTATTTACACACTTAGTAACTGTTATGTCCACATTACTGTCAGTTGCTTCAGTTCGATGAAACTTTATATTAATCTACTATCATAGGAGCATTGTAAGGTAAATACTGATTTACTCAATTGAAATTTATATTAATGTTTGAAACATCCAGTTGAAAGGCAGCAATTAGCTTACAACTTTGTTCATATATCAGCCAATTAAGTTAAAAATGGCAGCCAGCTTATTACATTTTACACCTCTAAGCGATGTGAATTTTTGATGCACACCTTTAGATTAGATGCGTAGCTAATAATATCATTTTAGAAATTTCAATTTTGGGAAGCACCTACACCTTTTTCATAGGTCTAATTGGGAATTAGTGAACAGAGTTATGCCATTTTAAGGACCAATATTGACTTAGCAAAAACTTTAGAAATTAACTTGAAATTTAACCGGATCCTGCTCACTCATATTTTGTACTACTGTATTTATCATCAAAGCATAAAACTCTTTGAGGATTTTTGACTTAGCTAGTTCGAATTATAAGTTATTGTTTTGTAATAATTTCTCAGAGCAATTTCGCACAGCGAAATTGCACGTTGCGTGTATATGAATCAGAGCAACTATATGATTATATACTACTATTTGCACTCCGTACTGACAAGGCCACAAGGTGAAATCATCAACACGTTTTATGCATGACTGTAAAATATGTGAGGTGTATTTATGCCTATTAAATTGGTACTATGATTCCCAATATTATAATTTTAACATTATTTACATATTCAAAAAAATCTTTGATCTCATATTGAGATCACCTCAACCTCTAGGTATAAGACCTAAAAAAATGAACTAGTTTTCTCCATACTAGCGTTCTTAGACAAAAATATGCAAGGAGCAAAATGTCCTGTGTTCATTGCTAGAACCCAAAAAGCTAAATAAAAGTATACCTTTTAATTATTTGTTTCGCAAAACTTTGTGTTGCAGGCGGAACCCGAAGTTAATTACATCACTAAAAAGAAGTACCCTTTACTCAAAAAAGTACCCTGTGTTTCATTAATGTATTTTTAATGGATCAAAATTTACGAGAGGAGACCTTTTGATCCACCCTGTATATTTATAGCATACTTTCAAATATTGCTTTTATTTACTTATAGATTTCTAGCAATTTAGCGAGTGTAGCTAGCATTAGGGGTTGTTAAAGCCTAGCAATCCATATTTTATTATTAAATTATTTATCAATTCTATGCCTAGCGAGCGGAGTAATTAACTTTATTTAACAGTTATAATTAACATATATTAATAACATAATTAATTAACATTAATTAACAGTTATTAATTAACTTTATCTGATGAATTCTTTTGATATGAGTTCTTGATACAAAGCATTACTAGTTTATTTTTTAGGACAACAAATACATTTGCGTTTCTATATTCACAACATATTCATACTTAAAGTAATCATACATAAGATTTTGGAGTTGTTTTATTTTCAATTATGTATTTTGCTAAGGTATAAATAATAATAATTTATTTAATAAATAATTGACAGAGTAATATACAATATAATCATACAAATGGCTCTAAAAGTTATTACATCTATTTACAATATTATTTTTTTTATAATTAAAATCTTGCTAGCCACATAAACTTAAGGTTTGTGCGTGGCAAATTTTAGGTTTCATTACTTTTCTGCTGGATCCACACTGGAATTTTTAAACATCTTAAAAGTAATAATAATAAAATAATAAGTAAATAGATATCCCAATCGACACGAATTACGATCTTTTATATCATGATTTCAATATTTATATTTATATGCCTTAATTAATATTTCCCAAGAACCCAATATGCAGGTATAGCAACCTTTTAATTAAAATATCTTAACTTACACTGTCTTTCTTACATTACTAATTATCTTAACACGATAAACACAAAATCTAATCAAACTTAACATCAATTTATTAAAACCTTATGAAATCGAAGAGAATCGTGTGATCTAATAACTATTATTATGTTTAATAAATATAAAACAAATACAGTCATTTAGTTTACAAAAGTTTTAATTTTAAATCTTTATTTAGATATTATTTAATTTTGATAAGTGTTAAACAAACATCTTTTTGTTTTTGATATTTATGTATTTATTTTTAATGCATTATTATTTAATTTATTTATTGATTTAAAAGATATATTAATGTTTATGATAATGATTTAATTTTTACTGTTCCTCATTTATTTCAAATCAATATAGAAAAGTTATTGTGTTTGCATAAAAATCCGAAACCGGAATTTTCACCTGAATTATCATAGAGATATTATTACTAGAGGGGCCCTGTAACGGAAATTTTAGTTTGAATTTTTAAGTTTAAAAATCCGCGGGATTTTTATGGAAATTCCTTAAAAATTTATTTTATTTTAATTTTGGATACTTTTGATTTGAATCTGGTTTATTTCTTTTCTATTGGTGTATATTTTATTTTGGTTGAATAGTTTCTTAATTTTATTTAATTTTGTTTTGTAGTAGAATATTGAGGAGGCTTTGATTTTTCACTTGCAACGGAGGTTAGGAAATTTTGGTGGTCCGCTTGTGGGCTTGTCCCTTTTTCTTTATTAATTTGAAAGTGGTTTAATTTGTTTTTGGTGCAAGAATTTAGTTTGGTTATGTGTTCAGGATAGTCTGCAAAAGTTGTATAGTCACCTTCAAATGAAGGTAAGATTCGTAATTTTATACTTTTAAGTCTATGTCATTCACCATGTTGCCGTAGCTCATTTTTCATGTTTTCTGATGGTTCCGTTCTTGATTTATTTTACAGGGTTCTAGTCTTGGCTAAGATGGCAGGTCTAGGCATGGTACTTGGTTCTAAATTTGATTAAAATGAGTAGAACGTATTTTAGTCAATCGTTCATCCCTTCTCCTCAACCAACCTCTTAAAAACTTTCTATGCGTTTAATTTAAGTTAGTTTTAAGTATTGCATAGCTTTATTTAAACCTAAGGTATGGATTGTATATTTTATGTCGCATTTCATGGTAGTAAAATAGAAATATATTTAACCTTCTTAACTGTGGTTATATTTATTAACCAGGTTATTATCTTCTCTTAACGATATGAATTATTACTCAGAATTAATTATTACTCAGAATTAATATTTTGTAATAGAAAATATTTTATAGAAGTTAAAAAAAAATACAGTTCCGATTTCATAAACTTCGAATGAAACGAGTTATTCTTTATTGAGTACTTAGTTTGTAAGAAACCTTACGTCATATTATTTTAAGTCATTTGGACTTCAATGAAGGCACCATAGGTTGGTTTTTTTCTACAGTAATCTAAAGAGAACCTGGCGCTCTATTTGTTATTTGAAAGGATTGAAACCATATTATTCTGAACTTAGATCTGAGACTAAGTTCTAACTTAAGCCCACCCTGCGGCCTGACTGAGTTGAGTATTTAAATAATATGTTATAGCCCTATAGGTTAAATTGTGAAACATCGAAAGTAACCTGACACCTTCGATTATAAATACATAATATAAATCAGTACAAAATTACAATAACTTATATATGGATAATGTTAAAAATACAAATCAAAACAAACAATGTGAGGGAAGCCAAATCAATGTATTTATTAAAACCTTCAAGTGTTTTGAAGACCTCAAAATTGTGTGCGTGGAATGTTATAACCGTTGCTCCCACGTTACTTATACCACCTAGTTGGAACTCGATACAAAAATAAATCTTTAAACTTTTATTTGAGCCATCCGGAAAATATTTTTTTATAACGTCATTAACCGGAAATAATGACTCAGCAAAAATTTATAAAACGCAGAAAAATGATTGGATCAAACTTGAGATTTGGCACGCATGTAGACATGTGTAAGACCAACATGTAAACCAAGTTTCATCTTATTATCTTAAAATAACATGTAAAGGTTAATTAAGTTATAAAAAAATGTAAAAGTCAAAAAATAATCCAATTATGTTGAAATTTGCTACAAGTATATCCCTTAACGTAATAAATCAGTTTACTGAGTCTCGTTTGAATACGGCAAGTATATCTACGGTTTTTGTTAGATCATAAACCTACATGGGTAACCGCTGGGAATAAATGAATGTATTTACTATCTCAGGACGAGCAAAACGAAGACATGCTGTAATACATTTGGTGATTTTCATATTCTAAGGACGAGCAAAGCGAGTCCGAAATAACGAGGATGAGCGTAGCGAATTCGATGTTTTGAGGAAAAGTTTTAAAATACCACGTACCCGATTTTTTTTATTATTTTCATTTTGTGAATAATTTTAGAATTTGATATACTACGGATTGATTATAACGGATTCAACAAACTGTCTTTGTAGTCGTAATTTCAACGTTGAGTTATGGAACGTAATATTTTAAGCTCCATTCATGTGAAATATTTATATATCGAAAATAATTTGGAAATGGATATTAAGAATTTTCGATGACTAATCACTATTGCAAATTTAAATTTAACATATCAAATGAGAATACTGGTTGTAATCGTAATATTCTAAAGTTTATGCCTTAAAATCTTTCCTAACACATACTATAAGAGATCATTAGGAACTTTCTCGACATCTATTTGCTATTGCGAGCAGCAATTGCAATTGAATTTCTATCTTTGGTGTATATGATACAGAACTTAATAATCTTAATCGGAATTATAAATAATATTAAGTATAAGGTCAGAATCGTAACCATTTCACATAGACCTTGAATGGATACATAAATTCTTTTCCATTAAGCATGCAAGAAGTACTTTACTCTAAATGAAATAACTCTAATTATGTGCAACCTTTAATATATTATGCCTATTAAATTGGTAATATAATTACCAATATTATAAAAATAATTTTAATATTATTTACATTTTCTAAAAAAATCTTTTAGTACCTGCAGATGACAGACCTGAAGGACCCTCATAGCAATCACTACCTTCACCTGCTCCAACTAATCACCACATACATTTAAATAATAAATGGAATCATAAATTTTCAACTTCTTCCTTGTAGCAAGATTTAAAGGGCCCTGATAAAGTCCCATATCTTCAGGTTAGGTCAAACCCTCACCTGTTTACATGTGGGTACACCTATGATTTGTATTCCAAATGTCCCGTGTTATTAAAAAAATTTCATAATTAACTAAGACCTAAGTATCTCGAAATACTTAAAACCTTTCTTGTCGTTAATACCTTTTTGATAATTACTATATTAACAATTTTATTAAGTTTTAAGAATTTTTTCTTAAAGGTTATATGAATTCCGTTAATATTTTGAAGCCATTAAACGTTTAAAATAATTAGTTTTTCTTGATCATGAGATAAAATAAAGTTATGTAATATTTAATGGATTATCTAAGATCTTCTTTTTTAAGAAGTTGATTAAGTTTTATGATTTTTTTCGAAGAATCCTTTCCATACAGGTGCACTTTCAAATGATTTTTATATAAGAGTATAGTTCAATCCTTCAAAATTTAATAACTTAATAGTTCATGGAGTTTTCAAATTCAATAAACCCACCACTTTCTCAGCAAAACCCACCACCTTCTCAGCAAAACATTTTAAGGAATTAGCAACGAAGGATTACAATCCAAAGAGGCCTATTAATAGCACTTGGATTAGAAGACAAATGAAAGCAAATAGGCTTCTTCATAGGGCCCTTCCGGGCCCTATTCCTCCAGGCTATTTTACTAGATCGACTCCTATTCTTTACAACTTTAAAAATTAACTAGAAAAAATTAAAATTGTCTTTACAATTGTCTCTCAGCCGGACGTTGCAGTTCCAAAGCTTTCAAGGCGATTATACGTATAAGCCTCATACTGTACAATCAGGTAAAATACATGTTCCCCTTTACCCCAACATCCTTGGCAACTCCAGAATTAGTAGTTTATGGATATTATTTAGATGTACATTTGTGTTAACTGGCTGTCAGTTTTCTAACTTGGCTTCTGTCAATTACTGAGAAGTATTAAATAAAGCAATTTATTTTTTCTGTGATACCTATTGAACTTTACCTGGTAAAAGTACGCGCAACAAAGATTAAGATAATTTATAAGCTAGTATGTATTGTATAAATTTTAATTGATGAATCCAGCTTTCAACTAAAAGCTGGATAATGACCTTTTATAGATGTTACTCCCTTTTTACATGTTCTGGTAGCACTATTGAGCCCTAAAAGGTTGAAACTTAGCTCTTTCAATAAATATTATATATGTGGATCCAAATTACTCCCTTCCTTAATGGTTCTGCGGCACTTATAATGCCCAAATGGTTAAATCTTGGCTCTTTCAATAAATATTATATATGTGGATCCGATTTACTCCATTCGTAAATGGTTCTGCAACACTATTGATGTCCAAAAGCATAGAGATAATATACTAGAGGGGGCATAACCTATCTCAATAAATTGAGAGGCTTGTAACATCTTTTTGGGGCTCTTTGTAACCTCATTGAAACCTCCTTCAAGAGTGAGTTAAGGTTATAATAAATCAATTGATATTTGGCTTCACGCGCATTGTTTGTGTTTTGTTTTGTATTTTTAATGTTCTAATATGAAAGTTACTGTGATTTTGTACTGATTATATAATCTTAATTCTAAGCGAAGGTAGTCAGGTTACTTTTCGATGTTTCAAAATTTAACCAATAGAGACCCTCTAGTAATATATCTCCATGCCTTAAAGGTTGAATATTGGCTCTTTCAATAAATATTATGAATGTGGATCCGACTTACTCCTTTCCTAAAGGGCTTTGCGGCACTAATGATGCCCAAGATAAAATATTAATAAACTTGACTTTATCAATAAATATTATAGGTTAGGAAGACAGAGTTATATTTAGACAAAATCCTCCCAGCAATTTTAATAATACATACTGACCAATACTGTACAAAGACCCCTCGGGAAAATAATAATCCAAAACAACAGCACAGCTCTGCTAAGAAAAACATAATAAAAAATCAGATCATCAATGTAATTTGTACCGAACTTTTAGTTCCCTAATAATCAAAATGAAACATATTAATCCGAATGAGTTTAAAGTTTCTCGCCTAACAAGACCAATCTTTACAACAAAATAATAACCTTCTTCTGTCAATTTGATCAAATGATTTGACAGTTTTTCCACTACCTGTTGATTCCTTTATAAGAACTGCTAGAAAAAAGATATATGTCTGCTAATAACAAAGAACAAAAGGAAACACAAAAATTGTTTACAAAATTTGAACTAGTATTTAAATTCAATGTTTCAAAATTAACTCTATGGATTATTTTACAACAAAAAGTTAATAATTTAACTTTTTTCTAAAAAAAATACTTTATTCATATTTATAAATTATTTTTAAAATTAATATAAAATAACTGAAAGAAGTTGAAAGCGGTAGCGTTGATTTTTATGACATATTCTCTTTATTTTAATTAATTTTTTGAAAAAGTCGTTGAACCTCAGTTGAACTAACTCCCTGGGAATCAATTTATCGAAAATTGATTCCCTTACAATGAGAATTTTATCGGACGATTTTTTTTAAGAAATAATTTGTTTTGTAAAAGAATATGAGAATATTTTTTGTTTAATTACTATTGAACTTTTCCTTCAATAGTTTAATTAATTTAAATTATGGGATGTTAATTAAATTAATTTGTTTTAAATTAATTTAAAGATATGCGGGTAATTGTTTAACTGCTTTAGAACGTACATGCCGGAAAATATTGGAAATGTATGGTAGTAAAAGTATTTTCAATTTTATTCTTAATACAGATTTCACGAATCTTTGGATGTGTCAAGGTGTAGAACTGACCTGTAATTAGTTAGAACAGAGGTGTTGTTAGATTTATAACAAGGTAGAACTTATTACCAACATACAGGGTAGAACCCCATGCTCCAACTTTAAATTCTTAAATAAAAGGGGCAATCGTGGTACTACACTTTCGAAAATGGTCTTTACCCTTGTTAAAGTAATATATAAACCTAGTAGAGAAACTCGTATACTAACCTGTGTAAAAAAATTCAGACAGGCGTGATCAGCTGATTACTGGCTCAAAAATAAAAAATAGCTAAAATTGGAATAACTGCGCATGCGCCTCTTAGAATTTACGTTGTTTTATTTAGTTTTACTGGCAACCCTGATAACATTAGGTGAAATTCATTTTTAATCGTGTTTTCTTACTTCAATATGTACGTGATAGTTTAATGATTTTGTATTAAATTTTGTAAAATAATTGTTACAATTAATTAGTCAAAGAAAAAGAGAAACTACAGTAAAGGTAAACTACATGTTTTTATTAAGATTTGGAAGAACATACAGACGACAATGTTTTGCCTTAAATATAACTTAAAATTACGATTGCTTTTATTATATTCAAAAATGTTTGGTTAAAGTTGTTAAATTACTAATAAATATATTATATTAATAATTGAAGGGGAAGAACAAATATGACTCGCAAAAATGTACTAAGATAAATAATGCACACGAAAAAAAGTTAAATTAGCCGCTCGTTTTAAGTTATTTAAACAAACCTAGTATTTAAAGATTCGCACTTAAATCTCTATTGGATGTGACAAAACGTATTTCTAACACAAAGTATTAACATTCAGTAAATAGTTGTTTACATTTACGCCCATAGAAAATTTTGAGCCAAACCCCTGGTGGACAAAATGTGAACTACATGCCAGGTCTGATAGAATTCGTGTTTGTTTTCTTACTTAGTTTATATATTACTTTAACTCTTGTAAACAGTCTCTTGCGAGTTCAAATTTACCATAATAATGGTAATTTTGTTACACTTTGTGGTAACTTTGAAAAGTCGAACCGTCTAATATTGATAAAGGTCTGTCAATTACCGTTTATCCTCAGTGGGAATCCGTGAAGCTCTGAAGTTTGCGCGTCCCTGCTTTAAGTTTTAAGTCAAAATTACAGTCATGTGTATTTTTTTGCCTATGTTACAAAATTTGCATATAGTATTGTAAAGGGCCTGTGCCCTATGGATGCCGTATTTATATTGTTAAATAATATCACATCATATTTCTATTGATGTTAAATGAAAGTAGAGACATACTTAGGTAGGCGTTTTACCTGACGCCTTACTAGCTCCACGATGCAGGTGGGTTTGGATACACTAAAGAGCAAAGAACAAAACCTAACTAGGAGCCTTGATTAGAAAAACAAATATTAGACTAATTCCTAATTCTATTATTACGGACATAACAGTACATGTTGTTATTATACTGGTACTTGAATTACACCCCCTGTCTAGAAGTAACAGTATTGCACTTGATTATAAGCCGCATACAATCTGGGTGGCACTGAACCACCCACGTGGTCTACCGCTACACCTGTCATATCATCGCTTTGATAAATCAAAATCGGATGTAAGAATCGATTAATAACAGAATCGATTAATAAAAGAATCGATTAATCGAGCATTTGCTAAATTATAGGATAGATTAAATATTCATTTATTACGTGGGTGGACAGCTTATATGAATTAGACTTTAATATAACATTTATTTAGGATGTTTAAAAGATCCGCAATATTGTTTTTATCTAAAAATATAATATAAATTAATTTTGCTTCATATTTGTGAAAGGACTGATGACAATCACGTGGTTGAGAAAACGCAGTAACACCCTTAAGTCAATTTTCTGAATTTTCAAAGGAAATTTGCACGTTTGTGTCATACACTATACATATGCATTTTATACTAATTCCTTTAAAATCAGCTCTTTTTTAATTTATTATTGTTTATGCTCACTCCAGGCCCGTAGCCAGGGAGGGAGGGGCCAGGGGGGCATCGCCCCTTCAACCTCGCCCCCTAGAAAAAATTTCGCTCCCTATGACGAAGTAGATTTTAGTAGAATTCCCTTGTAGATGTGTGAATTCCCCCCCCCCCTCCCACGAGTTTTGGCTGGCTTCGGGCCTGGGTCAAACTTAAAATTTGTTGCATATTTCCCTTCGGCTTGCCTTTTAATTAACCTCAAGCTCACTGGGAGGTGGAAATTTCGTCACGCGGTGAATTTTATTCATGTCTTTTAATTTAAGGGATGATCTTAGAATCGGTACTTAATTTGCCAGTACTCTCAAGACTTAATTTGCCAAGCTCTTCCCTAACTCCTCTTCTACAAAATTTGAGGGAACTTAGGGATTCCACTGATTTCACACACCTTTTCTCAACGGTGGATTTGCGGTGGCAACCTCATTGAAACCTTCACACTTAACATTCTGATGATAGTTTAAAAACCTTGAGCAAAGTAAATAGAGAAAGAAGAGTAAACAAACTTATTTTAAAATATTGACAAAAACCATCCTAAGTATAAAATATTGTTGCATTTTATGGATCTTGACAGTATAAGGATTAGCTTAAAATATTAGACAGCTTGTTCCAAAATAGTCACAAAGTATATGAACTTTACTGGTTTACTTACACTTTTTTCCAGGTAAACCCTGCCTTCTTATCTCTTAAAGTTAAGTTTAGTTTAGACTTATTAACTTAAAAATTTCACTTAATCTCTTTGCGGCGATGGATTAACAAAGTTTATTATCAAAATCTATGATGGTTAATACTTTTTTCTTGCTAAATTATTTAAGAAACAACTTTTCTTAACGTGGGAAATAACAAATTTAAGGTCCTTAAAACATAAAGTTAATCCTTTATCCTGCGACCGCATCCCTTGTAAGGATTACTTTGTGAAAATTTAAGTGAAAACCCAAGGTATCTATAGGTTGCGGTGTCTTTTGATGGGTCACTTACACTTTCACAGGTAAAATACCTCACCCTTTATCTGCCAATCATTCCTAGGGCAATTCTTATAAGAGGGTGGTTTAAGAAAAGTTTTTGTACTCTTTGCGTCTTAAGTTTTATATATACTCTTGTTAACTTGCACTGTAAATGCAATTTCCCTCCTAAGAGAGTGTCAGTGGCAGCATAAAACTTTCGGAGACAAAAGTCAGATAGTTATTTACCATATCAATTCAGAGGAATCAAAGCAGGGGTTTTGAGATAATTTTGTCTGTTTACTTGACCCCGGGTCACTTCCTACTAAGGAGCTAACTAATTTATTTCCCTTCGCCAGTCGGACTCGAAAGGTATTGGCAACTCCTCCAGTTATATATCTCACAAGTGGTGATTTATAATAACTAGAAGAAAACAGTTAAACTCAATTTAAAATTATACTTTAGTAATAATCACAATTATAATATAAGTAACAACAAAATAATAATGAAGTAGTAATGCATATATGTTGTATCATATAGTAATATAATGTAGTAATGCATATATGTTGTATCATATAGTAATATGAAGTAGTAATGCAGCTTCCGTGCAGACTACATGGCGAATATCACTGATTCTAGTTCGACACAAACCTTTTATAAATTACAGATACATATTATAACAAGTATCTGTCTCCGTAGCCGCGGTCGTATAGTACTGGACTTCGGCACCGGAGGTCCGGGGTTCACAGTCCGGGCTATGCTCACAGTTTTTTATAAATAGAATTTGTTGTAAAAAGATTTCGCCATCTTTAGCTTTACTTTGAGCATAGTAGATGTGACCCACCGGAGGTGGTTCCCGCAGAGCGAATACCCTGAAGGCCCGAAATGCCCTAAAGTGGGCATTATTTTTATTATTATTATTACAAGTTATCTTAAGTTACAAATATGACTCAACGAGTCATCTTAAAACTATTAAATAATAATAGATATAATAACTATAACTCTCCCTCGGCTTACTTAACTTGAGCAATAACTCTCTCTTTTATTCTTCTAATACTGTGGAGAGAAGTTTCATGGATCGTGGAAAAATTCATCATGGGAAAATTTGCGCACACCTTTGAAAAACTCGAAAAAATTAAATAAAAAGTTGTGACGCTACTGCTCAGGTTATTAAATATATACCGAACAACAAAGCAAAGAATTATTTAACGTACGATGTATCGTCAGATAGCGTAGAACTAGTAGTCAAAATTTCAAAGCTAATGAACTTTTAGTTCAAAAGTTATTTGCGAAAATATATATTTATTAACCCGATACTTAAAATTATATGAAAAACTTCGTTTACATAATTAGTAAAAAATACAAAGTTTTACTGCAATAATTTAAATTAACAAATCATATTATACAATAATAAAACATATTACTATTATTCAAATAAATAAATAAACACTTTATTCATTATTGTACAATGTTAGCAAAAATATAAAGCAATAGTAAAAACTATATCAGAAATAAAAGGGGGAGGGAGGGGTAATTCAATACATTGCATTGTTCTCTACCACACTTAAATAATTCAATGAAAGAATTGTAATTAATTAAAGATAAGCAGCTAAGTATGATCGCTACGGCATCCGTAAACCTAGATTAGTTTAATAAACGTAGGATTAGTACAGTATCATTAAATGGATCTTAATTGTAATGCTTTTTGAGGCATTAATTAACCTCATGTAATGTCACTCTAGAAATTCTGTTACCTAATGATTCTGAGGAAGAAAAGGAAGATTTTGATGTCTCTCCACTTATGATTTATCTATTGACCGAGGCGTCTACAAAACTGACACCAGCCTCTGGGCAAATCTATTAGTCTCTCTCCAATTTCTTACTTCGTTTCTTCGATTATTTACTTCGCCTTTACCGTCACCTCGACTCATATGACATCTTCGATATGGCAGCTTCACAGCCATATCGAAGCCGCTTCATACTATTATTTATATTTCTGGGGTCGAGCATAACGAGACCGAAGTAATACCACCTTAAGCGTCATAGTGTAGCGTTAGGGTTACTATGACATTCTAAGGAAAAGGGAAGCGAGTCCTAAGTCACAAAACATCATACTTTAGACCACAATTCCATCTTAAGGTCAAGCTTAGCAAGACCGAAGCAATGCTTTAATTAGCTTTAATTAATCTTAACATTTTAAGAACGAGCGAAGCGAGAGCAGAGTTATAAGGATAAGCACCGAGATACCCCGTGTCCGATTTTTTTTAAATTTTTAAACCCTTTTTTTGGTAAAAATGTCTTAATAAAATCTAAATTAAACAATAGCATTGCTGTAGCATTTTATAGCTGAATTTTAAATAGAATTATATTGTTACATCAAAACTTACATTTATATTGGCACAACACCATAACCCCCATCTTCATAATTCAAGAAAATAATAATATTAAGACAAAATAATAATGTAATGGGAAATGCGTGATACATCTGCGCATAACTACGCATTAAAATGCAATCTTATTGTGGCATGATAATAATCATACCAGTATATGTGATGTTGTGTTGCGCCTTTGCGACCCCCGCATCCTTACCATGTTCCTTGACAAGAAAAAGATTCCATTTGTTGTGTTATGGGTACATTGATAGCATATATTATTCGAAATGTCAAAACTTTATTTTTGATTGAGATATTGCTTTGTATCTTGTCTTATGCTAGACGAGGTTTTAATATTTATAATATTTTTTACTTTTCCACATTTATTCCGTAGGTATATAGGAAAAGTATTTTGTTAGTAATAATAATCCGAAAATGGGATTTTAGACTTCTTAATGGTTTTTACAAAGTTGTCCGTCTGTGTATATGTGATTGTGTATATGTGATTGTGTATATGTGATTGTGTATATGTGACTGTTATCATCTCATAGATCCCAATGTGTTTTTGCTGAATGGTTGAAACTTAGTACAATAATCAATATTTTCGTCTAGTTGAGAATAAGTCAAAGAATAATTGACACTATAAAATTGTGCAAGAGACACCTAGCAAATGTAACAAGCAAGATGCAATGCTACATCTGGGAACTGTTCCATCATTCTAAATTTATCATCATTAATGGCTCGACATAATGTCATGTCCCACTCTGTTGCGTTACGTCTAACTCATCAGGGCACCGACAGAGCCTGAACTCACTCTGACCTTCAATTAATTCCGAAAAATAGGTCATTGAATAGATAAAGGTCATTGAATAGATGAAGGAATTAATTGAATAATATATATATATATATATATATATATATATATATATATTATATATATATATATATATATATAATATATATATATATATAATATATATATATATATATAATATATATATATAATATATATATATATATATATATATATATATATATATATATATTTAATGTGTGAGTCTCCCTTTCCAAAATTCCACCTTCTCCCTCCCTCTTTCATGACCCCAACCTTATAAGCATATTTTCCTTTGAAATTTCATTAAAAGGTAACAAAGGAAATCCGTCGTGTCAGTAAGTCGAGCCGGATTGTCAAGCAGAATTCATAAACCAAGGTTGGGCACTAAGAGGAATAAAATAACTACTGCTGTTATTTTATTAATAATTATGTCCAACCTTAGTATTAATATAGTTAATATAAGGAACAACTAAAGAAATTATAATTCATATACCTTATTCTTTTGCTGATCTAATTGTTGAGCCAATAATCTGTCGAACTGGCTCGACGGACAATCAGTTCGAATAACGTACCTTTTGTAACAAATTACCGAGTTGTTTACTCCGGGGCCTGACAGCCTCTGGACTGATTAGCAAATGCTTTTCATTAAACAAGATCTGGGTTTAATCTGATTCACTTACTGTGGTGACAAATCGTAGAGCATGAGCAACTAAGTGCGACTTTTTTATCGAAATCTAAAACTTTATCGTAAACAATCTATCATTGAAATGACGATGGATTACATACATTACATGTAATATATTATCCATAATTCATTAATGTATGTATAATCCATTAAATGATGGATACATTAGATCCTAATATACAAAATATTTTTATAAAATTACTTCATCATAATTTTATCAACATTAAACATAATTACTCCACATTTACAATTGAACAGTTTTCAATTAATTACAAAACAACATTTATGTACATTAATAGATAACAATCAAAAAATTAAAGTACAAACGTTTTGGTCTATTAATTGAGCAATATTAAATTACTAGTTAAAAATAGAAAAGTATAGTTTTTACGTTTAATAATTGCGAAGGCCTTGGAAAGGGCCTGTGTTGGCAGGCCAGCATGCAGATGAAACCCTGTTGCTTTGTCCTACAAGTAAAGGTGCATCTTAAAAAGGTCTCAGCATAAGGCTATTTTTTACGCACGATAGCCCTTTCTTGAAAAAAGCCGGGTGTACTTTTTTAAGGGCATTTGTAGAAAAGCAGGTAGACGGAATAACATCTGCTTTTAAATCCGTTCGGGTAATGTCGGTTCTACATCGGGTTTCTTCGTAACGCGTGCCTTATATTTTTCGTAGTTGATTATAATATAATATCTAGGTTAGTTGGTACATCACTATATCATAAACGTCTATCCTATTTTTAAAAAAAAAAATACTTTTAAATACAATTTTCTTATAACCTGTTGTACTGTTATGCCCTATAACCAATCATTTAATGTTAAAGTAAGGCACCTTAACACTACCTTTAGGGAAGGTTAGACTATAAAATATATATTTAAATAAGGGAATGGTTGCTCGCGTGCCCTATTTTATATCAGGTTTTGGTATTAGTAGGTATAATATGTTTTATCTTTGGAATCTACCGGCTCTTAAGTCTTATATACATATAAAGAGATAGTACTATCCTGATAGCAGTCAAAATTGTAATTATTTGTAATTATTATTGATATAAAACGATGAACACTATGGAAGTTTTTAATATAAGCCGCTTATGACGTAAAATTTACTTGCTATAAAATAATAATTATGAAATTAGATATTGAATATGAAAATAGATAGACCCGACTGGTTCTACCTAGTAATTGAACTAAAATTATATGAAGCATGTAATCTGTACTATATTAGTAACAAAGGGCATTCAGCTCCTTACGGCTTCATGGCCCGAGCACCTCTTGTGGGCGCCAATTTATTGTTGTTTTACGTGATTTGTTTTTACAAGAAATTTTGCCATATAATAAGCTAATTTTAAATTTTAGGCCACCCATTGGCCCAAAAATTTCTAAACTTCGAATCGGGTCATCAATCAGGTTTAATTGATATGATGGACTTAGGAGGAAATTTTAACAAATCAAACTTTTATTTTATTTAAATATACAAGCTTTTGCATTATTTAAAATCTTTAACTAGATACTCACATCAATAACACTAAATACTCATAAAAACCACAAAACTGTTATTTACCCAACAACAAGTAAGTAAAAAAAAAGAATCACAGATAAATGAAAAGATATAGAGGTTGGCTTGCTTAGTCATTCAATTCCAAGTAACAGGAACGCCAACTTAAATTTTACTTTTAATTTAAAGACAACACTGATTTTTTATCCATAATACTTCCCGAGGAATGATAAAAATGATCAAGTATTAATATAAAAATTATCTTCGTTTCATTGTATCTTTTACGTACCTTTTTTCTTTTTTGTAGTTAAAAAACAAAAGTTTTATGTCAATAAATAACTGCAATACTGTCAAACATAATTATTTTAGACCAAAACAAATAATAATAAGAAGAAACAAACGTAACTATTTGATTGTTTTTTGGTTAACTTTTGAAATAATAAAAGTTAAATACAGTTTAAAGGTGTGATTTGTCTTTACTTTGCCATAATTATTGTAATAGCTGATCTAGTTACTACGTTGTTTTACCTAAAACACGCTAAAGCTAAGGTAAGAAAAGTACTGACGTCATTCTTATTTCTGCCGTATTTAAGTAAAAATTATACGTTTTTACTAGTTTAGACGTTGCAACATTATCATAACACACTAAAACAGTAGCAAATATCATAAAAATGCATGCATGTGTTGATAAAAAGAATATATGTTGCTGCATCAGAAATGTTCCACAAGGTATATTTCTGGCCTCAAAAATAGTATAGACTTGGGAACATAATTATGTTTTATACTGTAAATAAAAATAATAAAAACAAATACTTAAAAACATGGTTTTACTTTTGTCTTATAAGTTTATAAAGTATAAAGGTTACATTATTTTTTGCACTGTAATATTACTTCTATGTAAATGACCCGTATAGATAATACATATGACCTAAAAGAGGCATTGTTTTGTTAAATGACCTACATTGGGTAGACAGAGCATAGTGGCTAAATGTCTAATTAAGACATGGACAGGTGATGTTAACGCAACTGTGACCATTTTCGCAAACTATGTTAGTAAGCATGTATGCATTCCCATTTATAGGTTAATGAATGCGTAGCAAATAAAACCTACTCATTATGAGAGTGTGAGTGACAAATAACACGCTTGGTTCGTTATTAAAGCGCAAAAAAGTATGCGCATTGTTGCTAAGTTCATTTTTGTACTTGATCTATTCAAGATCAGTCGAATGAAACGAAAAGAAACACAATTGTACTACTTTTATCGAGTTAGTGGCAGATCAAAGCATAATTTGAATGTTAGGGTTACAATGTATATATATATATATATATATATATAATATATATATATATATATATATATATATAATTATATAATATATATATATATATATATATTCTTGATCAGCGAAAACCCTCTCCTCTCCCCTTATAATAATCCTTCTTCCTCTCCATGACCCTAACCTTATAAGTTTAAATTTCCTTTGAAAAATTTGCTAAAATAGTGTAAATAATTTGTTTGACAAAAAATAATCAATGCCAATAAAATAGATTAATCACCAAGTCAGATGGGGCATAATGTGTTGGGTATTAATTACATAAATAACTATTTAGGGGAAACATGGAAAAACTATCTAGCGATCGATTTCAAAAATTACTATTAGAAAAACCTTACTATTCATAAAAATAATACTTTAGCTATGAAACCAGTTAAAAAATATTTAGCGAAAAGAAAAATGTGTTTCTGAGATTGGGGTCATGGAGGGGAAGGGTGTTTTCTTATCCAAGTGGGCGCACATGAGACAACTATTTCCTTAATGTTCTGTTTCAACTTTCTAGATATTCAACTTAACTTTAAAATATATGATTAATTAAGAAATTAGTTGTCTCATTTGCTCCAACTTATAATGATGGTTCGCCATCTTGGACCTTATCAACCATATCGTGTCTCTGCTATATTTTTAAATTTTATTTAATATATAGTAAATATCTTAAAATATTTTCATGAAATGTGCTAAAATATTATACAATCTATACAAATAGTGATTATTTTGCCGGTTTTATGTTCGGTTGTCTATTAAAATAGTCGTTTTATGATACTGTGCTGTTATCAGTGAAAAACATCATTTGTTTTCCTTTTGTTTTTATTTATATTATTTTTATTTTTATGATTCTGAACAATTATTAATTTAAATCTTGTTAAATTCAAGTGATATTTCTTGTTTAACTTTAACTTTCCTTCTTATTTGATCTCAGATATTAAAATTATTGTGTTATCGTTATCAGTGTTTTTGTTTTTTTTAAATTTCTACAACTTTAAATTGTTTTTAAGTATTAACCATAGCTTTTAATTTAATTTTCAACTGGTTTTGCTGATTAATAATTTATATAATACAAGATCTGTAAGTTATCTGTCTGTTTTTCTGTAGTATTTACGAAGTTTATTTGATAAAATGAGTTGTACAGATAATGGCACAGAGGAGCCATCTCTCAGGGATATAATGATAAGATTTGTGAAATACAAAATAGCCTGAGTGAAAACACCCAGGATCTCAGAGAAGTAAAAGGTTCCTTATCTAATTTCAAACTGAGAATGAGCTACCATGATCAAAAGCTCAAAGACCTTGAACATAAATGTAACCAACTTGAGCAAAACAACTCAGCGTCTAGTAAAGTTCTCAAACGAGTTGAATTTATGTTAAACGACAAACAGCTAATCTTCCATGGTGTCCCAGAAGTTGAAAAGTCGATAGATCAACTAGAATCTACAATGATAGATGTAATGCGTAAAACTATGAAATGCCCAGTTGATTTGGGTGATATTGATTTGATTAAGAGACTAGGTGACCCCAAATTTCTAAAGATAGGCCAGTATTAGTGTCATTTATTGCTACAAGAGTTAGAAACATTGTTATTTTTGCTGCAAAAAGGTTAAAAGGACATAATATATCTGTTTCTAGACACTTCTCCGATGAAGTAATGAAAACAAGAAAGGAATTACTCCCCTTTTTGTTATCTGCCAAAGGGTCTAATATGATAACATACTTGAAAAATGACAAACTGGTGATAAACAATAATGTTTTTACTCTAAGTGAGTTAAAAAAGAATGGGTTGCAACTTGGTTCTGGTGTTATTACGGATAAGCCTGTGACAACTGAGACTCAAGATGATGATAGTGATTATGTCGAGCCTATTGTTCAAAATAATGAAATGAATCAGAATGTAAGTTCTTTCAGGGCTGCTTCTCCTTTACAAGGTTTGTCAACTAAACAAAAACAGATAAGCTTGTCATCTCCATCCTCTTCTCTTGCTGTTGTGAATGCTAAAACTGTACATCAGAATGCTCAACTTGACCGAAGTTCCATCCTAAACTGGTTTAAAGCCAAACCACTAGTCTACCAGAAAGTGATATCTTGCCTGTTGCTCAGCATGAAAAAAAGAGAAAAATGGATAGTGCATAGCAGTTAGCCTGCTTTACGATGTGGAATGTCAGTGGGTTCTCACATTTATTTGAAGCCAACTATTCCCTTCCTAAAAGCGACATCTATTTCTTCTGTGAAACCTGGCTAGCATCTAACCCTAAGAAGATACCGGAGTTCCTCTTCAATTACACATCTATATATTCTCCAGCAGTGAAAGACAAAACAAGGGGCAGAGCCAGTGGAGGCCTTGCTGTCTTTATTTCTAGTCGTATCAAGTCTTATGATCTCATACACAAATGTGATTGGTGGATCTTCATCTCCATCTCTTTCTCAGGAATCCGTCTAGTCATTGGATATGTATACTTTAAACCCTCCCTCAATCTTGATGTCATTTATGATTATTTTCAATCTATTTTAAATCATATTGATAAATGTTATAAAAATTCTGATTATTGTGTCAGGTGATTTTAATCAAAGAGTGGCTGAAAACAATACTTTACCCTGTAATTATTTTGAGTGTGACAATCTATTCTATGAAAGAAAATCATTAGATCTCTATACAAACAAAAAAGGATCTGATTTTGTTAGTTTTATGGAGCAGAATGAGTTTATATTAATTAATGGTAGAAGTTCAAGTGACCATCCTGCTCAATATACATTTATAAATAAACTTGGGTGTAGTGTGATTGATTTAGTATGGTGTAAATTAACCTCCTGTAATCTGATCAATGATCTCTCTGTTTATAGTGAATTTTCTCTCTCCGATCACTTTCCCTTGATTTTAACTCTTAACGTGCCTGGGCTATCGAGTCCTATTTCTGGGCATGTTTCCAAAGAAAGGATTCGATATCTCAAATGGTTGCCTGAAAAGTGTGATTCTTATAGAGAAGGGATGTTGGTCAAATTACCCAATAATACAATGGCTAGTGACCAAGTTTCTACTTCAAATGATTATTTAATTAATAAGATCAAAGAAACTGCTTCTGATTTAGGTATGCTTAAGGTCAAAATGCCAAGACAACCCAACTGGAAACCTTGGCATGATAGTGAGTGTCATATAGCTAAAAAAATATTTAAATATTTTCTAAAAAAAGCTAAAGCTGTTAAGTTTGCTAACACAGAAAAAGAATTGTTTTTACATGCTAAAAAATACTATAAAAAACTTACTAAATTAAAAAAAAAAGAATACAACATTCAATATCATGAAAAACTTGTTTGTGCTAGTGACTCAAAAAGTTTTTGGAAATTATTAAATGTGTATAAGGGTAAGACATGTAGTGAACCCATCCTCTCTTGTAAAGACTGGGAACAATTTTATTACAAAATAACCAAGTCTAAGATAGTTGAGCCTTTGCTTATTTTGGATTATGGAAATCCAATGTTAGATTCCGATATTACTTTGAAAGAAATTATTGAAAGTGTCCATAAACTTAAAGTCTCTAAAGCACCAGGCACAGATATGACACCTAATGAATTTTTTAAATTTTTACCTGGTAACTGGCTTATCTATCTTCAGGGACTTTTTAACAAAGTGCTCAGTACTGAAACAGTACCAGAATCCTGGTCTGAAATAGCAATGTGTATGGTGCCAAAAAAAGGGAGCCTTGATGATCCAAACAACTACCGAGGCATAGCCTTAATTAACTGTGTTGCCAAAATATTTACTCAGATCTTATATTGTAGAATATTTAAGTGGCTTGATCATAATAATATTCTTCCTGAGAATCAAGCTGGTTTCAGACCTGGAAGGGGTTGTTTGGACCATCTTTTTACCCTTAATGCTGTTATAAACATTCATCTACGATTGCCTAGAAGAAAAGTGTTCTGTGGCTTTATTGACTTTAAAAGAGCATTTGATTCCCTCTCTCACCCTCATATATGGGCCAAATTAATTGAACTTGGGATGAGTCCCAAGCTTGTGAAAACTATTAAAAACTTTTATGATAAGGCTCATATGAGGGTGAGAGTGGGAGGCAGGCTCACTAGTAAAATAGAGATAAGCGAGGGAGTATTACAAGGAGAAATCCTTAGCCCCATTATTTTTGCCTTATTTGTGGCTGATTTTGAGAAGTTTTTACGTGCTAATGGCTGTGAGGGTCTTGACTTAAATGGTCTTAAAGATGTCATCGTTCTCTTTTTTGCTGACGACCTTATAATACTAGCTCAATCTCAAGTAGCTTTAAATCGTATTTTTAAATTACTCTACTTATATTGCACTAAATTCAAATTAGTAGTCAACGAAAAAAAGACAAAAGTTGTAATCTTCCACAAAGGCAGTATTAATCTGAGCAAATATAAATTTTATTATAACAATAGGGAGATTGAAGTTACAGATAGCTATGTCTACCTTGGAATTCCATTCTCTAGCTCTGGATTATTTTACCAGGCGGCTAAAAGTGCTGTCTCCAAGGGTAATTTGGCCATAAGCCGTGTTTTAAGCTGGTCTGCTTCAGCTGGCATTAAAAATTGGCAAGCTAGGCAACGATTATACACCTCTGTAGTGAATAACACTGTGCTCTATTGTAGTCCAATTTGGGCTCTTAGATGCTGATGTGATTGGAGCTGTCCAGGTTAGATATTTTAAAAGACTGTTGCATCTTCCTAGGTCGACTGCTGGATACTATATCAGAAATGAAGTAGGTGTTTCTCACCTATCTCTACTCATTTTTAAACTCACCCTCAACTGGCTCCATAAAATCACTGAAATGAGTGATGACAGGTTACCTAAGATTGCTTTCCTAAGACTATATAGTCTATCTTCAGATACTAATGCTCCAGCTAAATATAATTGGGCTTCTCAAATTAAACAATATTTTAAATCTATTGGTCATTTAGACACCTGGAATTCTTTAATAAGCCAACCTGTACAATTTATCTCTAAAAAAAAAGAATTATTACTTAGCTATGAAATCCATTTGAGACAAAATGATCTAAACAAACTTGCATTATCTCATTATGCATATCTTTATAGCTTCCCTTTGTCTTTGAGCCAAATTTCTACTTATCTCCTACTCAATCTTCCAATTGAGATAGTGCGAATTATCTCTCAACTCAGAGCTGCTAATAATCACGTCTTCCAAGTTTATTATAAAAACAATTCTTATAAATTCAGTCCCTTGAGTCCCTGTAGTTTATGTAATATTAATGTAAATGAAAATTGTCTCCATTTCCTGACTGTATGTCCAGCCTTCGATCTTCTAAGAAACGATGTTATTATTGCCAATAATTTAAGTTTTCTTCTAGACCCTCTATCTCCAGATAATGCTAGATTACTTTTTAAGTTTACCATTTCTGCTCTTCAACTTCGAGCTTTCCAATTAGGCGACACATGAAATTATTTAACCTTCATAAGGTCTTCCAGTGATTATTATTGTAAACAGTATGTATGCATTTTTTTTCTCTCTTAGTATGCATTTTTCTTTTCTCTTTGTATGCATTTTTCTTTTTCTTTTTAAACTCCCTTATTTTATTATCCCTTATATGTTTTGTACTATTATTATTACTTAATTTTTTGTATTTTTTCCCATCATTTCTTGTTTTTGTTCTAAAGCATGTACTAAGATATTCTTATATACTGATAGGTTAGATATAATAAATAGATTTCCTCTTTAGTTGTCATATTGAACTTAATTTCATATACTAATCACTTTACAATTTTTTATTTGTCTTTCTTCTAATGCTTATTACTGAAATATAAAAAAGTTAAAAAAAATAAATAAATACATGAATTTTATAGAAGAAATGATTTTGGTAAAATAATAATAAATATTTTTTATCGATTTTTAATTATCATTTGTTAGTCTATGTGTCAAACTTAAGTTTGTTTTCTTTTTATAAAAAGTGTTGTAAAATTTAAAAATAAATTAAAAATTAAAAAACTAAAAAAAAATAATAATTAAAAAATTAAATAAATAAAATACATAAAAATAAGAATATCTTATATAATAAATAGGTCCAAGCTTTCTTAACTTATATCATTTGTAAATCTGCTTAAATTGGCAACTCATTTGTATGAGACCAATAGAGTCTCAGAACAAATATTGTATAAAAAAATAAAAAAAAAAAAAAAAAAAAAAATAAAACCTACTCATTATGAGAGTGTGAGTGACAAATAACACGCTTGGTTCGTTATTAAAGCGCAAAAAAGTATGCGCATTGTTGCTAAGTTCATTTTTGTACTTGATCTATTCAAGATCAGTCGAATGAAACGAAAAGAAACACAATTGTACTACTTTTATCGATTAGTGGCAGATCAAAAGCATAATTTGAATGTTAGGGTTACAATGTATATATATATATATATATATATATATATATATATATATATATATATATATATATATATATATATATATATATATATATTCTTGATCAGCGAGAACCCTCTCCTCTCCCATTATAAATAATCCCCCTTCTCCTATCCATGACCCTAACCTTATAAGTTTAATTTTCCTTTGAAAATTTGCTGAAATAGTGTAAATAAATTTGTTTGACAAAAATAATCAATGCCATAAAATAGATTAATCACCCAAGTCAGAGATAGGGTATAATGTGTTGGGTATTAAATTACATAAATAACTATTTAGGGGAAACATGGAAAAACTATCAAGCGATCGATTTCAAAAATTACTATTAGAAAAACCTTACTATTCATAAAAATAATACTTTAGCTACGAAACCAGTTAAAAAATATTTTAGCGAAAAGAAAAATGTGTTTCTGAGATTGGGGTCATGGAGGGGGAAGGGTGTTTTCTTATCCAAGTGGGCGCACATGAGACAACTATTTCCTTAATGTTCTGTTGTTCAACTTTCTAGATATTCAACTTAACTTTAAAATATATGATTAATTAAGAAATTAGTTGTCTCATTTGCTCCAACTTATAATGAACTAAACAACTTTTATGATTATTTAGTAATGAACGAGGAGACCAAAACCAACTTAACACACTATCAGACTTTTTAGCCTCACTTTTAAGCTTATTCAACTCACACATTTTTAAAATAATTGAGAATACCGACTTTCGGTCTTATACATAGTTTTTTGTTTTCAATTTTTTTGGTTTGACGAAGTTAATTTTTATTTTAACTAAGGTATGATATTTATTTATTATTTACACTAAATACAGGAAGGTATTTACGAAAAATTGAGATCGGTTCCAGCCATTACACTTTTTATTAACTTGGGTGCTAAATTTGACCCCTTTGATGGCTCTCCGTGTGCGCATCCATCGGATTTGAGGCGGCAGAATTGCAGATTCGTAATAAGCAAAATGTAAAGGATAAATTAATCTTGGTTTAAATATTACGTTTTTTATTAACAAAACACCCCTGGGCTCTTGATCTATGATTTGTTTACCCTGTAATAGTCATGAATGGTACCCCATTTTTGGAAGTTATTATTGTGCTACTTATTGTTATTATTATTTCGCAATTTTAAATATTTTTTAAAAATACTTTTATTAATATTTATAATAATAATTAATAGTAATTAATTAATATTTAATTTAATATTTAATATTAAATTTTAATATTTGTTTGTTAATTTAATATTTATTTTATTTAAATAAATGTATAAATAAAAATACTCCTTGGATCAAGTTTTTATGTTGAGGTTATTTTTTCGATGTTTCAAAATTCAAACAATAGCGCTTTTAAGTCTATAAATATTTTGAGAGAACTTAAAACCGATTGAAAATGGTCCCTTGATAAATGCTAGTCAAAGTAAAAGCTTGTGGAGTTTTTATGTTATTGAAAACAGGGTAAGTATTTTCCAATGGTATTTACATTTTGTTTAACATTACTCCCCTTCTGCTGAAAACCTGCTAAGTGGACTCTGTGCGCATGCTTTTAACCGCATTAATTAATTAATTAATTATATTGAGAATTGAATAAATATAAGCTATTAAAAAAAATCAAGTAAGGGGTACCTCGAAACTTTTCCTTAAACTTCAGATTCGCTTCGCTCGTTTTCAGAATAGCATAAAAGAACGTTAAACTTCGCATAATCTTAAATGAGAAAAAGTTCTGATTTTTACTCGGTTTTATTAAATTATTTGAATTTTTGGCGGAAATTTGTAACCTCGACAAATGTAAACAAACTTTTACGTTTAACAAAAGTGTCGCACTAATTAATAATTAAGTTCGCTTATAACTTTTTAACTAATTAGTAGATTTTGATCGGAGTTTTTTATATTTGTTCCTTTTTTTGCGGTTCCAACGACGTTGTTTCTGTCAAAAACACGTGTATAGTTTTGGTATTATTAAGCGTGAAAATTTTAAATTTCAAAAGTAAATAATTTCAAAATGGCGGCCAATATGAAAACGAAATTCGGAAGATTTGTTTTTCATATTTAGAGGTATATTCCTGCCAAATTTCCAGTTTATCGGGTCAAAATTTTGATATTCCGGGCAGCACAACTAGACCTAAAGACTGATTTTTGTACCAAGTTTCAACTATCTAGCATAAACACAGTGGGAGTTATGCGTGACACAGACACACATACAGACAGACATCAAGCTGAAATCGGTTCAGATGGTCCTAAAAACACCTAAAATGGATAATTCAAGTGAAATCTCGGGTTAAAATGTTTTGAGTGAAACCAATACTTTTCCTCTATATACCTTCTGTATAAGAAGGTGAGGAAAAGTAAAAATTGTACCCAACAAATTCAAGCAACAATGTAGGTATTAAGAACGTAGACTTTGACACAAAGTAACGTCTTGCCGTCAGATGTCGCTCTCTGCTCCAGAACCATAGATTTATCCTCTAAGTTAGACATTCTAAGGAACACACTCGTCGCTGTGGTGGTCAGCGTGTAGTTTGTTATGGAGTACACGCCCTGTAAACCAAGCAATCATAAAACATGTATTAAAAACTACGTGAAACTGGTAATGATGGCCAATGAGGTTGGTCCGATTTGAAATTGTGGGCTTGGTTTAACATCCAGGAATAACTTCATTGGCTCCCTGGCCTTTTTTCCTCGCTGTCAACTGATTTTAGCCTTGTGTTACACTGTAGGTTATGTAAATGGAAATCGAAAAAGGAAAACGACGCTCTCTCGAGAAAACGATAGTTATACATTAGTTAAAAGTTTTATAACTCTTCCTTATCTTGTAGAGAATACAATTAAACGTTTTGTTGTGAGCTTGCTGCATTTCTCGGTCTTGGAACCCAGTATCTATTGTTAGTTAGGGATCAGCTGAAATTTTTGTGTTATTAGGTTGGTATTGACTTCTAGTTTGGAAAACTTAAATAGGCAACCTGTAAGTCGATAGTGAGTAGTTATGAACAGCGTAGGCTTCCGCGGTTATTGTCATGAAGATTTAGGTCTTCCGGTGGTGACCGCGTCAATGTAGATGAAGAATCCGTTCGCTTCCACTGTGGGAGGCATATTCAGGGATATAGGACATCATGGATAGAAACACAATGCTCAACAAAACTGAACTGATAATAACTGTGTTTCTATCCATGAAGTCCTATATCCCTTAAGATGCCTCCCACAGGTCACCACCGGAAGACCTAAATCTTAATGAGTAGCTATGAGTATGTGAGTGAGTCTTATATTCTAATGTGTCTGAGCTCCCCTCTTTGATACATTTTACGATATTAATTATTTTTTGCGTCTTAAATTATTGATCAAAGTAGTAATTATATCAAAGTTAGGTAAGAGAGAACTTCATTTCATTCCTAGGATCAGCGTCTTACTAGTGTGCCGTATGATTAGGAGTTATGAGTTTTAATTCTTGCTAAAACTTTGACTTCCTTCCCTAAGAGAACTGCAGTTTGAATAAATAAGCTTGCACGAATGTTTTTTAAAATGTTATTTCCTTTTTAAAATTCTCTTTTATATAAGATTGAAAGTAACCTGTTGTAGGTAATTAAGTTATAATTCACCAAGAATTCAACTAGTACAGTTGGGATGGAAAGAAGCGCAGGAGTATTGCTGGATATTAAGAACAAAGTTGGACAAATGTAAAGATGCAATCTGGAAATTTTAGAACCACCAATGATGCGATGTAATTTGATACATTTTCTCTTTTTCTCTCTTTGAACTAACCAAGCAATTATAATTTATATTCTTATAACTATAAGAAGCAATGTCTAATTATACCACCTTCTTCATGGGACAATCAATTTTCGGTTTGATCTGCCTCACGATATCGTACCAGAACATAGACTTCTGATTCATCAAACTGCAGAAATTATGAAACTGGATGTTCGTGTAGAATTCGCAGTCCGTCCATGCAGCTCCGGTACCCGTGGTTGCTTTACACTTGTACATTTTCAAAAAGAACTAAAAAAGAAAGATTGTCTTTGAATGATATGTTCGGATTATTCAAATATGTGCGTAGCGTATAATTCAAATAATAGTATTATATACTAATATAACGGTGGTGACCACGTCAATTTTGATAATTAATTAGACGTTTCGCTTCCGCAGTGGCAACCATCTTCAATAGTGGTGACTGGTGACCAGGGAGGGTTAACTTAAATGAGAAAATGTTTGGATTCGATTATCGCAAGCTACTAGAAATCAGCGCTGCGGCGGACCTGTGTGAACTACTCATGAACTAACTCTGAAAGCTTTCCAAAAATTACCGATTATATATTTAAACTTTAAATTTATGTCAACCATTCATGGCAACTATGACAGATGCATTTATTGTAATAATAAAATTACTTTTCATTTCGTTCCTTATTATTTTAACTTAATAAAAATGGTTCGTTATTGTCATGTTTTTATTACAAAAATTCAGAAACTAATTGTAAAAAAGGTTTATCAAACTTCATCACAACGCTACTGATGGCTGGTAAGTTTACATTTCATTCAATTATTTCATAATTTAATCGATATAATCCAGGTAATCACATGTGGGCGTCGAAAAAACCGTGAAAACGTTTTTTTTTAAATTGTTTTAGGCTGCATTAAATGCAAAAACCTATCTTCTAGCACGTGGATAAGTTAGCCACTAATGTTCAATTGAATAAATCGATTAAATTATTAAATAAATTGAATAAAAAGTAAACTTATTTGCTATCAGAAGGGTTCTGTGGAAGTTTAAAGACGACGAAGATCGCGCAAAGCGCTTCGGCTATTTAGAAGTATGACTAGAAAGCATTAAAAGTTAATTTCAAATGGAATGTAGGAAAAAAGCGGGAAATGAAGCTACGACTACCCATTTGAAAAGTAGGTCTGCCGCAGCGCTAGCGTCGATCGGAATCCAAATTTTCCCACCATTGAGTCGATAGTCTTACTGTTTAAGTATCTATAGTCTCTGGTGGTGACCACAATACTCAAAAAAAATTTATATACCTGAATACTAATACTTATGTATGTAGTATTTTCTCTCTTTAATAATAATGATGCCCGTTTAGAGCCTTGTGGCTCATCAGGGATATCCTCTGCGGGAACCACATCGTATGGTAGTGGCAACAATTACGCTGAGAAAAATTCTGGCATCTCACAATGAAAAAACATTGGTTTAACCTAAATTTCTAGAAAAACCAAGGACGACTAAATGTTTGCTGGGTCTGCTAAATGAAAATAGTTAGGAGAGTTTATAGGATTTGTCTAAACTGTTCAGTTGAGGGGTTTAGTAGTTATGACTATGCATTTATTGGAAATTCTAGTGATCTTAACTATAAATAGTTGGTGATTATTACTGATGTAACTGATTTTTCAGTTACCCCCAACTCTCTGTTTAGTTAGACCCAGTGAAAATTTTACTCCAATATGGACTTTTCTGGTTAAGTGCAAATTATATATTTGGTTGGTCCCAACGTAATAGTAACTAAACTACTATAAATTCTAGTTGCCCCATTAACCTTCTGGTAGTTTATACTGTAAATTTTGCTACTACCATTACTTTCTGGTAAGTCCTACTATACTTTCTGGTATGTTTTACTTTACTTTCTGGTTACTACTACTTCTATTGCAGTAGGATCTGGTACACTTTTGGTAGATTATACTACACTATAGTAGAGACCTCCTAAGTATCTACTATACATTGTAGTTGCCTTTACTAATTTGCAGTAGACCCTTCATTTTAGTAGTGTCAGATGTGCACTTAGTTTTTTAGTTTAGTGACTTATCGTTAACTTTGATTAATGTTTATATTTAACAAAGAATAGGTACATTGCTACATTTAGATAACTGAAACAAATATCACAAATATCTATACATGGAACAAATGTACGCATATTCTTTGTTAAATATAAACATTAATTAATAATCATAAACACTTAGCCACAAACTAGTGCACATCTGACACTAGTGAAATGAAATAGTGCAGGTGTAGTGAAAATAGTAAATAAAACATACAATATTCCAAGTCCATGGAGGTGTTTTTGTAACTTATATAAAACAGAACTGTTATAACATCAAATTTTTATTAAAAATTGAAAAAGAACATTACACAAATATATCATACGGAAAATTATGCAATTATCAAAAAGATCATCATTAAAAAAATACAAATATATAAACAAGTTCAATTAACTTTAATGAATGCAGCGAATGAATCGTTTGACATAATCGAATATGTGTAAAGGGAACTTCGTTTTGATGGTGTAGTTAACTTCAGGTGTAGGCTAAATGTCTTGTATTCATCTCTAGAATCCAAAATGTGCAATAAAACACTTCCAATTTACTTTTTTACATTTTTCCCAAAAACCTGTACAAAACGAAGTTCCCTTTCCTAAAGAAAAGTACCCCAGGTTTCATTAAATTATGTCAAACGGTTCAAAATTTAAGGAGGGGAGGGGGAGACTTTTGGACCACCCTGTATATCATAACATTCATATTTATTGACTTAATTAAATTAATTAAGTTAATAAATATGATATTTTACAACAAATCATTTAATAATATGCCATATTACAATTATTATGTTTACTATTACAATTATTATCTTTGTTCACATAAAAAAGCACTTCACAGCTCAATCAACGAAAACGCACAAAAAATGTTACAATTAAAATTAACACTTAAATTGCAATATTGAATATAGAAGTTCATGAAGACGATATGCACACGACGCAGCTAGAAACCGGAATGGTTCTGGGGGTACGCGTCTCGTCTATTCCCATGCTGGGGTGGGGAGTCAGATATTACTCTAACCAAGCCTACCATTGGATTCCACTAAACACTTGTCTTTTCAATGAAATGTTCTGTTACATCCTTCTAAATTGTTTTAAGTCTACCAGAACTACGTACGATTCTAGAATTTCTAGTAGACACTACCTGCCTTTACAATTTTTCTTGACTTTAACTGGAATTTAGTTAAGAAACAAAATAATACATTTAAAACGACAAATTTCTTGTCGATTCCAACATAAAGGCGCATTTCCTGCAAGTAATGTGTCGTACCATGGCCTCGCAGGCTCAAATTTCCAACAAATTTGTATGTTACACAAGTTTTGTGTAACATGTATGTCTCTATATTGCCAAAAGCCAGTTTAAATAATCAATTTGTATTTAATTTATTTTCCAATACATATTTTAAATTAACTTTGGCCCCATTCTCAACAGTTTTTCCACATGACTATTATATAAGTTGGTTTTAAAAAATTGTATACCTATGAAATTTAAAAACAACTACTTGACCACGCAGCTAGTGAACCACCTTTAATCAGTGGCGTATCCAACCAGAGATCTGGAGGAGGCACATTAAAAAAATTGACGGCCGGAGGGGGGGGGGAGCGAGCGTATACAGGGTGGTCTAAAAGTCTCTCCCCTCTTAAAATTTGAACCGTTTGACATGATTTAATGAAACCTGGGGTACATTCTTGTGTAAAGGGAACTTCGTTTTGATGGTGTAGTTAACTTTGGGTGTCTCATTCAACACCGGTTTTGAGGAAAATGTGAAAAAGTAAATTGGAAGGTATACTTTAAATAGACTTTTTGGATTCTAGAGATGAATAGAATACATTTTGCGTCTTCTATTCAATATCCAAACGCTGTATATAATGTTTTAGCGAATTTTTTATTTAAAAAATTACGCTAATGAACGTTGTCCATTCAAACGGAAGGACAAGTAGCAATTGAAACCGGCAAAATTAATTGATTATATTCCTTTCAGTAATTAATAAATTAATTTTTAATTTAGTTGAGGAATCTAGTACTTATTTTTCTATAGTTAAAATAACGGTATGAGCCGTATTAACATCTATACTTAAATAAATTTTGCCATTTAACTTAACCAGATACTTGATTAAAATGAAGTATTCGGACTTAACTACATTGTTCAGTTAATACCCTTAAACAATATATAGGACTTCACTAATTGGTTCTTTGCCTTACTAAAATGTAGTTTAAAGAAAAAAATATAATAATAACTAAACGTGTATAGTAACGGCAGCTACCGTCATTATGGAAACTCACTATTTAGTCTTTGTACTTAAATAATCATATTTATTACAGCTAAATCCACTGAACTAAAATCACTTAGTTTGCAACATCTACAAGCCTGTTGCTGGATTGCCTAGCCAATAGATAACTGCAATGAATTTCCAATTAAACCCAATGAAGTGCCTCCTAACTATATTTAGTTAAACAAAATAAGTCTTATTTTTCTCAGTGTACGCTCCAAAGTGTATTAATTAAAGTTGGCAATAATTTATTTGAACAATAATCTTATATTAACTGAAAGCGTAACCTAGGATGCGAACCCCCGACCTCTGGTGGGTCAAGATAAAAAAAAATACTGAAGCTTTAACGACCTCAACAACAGAGGCGGCTAGATAAGAAACACTAATAGGTGCCTGTCAATATAAGTTTTTGTGTGTGTCGCTCCTAGTGTATTGCTAGAGAAACGAAAGCACAAAAATCAGTATATAGGTGAAGTTTAGCTATCCGGAAAATAATTTTTATGACGTCATTAACTCGCTATAATAAGTCAGCAAACCTTTCGAAAAGTCATAAAACTTGGGAAAAATATTGCGGTCAATTTGAAATTTGGCGTCCATACAGACATGTACAAGACTAACATGTGTACTGAATTTCATCTTATTATCAGCAATAGTTCCATTTTTATCATATGAGTTGTATAAGTTTTTAAAAAAAAAAAATCAAATTAATTTGAAATTCAAGACAATTGTACATCTATACGTAATAAATAAGTGCACTAAGTTTCGTTTCAATGGGACAAGTACATCCATGACTTTTGTTGGATCATGAAAGTTAAGCAGCATCAAGCGTGGTCAGTGCCTGGACAAGTGACGATAGGAATGAAAACAGATGTATTTACTATCTGGGACAAGCGAAGCGAGTTTGTTAGTATAAATTTAACGACATATATATATATATATATATATATATATATATATAATATATATATATATATATATATATATATATATATATATATATTGAGGACAAGCGTAGCAAGTCCGAAGTACGGAAGGAAGTATATAAAATCCGATTCTAAGCAGCATTACCTTAGTATTCTGAGGAAGAACATTGACTTATAGTCTGTATTTCTTAGCAGCATTACCTTAGTATTCTGAGGAAAATCATTGACTTATAGTCTGTATTTCTTAGCAGCATTACCTAGTATTCTGAGGAAGATCATTGACTTATAGACTGTATTTCTTAGCAGCATTACCTTAGTATTCTGAGGAAGATCATTGACTTATAGACTGTATTTCTTAGCAGCATTACCTTAGTATTCTGAGGAAGAACATTGACTTATAGACTGTATTTCTTAGCAGCATTACCTTAGTATTCTGAGGAAGATCATTGGTTATTTCATAAACAGCATTGACAGAGATGTTGCCTCGCTCTAGTGGAATTATTTGCAGTTTAATTATCTTTCCGTATGACGTTGTATTATCTCCACAGGGCACATACTTGTGGGGTATCAATACTTGCTTCTGAAATTATAAATATCTAATTGATTATACTATTCTTGTTATTGAATCACTTCTCCTTAAGTGATTATATATATATATATATATATATATTATATATATATATATATATATATATATAATATATATATATATATATATATATATATATATTATTGTGTGTATATATATATATATGTGTGTGTGTGTGTGTGTGTCTTGAATCCAATAAAAACGGTCTGTAGTTCCCAGGTTCAAATATTTTATTATACTCATTTATCAAGCACAACTCGTTTTATCCCTATTTTTCAAAGGAAATGAGCTAAAATCTTTAAAGAAACTAACTAAGCATTAAACTAGTGCTTAAAATAGTGTGCACTGCTAATGTTATAATTATGAAATACAGGGAAAATGAGTTACGAGTAGTGTTTGATGATTGAGAAATTGCTCAAGTTATTAAGTATGGTCAAACTTTATAGTCAATTTCAGGAGGGAATTGAAGAGAATATATGACGGGCATTGACTAATATCATTAAACGCCATACCACATACATACACCCACACATTATCTCATACATACCACATACATACACCCACACATTATCTCATACATACCACATACATACACCCACACATTATCTCATACATACCACATACATACACCTACACATTATCTCATACATACCACATACATACACTCACACATTATCTCATACATACCACATACATACACCCACACATTATCTCATACAACCACATACATACACTCACACATAATCTCATACATACACATTTTCACAAACATACTATCACCATAAAAAAATATTTCTTACCTTTTTGCTGCCTGGCTACACAAGCTAAATATAAATATTGTTGCCACTAAGGTTTGAAAATAATGGTTTATATAATGCATTCTAGTTTGTACAATCACTTACAGACGGTAAATGATTAGTTTAAGACAGTTATAGTTAGTCTTAAACTAATATATTAGAGGTGTTTGGTTTTTTCTGATTGTTATTACCTAATTTATTCTAAACTAATTACTCAAAAGAACTTAAGTTAACTTAAACTAATTTCTAAAATGCGCATACTTTATCCCGACAATTTTTAACAACAAATTTAAATTTATTTTAGTTAATCCTATTTTAACTATCAGATAACTAAAAATATTACAATTAATCTGAATAAAAAACTTTTAAAGTATCAGCTTAAAAGGTTTAAAGTTTATATTAAAAAACCTTTGTTTAAAAAAACTTTATTGAATCAAGTTATCAACCGATCATTAAGTATTGTCATAAAATGTATACAAGGGAAATTATTTTTTAACTACCTACAACAAATGTGTTGAAAAACTAAGTAGAACTAATAAAAAGCTTCAATTCACTGATGATATCAAAGATAGACCTCTATCAGAAGATCTGTTATCTTGATCGTGAATATCATTATTCATCCTCATGATAGCTAGTTGTACATAAAAGAGTGATCATTATAACGATCATGATAAACAACAATAAATTGAATATATGAAGAGAAATAGTATTTAAAATCAAATTTATTTCTATTCCAGACATACAGTACGGAAGATTTTGATATTTTAAGCATGTTATTCTGAATTAGATACTTGAACACAATGTCAAAAAAATCATGACATGTAAATCATCGTGAAATTGAAGTTAGGATTACCTTTTAACTTAGGTTGATACTAGGCAGAAGGAACTGCAAATATTAGATTTGTAATGTTTGTGTCTATGAGTCTGTATCTCGCATAACTCCTACTTTGTTTATGCATAAGAATTAAAACCTATGGTAAACAAATCAGACATACGTTTTAGTTGTGCGTTCCAAAAGGAACAAGTTTTCAAAAATTAAAAATATTATTGGTTAAAAGTTATTGGCGAATATACATTTTAAAAAATATAAAAAAATGTAAAAAGTATAAAAAAATAAAAAGTTTGTGTACAACTGTCAAAATTAGGACGTTTTACTGCAAAATTTTAATGTAACAAAACAAATGAAACAATGTTAACAATATTGCTAATATTCATTTGAAGAAGTAAAACTGATAGAAACTATGCTGTCGAGTATGACTTGACGTTTTTATCCATTCGTAATTATCCATAATATTTGATTTGATATGGATCATATCTGCTGTATTGCTTTTCTAAGCTTAATTCAATAAAGTTATAATTTCCTATACATCATATATCTTTCATTATCATAATGCTCTTTTGCAATAATGAAAGACATCTTTAGCAACATCTTTATAGTATTGGCAATGGACATATAAATTCCACAAGTAATTAACAATTTACCTTTTTGATTGGACAGTTAAAATCAGGCTGGATGTGCTCTTGTATTATTTTCCAAATCCACGCCATAGGACTAGATTTGAGAAATGTGCATACTGGTGGTAAATTAAATCGAGTATAGAATTCACAGTCAGTCCAGGTATTGTCCTTGCATTTTAACAACTTAGCTACAGCCTACGAAAACAAGCTGAGTAACTAGTGGGATCTTACCAAAGTGTATACAACCAAGTTGGGGGTCTAGAGAGTAGAAAATTATGCTACAGAATTTAAAATGTTTCTTCGTTACAATAATCTTGTGGTACAGACTAACTTGAAGGATAAAATAGGCTGAATTTTTACGAAAAACAATAAAATTTATCTAATAGAATGGAACTCACAGGAACTAATTTAAAATTATTATGTATGCAGCTGATTATTCTTCAGGACAACACATTTTTTTCATGCTCTCTCACGCTCTCTCCAGTCCAGTGTATCCAAATCAGAATAAAATATGACTGAAGCAATATCCAAATAAGAGTTGTAACGAAAGTCCGTCTGACCAAACAAATGGAGATAAGAGCAATTGACATATTTCTCATAATCTGCAATTTGATTATGAAAAATATGCCAAGTGAAACATATTTTTCATAATCAAATCGCATTTAATAGAATCTCGGATCCGAACATAAACCCGATTTCCTATCTTACGTGCAAACGGTCAAATAATTTGTCGAGTTGAGAGCAATCGCAGCCTTCATAGTCATGTTCATTAAATCAGTGTTTAATTTTTTTGACCGTTAATATCACAGGGGGTGTTGGGTTCGCATAATAAATTAATTATGACCGCTGGAATTTGTATTGCCGGTAGAATTTGTATGGCCACTGAAATTTCTATGGCCATCGTAAACATAGAAACGTAGTAAAACGGCTTTTTACTGTAATAATTTTTTTTAGTCAAACTTAAATTGCAACACCCACAAAAATTTGGTTACTTAATAATTCTGATGTCCGAAGAGATAATTGTGAGACAGCAGTAAACACCACTTTAATCTTCAGGTACTCGTGACATGCTGAGGACAAAGTACCGAGGTACCCTGTACCGAATTTGTTTTCGCTTTGAGAGTAACAGTGCCACTGTCACCGAAGGTGTTTCCTACAGGGTTTGTGCCTTGATAAGCCACAAATCGTTAACTAACATGGGATGAGAACACAATAGACAATAACTCTAAAAGCTGACCTGATAATCTTCAGTTATATTATGCGTCATCTCAGCACTTAGACTGACGTTTACAATTCCTCTTCCAGCTGGTGTTATCCTGACGTTATAAATTTTAGCGTATGACGTGCTGTTACTCGCACAACTTGTGAATTTAGTCATCATCAGAATTTGCTTCTTAAGGTGGAGACACAAAACAAAACATTTTAAAAGTGTTGAACGAAGTTAGTTGAGTCATCCGAGATACGGGATACTTCGGAACTTTTCTTAACTTTATCGAGTTTGGAACGTTCATGCTCACACTTCGGACTCGCTTCGCTCGACGACAGAATATAAAACTCCCCTAATTTATTAGGCTGCTCCTAGCTTTGTCCTACTTTGGCTTAGAGATTTCAGAAACGTTTCAGCGAAATTTCATTATAAAAATGAAGCTTATTTTGAAATATCTCTTCAGTTGTTTCTAGCCTTATCAAATCTTTAAAAAAATCGTGGGAACAATTTTACGTAACTTTCTCCCTGCTAAAAAAAGTTGTTTAAATAGCAAAATTTAACATAAAAGTAAATAAAAATATAAATTAGAGGTAAAATTAATATAAATTATTTTTTATTTAATTTTACTTAGTTATAACTAAAGTAGTAGTTATATAAAAATTGTTCAAACCCGCAACAACAATTAAAACAATTATACCCGTAACAATTAAACCCGCATGAAATAAAGGACCATAAAAATACATAAATTTATAGACTTAACATATGTATAAACAATCTTAACATTAGTTTAATGAAGTAATAATGCTCGTTTACGAATAATTTTAAGTTGTTTTGTGTGAAAGTGCGTGACCCTGACTCTAAGTAAACTTGAAACTACAGAATGATATACGTTTTATTTTCTATCCTTTACTACGTACACACAGCGTATTTAACAGGTGATCTTATGGATACGCATTAAATACGATAAGGTTCTTGCATCGTATTTGTTTAGTCGATCGAGTGAGATTACGTGATAACTGATCCCGCCAAACATCGCGTCTTTTATAGTGAAGGGTCACTTTTGGTTATAAGAAAATTTAAAACAAAAAATATATTTAATTAAATGTTGATTTCTTTGCATAATAGTAAAGTTACACTAAAAACTAATATTCCAAAAGTTATTTTATCAAAGACAGTAAAATTGAAGAGAAATAAAGTGAAATATAAGTTTGATGAGAAGGTGATTCGTTAAATACGATCGTCTCTAAAGTTACATACAACGTATCGGGGAATCCATTTAGATTCCATATTCCTAGTTCAAGCTTATGCGATCGGATCCCCTCCGCATGGTTCATACAGCTAATATTACCGTATTGAGAGATCGTATCCAATACGATCCGCGGATCTAGAAGTGTGTGTGAACGCATTCGAAACTATACTTGTATAGTTCCAGTTATTATAATACAACTATAATTTGTATAATTACAGTGAATATGGTTTAACTCTCGTTTATACAATTGCCGTATTAGAGTTTGCTTTGAACTTTCCAGAAAACTAAGCACTAAATTATTTTAAGTAACTTCATCAAGGTTTATCAAGTTTCTAGTATCTAGGTTTATCAAGTATCTAGGTAGTGAGATTAAAGTAATGCTACCTTAAGCTTTTGATAAATATGACAATCTGAGGAAAGCGAAGCGAGACCGAAGTAATATTACCTTAGACGTTGGTCAATTATGACATTCTGTGGAAAAGTACCGAGGTACCCTGCACCCGATTTTAAAATATAATATATACCTTTTTAACCGCATTACAAATCAAGCTTGAAGTTATTAAAAGTATCACTGTAAAAGAGAAGAAATGAACAGGTTCCCGAGCCTGCTTCATGTTTATACTCATTCAAAAATCACTTTTTAACGGCTACAATTCAGTGATGAACTATGAAATGTGCGAAGGGCTATTAAAGCGTAATTACAAAAATGCTCATTATATCGCTGATAAAATGTTGTTTTGTTCATGATTGTCCTTCAAAGTTTGAATTGATAATGTTTATGACAATCCTGAGAGTTAATAATTATAATCGATATTGATGACATTATTATTAACATCATTCGTAACTACCTCCCCACCCTTAAGTACCACTGAACCTAACATACATAGAAGTCACCCACATTGATGTATACATATGAACAACAATATATATATATATTATATATATATATATATATATATATATTATATATATATATATATATATATATAATATATATATATATATATATATATATATATATATATATATATATATATATATATATATTATATATATATAGACACACACACATTTATCTTGGGATAGTCTGATTAAGATTGAACTATCTTCCTTAAGAGGTAATGCCATTTCGAATTTAAAAATATCATGACAGTGTTTTAAAGTTTTTGTTACTTGTTTTGTAATTTTTACAAAACAAGCCTCATACCAAATAGATACATTAGGTATGAGTAAGCCAAACGGAGTTTATTCATTTCACTCCACCTCTCTTTATGTTATAAAGGGAGGAGAACCAGACACTCTCAGGATCATCTTTAATTAAAATTCGCTAATAATTACAGCTAACTTTAAGAATATAATTTCCCAGCTAATGAAAGAGACTCTATAATATTGTTCAATTTATTTTGCTTAGTACCAAAATGAAATATTTAGTCATCTAATCTTACTTAATATTAACTATGAAATAATAACACACTTAATCGAGTTACAAACAAGGAATGAATTTAATTTGACATAAATAGTACAAATAATAATAAATATGTTACCATAGAAACATAATAATAATTTGCTTTTCTAACACCCCTCCTCAAATTATTATTTTTTTATTTTTAATTTAATTTAATTTAATATTTATTTTTATTTTATTTTATTTTTATTTTTTAATCTTTTATTTATTTATTTTTTTTATTTTTTTTTTTTTTTTTTTAATTTTAACTTTATAGTAAGAAGTAGGTTCCTCACATTCAGTAATTTTACAATGGTCATCAATTAAATCGATGTCAGTGTGATTTTCATTATCAGTATCATCTTTATCAGTTTCATCTTCATCAGTCTGTTCTTCAGTAGTCTCTTCTTTGTTATTTTCTTCATAATTAGTTTGCTCTTCATTATAATGTTCCTCGTCAGGTTGTCCTTTTTTATTATCTTCTTTATCATTATTAAAATTTTTATCTTTTAAGACTGGCCTTTTGACCAATGATATTTCTACTTCTTCCGGTTCAATGCCTTCGCTATTGAAACGTCTGTTCCTAACGTTCTCAGGAACATTGAGAACGTTAGGTATTTTGTCTTTTTTTGTCAACATGGATTTGTTTATTCCACTTTCGGCTTGTTGCAAAACATATAAGTTATTTTCTAAATAAGCAATACCCTGAATATTATTGTTTTTTAAAATTTTACAGTTATTGTCTTCAAATACAACTTTATGTCCTTTTTCAGCGAGTTTCCGAACAGAAAGTAGGTTGCCTTTAATTTCAGGTACGTATCGAACATTTTTTACTTTGCACCTTGTACTTCGTCCTTGGCCTAGGTCTAAATATATGTAAATATTCCCTATTCCTCGAGAAATGATTTTTGTCCCGTCAGCTAAATAAATTGTATCGCGTTTGTTTTTGTTAAGTTTATAAAAACTTGATTCTTGGCATGCAATATGAATACTAGCGGCCGAGTCGACATACCATATTGTCTGATCACTTTTTGAAGTCGCAAAACAAGCTTCATTAGACTGGTTATTTTCACTATCAGATGAATCGTAATTTTTTTTAATTTTTCATTTTGACGTCTTCCTTTGTTTACAATTTTTTGTTTATTTGAAATATTATTTTTTGGAAGTGTCAAATTTATTATTTTTAGATAAAAACCAACATTCGTCTTTTATATGATAATTGCGTTTGCAATATGTACAAAATTTTGTGTTTCTAGGGTTGCTAGTATAGTTTACCCTCATAGCTAATAGTTCTTCTGTTTTATTTTCTTTCCTTCTCATGAATTCTTGAAGCAGGCGCTCTTGAACTACATCTATTGTCAAGTCTGCTTCTGGCCTTGTTTCAAGCGCCATCACAATAGTATCATAGCTCTCTGGCAAACTCGATAACATGAAAGCAACAACAAGTTTTTCACCTAATTCTTCACCCATGTTATTGAGCTTTTCGACTAAGCTAAATATTTTACTTAAATGACATTGCATGTCGTCTGTATCGCTCATTTGGATACGACATAAATTTTTTAATGTCGATACTTTATTCGATAAGGTAGACCTCTCGTGGTATTTGCGTAATGCATCCCACCATTCTTTAGCAGAATTTAGCTTCTTAATGTGAACTAACTGATCATCGTCAACCATGAGACCAATAATAGCCATGGCCTTGTTATTTTTACTGTCCCAGTCTGTACTTGTAACATCTTTAGATTTTTCTTGGTTAACTACATCCCACACTTCCTCTTTTATTAATAGTAACTTTACTCTAAAACTCCAAGTAGCATAGTTCGAATTATTTAATTTCTTTATTGAATCCTTGAAGTCCATATTTTACTATATGTTTTTTTTTTATAAGACGATTAAATAATGAAATTAGGATATTACCTGGATAGTACTGGGCCCATAACCTGTTAGAATATTAATCTTACTTAATATTAACTATGAAATAATAACACACTTAATCGAGTTACAAACAAGGAATGAATTTAATTTGACATAAATAGTACAAAATATAATAAATATGTTACCATAGAAACATAATAATAATTTGCTTTTCTAACAATCTTCACTTTAATATAGCATCTTATTTAACGCGGAAACTTTTTTGAATGGGGTTCCGTATTTTATTCCTAGTGTGATGTAGCCGTGAGATGCAAGCGAAGTTCTGTGAAAGCCTTTAAATTATTTAGAAGATCATAAAAGCAGTCAAAAAAATGGTTTTAGATAATTTTTATCATGATCGTCAATACTATAGCCACACAAGAATAAAAATACGCATTGTATACTCAACAGTACGGACTTTAATAATAATGTACTTAAATCATTAAATGTATAAAGTCAAGCAACAATATAAGTATTAACAAAATGAAAGCGGTAGCAAAGTCTGTTCACTCCTTTTTGATCAGTCAACTTCAGGTCAAATATAAAAGGCCTGTCCTCGACATTGGATAACTTCAGGAATATATCCTGATGACTGTTAGGAAACGTATAGTTCTTCATTGAATAATTCCCCTGAAAGCGATACATAATAGAATAGAATAGAATAGAATAGAATAGAATAGAATAGAATAGAATTTATTGTCAAAAGCTAACATAATTAGATACAATACGTCATACAAATACAAAACTAAAACACAACAATAACTTAATACTTATAAATACATGTTAAACTATAACAATAAAATGGCTTTTAATAGTTAATCATTTAAACTTATTTTTTTATAATTTCATTAACAGAGTAAAATCATTTTTTTTTAAAAATTCGGTTACTGCTGGCTTGAATTTTTCATATGAGTCACAGGCTTTTATTTCTTTTGGAAGGGAGTTATAAAGTTTAGATGACAAATTAATTACTGAATTTTTGAAACAAGTAGTCCTGCAGTAAGGGGTGATTAGATCTTTCCTATTACTTAAATTTATATGGTGCTTTTCTAGATTTTGAACGAAGTAGTGGGGATATTTCCTTACAAAACAAACTGATTCTTTTATAAATAAACACGGGAAAGTCAACATCTGATGGGAAATAAACAAAGGTTTGGCAGTTTCCCTATTAGGGATGCTAAATATTAGTCTAACGATCCTTTTTTGCATTACGAATGCCAAAAATGATCGTCAGACTAATATTGAATTAATTTGACTACTACTGACAATGGGACTCTAAGATGAATACGGAAATGATTAGATTGTTAGCATAGGCTTTGAGAAAAGCAGGACTGTATGTGTATGTCAAGGGGGATGTGAATCCTGTAATTAACTTTATGTCAAATTTTATTTTAAAGAAATTTGAAGATAGATGGTTTTAGACTTTTGTATTTAAAAGTCTTATTCTCATTCGAAGTCCAAAATTTATAACAATCTGTAAAGCTTAAAAAATAGTGACTCAAAATAACTAGATTTCACCCTTCATATTCCTACTAAAAGTAAAATTTAATTTTTAATTTTAAATAGTATATTTAAAATATGCTCATAAAATTTTCTCTATAAATGAAGAAAAGGAATATAAATATTTAGATTAAAACATTTATGCGATGGTTAGCTTGCTGGATAAATTTTGTTTATAATTTCAACTTTCTTGCTGTTAAGCAATTGATCCATGTCCGTAACATGGACTGTAAAATCTATGTTACGGACTTTGCTTCACCGACACAGTTCGTCAATATTTTTGAATTTTTTAAAGAAAACCCAATTGTTTAAACAATAGGTTTGTATAAATCAATGCATGTACTTGTTTCATCATTTCATCACATAATTTAAGATTCACATATGAAGCTCAGTTTACCTTTTTAAAAGGACAGTCCAAAGTAGGTTTGACAAACTTTGTGACGTCATTCCAAATCCAAGACATGGCTGGTAATTTAAAAAATGAACAAAAGTTTTTGAGATTGATGTTTGTCAGGAATTCGCAGGTCAAGAATGATTTGTCCTTACAAGTCGTTATTTTCATGGTCGCCTGTAAAAAAGTTTTCAATGAATCCACAGATTACTACCTACCGATAGTAGTGGTAGTGTGTCATCTTATTTGACATGAAGTCTATGGATCGTGTCCTGTGTTAGACCGTACTCTTTATTTTTACCTTGAGTAAATTAAAATTAAGAATTACCTCTCAAAAAAGAAAGGGTCGTCTGTTAAAATCAAATTATACAATTTTGAATTTAGACATTTACCCACAGAGGACCAAAATAAAGACTATTAGTTGAAATAGTACCTAATTTAGAGTTTAAATTCCAATTAGTTCCCATTTTTAATCTAGTTTTAGGTAAAAAGCTAATTCAAAATTTCGAGTTGGTGGTTACTAGATCGTTGCTGATTACTGAATTTCTAGTACAGTATATCTTCAAATATATTATTAGTTTTAAAATGCATAGAAGAAATTTAAGAAATAAATTCCTTACACCTTTTTACCTGCAAATCCACGGGGAAATCCCTGAGTAATTCCACAGATATGCTGACAAACACTTTCGCTTTACTGATTGGTACGATACTGTATTCTATGAGTCTAGAGTATGAAGTTCTATTATCGCAAGGGTCTGAAATTCTTTCAGGCATCAGAACTTGTTTCTAGAACATTCAAAACAACAAATATCAGCGGGATAGGGTCCTTAGCAAACGCACTAATGACCTATGCTGTTCTAGCATAGCTAATAGGAGAGAACCTCCAAAATCACTAAGTGTATGAGTTGTAGCTCTGGCAATGAACTTCAAACGGAATTAGTCGTAGAAAGAATACAGAGTAGGATCTTTAACGAACAATATTGCACTGGACACTGTACTATTTTGGACAGTGCCCAGAGGGAGAGGAAGGAGGAATGGTGGTCAGTTCATTTGGTTCTCTCATAGGCAGATAATTTATAGCAAAATTATATTTGTTCACTGAGAGTTTTCTTAGATTCCTCAACACAACTATGAGTAGTTTTTCTCTTGAGGCACCGATATGATTGTAAAACCAATTTATATCTTACTCTTTTGCAAATAATAACTTGTAAATGTCTGGTTTTGGTTTTACAATGCTTTTAGAAAGATAATTCACGTGTCTTTACTTGCCAATGTTAATCTAATCAGGATGATAGCCCATGATAACCAACCATACAAACAATATTTTAGAGAAAAGGAAAAAAACGGATTGCCGTAACAATAACTATGAGCTAGTTATCACCTAGTAACCTTAATTCTTAGTCTTAGCCAAGCAAAGGAAACATGAGTTACTAAAATTAACACACTGAATATTATCCCGATAATTGGCTTTACAGAACTCAAACTAAGAATTACTTATTTCTAGACGAAGAACTTATTTATTCAACTAAAACATTTATTACATTTTAAAATTTATTAAGATTTATAATTAATTAATTTAAGGTTTGAAAAATTTATGTCATCGTACGATTATTTTAAATCTCTATCATCGCATCTAAACTATCCAATTAATTTTAATGACCTTTGATATGTTATTAACTAACCATATAAAAATATGGCTCTTACCTTCTTTGCAGCGTAACAGGAATAGTGCCATATAAATGCCATTATAACATAAATTAAAGTTTTATACATGTCAAAAACCTTTAGCTACTTCTTAAAATTACTCAATAACGGATTCTGCTATCACTGATGGTGTCTTAGTTTGCTTTTAAAAATATACTTGAGTTTCAATGATATTTATATATATTATATTTACATACTTACATTAATACATACATATATATATATATTATATATATATATAATATATATATAATATATATATATATATATATATATATATATATAGCTGTTTTGGTAAACACAATAATAAAGTTGTTAATCATTTTATTCAACTAAAACAAAAAATAAATAAAATTTTTATTGACCTCAGTACAAATGATCTTGTAGCCTATTTCAAAAATGTTGGTAACACTGATGATAATGAATGTCACTGAACAAATAATTTTGACACCCCAGTAATTAGTAGCAATAGGGAATAATATGTAGTAGGCGAATACAAATGTTTTTAGTAAATATTCATAATGAAAACGACGCTGATGAGGTTATTATCTCATATATTAGCTTGGTAATAATACCAACCATACACAATCAAAAAAGTACTAAACAGTACGACAATATTGATTTGATAAAGATCAAAAAATAGAATACAATTGTGTGAGAGACACGTTCGAATGTAACAAGTAATATGATAAGCAATATATTATACATTACATTGTGTCAATAATTATGTTTTGCAAAACTCGGTAGTATCAAATGATCAAGAGATGTATGACCATATCGCTCATTAGTCAATTCCATTTTGTGTATCTTGGAAACACAGTTTTCCAAAAGATCAGGTCTTGGAAATAACCGTGTCCATGTAGATGATAAATACACCGCGGAATGAAAACACAATGTTCTTACACAAAGCAACTGATAAAAACCTCTAAAAAAACTTTGTCATTGTTTGTTAGCTCATTGATT
>JACMZG010000008.1:20522397-20534897 GCA_018340805.1 Microvelia longipes | reverse complement strand
GTTGATTAAAAGTAATTAAACTAACTAATTAAAACATCGCAAAGAACCTGTTCGTTGACTACAGTATTAATGTACATTGAACATAAATTTTTATAGAATTAAACAGCCAAAGTAATGGAAATTTTAAAAATGGATATATTCAGACGTCATGTTGGAATTTCTTATCATCTTGGAATCATATCAGTTCTTCCTCTCATAGAACTTAATTTTTGCGTCAAGTCTCTCCGAGTACTCTGTAAGTCTGTGTATGTGAATTCTGCAATAACATCCATCCACGTGGATGTATGTAATCACAACACCTTCGAATAAGGGAGGGTGGATGAGGTCGATTTTCTTTATTTTAGACAAAATTGTATTGATTTTGTGAAACCGGAGCAGTGTAGGTAACAAGTTAATGAAATGAGAGGTTGAATTCACTTAGTTTGCATAATAAATACACGGAGTGAGCGGATGGTCATCATGTGCTCTCTTATTGCATTTTTCAAGTGTACTGAATCAGATGAGGAAAATCAACTGATTATGTACACTTGTTGGATGAAAGGAGTAAATTAGTAAATATCTTCAGCTCTTTAGGGACAGACTCCCTATTAGAATTGTGCCGAAAGGGCTGCAAATGACACCACGCTAAAGGTGGTTAAGTGATTTTCGAAACCGCGAAAATATCGCTATAGAGAATAATGCTTAACTTTAAAGAACTTACTCTTTTTGCACTGCTTAATCCAAGATATTGGAGAAACAACAGTCCACAGAATAATTTAATTAAGTACAAATTGTTTACAGCAAGCATCATGTTTAGTTAGTTTTGTTTTCTATTCACCTTTTAACATTAATTTTCTATCGTTTGGTTTTAGATTAAATGAGTTGAGTGATGAGATATTAGATTTAATTTTTTTCACTATACACGATATCTAGTTTGCATTATAATTTATACAGTCATATGAGAAGTAATATTGAAATTTAATGACCTGGAGTGTCATTAGCTATCTACAGTACCATCAATAGCTTTCCTGTGACGGCGAGGAGATAAAAGTTTTGTCATCGCATTCATATTTATTTCTCGTTTGATATCATTAAGGAGACGTTTAGAAACAAAGCCTTAGAGTAAGAGTATTTATGCCATAAGGCTGAGAAGTGTGTCTTTATGTCACGGCAATTAGATTTACCGACGAGCGAAGCGAGTCGGGAAAAATTGCCAAGACATAAAGACATTCTCAGCCGGATGGCATACACTATTTTTTTGAGGTAGCACTCATTAAATAAACTGCGCTATATACTTAATTGAAAAAAAAAACGAACGTCCAATTAACTCCATGTTATCGTCGTCATTAAATTCATTCATAGCTTCACACTTTTACCCAAAAATGTAAAAGCTTTACAAATAAACACACAAAAATTGTCAATTAGAACACCTTTTAAAAACGAAAAAAAAATTAGTCTACGAACAAAAACAGAAACAAAATTAACGATTTTAAAGAAAACTCATGAAGGTTTAACACAGATTGTTTTTTGAACACGCTACATTACAGTAATGGCGGCAACATATGAATTACTTTTACGTCCTAGGATTTTTTTTCATTCATTATTGTCCTCGGAGGTGAAAAGTACTAAATAACCTCCTATAACAATAATGATTGGCTTCTCATCCTAAAAACGGTCTAATAAAGTGCTCAATTACGTACTACCTCACAAAAAGAGTATTTATTCGTGGGGTTGATGAGTATTTTACTTAAAATACAGCTGATATTTAAAAAAAAAAAACAGGGACAACTCAGACACTAATCAAATCCAGACGTAAACTATCAGAGTTTTTTCAAAGGAAAATCGTTAAATCTTCACTTAATGTAAATAATTAAATAAATAAATAAATAAACCGTTTATTTAAATAAATTAATTAATTACGATATGATTTTAAATAGAATACATATTAATATGATATATTTAAATCAGCAAAGCTGAGGTTTTAATGTAAATAAATAATAAAACCAAATTCAGATAAGGCATGTCTTGTGAACGATTCTAAGCATATTTATTTAAAGGATAATAATCCCTTAAACAAATAGTTAATTGGGACTATAAGAAAGAGATTTCAAAAATTTAATAAATAATTATAATAAAGCCATAAGAAACAAAAATTAATTTATTTTACAAACATATAATAAAACAATAACTGGATTTATGTATAAATTGATTGTGTTTAAATCTATATAATAAAGATTCATTTAATTACAGTCAAAATAATTTAGTGTCAAAATTTACAGTCAATCTAGTCAATTCTTTAGTGATATTGGGAACCACATCCACAAAGAATTATTGCTTTATTGATTCGAATGTGGTTAAAAGTTTTGTTGTGAAGAGATAAGTTGATGTTTGTTTATTAAGGAAATGTTCTCTCAATGTTTAATAAGATATAATGATGGCTCATTTATATGTTCCAACCGGTACAATTGTATGTCATTTTTATTAGATTCATTTTGAATATCACGAAGTGTTTTGGTGCAGTGGTACTAAATTAGCCTCAGTTTTAAGTTTACAAAACTAACATAGTTTCAATAATTAAATGAATGAAAGATTTTAGTTTAATAATTAGCCGAAAAATAGAGCATAGGGATGAAATTTAACCCATTACTGTGAGCATCTTAAGGCAAAAAAACTAAAACTACATTAAAACACTCATAGCAAAAATATAAATAAAAGAACATAATTAATCAACTTGACTAGAATAATTGAAATATTACTGAATTTGTTAAAGAATCACTTGTCAACAATAAATATAAATGAATATATATAAATATGTATTAATATTTATGGATGAAGAGTTAGTTTTTAACGATGTTTGTAGTATTTAAATGTTTTTAATGAAGTTGATTAATTATGTTTTCGTACTTTTCTAATTTGTTTCTAATTTAGTTTTAGGGCTGAGATACCCACCGTGATGGGTGAAATGTTTTTTGTACTCTATTTATTAGCAAATTTTTTGATTAATTATAGCTCTAAAGCCTTTCATTCATTAAATTATTTTGAAAAATACTATAATATGTCAAATCAAGTTGAAATTAAAGCATTCCTTACATAGGCGCGAACACACATCAAGAGGCGGCCATCCTCAGCTCTAGTGGCCAATTCTGATACGAATGATTTATCGTTGAGATGAAACTGAAGCAGTATTATATCCTTCATCTTGCCTGATATGGTGTAATTCTTGTTTTTGTAAATTCCCTTGACATAAATACAAACGTAATATATAAAACGTAATACTGATAATAATAATGACTTCCCTCGGTCTTGAAGACAGTGTCCACATACCTATGCAAAAATCTGTGAGACTGCAAACATGTTTAATAGTCAGAGAATTTTTATATCATTTCAACTATAGCATCCTAGACCAAACTGCAATAATTACAACGAATACTACTGAAAACTAACCTTACTTTAGAACCCCTAAATAATAACACATTTGGACTTTTACTGTCCCGCTGTCATCCTTATGACGTCTTTAGAAGAGTATAAAAAATAACATAATAATTATAAATTAGAAAAGAAATAAACTTACAGGTAAAGATCGTTACAATTCTGATTGTCTATGAAACATGATTAATGGTACATTAATCCTGTACTTTGATTAACGTGTAATCATGGTAAACGTAATGGGCCATAATATTACTCACACAGTGCTATTAGGTGTACTAGGGTACGGCTTAATCATGTCAGACAAATGAACTTAGTATTTATTGAAACTTCAGAGTATAGGCATGTGAACACTTTCGAAGCGAGTCTGAAATTCCTTGTCATGGTGTTAGTGAGACTCACTAAATGAGTACAAAAAATCGTAACGTTTTTACATGTTTTTCTAAGTACAATGACCTGCAAATAGTGCCTCGCAAATGATGTTCCATCAGTTAATCACTTAATATCTCATAACAGTAAGTCATTGGTGATACAGATATGAAGCCTGTTTCTAAAATTGATGAAACCTCGCAACAATTTTGATCATAGTTGATATTATACAAATAAATATAAGAATATGTCAATTCAGTTTTAGCCCGAAGTCACTTCAGACCTTGTAGCGGATAGTGTAGTTGTTATACTATTGAGCTTTTACAGTTAAATCTCAAACTCTTGGCTAAATAATAATCCACTTTAAATTCAAACACTTGTTTAGGACTGACTTTCCACCCTGGCTTCATGTCCATTATGCCAATTTTTTATGAGCCAAAATTAAATAATATGTTTAAAATGACATTGTTTAATATAAGCTTGAATATAAATGTGATTAGTACCTTTTTCAAAGGACAGGTCACTGGAGGTTGATATCCCTTGTAAAAAACGTTCCACGCGTCTAATCCTCCAGGCTTTTTAACAAATTCACAATAATTATTCTGTTTAAAATTCCCATAATATTCACAATCAACGAATGTGTTGTCTGTGCACGTTTTTATTTTCCATGAGCCCTGGAAAGTAACGTTGACATCTTTAACACAAAGAAAAGGAGAGGGTACAATAACATAAGTAACATAACATAAGTAGACTGCTCTTTTCGCAGGCCCGCTTCGGGACCATTTTTATTGAACTGACTGTTAAAGATAGTAGGGTAACCAGTTTGGAGATAAACGATCTCTTTCCTAAATACCTTCACACTCTTTAGTGCCATTAAACCCAAGATGTCGTAGAGATCATCGAAATAGGGTATTCATATATATATACGGAAAAATGCTTATATATGTAAGCCATCTGCGCTACTTTGGATAGCCCGATTCATCTACCAGCTTAAGAGTACTTAAGTTGTAATTTTTAAAAACTTTTATTCGCTACCTTTCTTTACTGTACAAGTGATGAAACGTAAAAGTATGGTATAACTGTGGAAGTTATTCACATACCAATAATTTGATATTTTGGGAAGAAAAATTACTCTTTTTACTTAAAAACAGCCTGGAAAAATACCGGTTAAGTTTTTGTTACCATATAAAGTCAATTCAACAGGTGTCAACATATGATCGTTTTTAACCGGTTTATCCTACAGCTGGAAATAGATTTTTAAAATATACCTATTTTAAAAATCTGTTGGTTGAGAAAAATTTAAGCCGTACTCCATTTTTAGCAAATTTCCTTTATTGTATCCAAAATATAAATATTTTGTTTACCTAATTTTATGAGGTATTATAAAATAAATATTATAAAATAAATATTTTAAAATGAGATAATAAATATTTATCTCATTTTAAAAAAACTGATAGTTCACCTGTATGTTAGAGGGGAAATCGCGATGAACATTTATAAATGCTTCAAACGAAGTGGTTTGTTTATCAACGGATACAACAGTGGAAGCGTTAAATTGTGCATATAATGGTTTACTGTTGACACAATCTTCAATTTTGTCTATCAGCAGCGCCTGCTGTTTCTGCAAACATTACCCATATTATAAATTGATAGAAGAGCGGAAAAAATCATAAAGCTAGAAAGAGCACGAAGTTACAAGTTGGGCAAGGATGTAAAATACCTTTTCTTAACCCTATCACCAGCAGTCGAGACACTATTCAAGCAGTTACTCAACCATATCACCAGCAGCAGAGACACTATTCTAGCAGTTACTCAACCATATCATCAGCAACAGAGACACTATTCAAGCAGTTACTCAACCATATCACCAGCAGCAGAGACACTATTCTAGCAGTTACTCAACCATATCATCAGCAACAGAGACACTATTCAAGCAGTTACTCAACCATATCACCAGCAGCAGAGACACTATTCTAGCAGTTACTCAACCATATCATCAGCAACAGAGACACTATTCAAGCAGTTACTCAAACACATCACCAGCAGCCGAGACCCTACTTAAGCTGTTACTTAACCAAAAAGTTGCTTTACCTATGTAAGTTATACTGACTGAAAGCACGGAATAATAATACATTATAAGGTACTTACCCTTTTTGCAATGCTTGGTCTAAAATATTGAAAAATCATTACTCCAATCATTAAATTGATCAAACTGAATTTTTTTATACCAATCATTGTGTGTTGCCAGTGCAGTGTTCCATTCATGTTTAAACATATTTTTTTGTAGTTCCGTTTAAATAGACTTAAGAGATAGGATATTAGATTCTAAATTTGTACTATTAATGATGCAATTTTTAGTATTTGAATTATAATTCTAGTTTGCATTGTAATTTACACAATAATATGAGAACTATTATAAAAATTTAATGACCTGAGATGTCATTAGCTATCTACGGTGAAATCAATGGCTTTTATGTGTCTACAAGGGGGGCAAAGTTTTGCCATCGCATTAATATCTCAACACATTGTTTGATTTTCTAAAAGAAACATTAATAGGGAAAAGGTAGTAAAATCTTTGAGTAAGGGCATTTCTTTTTGTGGTTGAAGAGTATTTCAAACAACCTAGGAATATAGATCAAAATCTACCGTTCGGAGGAGAAAGGAGAAGTTAGGGGGCGGAGAAACCTCTGTATAACTTATCACTTTCAAACATTATCACGGTTCAAATCGATTGAAAACTGTACCAATCTGTGACAGAAGTGTTTTAAAACCTCATGGGCTAGCAAGATACGATTTTTCAAAAATCCCAGATGGTGATAATATTTAATTAATTATCAGTTTAGTAAGTTTATTAAACGAACATAGTGAGTTCTTACATTTCAGAAGTTTGGGACGAAGAGTATGTTTCTTTGTTCATTTGTGCGTGTTACGATAACTGCGTCAAATTTGACGCAGTTATCGCAGTTGACATTTAAGTCAAGTTAGAGCTGTAAAGTTTTCGAACATATTTCAACAAATATTTTCAAAATGTTGGCTAATACGGCAGACCATATAAAACAATGTTGAAACAAATATTTTTGTACATCGCTTTTAACCTTTTAAAAAGTAGAAAAAGGAAATATATGTAACGTCTCCAAAATTATAAATTATTCAAACAGTTTAAAAATGGCTGCAAAAATTATGAACACTAAACAAATAATTTGAAAAATATAAATCATGTAATCTATTGTTGGAAACTCATTGATTAGTAGGAAAAAATTATATAAACACAATTCCAAAGTTTCAACATGGCGGCAATAATTTTGTATTATAATTAGTTTTTACTAATTTTATAATAATTTAAGGGGTAAAATGCTATTATGTAATGTGCTTTAGGTAAATAAGCGAACAAAGCAAATCCTTTTTCATACCATGTACGTTTCTAGTTAATGCAATCTAGAGAGCGAAGGGAGGCCTTTTTACTATGTATTATAAATATACGCTATCTAATGAGCGAAGCGAGCCTTTCTCATTCTGTATTAATACATCATATTAATACAAAATATTAATTATATATAATTAATAATTTTAGCAATCAAGCATTATTATTAATGCAATAAATTTTACTATATTTGTTGCACTAAGCGAAGCGCTACTTTTTATTATATTTATTTATAATTTAAGCATTCTTGCGAGCGAACCAAGCCCCTAATTTCTATGCATCATTGTAAACATAAACAATCTAGCGAGGCCCTTACAGAGTACCATTAAACATACAAGCAATTTTGCCAAGCAATTATTTTTTAATAATAATAGTACCTTTCAATGCCTTAAGGTACTGCACCCTTCCCTATCAAATTATGCTTTGGACATAATTTCTACGATTTTCATACCGTTTTAGTCAAATTTAGTATAAGTATAATTTCAGCTATAATAATTATTGTTTGAATGTAGAAAGTATAATTTATAGGGAATGGAGATGTCCTTAAAATTACTAGGGGAGAGAGATAGACGAATTCCTGGTTTAGATCTAAGACAGGGTTGGCTCATATTGCCAAGATAATGATAGAAAGAAAATGACAATAGGCATGTCACATCGCTAGAACATCTGATGAGAGATGGACGTAGAAAATCATATTTTGGTATCCGAAGAATTTAAAAAAGGAAAGAGGCAGACCAGAATGGGCCCAAGAGAGGAGAATATGCAGTGGAGGAGTTACTTGGCCAAGAGTCGCTCAGGACAGGCAGGAGTGGAAACGAATGAGATTATTATCTTTTTAAAATTAAAAAAATGTGAAAACAAATTAAAATAGATAATTATTTATCATTAAAGATCAATAATATTTGAAATAGTTGTAATAGAGTGTTGTCAATTACTATAAAATTCTGGCGCGGTGGTTCGCATGTTAGGCGAATTTCATTTGGGATGCGTGTTTCCATGCTTAACAGCAATCCTGGTAGGGACGATAATTGTTTATCGTTTTTACATTATGTAAGATTATAACTACTAAATAATTCTGGCGTGGTGGCCCGCTGTCGGGCGAATTTTATTTTGAATGCGTGTTTCCGAGCTTAACAACCAATTTCTTGCTTAAGGTTCCGGTTTATGCTTTACAACCTAAGGAGTTACTCAATTGTCAAGCACTGCTCGTAACTCATTTTGTCTGTATTTTTCAAATGAAATGCGCTTAATTATCCAGTTGGTTATACAAAACTCTATAATTTGCAGAGCGCACTATTATTTGCACTAGTTTAAAGTTTGGTTACTATTTATCTTTAAAGGTTTTAGCGCAGTTCCTTTTTATATTTTTCCTTTTTATTATATTTAAAAATGGACACTACTTTTTTAATCTTTTTAGTGATAAGTTCTAAGATATGAAATCAAAATTCACATAAGTCTATCATTGGACTAAAGGCAACACGGCTTAAGCTGATTAGCACGAAATAATTAAAATATTGTAATTAGTAAATTATTGAAGCGAGTATCTTTGTTATGAATATTTACAATTCCAACGAATCGTACTTGCTACTGCAGTACGGTGATTTCAATGAAAGGAATGCAGTCTCTAAGGCTAGGTATAATTATTGATCCAACCTAATGAAGCATCAGAGTCAATTGTTACCAGTGTGTTGATGCACTTGACTGGAGCTAATGCGTATTTTAGCTCTGATCTCTTTGATGCTCTGAAGCAGATCTGTGAGAGAAGAGCAAAGTTATTAAACATTTTTTCTCTTTTAAGTCAAGTATATTAAGCTTTCTTAACACAATTGGTCTTGGGTAGAATGGATCGAAATAAAATTTGCATTCGTACTGTCGATTACATCTAAAGTCTAGCCGAGCCTTCTTCTACTATTTTTTCAAATATTGCATATCCATTTAATTCGTTTTCCCAAAAAATAAACTAATTCTCGGGAGTAACCACAATCTGTTCGTTTCAACTCTTTAACTTGTTCACTTACAGAAGTTAATGTTAAGTCAAGGCTACGGCTCTGATACGTTAAGGAAAGTACTAACCTCTTTTCATAATTCTCACATCATATTCTCCATGATATTCTTATGCAGGACTTAACTTGTTAACAGAAATTATGAAATCTTAATAGAGAAATAAGGAGCACAAAACAACAAGTTATAATTGACATGAAATTTAATGCATACAATATTTAAGAATTAAATTACAATATAAGTATTTTTAAGGAATATTTTGGAGCAAATAAGTATCTTGTTGTCCGTTGATAATAATTTAATTTCCGACATGAAGGATTTGTCTTCAACATTGAATAGTGAGAAAATTATATCCTGTAATACTGGATTAAAATTAAACCTCAAAGCTGTATAGGTACCCTGAAACAATAATATAAGGAATTACTGCAATTAAATGACCGTTTGGAGTTTGCAGTAAAAAGGGATTGGTCTTGAGCTATGGGGCACTTACTAATAATCCCAAATGTAAGAATAAAATTTGCTATGTCACCTTTTTAAAGGGGCACGAAAAAGGTGGCTGAAAGCTGTTAAAAGTTTCCCTCCAGATAATTATGCCAAGTGGTGTTTTCATAAAATTACAAAAATGCTTCTGTCGCAGATTGGTGTAGTATTCACAGTCTACCCATGTACTGTCTTTACATTTGTATACCTTCCAGGATACCTGAAATCAAATAAAAATCCTCTCTTACGTCGTCTTTATAAATATCTGAGCAAAAATACTACTACTACCTACTATATTATATATTATAAGTAACTGCACCTAAAAACACCATAATCATGTGTTACATCATCTTGATGTAATGATTAATACAACATAATGTCTGTCTTCAATGCTTGAGTTAACATTTTATTACAGGGTGTTAACGGATTAAGAGCAAACTAGCGGTCTAGTTTAGATTGCAGAAGGAGAGAAGAACCGCTTATTACCGAATGCACCCATTTATTTGCGGCCCTTTGTAGTTAACTCCTTAGGGGCTTAGAACAAACTTTACACACCTTGTGCCGGCGAAGTAAGGGAATAAGATACCGTACTGATCAATATTTAAACCCGACAGAAACAGCAAAGAGCTGGAAGGATATATAGCGAAGTGCCTCAGAACCCTCGACCATTCTGAACACGAGAACTTCTACTTTTAACTTGATCTTTATAATGTTACGTGAATATAAGCTGAACATATGGGCTCTGAAAGCAAAGTCTCAGAGTCCTTACTGAGGCCTAGGGATGGAATTAGAGCGAGTCGTTTATAACTTTTCTGTATACGGTTTTCAAAAGATCTTCTCTAGAAGAAAGTGTTGTTTTAAACTAGGGGAGAGGTACCGGGATCGATGTCCGGCGCCTATCGAAACCCTCCACTATGTACCGATTCACAGATTGAGGATGCGTCATGACAGGACAACCTATAGTCCAAGAGCCATGTCTCAAAAATGTGTCTCATTTTGTACCACTTCAAACCAAATTTTTCTGAAAATATATCTTTAATTATGAAGGAAAAGCATAGTCTGCCAATCCAGAGTGGAGCCCTTCATATGAATGCGCTCGCTCAAAATATTAGATAATCGCACAAATTCCAGTTTTCTTGTAATAAGTGGTTCCCAGTAGGTTGTGTGCAAAACATGAAGAGAACTTTTTATAAAGCTGATAACATTTCCTATAAAACGAGTGTATTTTCGTCAAAATTGGATAAATACAACAAAAGATACGACATTTGTTAAATGGCCAAAAAAATCACAAAAGCCAATATTTTTCCAAAGAAATTCACTGACTTTGCATTCTTTAAGGTTTTTGAAAGAGCCATACTTTTGTTGCAGTTATCTGATTTTGATGATTAAACTCTCGTTTTATAGAACATTTTATCACCATAAAAATGTTCTCTTCATGTTTTGCACACGACCCACAGGGAACGACTTATTTCAAGAAAACTGAAATTTGTACGATTTTCTAAAATGCGCTATCATATGAAGGGCCCCACTCTGGAGAGGCAGACTATGTTTTTTCTTCATAATTTAAGGTATATTTTCCGAAATATTTGGTTAGAAGTTGTACAAAATGAGTCACATTTTATCAGGTTCTTAATCAGGAAATTATTCTGAATGTAAACTAAGACCAATCCTACAGTCAACCCTTTTAATAAATCTAAATAAGGATTGAATTTGTAAGCCTCAAGCAGGTGTCTTATGATTTAACGTTTTAATTTTAAACATTCTGCATAATTCAAAAAAATGTGATTAGCTCTAAAGAGGATCATAGATTGTCGCCTTCAATATAATCGTTACAAACCTCCATTTCAGAAGGGAAATTTTGATGAATGTTAGATTTTATTTTGAGTGTCATATTCTGTTTGTCCAGTGATACCAAGCCTGATGCATCAAAATTACCTAAAGTAGTTTTATTGGTGTAGCAATCCTGAAGCTTCTGCAGAATTAGTACTTGCTTCTTCTGTAATAATAAAATAATTGTAATTGAATAGTTTAAACAGTAAACGAGCAAGTAAGCCATTCTTTGGGACTATAGGACAAAGCCCATTTTTTGGGGCCTTTGTTACAAATTGATTAACGGTCGTAGAACTATATTGGCATACTATGTCCTACTGAAGTTTGGGAAACAGATACAGTCCCTTACTAACGGAACACGAACTGTATTGTATTTCTGAGAGGATAAAAACCGTAGATCTTTAGTCCACAGTAAACTGCAAGAAAAGTATGATCAAATGTCTCCAATATTATCTATTATCAATACTTAACGCACATTATGGATCTGCTTCAAGTTGTACGGATTCTTGGGTCATTCTTCCTGTGGGGCGCATATTCGAATGTTCCGCACTTGTACTACAATGTCGCTTACTCATTAGGATCCGTAACCCTGAATGAATTTATGGGTTGGCAAAAAGTAAGACGCTCAATGTATTATAGGTTTTTAGTTTCCGTAGAAGTCATTAAGTCTTCTAAAATAAACTTTACCTTACGTTACTATACAGACTGTACAGTTTGATACTTATACAGTCACGAATCTCCTACGAATAAATCACAAATTAGAATTGTGAAATATAAAGGTCTAATTCCTATCAAGAAGGTATCAAATAGGGCCTACTACCTTGGTACTTTATCACCTCTCTCTTTACCTCGATCACATTTAGCTGGCATTTGAGACCCTAGCAAATACCATCTTAGCTTTCGTAAACGCAGGTTTGTATAAGTGACTCAAAAGCAATTATGTGAAACCACTAACCTTTCTAACGGCACCGCAAGTTAAAATATCTAGAATTAG
>JACMZG010000008.1:20369897-20517397 GCA_018340805.1 Microvelia longipes | reverse complement strand
ATTTGCACTGAATAAAGTAGATCAAAAGCATTTACACCAAATAAAGTAGATCAAATGCATTTGCACTAAATGAAGTAGACGAAAAGCATGTGCACTAAATAAAGTAGATCAAAGCATTTTCACTGAATGAAGTAGATCAAAAGCATTTGCACTGAATGAAGTAGATCAAAGCATTTTCACCGAATGAGATAGTTCAAAAGAATCAATGCTCAGGTAGGAAAATGCGTGACATATGCTTCTTTTATTGTGTATGCTTAATTTTCTTTATGATCTCTTTACAGTCAGTAATTCCAGTTAAGTCACGACTTCGCCCAAACCCTGTACTTAAAACCATGGATTAATAAAATGATAAAGTATTAGATATTGTTTTTGATAAAGTATTACTCACATTAGATATGCTAAGTTACAATCATAAATTTCTAGATATATCTCTTTTTTTTATGTTGGAAATTTTTGGCAATTGATTAAATAATGAGTGTTTCATTTTTCTACGGTAATACTTTCCACTCTGATAAAAATAAAGCAAAAGGGTAATTAAAAATGGAAACAACATTAATTTTTCCGGTTAAAGTTTATTTGTTAAAAATTATGTTCCTCATAAAAAAATTTATAAGTATAATCAAAGTTGAATTTATTAAAACAGTTCATTTCACTTTTATAACTCCGAACTTCCTAAAAATTAATTTGATCTAAAATTGAATTAATTAAAATTTGTGTTAATTCTTGATTTTTTGAAGTTTAATTTTAAAATTAAAATATTATTATTCGATTCGGAGACATAAACCGAACTACTCATTATTGCTGCTCATAACTTAGTTTAATTTTAACAAAGTAACGTTTTATTTGATGACATACAAGTTAGTAAAGTGCTTAACTAAGTTGCAAGTCCCATCACCTACTTTCCCCGGGAGGATTTGATGAGAAAAAGTGTTATAATATATTAACATAATTCTCATTATATTTTTATTATTTTCAAAGTCATCCAGTTTTAGTAATCATTGGCTTCCAATATTAATGGGATACATTGCGGAATCATTATTTGGCAAACTTTTGAAGTTAATGATGCTTATGAGATCGACGGTTATAGAACGACAGAAGAAAATTGTTTTTTTTTTTTTAAACGGCGAATGATATAATAAAAAAATATGTACTTTATATAGTTGTAGTTAATATTATTATATATTATATATATATATATATATATATATATATATTATATAATATATATATATATATAATATATATAATATATATATATATATATGAATCTAGTAAGGCCATCACTGAAATCGAAAATCTAGGTTTAAACTAGAAAATTACTATAAGCTTTTCTAGAGGCTTAATCTGGAGATGTCATTGCGAAAACTTAAAGACATCCTAGAGACAACCTAGTTACAAATTACAAGTTCTCACTCTATTGAGAACCTAATTACAAATTCGTGACATCCTAAAGACATCCAATGACAACCTGTAGTCACAATCTGGTGACAATTTAGTTACAAACTAGTGACAACCTAAAGACATCCTGGAGAACCTAAATATGTCTAAAGACACAGTACAATCTAGTGGAATCCTTGTAACAACCTAGTTAAAATAAGTAAAGACCTAAGAGGACAGCCTAGTGGTATCCTAGTAACAATCTAGTGATATTCTAAAGACATCCTTGTGAAACCTAAGTTACAGACTAAAGACATACTAGCAACTAATGATGTCTAAAAGACAGCCTAGTGGTATCCTAGTAACAATCTAGTGATATTCTAAAGACATCCTTGTGACAACCTAGTTACATAAGTTAAGACCTAAAGACATACTAGCAACAACCTAATGATTCTAAATGACACCTAGGTATCCTAGTAACAATCTAGTGATATTCTAAAGACATCCTTGTCACAACCAAGTATATATTTTTTTCCTTCAGACTGTGCTGCCAGTTTTATGTCTAGTCCTTAATTCACTCCCCTCTCAATTGTCCTGAAGACTTGTGTTTTCGTACGGATGCTCAGCAATTTATCGTAATGACTCCGATGCCTTTTGATATTTGAGATTTAGATAAAGTAAGCAGTGCTGCTGAAAAAGTTACAACTTTTAGTATAATACAATATGATAATCATACTTATCTACTAAAATGCTGTAATTGCAAGTAGCTTAAAAAAAAATCGATTATAATGGAAACTTAACATGAAGCCCAGAAGCTATGTTCATTTTGTTTTTACTTTTATCTCATTGGCTGCTCATTGTTTTTTTGGGTAAGAAACTTATCAGAAAACTGTTTAATCTGAAAGAAGCTCACAAGTTAACTCGTTCCTATGAGATTTTACACAGAGATTAAGCCTTCTGTTAATTATTATTTATTATTTTAAATTTAAAACAGTTAAATCCCAGTAAAGGAGATAATCTTTTTAGTGGTCAAATTATTGATCTTTGGCAAAAACTTGAGGGTTAAACAGTTTTTTAAAAAAAATATGATTGTAACAATAATATGTTTGTTTTTATTGATTCTTTAAACAGTTTTTCTATTATTAATTATTAAGTTTTGCTTGCCTTTCATCAATACTAAGAGAGTAAGCATTGCTATAGAAAAAATTGCAATGTGACACCTAAATTCTTTCTTAATGTACATTTTCAATATCTACAGAACCCCCAAAATCGTAAATAATTTTCTCCAATCCGCTAAAAGTTGGTGCTTATATGATTAAATGGACATGTGGACGTTACACGGTAACTTTATTAATCTGAAGTAATTTTCTTTTAGCTTAACGTAATTTACTTAGTTTGAGAAAGTGTTGCTCGATAATTTTATCAATTTTCATTTAACACTTACGTTCTCCACATGACACACAGTATAATTATTTTTTAAACATTAATTGACCAGACTTGACGACCTCACAGCTTTTCATCATTAAAGGCTACTTCTAGTGCCCTCAATATGGTAAGCGTTTATAAAGTTAGTACCGTATTTTTTACTTTGACAAAACTGATATCGTTACATATGTTCATACGTAAAACTAATACAAGCAATAAAATAATAACTTTTTTTTATATAAAAGGTAGTAAATTTATTATTTAAGTAGTTTTAAAAAATAAGGAAAATTTATACGAACAGAAAATCAATTAATATTATTTTAAAATTAAAAAAAATACTTAAACATTAAAGTAGATTTTTTAAGACGAAGGATGTCACCCTTCTTAAACCCTTTAAGAGTTTAAAAACGTATCTGAAAGACAGGGAATGTTCCTTACGTAAAAAAATACGTAAGCCTGGTGTGCACCAGGGACAGCCGATAGGGCCTAGTCTTTTTGTGCTTGGCATCTGCTTCTTTTGTTGCTTCGAATAATCCTTTTTCTATATCTCATTTTAATGCATTCATGGTTTCTTACTATCAATCATAATTTTGTTTTTGTTTAAATGATTGCAAATGATAAATTACTCTCATAAAATTGTTTTCTTGAGGAGGAATTAATTTTATTTATGGAGAACCTTAAAATGTAACGATTAGCAAATATTTAAAGCATTTAATTAATGACAATTAGCTACATTATTTTCTATTATTTTTATTTACAAATAATAATACAAAACAATACTTTTCCTCTATATACCTTCTGTATAAGAAGGTGAGGAAAAGTAAATATACAATAGCTTAAATTTAAATTCACTATTTTAAAATCCATCAACTCTGATAAAATAGAACCCATTAATGCATGATGTAATTTATTTTTTTTGAGGTAGTACGTAATTGAGCACTTTATTGGACCGTTTTAGGATGAGAAGCCAATCATTATGTTATAGGAGGTTATTAGTTTACTTTCACCTCCGGGAAAATAATGAAGTAAAAAATCTAGGACGTAAAAGTAATTCATATGTGCGCCATTACTGTAATGTAGCGTGTCAAAACAATCTGTGTAAACCTTCATGAGCTTTATTTAAAACGTTCATTTGTTTCTGTTTTTGTTCGTAGACTAATTTTTTTTCGTTTTTAAAAGGTGTTCTAATTGACAATTTTTTGTGTGTTTATTTGTAAAGCTTTTACATTTTTGAGTAAAAGTGTGAAGCTATGAAATTTAATGACGGTGATAATATGGAGTTAATAATAATTGGACGTTTTTTTTTTTTCAACTAAGTATATAGCGCAGTTTAATGAGTGCTTTTTTTGATTTTTTTAATGAGTGCTTTATTTAATGAGTGCTACCTCAAAAAATAGTGTATGCCATCCGGCTGAGAATGTTTTATGTCTTGCAATTTTTCCCGACTCGCTTCGCTCGTCGGTAAATCTAATTGCCGTGACATAAAGACACACTTCTCAGCCTTATAGCATAAATAACTATTATTATAAACTCTGATAAATTAGTTTTTTAAAGTAAATTTGGTTTTTCTTACTCGCTATCTCAAAAAATCGAGATTTTGTAAAAGTTTTCGCTGCAATAAGATACCTTTTTACAGACTTGTTGTAAAATGTACTATTATGCCAGAAAAAGAAATATAAAAATAAATACAAAGATTCTGAATATCTTTATTAATGCCGAACTTCCATAAACTTTAATATTGCGAAATACAGAATTCGTTAAAATTTACCTCAATATTCAAAGACTACATCATCAAATTTTACAATAAGGACATTCAAATTTATTATTTTTTAAAGCCCCTTCCATACTTTTTGCAAGTTTATGTGTCAGAGAAATTTTAAACAGTGAGTAAAGACTGTTGTAAAGTCCTTTGTAAAGTTTAAGTTAAATTTTAACTTAAGATAGAAACAACCAGATACGGAGTTTATAGGTGACTTAGTGCCTTTCAGATTCATATTAAATCCATTGTCCCACCTGAACATTTGAATTTTAAAAGTAAAAAGAAATAAATGTTTATTGGATATTTATATCTCTTAAAGTTGTAAAAGTAATCTATACCCAATGAATAAATAATCAAAACAATGGATAATCAAAAACTTGATTTATCTTTGTTTCTTATTACTTTTCCTCATTTATACCGTAGGTATATAGGAAAAGTATTGTGTTTGCAAACAATCCGAGCCCGGGATAAAACAGGAATTATCAGTTTCAGGCGTTTTTAAGACCTCCTGAGTGGTTTTCGCAAAGTTATCTGTCTATATATGTGAGTGTGTGTGTCTGTTATCATCGTAGCGCACAGAGATATTTATGCTAGAGAGTTAAATTTTGTACAAAAATCAGTGTACTGCTGTAGTTCTGCTATTCGGAAAATAATTTTTATTACGTCACTAAACCCGCAATAATGACTCAGCAAATATTTCGAAAAGTCAATAAACGCGGAAAAATTATGCGAACTGATTAAAATTTGGCACGCATGTAGCCATTTATAAGAAAGGAGGACAAGCGTAGCGAATCCGATGTAATAAGGAAAAGTTCCGAGTACCCTGTACCCGATTTTAAAATTTTATTTATTTTAGAATTTTTTTGTCCACAAATAAATGTTTTCTGGGGCCACTTTTTAGATTATGTACCAACATCAATTTATGCTGATTAATGTTGCATGTGACTTTTTAATTTTAATTTCTTTTAATGATTTTTATTAAACATAAATGAGGTACGGGGCATCTCGGAACTTATTAATTTTTTAAGTTAATCTCCAACACTTCAGCCTCTCACCTCAGCCTTGCAAACATCGCTCCACTTCACAATATAAAAACGCCTAATTTATAGTTAAGTAAATCGTCGGTCTCGCTGCTTTTTTTGGTTATAGAGGAGAAGAGATCCGTCATAGGAGGATATTAAAGGGTAGGAGAAGTTGTGGTAGGACATAAGTATAAGGACATAACATAAGTGTTGCATATCACTTATGTTTAAAACAATTTTACACTTCTTTGTAGCATAAAATATACTTTTGGCAAAGTGTAACAAGACATAAAACTTGATTTTTGTACTTTGTTTCATTTTTCTAGGAATAACAAATAAGGAGCTACAACAATAAGTCACCCACTAACACATTTAAACAGACAAATTGGTGAAAGCTACTTCGGCGGTTTAGGAAATCTGATAATGATTTTATTGCAAAAACTGCAGGATTACCTGGAAGGGTTTTATTTATTTATTTATTTACAATGAACAGGCATCAGCCTAATTTACATAAATAAAAGAAAATTAAAAAAGGTTATTACACTTACAATTATTGCACCTTTACATGATTATAAGGGAAAACATTTAAAATCTTTTATTGAAAAGAACAAAATACAATTATTGGAAAGGAGTTCGTCTGTAATATAAGGGTAATCCATTCACGAAATTTGAAGTAGCTAGATAAGCAAAGGTCTCTCACAAAAGGTCATTGTGGATAGAGACGTAAGAAAAATAAAAGAGAGTATTAGTAATTAGGACCTAAATCCAAATTAGTTGTGGGGAAGATTTGAATCTATTGAGAATAGGAAGAAGTCTCGTAGAAAGAGTTTTCAAGGACTTTACTCACGATAGATAGAGGCCTTATGGGTCGGTAGGATGAGAGAAGGTCAAGGTTTGCTGGTTTCAAAGGCTTAAGCATGGGACTTGCAAATTTCCATTGGGGGGATAAAGAGGGGGGGGTGTCCTAAGGATTGAATTACAATATCAATACAAGTTAAAAGAAGGATTCCAATTATTGACAATCAATGATCAATGTTTCAGCATATCTGGTTTGATAAGGTTGCATCCAGGTGATTTTCGGGGTTTAAGACATAAGTTGATTTATGTTATTATATGGAAAGGATTAAATTATTTTAGTCAATGACATTCCCATAAACCTAAGTCATTAATATGAAAAAATATACGTATGAAGATTAGTCCTTAATTAGTGTTTAGTGGACTTTTCTGTAATGTCCGATAGAGATATATTTCTAAATTTGAAATTTTTCTAGACCTTTAAAATAATGTGTGAACTACCTATTATGCTAAAGATTAGAAAATAACTGAGAATAGAAGATTTCACTCAAACCTTTTACGTCTTAACTGCGACATAAAATTTTAATTATCCAATTTCAGTAATTTTACTTTAGATAAAGTGTTATATAAAACGAGTGTTCAATCATTAACATCGGATTACTGCAACCAAAGTTATGACTCTTTCAGTAACACCAAAAAATAGTTAATTTATGCAGTCAGCGAATTTCTTTGATAAAATATTAGCTTTTTGTACATTTTTTTGACCATTTAATAAATTTCATAACTTTAGTTGTAGTTATTCAATTTTGACGAAAAACACTCGTTTTCTTGGAAATTTTATTCGCTTTAAAAAATGTTCTTTTCATGTTGTACACACGACCGACAGGAAACCACTTATTACAAGAAAACTGGAATTTGAGCGATTTTATATTTTGAGCGAGCGCATTCATATGACGGGCTCCACTCTGGATGGCAGACTATGCTTTTCCTTTATAATTAAAGGAATATTTTCAGAAGAAATTGGTTTGAAGTAGTGAAAATTAGACACATTTTTGAGACATGGCTCTTGGACTGTATCATTTAGCACGTTTATAGTTAAAAACTCTCTTGCTCCAACTAGGGAGTTTTTTAATTGTATAACTTTGTTTAGAACTTATTGTGACCCAACAACATTGTTACCTTTTTTGTTTTTAACGGAATTATTTATCTGTTACTCTAGTTGTTGTCCAAACATCTATTTGTTAGCAACTATGTAACTGTTTTTTGTAATTATTTGTTATGTTAAGCCATGAAAAAGATAAAACTATATCGAAAGCTCGACAAAATTCGTTTTATTTGTTATTTTGGACATATTCCTCCTCAAAACCTTTAATAATTTAAAATAGAGGTGTCTGCTAAGTGTTTTTCTTAAAGCAATTTTAGGTTATACTTTTTGAATCTTTACTCAATGTTATGATTAAAAGCTGAGATTATGAAGAAAACGTCACTTGCCAAAATGGGAGAAGAACATATTTTTTATAACAGTTGAGAGTAGATTCAAAACTAATTCTTAACATGCAAATAATATAGGCTTTCTGTCCACGGGCTCCAATAATGCATCTCCAACATTTCAATATTACTCCAGCTACATTGTGCAGCTGCGACGGAGTTTCAACGTGCTATTTGTTTTGTTCAGTATTTGATGTAGTGAAAAACTCATCAGTATCAAGTTATATATAAATGCTTTATCTTTCGATCTATTAAAGACGCTCATTCCTTACGTTTAGGTTTTCAAATTGAATAAATATTTTAACTTAATCCACGAAAGAGTCGCTTTAGTAAGAACATAAATAATCGAGATAAATAAATGATAAAATAGTTGTATAACAGCTACTACCTAATGTTACAATAAAAATATTATTTTGTAATAAATTCTCTTCGACAACACAGCAAAAGCCCATAAAATTTACATATTTAGGTACAAGGGTTAAACATATGTCTTTTTTTCATAAGTTTATCTCTTACTTCTTTATAAAGTATTTGTCATTAATTTATAAACTGAAACTAATCAACTGGCAATATTAAAATAACGAATTTCTAGAATTATATGCAGAATGCACTAAATAGAAATAAAATTGAATAACAACACATCGGGTTAGGCGTATCTCGTACTTTTACCTCACGTTATCAGATTCGCTACGCTGGCACCATTTTCTGACTCTCTACGCTATCTCACCATTCTCGGAATCTCTACGCTCATCCTTACCACTTTGCACTCTCTCGCTCCTCACCATTTCGGACTCTCTACGCTCACCACTTTGGTCCTCACCATTTTGAACTCTTACGCTCATCCTCACCATTTTCGGACTCTCTACGCTCATCCTCACCACTTTGGACTCTCTACCTCATCCTCACATTTGGACTCTCTACACTCATCCTCACCACTTTGGACTCTCTACACTCATCCTCACACTTTGGACTCTCTACGCTCATCCTCACCACTTTGGACTCTCTACACTCATCCTCACCACTTTGGACTCTCTACGCTCCTAGAGAGTAGAGATATTTTATATATCCTATATAAAATATGGAAAACATTACCTGAAGGTCACCAATCTAGATATTGACCTTGCATTATGCTACTTATCATTCGTTATTCCATAAAAACTGTTGACGTACAAGCCTAGTTAAAATAAGACCCAGTATACTAATTTATTATTAAAAGGGTGAAACTGGTAAAAAATGTTAATTCTATTGGATTATCTTTTGACTTCTAATGATTTTTTTAAAACGTATACATGTCATTTGATTAAAATTGAACTAATGTTGATAATGAGATGAAACTTAGCACAATTGTTGGTTTACAGATGAATACACAAGTTTTACATTGATCTGATCATTACTCCGTGTTTTATGAATTTTCAAAACTTTTGTTAATTCGGTAATGACGTTAGAGAAAAAATAGTTTTCGGAAAGCATGGCTATATTGATTCTTTTACACCAAGTTTTAGCTCTTTAGCATAAACACAGCTACGATGATAACAGACACACACACACACACACGCACACACACACAGAAAACTTAGTAAAAACCACACAAGAGTTCTTAAAATTATTTAAGAACTGGATTCAGGTGTAATCTCGGTCTCGAATTTCTAGTGCAAATACAATACTCTTCCTATATACCTAACGAAAATTAAAAAAGTAATAATTGCAAACAAATATTAAATTTAATAGTTTTAAAGACGATTGCTTAAAAATAAATATTATAAAAAGAAAATGAAGAAACGAAAAATAAAGCATTAATAATAAAAGGACAATTAAATTTATAAATAATATGAAAGGAAGAAACAGAAAGGGTTTGATAAAGGTTACTGGGGCAATAAGATAAATAGAAAAATAATATTTATTGTCTAGTTGCATATTCATGGAGGAAGTAAAGAAAACTAATCTATCTATATCTGACATTTTTGTTTAGGTTTATACGGATTATATATGTCATTCTATGGTTAGAGCATTATTATTTGCTCTTTAGTTTTTTAGTCATTTGCACGTAGCAGTAAACTTATATCTATTATTTTTACATTTTAATTTTGATAAAAGTGAAGAATGTATTGCGTATTAGCTTGATAATATTTTGTTCTGGAGATAATATGCTAGGATGTCTTAAGGGCTAATACGCATTTTACGTTTCATAATAAATGTAAAAGGGTTTATTTCCTTTATATATAACTAAGCAAAAATATTAGCCCTTCATAGAAAAAAAACTTATAACCCTTGAAAAACAGGTGATATGTAGATTACTAAGCATTTGTTAGAATCTAGACAGACAGACAGACGGACAGGAAGCTCTAGAAAAAGGATTAGAACATAAATAAAACGATCAATGTTCATAACAAAAAAGGAAATAAAAACGTACAGTTGAATAAAAAATAGTACAAGAAAAGAATTGTACTAATTACATTATAATGTGAATATTTTTTTGAGCTATTTACATTTCTCAGGACCCAAGGTGCCGTCTTTTTTGTAATGATGCGAAAAGGGTTGTGCTGCGGCATTGATGCCTTTAAAATTATGTCAGCTGATCGGTTCGGTGTTTGTTTAGGACTAATGAGATGTAAATTTGGTCGAAGATGATAAGGGTCAATTTGTTTTATTGGATTAGGTTTGTATTTAGTTGTAAGGTTGGTAATTGGTTATTGTAATAGATATGAAGTTTAGGGATGCGTAATTTTACTGGAATATCGAGTAGGTTTTATATAAATATTAATGCTCTTTTTTTATTGGAATACTTTATTCATATTTTGCTCATTTATAAATCTAAAAATGATATTTGATATATACATAAAGTGATTGTATGAATAGCTTGGGAGTGAGTCATTCATATGCATAGCTTGGCGAGTGAAAAGTCATATGTTCATTGATTAAGCTGGCGAGTCTTATATTTATGCATATGTTAATAAAGTCATATGTATAAGTGGATATTATGCAATAGCTTGGCGAGTGGTAATGAGTTGATATGTATGCAATAGCTTGGCGAGTGAATAAAGGTCATATGTTCATAAAGTGATATTATGCAATAGCTTGGGCAGTGATAAAGTCATATGTCATAAAGTGATATTATGCATAGCTTGGCGAGTGAATAAAGTCATATGTTCATAAAGTGATATTTATGCAATAGCTTGCGAGTGAATAAAGTATAGTGTTATAAGTGATATGTATGCAAAGTGGCATATGTTCATAAAGTGATAGTATGCAATAGCTTGCGAGTGATGTCATATGTACATAAAGTGATATGAATGCAATAGCTTGGCGAGTGAATAAAGTATATGTTCATTAAGTGATATTTATGCAATAGCTTGAATAAATTCATCATAAAGTGATATTTATGCAATGCTTGGCGAGTGATAAAGTCATATGTTCATAAAGTGATATGTATGCAATAGTTGGCGAGTGATAAGTGTCATAAAGGTGATATGTTATGCAATAGCTTGGCGAGTGAATCATATGTTCATAAAGTGATATGTATGCAATAGTTGGCGAGTGAATAAAGTCTTGTAATAAGTGATATTGGCAATAGCTGCGAGTGAATAAAGTCATATGTTCATAAAGTGATATTTATGCAATAGCTTGGCGAGTGAATAAGTCATATGTTCATAAAGTGATATGTATGCAATAGCTTGGCGAGGTGAATAAAGTCCATATGTACATAAGTGATATTTATGCAATAGCTTGGCGAGTGAATAAAGTCATATGTTCATAAAGTGATATGTATGCAATAGCTTGGCGAGTGAATAAAGTCATATGTTCATAAAGTGATATTTATGCAATAGCTTGGCGAGTGAATAAAGTCATATGTTCATAAAGTGAATTTATGCAATGAATCATTAATTGATTTTACGGAGAGTTTGTGGTACAAACTCACCATGATGTTAAAAATAAAATAAAAAAACACATTAGAATTAAAAACAGTTAATATATTTAACCACAATAGTATACAAAAAATTATAACTGACCGGTTTCGACTTAATCATCATCAGAGCTGTTTACAGACTCGTAAGTATGAAATAGCTTGTGGCGCGAGCTTTGGTAATATTAAAAGAATTCTAATGAGGCTATATGTGATTCGCTACGCTAATCCTTAGAATTTTTGGGCTCGCTTCACTCGTCCTGGGACACTTCACTCGTCCTGGTACAGTGAAATTATCTATTTTATTCCCAGAGACTCTGCCATGTACTTATACCGGTTAATGTTGCTTGATATTAGTTCTTCGACAAACACCACAACAACTAGCCGCATTGAAATTACTTACTTATTATAGAAAGGGACACTCTAGTGGCAAATTCTAACTCTAACTATATTTATATTAGTCCCATTATTATTTGATAAAGACATTTATTGGGACGTTTATAAATACAATCATGCCTATAAAACCTGAAAAGAGAAGAAATAGATTAGAAAAGTAGCAGTAAATACAGCAGAATTAAAAAAAGATTTACTAAGAAAATTAGAATTACGAAGAAATTATAAATGTACAAAACTATTACATTACAAATAAATTAAACTTACAGTTTGTTAGAAAAAATAATGGTTTATAAAAACTTACAAGTTAGAAAAACTAATAATATTAATATAGTTTAACGTGGACATCTATAATGCCTATCCTACAAAGAAAATAAAACGAATTAGAATAAACAAAAATTATTAAATTACAGTGAAAACACAATCAAGCATTATAAACTAAACTAAATTGGTTATAAATAGTCTGATAGAAGTGTAAACTTTTTTTGGTTTTATATAGAAGTGTGAAGGATTATTTTTCGATGATTAACACTTTTTTTTTTAAAAAAAAGGATGCAATATTTTCAAAAAAATAGGACATTTTTAAAGATTTAAGACGTCATAAAAATATTTTTTGGATGGCACAACTTAACTAATAAACTTAACAATTTTCAACTCTCTAACATAAACAAACAAGGAGCTACGATGACAACAGACACAAAAACATATACACACTCACACTACAGACAGACAACTTGGTAAAAACCATTCAGGAGGCCTCATAACACCTGAAACTGATGATTGTGAAAATGTATATTACCAAAAAAATTTCTTGATTTAATCTGTCATTATTTTCTCATACAATTAGTAGAAAGTAGACTAATTAATCTTGAGTATCGAGTTGTTTGTACTCATTATATAAATGGATTTTCCTTAGAAGTTGTACCACTGAACTAAATAATCAAACAGTTAGATTATACTATTAGTATACAGTTAGCTGCTAAGACTATGCTAAAAGTTAGCTTATACTTTTAACATAGATTAGTTGATAACTTTAAGCAGAAATTGTTTGGAAAGTTAGCGGGCAGTATAAATGACCCAAATATTAAAGATTTGGTGTAGTAGACACATCAATACGATTCTAAAATGCCTTCTTCTAATTCATTTAATGTCATTGAATAATGAACCCTAATTGACTTTAAAAATTATGCAATATAAGGGTGCCAAAATTGATATTTATCTCAATCCAAAATTATCAAAAAAGGTTCAATTAGTCTGAATGTCTCAAAAATAAAATGACATGCTGTTTTGGTCTTTTTAAAACTACTTACTTTAAAAGGGTTCCATACTGAAAAGGGCAGCCTTCATTTCAGTTTTTCGTCAATAATTTTTAGGAAATTAGAGATCTTATTTTCCCTAAATAAATTCGACATAATGACCGGAAATCTCAATAATTTTGAAAATTCACTTTTTTTAAATGTCACACAAAAGGGTTTAAATAGGATCAATAACCATTGTAATGGTTCTAAAGGATGTCAAATTTTGTCAAAAGTATTATATACTTTTGACAAAAAAATGGTCTAGAAATTTAATAATAGAATTCACCCATCATATTGTATAAAGGATTGCCATAGTTGTATTTAATTGAAAGATGATGGTTCTTAAATATCATTGCTAATGTAAGTATTTAAGGATAAAGCATTATAAGCATTATTGAATTTATATAATTTCTGGTTTTGTCAAGAAGAAAGACAAATGGTGCAATTTTTTTTTCATTTGACAGTATTTTGGAGTAATATCTTTAGTTTGACAGTATTTAGCAAAAGGAGAGGATGGGATAATTTTTTGTCTATCCTTAGTGAAACAGATGCGGCTATTAGTTGTCATCAAGATGCTTCCTGTTTAAAACAGATAGCTGGAAAAGTTGGCAGGTACCGGAGGTACCAAGATCCGTTCATACGTACCTAATTCAATTAGGTCGGAGACGTCTTCTGTATACTATCCTTATGTCCTTTCTTAAGGTGAACCAGGACACGTGCTAATGGTACTTTAAACATTGAGATACCATTTTTTTGTCCGCCAAATGTTGTAAAGTAACAGTAGTAGGCAATTAAGTTTTCATCAAGTTCTTCACTACAACCGTTACTTTAAAAGTAAAATTGTAGAAAATAAAAAGTGCTTAGTCGTGCAGAACACGGATTGTTTGTTTATGGTGTTTAATGCTGCGTTAAAGCGGTGTAATGACGCCATATGATCCACGTGTCATGGAATTGGAACCATAACTGATCTAATTATAAAGTGATTAAACAAAGTTTACCAACCATTTACCAATTATAGAAACACACTTGACTTACCTTAGAGCTTACCAAATTCTTTAATTTATATAATTTCTTAAGAAAGGCGTATTAAGAATGGTTAACTATTATTATATTATTATGGCATATGAACTTTTCCAACACACTGGTGAGGTGAACAAAGTATTGTTGGTTTCATACATTAAGGGAATGTAGAAATCGTTTAAGGAAAGATGATTCAAGATGGCTTCTCAATGCCCATCCACGTTTCCTCAATCTTCTCAATCCCTGTAAGGGTCTTACGAGGGTATGATTTTGGACCAAATGTTATCCAATTTTTTAGGCCATTTACTTTGAATTGACGTTAAAAACGATATACACAAGAATTTTCTTTTTGTGATGAGGCATGAGGCACTTCTCAAGTGTGACTCTATATCCTGACTCTCTATGATCTATTTCATAAATATATTATTGTTATTTGTGAGTATAAATATAACGTGCTCTCTGTAAATTTTTTTTTCTCTTGACATTTGGCATTTGTATTAGCTAAGTTGGATTGTACAAAAGTAAGGGCTAAGTCTAGATAAGGAATGATGGCTCAGACCACAAGTTTTAGTTAATCTGATCACTTTTTTATGTTTCATTAATTTTCCTTATGTCAGGGTTTTATTTAAGCTCTGGTCACCTAGTTATAAGAGTACAGAGGAGAGGAAGATTAGAGCCAAGGGGCTCAGGAGCTTCCCTGAAGTAATCCGATTATCATTTTCAGGCTAGTTTCATTTTTAATTGGAGTTTTAGCTGGTACTGGACAGATCTTTAGCTCGAACCTGTTGACAGATCGCTGTCTTGGTGAGTAAATCTATTTATCACTCTTTTTTGTAAAAATTTTCTCGTGTGGCACAAAAAAAAGTCCACGTGTCAAATGGATAAACTGACACATGATTCAAGCAGGAACACAGAACATCATGGATAAGAATACAATTATCCACAAAAGTTAAACTAAATTTCAGTTTCATATAGCACGTCCATAATGAAAGACATCCCGATGTGGAAGCGAAACGTCAGAATAATATTCTAAATTAACGTTGTCACCACCGGTAAACCTCCATTACGACAACAACCTTAAGTACCTATACACAGTTTAAGTTACATCAATTTTAGAGCTAGTACATCTCTTATTCAAAACCTTGTGGTATTTTGGCAACTTAGGCATTTGTCTCGTGATATATTTGATATTATTACTAGAGAGACTCTATTGGTTGAATTTTGAAAATTTTAAAAGTAACCTGACCACCTTGCTAAACATATAATCAAATAATCAGTACAAAATTACAGTAACTTATATAGAAGAACGTTAAAAATACAAATCAAAACACAAAAATGTTCGGAAAGCCAAAAACAATTGATTTTTTATAAGCTTAACTCACTCTCGAAGGAGGTTTCAATAAGGTTACTCAGAGCCCTGAGAGCCCCAAACGACGTTTCAGGCCTCTCAATGGATTTAGATAGTTATATCTCTATGTAAAAAAAGTAAAAGACACAAATTATCATGCAAATTATTAGGCATTATATCAATCAATTTGGACGAAAGGAAACGAAAATCGTTGTCTCTTATCCTGTTCGGCAGATTCTTTAGTGACAAAAACTTATTACAAGCGTCGCTATCAATTTTGATAAATTTACCTTTGAAACAATTATGTTTTAACATTTACAGCTATAAACAACATAAAATTACGAAACAAATCTAAAGATTTCAATCAACTGATCTAAACAGAAAGACGCAACTTCTTCGAATCGTTTTGTTTTTTGAATTATGTCATTAAATGTTCCATAGTTTATGTACAAAATAGATTAAAAACATAAAGAATATTATGAATGTTTTTAAAACGTGGTTAATTGAAGTTTCACCGACACCAATCAGCAACTTTATTTTATTGCCTTTTTGTAAAAAAAAGAAAACCCTTCTAATAAAGTGTCATAGTATAAACATTATGAGACTGGGGTCATGTCAGCAAAAATCTTTTTTTATGATCGCCTCTTTTATAAAAGCGAAGTGGCGATATTTTTTCTCCGTTCTTCTAAACCCTCATGACGATAAATCGATATTTTATCGACTCTTCAATATAATTAAATAAAGCAACATTCTTTCAAAATTCTTTCTCTTATTCATTTCAAAAGAAGAAAGTATTTTGTTAATCGATTTGTTAATAAAAAGAAAAAGAAAAATTAAGAAACACGGGTGGGCATTGAGAAGCCATCTTGAATCATCTTTCCCTAAAAGATTTCTGCATTCCGAAGTCCCTTGCACAGGTTGTAAATGTTTTAAAAACAAAATTTATGACCAAATAGATCCTAAACAAAAAACTTGTATATTTAAGACTTTATTTTTATTTTTTTACAAACTTCATTCTTTCATCCTTTTATCTTGTTTAAAAAAACTAAAACGTAGTATTCAATATTTGACAATTTTTATGACGCAATAAAATAAATTAAATTATAAAAAGGTATAAAATTATTGTATAACCAAATTTATAAAATTTAAATAAGTATTAAAAAATGTAACAGATAGAAGTAATTAAAAAATTAATGAACAATTAGTGCTCAAGTTGATTATATCTATGTATTTATTTGTCTATTTTACATTTACATGTAAAAGCGCATTAGTTCGCTATTACAACATGTAGACATAACACTTGCTACCTAGATAGTTAGTCATAAGAAGAATAAATTAGTAACTACTAATTGCAATTAGAATAAATAAAGTATCGCAGGTTAAATAATTCTGGCGCGTAGGTCCGTAAGGGGGCAAATTTTCTTCAAAATGTGCTTTTCTTGCTTATTAAACCAATGTTTGCTTAATTTCTCGGTTTATATATAATAACGTTAGCAGTATTATCAGAACTTATTTAATTTTTTCCAAATATTAAATGGGCAACCCTGGCCCATGAGGTTCATAATGATAAACTATAACTTACTACTAACATTAAAGGATTTGATTGAATAGAATCGCGACTATTTTTTTTTTTTTTTTTTTTTCTTTACGCTTTAACCCGTAGGGTCATTTGTTTTCCCCCACTCAAAATTCACTCATTAACCCCTGGAGTTTGTACATATCCAATCATCTAGGAAGCACCCCTCCGTACATGGTAGCACATGTACTGGTTCACAGTGTGTCTAGTTCATCCAGCCCAACCAGACATCTATCCAAACTCACTGATCTGGCTAGTGTCTGCGACTAGTTCACGGTCGTGGCCTAGTCATCTAGACCAGCTGACTCTGGTAGGCTCACGGACTGGCTAGCGCGCCTACTAGTTCTGTGTGCTTGTTTCATTAGTCTTACTAGCTCCCCTGATCACATTAGTTCACTTGACGCTCGTACTTCCGGTCTCCACCAATCTCATCAGTTCACTAGCATCCCAGACTCTGCTAGGCTCACCGCTCTGGCCAGCTACTAGCGCCACCCGAGCCAAAGAATCTCTAGCACCCAGATGTCAGGCGTGTACAACTCATTCTATAGCCCTGAGCCTGAAGTCAAAGCTCCGCAGTGCCATTAGGAGACGTCTGTCTTCAAGAACCGAGCACTTCTGTTCCTAGTCACTTACGTACTCGTGTCGCCGCCATCACTTTCACTGACTAAGTTTTCGGACATAAAGGCTCAGTATATCTTTCCGACATTCATCTCACCGCCCGCAGAACATTAACTTTTCGTGAGCTGGAGACAACGGAAAAGTGGATCCAGACTTGTCTTAGATGAAACTAGATCCAACCCGCATTTGGGTATTAGTAGCCAAGGAACCACGTAAACCCTGGCTGGGTTGGCCGGCCTTGAATTCAAGTCCCCCGAGTGTACGGTACAAGGAATAACCTCATATTAAGGTTCTCCCCCGGCTAGATTTGAACCCTCGACCTCCAGGTCGAAAGGCGAGCACTCTACCACTGAGCTACCGGACTCGGTCATCGCGACCATTATAGCAGGTAAAACCTACTTCAAATATAATGTCAACTTTATAAGAAACTATATCAGTTCATAATTTATACTATATACAAAATAAATAATTTACTTAATATTTATTCCAAAGTAAAATAATACTAAGACGAAATAATTTAATTACATTCCACGGTCAAACAATTACTAATTCAGACTTACATTACTGTCCAACGACAGATTGAAGAAAATATATCAAAAATTAATGACACAAACATATGTCGACTATTTCGTCGTTTTTCACATTCCCATATCGTTGCTTAACTCACCGGATTAATCCGTGAAGAGAAGTTCCTAGAGTTATATTCATTCACAATTTGAAAAAGTAGATAATGTATAAATGTAGAAGTAGACACCTATTGTACCTCTATTTATTAGTATATTTGAATCATGGACGGATTAATACTGGACAAACAGCGTACCTTTTATTCGCTTATATGAAAACAGCATTGACCTGTCCTTTTTTTATTTATAATTTTCTTAATCGCGTGCACATGGATGTTCAATAATTATTGTAAACCAGTGGGTATCTTTCTTATTATGATCAGTATATTGAGGATTGCATAATTAGTGTATCTTTTTTATGCTTGAGAACTGATAAATTGTTATCGTTATTTTTTAATAATGTTCATTTAATTATATTATATATAATATATATTATTATATATATATATATTTATATATATATATATATATATATATATATTTAATTATATATATATATTATATATATCTGTGTGTTTGTGTGTGTGTGTGTGTTTGGACTTTAATATGAAGGTGTTATGGTCAATTATACTATGGTCAGTGAACATTATTATTATTAGATTTTGAGGGTAGGTGTAAACCATGCACTGCGACTTATGTCTTTTGTACATCATACCCTCGTGTTCACTTTTTACAGAAGATCTTTTCCCTTGATCAGTTCTAGGATTTTTGTCACTAAGTCCACATCAGGGTTTTCAATTCTGTTTAAGGTAGCTTTCCCAAATAACATAACCTCTTACATGCAAGGGCTTCACATTCAAATATGATTTTGTGCTGATGATTCAGAGGAAGTCCACAAAGCTGCAGACAGGCTCTTTCTAAGTATTTTCCTATGTTCATATGTTTGCGTAGGTGACAGTGACCTTATTAAGCGAGCTACTAAACTTGGGTTCTTCTTGTTTAATTTTAGAAGACTTTCTGTCAACTTAGCTCGTGGACTTCTTATCATGAGTTTACTGTATCTTAAGTCTGGAGAATTGTTCCAGTGTAGCTAATGATTGGTTGCTAGCCATTCTTTGATTGCACTCTTGGCTTGAGTTTTTGATATAATTACTGGTTCTGGTCCTGTTGGTGTTTGTTCTGAACCTTGTCTGGCTAGATCGTCTGCCATCTCATTTCCATTAATTCCTTTATGCCCAGGAACCCATCTAACTGATACAGAATTGTTAGTAGCTAATTTGGTAAGGTTCTGTAAACATTCCCATACCAGTTTAGAGTTTACTTTGTAAGACCCTAAAGCTTTAATGGCAGCTTGACTATCAGTATATATGCACACAGATGATCGATTAAAGTTTCTTTTAATGTTCTCAAGAATACAAGTGTTGATAAATTCAAATAATCAGTGAACATAATAAATAATAAGTAAGGATAATTCTCATGCTCATTCATACAAGTTAATGACTGATTAGATAATATGTTACGAGTAAACAAATTTTTGCTAAGGTTTAGTACAGTTCTTTTACATCAGGAACGGGACCGGCTTTACATTGTTCGGTGATATTAAAACTTAGCTCGTCCAACAGATGATAATCTTTAATAGTGGCGAATAAAACATATGCAAGTTAAAAACTTTATAATGTCGGTGAATGATATACAGGTTATATCATATCATTAGAATAGAATCAAAAAAATATAGGATGGCAATAGATTCAAAATTTTAGGATAAGCAATAGATTCCTAAAATTATAGATAACAATAAATCCTTAAATATAGGATGGCAATAGATTCCAAAAATTATAGGATGAGCAATAGATTCCAAAAATTATAGGATAAGCAATAGATTCCAAAAAATATAGGATGAGCAATAGAATCCAAAAAACTATAATGAGCCTAGATTCAAAAAATAATATTAGAATAAAATCAAAAAATATAGGATGAGCAATAGATTCCAAAATTATAGGATGAGCAATAGATTCCGATCTTTTCAGAGAGTTAGGAAATCAATTTCTTTTGTTCTTCTGGATATGATTTTTTTGTTGTTTGATTTTTTGAATTGATTTTGTCCCTAAACTTGATTTTTGTATAAAGTTTAAACATCTTAAACTTGTCTGTGTGTTTTAAACACACACAGACAAAATGATGAAAACTATTCAGATACATTGTAAAAATGCCTGAAACTAATGATAATGATGATTTTTTTTTTCAAATAAGACAATGGTTTTGCGGCTCTAAGCGTGATAATTACATCTTGTGTTTACATTTACAATTAATACTCGTTGAGTTTATCAATTATTCCAGTGTAAGATAGTATTATAATCGAGGTGCCTTCTTGTACGAGACGAAATAAATTCATGATTTATGATTTAAGTAAATATAACGTACCTTGCAAAGTTTATCTATAAATAATTCTTACTTAATTATAGTTTACTCTATTCAACAGTTCTTATAAGGTTTCTTCTATAACTTGCAATACCTGTTTGCTTATTAACCTTGAGTTTCTCAACATTACTTACCTATAACATTACTTACTGTGCATTATGAATCTGTAAAACTAGTCTCTGTAATACCGCAAGATTATTATACTTGTATAAAATGTTCTTAATAGTAAATTTTAAATGATATTAAAATTATTCAAAGCCATCGCATAGAATATGAAATAATAACTAAAGCAAACATTTTAAAAAATGCAATAAATAAATTAGTAAGCCAACAGAAGAAGACAATAAAAATAGAAACAAAACTCGAAAAATGTAATAATTTTATAAAGTTTGACTATTTGAACTTTATTCAATATAGTTTTCTAAACATTAATTCAATCAAAAAAATATTCTATATCTGTTTTTCAATACCCATTACATTCGCCATATATAATCTTACAAATTAGTAACTGATACAATTTTTATTTATCAAATAGAATAGTATCGTATGACTGTCCTCATCCCCAATACATTATCATTACGATACAACCTACTGAATATATTTATCAAATCCAGAAAGTAATCGTATGACTGTCCTCAATCCCCAATACATTTATCATTACGATACAAACCATACTGAATAATATTATCAAATCAGAATAGTATCGTATGACTGTCCTCAATCCCCAATACATTTATCATTACGATACAAACCATACTGAATAATATTATCAAATCAGAATGTATCGTATGACTGTCCTCAATCCCCAATACATTTATCATTACGATACAAACCATACTGAATAATATTTATCAAATCAGAATAGTATCGTATGACTGTCCTCAATCCCCAATACATTTATCATTACGATACAAACCATACTGAATAATATTTATCAAATCAGAATAGTATCGTATGACTGTCCTCAATCCCAATCTTTATCTACCGATATACATAATCATCAGAATTAGTATCGTATGACTGTCCTCATCCCCAATACATTTATCATTACGATACAAACCATACTGAATAATATTTATCAAATCAGAATAGTATCGTATGACTGTCCTCAATCCCCCAATACATTTATTTACGATACAAACCATACTGAATAATATGTATCAAATCAGATAGTTCGTGATGACTGTCCTCAATCCCAATACATTCATCATTACGATACAAAACCTACTGAATAATATTTATCAAATCAGAATAGTATCGTATGACTGTCCTCAATCCCCAATACATTTATCATTACGATACAAACCATACTGAATAATATTTATCAAATCAGAATAATATCGTATTGCTCTTAGTCATATGACGTGAGACTGTCAGATTTTAAGTTAAGTTATCCAGCACATATCTAATATAATTCCATTATTTAAACGAGATCATTTAATTATCGATATTTAAATTAAGTGTTAAATGCTATAATTTTTCTTGCAATTAAACTAAAAACTGCGATTGAAACACTTAAAAATAATTGAATCTGTTCTAAATGGAACAAAACTTTAGCTACGTTGTAATTTTTATTATAAACTTGATCCATTACTGATTTATTTTATCGGATCGTTAAAACAATCGAGTTTTTGAAGGCTCGTAAATAGTCGATACGGTATCGATGTCAGGAGAGCTTAATTAGGTGCAAATTTGTTTCACTTAAGACCCTAGGATAATATTCTCCATTAGCTAATCACTTAATGATGATGGGTCCCTTACAAGATAAGACACCAAGCAGGTGACATCACTTTTTTAGCTGAACTTTTTGATAAGTTTTTACCTATTTTCAGATCATTAACTTTTTTATCGAGCAAAAAGTTAAAAACTAAGACACCTGCTATAAAGGTTTTCAGCAAATTGAAAAGATAAGAATCTGATGTTGAGAACCACTAAAAAGCGGTTACCTCATTTTTTATGAAGATGGATTTTATTCTATTAAAGAAAACTGACATTTGGACTAGGGTATTTGTGAACAACCTCGAGGACTTAATATAACTTTAGCTAATTCTGGGTGTAGAAGTGTGAATAAAGCGATAAAATCCACATCATTCATTTTATTCTAGGATTTACCCCAATTAGGGATAACGTCTATGTATAATTATAATAATAATAATAATAATAGTAAACATATATGATGCTTAAATCTAGAGCGACTGAATAAAAATAATTGTGATATAGTGAGAGTGTAACTGTCAGCCCAATAGGGCTAAAATTGCTATAATTCGATCCAACATATCAAAAACTATTACATTGTGGCCGCCAGGATGACGGGTGTCAGTCAAATAAAATTATATTTAAAGTTGTTGATTTTGTCAAGTGTTATAATACGACACACGGCTAAATCAATTGACACCCCGCCAAAAATCTGTGAGGGAAAGAATTCTATTGTTCAGACCGACCCCGCTCTTTCCCCCTCCACTTTATGCCAACTCGGTATAAAAAAATACCTTTTTCGTAAATAAAATCATAAAAAGGCAACACTGATTGTAAAATATTTGAAACCTCGCGTCGCTTTTATTTCCCTCATTGTGCATATTTATCTGTTCGAGTTCGTTTCGTTCCATTCAAAATCTGTTTAATTCATCCAATTATTGCAGAGTTGTAATATGATCTGAGGTCCTATATTTGACGCATGGACATTGATGTATTTCTTCAAGTATTTCTTGCTATTAGAGTACAGCGCAGGGTCTGGGGTCTGTCAACCAAAAGACAGCATTTTTTTCGAAAATGCCAATGTCTTTCAATAGATGACAGTCTTGACTTTTTTAAGTCATGAATGCATATTGTGTCATATTATTTTTATTATGAAACAATACGCATTCAATTATACAAACATGACACAAAAAAGCAGTTTATTTTGGAAAAAAGTAACTATAGCTAACGATTTTATTAAAATCGTCAAACTTTTATCATAGAACTATTATGATCCATTGCATTACGTAATCAAAACTTTAACTTCACTTAATTCATACTTCCCGAACAAATTTAATGCAACACTTAGGTAAATTTATAAGATACAACGATATTCCTACTTAAAAAGTAAATAAATAAATTTTTAAAAATAAAAAAATACAATATCAAATAAAAACAAATCATAAAATTCAAAACATAACCTGACTTTCAGTGTTGCCAGAGTAGGGAATTTTTTTTGTAACTATAAAGAAGGGATTTTTTTATTTAAAAATGAGGGGTTGAAAGCATTGAGATTTTGGCGGGGTTGTCAATTGATTTTAGCCGTGTGTCGTACTATAGAAAAATAGATGTTAATATTCGTTACAAGAGAGAAGGGTTTTCTGTATACTAGCAGTTAAATTAGACTAAAATTAAGATCCTCCAAAACATATATCGAGTTAACGTCTTCATAAATTTGTCTATGAGTAGCTTCATATGATGAACTACGATAAGCCACATGCCAGGATTCATTGCGTTTACGAGTATAGCAAGCGTTTGAGAGTTACTGTGAGAAAAATGAAGCGTTGAGAAATGTTTACGCTCACGATAATAAGGGTTAATTTTAACATAAATTTGTTAAATTCCTATTCTAAAAATAGGTTTTAGTCGGCAAGGTGGGGTTTCAACTTGTGCCTTGTCTAAACCAAAAAGCTTCTATATAAAAGAGAAGCAGCGTATCTTACCTTTCAAATATCATAAATGCCGCAAACCCTCTCCCCTTTCCGTGGAATCTGATAACTACTCCATCATGTTTATACTCAGGTTATAAACATGTCGAGACAAATTTTAGTTCTTATTACAGTTAAGTGGTTTGTTTGAACGTATTTAATGATAATCTTATATAGTTTGAGATCCTTAAAATATGAACACTAAACAATAAAGATAACAGTATATTGGTATGAAGCGAGTTAGACATTAAAAGTGCAAAGCACTACCTTTTTAGGCATCTTCAATATTTTTATGCTCTCTGTCGGACCACATTGTCTTAAGCTCTCTATTTCTCTTGCAAAACGGTGGCGACATGATTAGGCCTGTATTCTCCCCCTTTGGTCTAAAGTCTAGTCTAAATTCATTGTTATCAGTAATCATAGAAGTTTAGTTCGAAATTGAACATTGCTATGAGAATAAGTCCTTTTCGTTTATTCGAAAGGTCCTATTTTGATAATTGAAGAGAAGAAGTAATTATTTTTCTTATTCTGTAAAAGAAATAAATAATTTTAACTCGTTTAACAGATTAAAAATTAAAGATATATGTATAATACTCTGAGAAGTCATTTATCAAAATTTAGATGAAAATATAGTTAAAAAATATGAGAAATTTATGCTCAGATGCAAGAAGGATACAACCAGTATTACTAACTATTCAAGAAAAGCTTAAGTTAGTCCAAGTATAGGATAGACACTTTCATCTCCATGCTCTAGAGCGTTATACTTTTAGTAAGATGTAATAAAATAGTTAAAATTATAATCAAATTAGTTTATTCAAATTAAATATGAATTCATTCCAATAGTGTTGGCACAATAAACCAAAACCCAAGTACTAGAATAAAAAAATCCTCGTAAAAACTTTTAACGTATTTTCACCACTTCCCTAGTACATTTTTTGTGACTTTTTAATAAAAACGCGATATTAATAAATGTCATTCATACTATTATTAGAAAAGATATTTACTTTATTATTACAAAAATAATCTATACGGGGAAACTCATCAAGTTTTTTTTTCAAAAGATCTGTTTACTTTATTTACACGAAGAAATCTTGTCGACAATGTCTCTGAGGGGGAAATATGATAGCGAAAATTATTTATTATTTGTTTAGATTATCCCGTCTCTGTGATGAATAGTCACAAGTTTTTATAAGCAAAGAGCTTGTTTGTAACGTTTGTACATTAAATGTACAGATTAAAAAGGTGCTAAATTTGGTCGCTCCCCTAGCTGGGATCGAAGCCGTTATCTTAAATAGCTTTATACAAGAGGAGACTGTCAACTCCCCTAAGATACAAGATTTATAACGTGTTAAATAGGTGAGAAAGAAATAGGGAGACAGAAGATAAACGCGTCCTTTCTGTAATCTTTAGGGACTTTTTCATAGAGTTTCTATCAAAGTTTTTCTTTCCAATTGTCCGTAATCTTGATATTATCTATTGTACATGCATGATGCCCATTAAGATCATCTGTATAACAAATCTGACACAAATCTTTAAATAAGGAAATGACAAATCTTTTAGTAAAGGTACAATGAAGTTGTGGTCATGGACTACAACTTGGATTTAAGAATTTCTTTCGTCTGACTTTAATAGGTTTTTACGATTATATATTTTAGATGTGAAGCGTTAATTTTGAGCTATTAATTGAGATGATGACAATTTTATATATTATAATATAATGCTGCATTTGGGCATCATTTCATTCCTTCGTTCATTATTATTGATGACTCGACATAATGTCATGTTCCACTCTGTTTCGTTACGTCTAACAGAAGATAACCCTGTTTGTCATCAGGGTCATCGTTTAATGGGTTGAAACTACCTTCACTTAAAATTTCGGAAAATAAAGTGAGATCCTTACTAGTGACCCCCAATGCTCTTTTTATACTCTGTGCAATTTTTTAAATAAAGGGCAAATTAAGTTTAGGCTCTATCAACACCCTGTTGAGTTAAACGTAACGAAATAGAGTGGAATTTGACAATATGTCGAGCCATCACAATCAATAATGTCAAATGTCGAATGATGGAACAGTTTCCAGACATGAAACACTTATTTAGCTTGTTTCTTGCATGGTTATATTATGCTAATAATTCACTTGCAAACTTCAGTAGCACCAAATGATGTTAGCTGTGACACTTAATAGTAAATATTTCACAAATACCAAAGCAAGAAGGCTAATCTTTATACATTTAAGCACAGACTAATAAATCTTTCTTTCACTAGATTAGACTGACTGTGGATAATCATGGCTCAGACTTGCATCGGAACATAACTCTTTTCTACTGTTATTGTTGCTTATTGCTCTTTTTATTTTTCTTAATTTATGCAATAGAAAAAAAAATATTTAGCAAAAAACCCGATCCAGGATGTAACGTAAATTTGTTTCAAGTATTTTTCAGGCCTCCAAATTGGTTTTTACAGAGTTGTCTGTCTGTATGTGTGTGTGTGTGTGTGTGTGTAATCCTAACTCGCAGCGTATTTATGCAATAGATTTTAAACTTAGGACAAAAATCAATGTTTAGTTCTAGTTGCGCTATCCGGAAAAATATTTTTGTCAAAATAATAATGACTCAGGAGCAATTTCAAAAATTCATAAAACGTGAAAACATATGCCGATCGGTTTAAAATTTGTCACGCATGTAATTATATAATACCAGTAATGTGACAAGTTTGATTTCATTGTCAATATTAGTTCAACTTACATCAAATGACTTGTGTACGTTTTTTTAAAAAAAATGTAAAAAATCGGAAAATAAACCAATCGAGTTGAAATTCGGTACAAGGGTATACCTTTACACAATAAATTAGTACACTAAGTTTCATTTTAATACGATAAGTATACTGACGGTTTATGTTGGATTATAAAAGTTAAGCAGCATCAAGCGTAGTCAGTGCCTAGATGGGTTACCACTGGCAATAAAAACGGATGTATTTACTCTTTGAGGACGAGCGAAAACATATTGCAGTACAACGTTTGTGATTTTTATATTCTGAGGACGAGCGAAACGAGTAGGAAGTAGGGAGAATGAGTGTAGCGATAAGGAAATGTGCCGAGGTACCCTGAACCCGACTTTTTATTGTGTTTATATGTTTCGTAATGTAGAGTTCTATCAAGGGATGTAGTATTAACTATACTCTACTATATAATACTCCATGGATCTCTCATATTATATGTTCATTGCTTATATCATACTAATTGAATAATTTAATTTATGTATTCTCCTTTTTTGTACTCACAATAATCATCAGTGAGCCTAAAATATAATATCCAAAGATATTTTCAAATAAAAGTAAATAAGTGTTTGCTCGTTTGTAGAGATAGAATAGTTAATGCTATGACTAGAAAGTATAGATCCAGGTGAGGTATCTCAGCTGCCATATCTATAGATTCTATTGTTTATCTATACCTGTTGATTCTTTACAATACGACCACCAGTTGCTTCACCCGTCCTATTCTACCTTCTCTGTATTTTCAGGGAAAATACAGACGCCCTCGCCCAACTATAAAAACTCCGAATTTGCATCCGAAATAGAAACACTTGAATATACTCCAAAAAAAAACTTAACAAACATCCGTTTTTATTTAAAGTTATTTTTTGTGACAACAAATAAATAGACTAGATATGATAATTTTATCCAAAATTTCAGAATAATTTTTATTACGTTATGTAAAACAGAATAATATTGGATTAAAGTAATAATTTTTCTCTTTTCATATCTGATGACATTATTTTAGTCACACTTTTATGGAAATGTAAATAAGTTTTTTAACATGCTAAGAAAATTTTGTGAAAGAATGGTGATACTTCAAATACATGTGAAAAGAAATTGGAAAACAACTTATGGGTTTCCAACCGTTAGCATAATAACGTCAAAAGTAGATGTCTTCATGTAGATTCACTTCGGTCTCTCTATGCTTAACCTCAGAATAATAAAGTTAACCAATGTGTTATTACTTAAGATGAAATACAGGCATTGATAAGTATTACTGCAGATAGTCATTATTCATGTAATACGAAAACTACGTTCTTAAGTTCGCCAAAGCACTAGACATACCTTTGGTCGTTAGGTTTCATTTATTATTCTGTAGGTTCTTAGAACACACCTTCAGTTTAGAAATATTTAAATTGTGAATGAGTCCAGCAAAAGGTATGGTAAAATTTATATAAAATAACAGATGCCTGGCTAAAATATAAGATGGTCAGATTCGCCAGGCGAAACGTCTGTTTTTAATCTAAATAAAACTGATTATTTTTAAGGACTGAAATCTTCATTATTTCACCTAGGATATAAAATATCGAATAACTAATAACTATAGAATTTATTATTGTTCGAAATCTATTTCTTTACATCCTATTTAAAATCAATAGAATTATCCTAATGCTAAATATTACTACTAACCATAAAATTACTTTTATTAAAACTTATAATTATAATTTAATTTACGACACTAAAACTATTATGAGTAAGCCACAAAACATCAATAAACATCAAGGTAAATAATTATAGTTAATAAAAATACTTTAGATGTATCCTTCCTTCTGGTCGTGAGGACTCCAAGGACGTTATCTTCTCATGTAGATGTACAGTACGTCACGATCTGCGTTCACATGCAAGTAAGGAAGCATCGTGAACTCATCTCCCGCAATGATTTATACATCTGTTTATTCACTGATAAATATAGAACTTAATTCAACTTCCTGTTAATGTTTAATCAGAGGAATATACTTTCAGGTATAATTATTGCGTGATGCTGGGACTATGATATGTTATAGGTGTATGATAAGTCTGTAGAGGCACAAAAAGTGACATTTAAAGCAAGACACGTATTAAAAGGATCATATGATAAATAAAAATTTAAATTTTATAAGGGCGATTTTGAAAAAAAAAACAAGTGTAAGATAATAGTTATTATTTAAATCCACTACTTAATAATCGCATTTGTTTAAGATCTTAATAAGTTTAACCGGATTATATTAAAGCGAAACGAAAATGGATTGTAAACTACTCACACATATTTGCTGTACAATACTTAAACAACTCTTTTTGTTTAACCAATAGGCCAGGAATAGCATAGATTCATCACTTTTAAACTATTTCCAATAGATAACACAACAACACGTCACTCCACGACGTGGAGAGACGTGGTTGTTGGTGTTATTTATTGTAAAGTACTTCCGTCGCTTTTTAAAGTCATATTTCCAATAGGTTTTTATTTGTATTTCTCTAGAGTACATTCATCTAGAGTACATTTTAACAATCCCTAGCTTTTCACTTGGGTTTCACTCGTTTTTCCTTACATTGTATCTACAATTTAACATTAATTAAATTGTAAATTAATAGTTAAAATATTACATAGTCTATTGTAATAATGCGAAAGGCGGCGGAGACCTCGCTCAGGTTTTTTCTTGAGTTTATGTTATTTACCTAAAAACATTTCTAATCTCCGCTAAGTTTTCACCAAGTTCTCTCAAAATTTGTAATCTACCCAGGCACATTTTAAATCTCCGCTACGATTTAAAATCCGTTACGATCAAGAATTTGTCACAAAAAAAGGTACTACTGAATTTCTTCAACCTTTGTAATTAACTAATGTTAAGTTTTTTTATCTCCGCTAGGTTTTTATTGAATTTCTCCTCAATTTTTAATTAACTAATTCAAATTTTAGATCTGTATTTTTCCTTAATTTGTAATCAACTAAGGAAATGTTTAAATCCCTACTATCTCTTCTCGACAATCGTATTTAGTTTAATTCGGTAAAATTCTGCATCTCCTCTAGATTTTTATAACCTTTTCACAACATTAGTGTTAAGTCAGGGTAAATTTTGAGTTTTGTCTAGGTTTTCAAAATATTTCAAGGTTAAAATTTAGTCAACACATTTCTATATTTCAGTACATCCTTGTAAAGAAAACTAATCGAGCTGATGACTGAAAAGATTCTTAGATCATATATACCTTCATATCATTAGTGATACTTTCCCACCAGGAGCAGTTTAGCCTGTTTATTCAAATTCGTCCTATGTTAAATAGTTTTTTCTTAACGCATGTGTTTTTTAATAAAATTGAAAATAGAATGAATACTATTTTTGGCTGTTATTAATAAAAAAATAATATTATTGACTTTTGAAGTAAAAGAAAAAGAAAAACGATGCTATCATTTAAAAAGGTGCTGTCAATTTTGATATAAACATATTATTTTTCAATGGTTTCTTAAGTGTCTTACTCGAATAAAAAATGAATCCAATAAAGCACATTTTATGCTGTGAAAGGTGGCAGGATGCAAGTGTTACCAACAAACATTTTCTATCTACTTAGATAAAGCAATCAACAAGTAGTTGTTACATAGAAGGGTTTAGTATCTCATGGAGATTCATTAATTACATCCCTTCAATTACAATCATTTCGAAATAATGAATAGATGCTGAGAAGCAACAGATTAAACGCGTAAGAGAAAAAGGGCCGACAGCTGTGAAGGGATGAAATCTAGTGCAAGGTGGGAGGAACTTCCTGGCCGGAAATCTGAACACATATGGCACCATCAGGTAGTGAGCAACAGTTGGCATCGATGCCAGGTGCCGCGACCTGCACGTACAATCTGTGCTTGGATTTGGCATCAAACAATGAAACCAAATGTCTAAGGATATGGTTAAATGGTTAAACATATGTTGGTCATGATCATGATTATTCTATAAGGGCCTTTAAATATAATTTGATAATCATAGACTTGATCACACTACATTAAAGATCACGTCTTTCTTTTAAATGAAGTTTATATACTCAGATAAGTGGTCAAAGGCGATTCACTTTAAAACCTCTTAGTCAAACAAAAATGTTTGTTTCAACCGGGGCTCGAACCTTGATCACGAAGGTATGTTTCTCTTATATTGCGAGACGAGATGTGTTCGTATATCATCGTAAGTGAATGAGTAACTTAGGCCCTAAAGAAGTGGACTATTGGTTAATTTAGTAGCTCTAGTATATAAATTATCTGGTAGTTATTTATGAACATAGGGATAGCTTATATAAAACATCCTGCCCTACATGTATTCTACATGTAATTTGGGAAAAGAAATACCAAGACAAATTAGTATCAGTAAATATTTCCACCGTAGACACAAACATGGCCGAGGTCGTTGGAATATATTGAAAGTACAATGGTTATCTCTGGTGGTAACCACACGAAGGCTAACACTATGCCTCCAAAAACCGCTAAACAAATGTATTTCTTGAAATTTAACGAAAACTATATTATTGTGTAAACTTTTTTTTCTTGGTTTGATATGCAACACCAACATTAACATGGCTGTTTCGGTGGATATTTTAATGACGGCTAACATTCCACGACTGTTGAAATGTTGAGTGCCTTATTTACACAAATGTTAAGTTGATTAAAATTGAAAACTGCAGAAAACTATCATTTGCAAAAGTGAAAATGGTTGTAACGAGAATCGAATAAACATTTTATGAAGAATAACTTATAAATCACGCTTAACACTGATTGATAAGTAGACGCTCATTAATGTTGATAAGAAGTAACTATGTGTTATCAACAAGAAACTAAGCAATGGAGTAAAGAAAGAAGAACCCTATGGAACCTTGACTGTTTAGGCTGAGTTATACAGCGAAGTCAGTCCGCTATATGAATAAACTATGTATTTATTATTAAAATATATTGTAGGTTTGACGGTACACATTCGTGAGTTAAACTAATTTCCAATGCTGTTGCTAGTATAGGATAGTTGAAATCCTATCTGCGCGTGCGATGTAAACTAGCAGTCGTAAGCAAATAATGGTTTTCTCCCCTGTTACTAGTCGTGTTTGATACATAGCTAATATCGCTGGTTTGCAGTTTACACCAACCAACCACATTTATGCACAAACTTGGCTCAGACTATAATTACTCCAAGTATGTTGAGAAGAAATTGAACACTTGCATGCATAGAGATATTATTACTAGAGGGGCCCTGTACGTTACATATTGAAACATCGAAAAAGTATCTGACAATTTCCGCTAAAGTATAATCAAATAATCAGTACAAAATTGCAATAACTTATATAGTAGAACGTTAAAAATACAAATCAGGAGACAATCAATGTGCGGGAAGCCGAAATCAATTGATTTATTATAACCTTAAATCACACTTGAAGAAGGTTTCAATGAGGATACACAGAGCCCCTGAGTGCATCAAAAAGATGTTTCAGGCCTCTCAATGTTATAAGATAAGCTATGTCCCCTCTAGTATATATCTCTATGCTTGCATGTACGTGATCAGGTCCATAGAATCAAAGTTAAAGTCCTGATTTTGTTATATTAGAACTCAATTTTATATTGGTGCCGTATGATCTTCTGCAATTGCGATGCATTTCAATACTGAAAGAGTTTATATTTATGTTTTATATTTAAATTATGTTTGTCTAATTACAGAGTAAAATTAAAATTAAGTAAGAAAATATTTTTTAACTTTTGGACAAAATTCTTCTGTATGGTTCAGTATTAATTTTAACTAGAAACTATTTAACCTTGCAATCCTTTTTAATCTATGACTACAACTAGTGATAGATTAAATGATTCTCTCAGTGAAACATTCCTAGACGACATATCGACAGTCTGATAAAGCAACACACTTTCTAGACACAAGCTGGTCTTAGTTTATTTTTTTGCGCTTCTAAAAAGAACGTAATTTATGCTTCCGCCCAGTCCCATTTGGAACCAGTCGAACCTATTTTTTTAAAATATTTATTTTTAGATACCTTTAAAAAATTAGAATCTGGTCCAGGTGATCTCCTTAATTTTCTAATTATACTATTTCAAAGAGATGATATGTTTTGGCGTTTTTTTGAAAGGGACTCATCGTTTTTTTTAAGACTCCCAGCTGCTTTAAGTTTTTTCTGTTTAAAGATACAAGCGCAAAAAAAACTAGGATATCCAAAACACGTTTCAAAGAATATTTATATATCTATTTAAAAGTTCTCAACAAATATTTCTTAATATTTATGCTAAAGAATTAAATAAATAATCAATATTGTAAAAAAATGTATAAATATATTAAAACATGTTGTAGTTATTTTTGAAGCGATTAAAACTTTTAACAGAATGGTGTAAACATTGATATCAAAAGAAGTGTAGATTTCTTAAATCTAGTATTAATGTTATATTTTTGGTTTTATCAGTCCTTGTTAATAGTTTTTATATCGAATTTTCTTATAAAAATAAAATAATTAGTAAAAAGAAGTTATTCTCCGATCGGAAGTAATTATAATATAATCGGAGGAGTAATATTTCTCCGATAGTATTGCTGCACTCGACCTCAGAATAAAGTAATTATCATTAGTCAAGGGTTTTATGACTTAGGACTGGCATCACCAGTCCTCAGAATGAAGTGATTATCATTAGTCTAGGGTTTTATGACTTAGGACTGGCATCACCAGTCCTCAGAATGAAGTGATTATCATTAGTCTAGGGTTTTGACTTAGGACTGGCATCACCAGTCCTCAGAATGAAGTGATTATCATTAGTCTAGGGTTTTATGACTTAGGACTGCATCACCAGTCCTCAGAATGAAGTGATTATCTTAGTCTAGGGTTTTATGACTTAGGACTGGCATCACCAGTCCTCAGAATGAAGTGATTATCATTAGTCTAGGGTTTTATGACTTTGGACTGGCATCACCAGTTCTCAGAATAAAGTAATTGCCATTAGTCTAGGGTGTTATGACATCGGACTGGCTTCGCTAATCCAGCGAAGCCTCCCTTCGTATCGCTAAGGTGTACCTAAAAAATATAAAATAAGCTGATACTTCAGGTAAGCCTAATATAACTGATCTTCAGTGTAAGCCCATTTACGGTACAAATGAGAAACAGCACAAAAGTATATTTTAAATCGAAATAAATTTCAGACTTGACTTAAGTCAGATTTGTTTTAAGTAAACTCATCTTCCTTGTTTCCTGAATTCATCTTCATCGAGTTAAATAAATTAAATTAGAAGTACCCATGTAAACCCAGATATACAGCCAAATATTGACATACAGTGACTCACAGCATGAATTATTCTACTAAATCCTGTAAATTACATTCTTACGCTTTTATAATTGGCTTTAAATTAAATAAATATTTATTTTTAATAACATTATTCATACTCGCGAAGCTCGTTTACTCAGTGGCCTTGGCTTTTTGTGCGATATAGTGTATTTATATGGAAACATAGCGGTAGTGAAGATTATCCAGGTTTAGTTTTGTTTCCTTGAAGTGTAATGCTGGTATGTATGGAAAGGTCAGGTAAAGTGCGGTGATTGATACCAAAGATGAATTATTCAATTAAAATTTAAAAGTAAGTTGATGTGACCCTGACGTACCTGCTAACTTAATAAGGTTGGGGTTAAAGGTTATAAAGTTCCTTGTCTATCAGCAGTGCTACTTAAATACACATTCAGGCGAACAAGTAGTGAGTCAGAAAATTTAAGTACTCTTATAAATTTTGCAAAAGTATGTCCTTCTTAAGTTTACAGTTTATGGAGGAGAATATTTTTTTTATATATTTACTACGATTTCATAAGGTAAGCATACGAATCAGATGCATATTCATACCTAGGGGTGTGTCCAAATAACGAAACAATACGTTTAGCGAAACTTTTATATATATATATATATATATATATATATATATATATATATATATATATATATATATATATATATATATATATATTATATATATATATTATGTATATATGATTATGTATATGTGTGTGATATGTGTATGTATTATTAATATTATTTTAATTATTACAATTAATATCATTATTATATGCTCATAACATTAATTTATACTCTACGGGGATCGTAGAAAAACTTACCTCTCGAATTTAATTGGCCAAAGTTATTCCTCTTAGGGCCTTGAATACCTCATGTCCACCGGTGACTGATGGTAATCTGGTGGTCAATAATGTCATTATTGTCATGTCTTCTCTTCTTTCCTCATCGCTTTTACTAATTACAGACCCACCTAAGTCCAACCAACGGAACATCTGGATTCTCAGATAAATTAAAAGACAAGGCGATTACTATCAGTATATTAAAATATTTACTTGATATACGTATATTAAACTTAATTCTATTGACTCGATTTTTTTTCAAAGGTTGGTCGTACATGAGTTAAAAGAGCTCCAAATCAAATCCCACCGTGCCGTATCAGCAAAATAGTAAAATGCGTACGGTTTGTTATTAATTCAAACCAAAACAAAGCTAATCTCGTCCAGCCATAACAGCAAAATAGTGAACTCGGAACACTGAGCGTACGATTTGTCATGAATTCGAACCAAAACAATGGTTGCTGAAAACCATGACCATACTCTGTTCTATTATTTTTTAAACAATCCTTTATTATTAAAAATTTCATTCACACAATATTACTGAATGGAATTTTGTCAAAAACCCTAAAGATCTGTCTTTGTGCTCTACGTCTTCAAGATATGATGTCTACGCAGGAAACACGGGGTACTTCCTGTGGTCCTGCACAGCTGTGCAACCTTACTCTTCACATGCGCAATGCGCACGTGCCCCTACAGCTGTCCATTGAAATCAATCCTTCCTCCGCATTGTTTTCATCATTTTCTTAAACATCCCTCTCAAAAAGTTTTTTAAGACGACCACCCCCGCATTACCATATTAAAAAAATTAAGTTTTTTCTCTTCCTAGTTGTTAAATATTTTTTAAGAAAACGTCTACTCCTAGGATGACATCCTTAGTTACTCTTTATTAAGATTTACGACAACAGCCCTTCAAGCAGATACAAGGATGGACCGATTACTTCCTTTATAAACTGTTGACTGGGAGGTACCTCTATCGTCAAGTGTTCAGTTCGTATTCGTGTTCTAGAAAATACTTCTTTACCTATGAAAACCAATCCTCTCAGATTCAGCATTATTTAAAATATTCATTAAATTCAAGTAAGACTAAAGTCTATGATTATTGCCTTGCGAAACACTTCTTAAAGTACTCTCTCTGCTAGGTTCGACGCTTTGCCAGTGTTGAGTTTTACTGTTACTAAAGAATTGAACAATAGTATTCAGCAGATGATTAGACATTATCACTACTATCACCCTGTAAAATTATTTCATGATTCTGCTAGGATCAGGGTAGTAGCATCGCGAAAATCGTGTCACCTCTGTTTTTTAGGGAAAGAAAAGAACTCGGACAACAATGGAATTAAAATTAAGCTGGGGAGTTAGGTTTGTTTTTACTCTTTATTTCAAACACGTTTAATACCATCGTACTTTAACTTAGTATTTTTTTGTTTTTAAAGATTTAAAATTTAAAACTTTTAAATGAAACTTTAAAAAAAGAAAATACTAACATTAAATAAATATAATTAAATACTAGAAAATAACACAGAACTAAAATCAGGCACTTTATTATAATCTGACGATAAGAATGATGCAGTAGAGTTATAATTGCCCGAGTAAGTAGGGAGGGGGTTGATAGTTTAACATGGGAAAACAAAAATCCATTGATTCTTTTTATGTTATTAAATTTCCTCGGGTAAGACTAATGGGTAACAAATTCATTATAAGCATCTATTTATTTAAGATGTAATATTTCAAAATCCCATTTATGCTTTAAGTACTTGAAGTTTTCAAGCATTTCAAACTAGGTTTTTATTAAGTCAAAATATTTATTACTGATGGTCAAGAACAAATTTTATAGTCTGTAACAAATTGAACACATAAATCACGACTAAAATAAAGTTTATAAATCTTCCGATACTTAATAAATAATAATGTTTGGATATTTTACGACATCGAAAACCTATTGGCGGGGATTCACCCGGACAAAATTTTACCTTAACTTTTCATCCGAACTGAACAAATCTATTTTAAGGAATTTCAGCTAAAAATATTTACCATCAAAAGTCGTTTCTATTGTGCAATTTTAGGATCAACATAAAGCATCGATTTTAAGAAAGAAGTTGACAAAAACTTAAAATCACTTAAGCGTGCCAGGTTTCATTTAAACAATGGACAACTTTTTTTGGGTAAGTTTTTAATTCTTTTGAACTTCTGTAGAACTCGTCTTTTGAACGGGTCAGTAAAACTTTGATTAATGTCTCGAGTCTATTATCTTTTTGGAAGGTGCTTTTTGTGACAGTTTCACACAGGTGATATGTTTTGTGGTTTTCTTTAAAATCACATGAGGTATAAAACCTTTGACCTGTGACGCGGATTGTAACGCTTCGCAATAGCTTGTAATGAGACAACCAAAATTACCTAAACTTATAAATTTATCATTTCATTTTCTTCAACTTAAATATATGTACTATAACCATGATTTTATATTTTATAGTACCTGTAATAATGATTTTCAATTATTATATTACCTGTAGCAATGATTTTCTATTATTATATTACCTGTAGCAATGATTTTCTATTATTATATTACCTGTAGCAATATTTATTCATATTAATATTACCTGTAGCAATGATTTTAATTTTTTTATATTATCTACGACTAATAATTTATAAATCTCAAGAGATTTAAAGCTCAACTTAAGCATATTTCTAAAAGAAAAATAAGCTAATAAAGTTCAAGATGACCTCTACTTAGAGACGCCATATTTGATTTCCAAAATCAGAATCAGTTTAAAATTAACATCAGTTTTAATTTTCATTGTGCTTAAAATTATCTTACTCTTTAATGACTCAGGTATAAGTATTAATCAATCTTAATTAATATTCTTGGATGACAGCTTAAGTTACTGCTTTAATAGATGATACTTCTTATCAATAGACAAAGATCCTCAAACAAATGGAACTTTGCCTTATGACGAAAGAGCGAAGATTAGAATCATAAAGAGTGATGCTGCTTTCAATGACGAGATTTTATTGGAGTTCGATCCAATCTGTAAATCCATACGAGCTTGATCTGAAACAGTTAAACCGATGAATAAATTGATTAAGAATCAGATGTCGAAACTGTCATTCTCGTACTTATGAAAGGTGAGCCCGTAAACCTTAAAATGTTCTTCAATTTCGGTAGCAGCACTCTTACAAAACTTTATTCTATTAATTATTCACTTAAATCCTGGACCTTGTCCGTGGAAAAGATTGTTCTCTCCTAGACTAATGGAACGGACTGTACAATATACCACTGACCGCATTGCAAATGTGGTCTTCACTGACCCTAACCCCACTCTTACTTACTCTAATATTTATTTTCTTTATCATAAAACCTTTGATTAATTAAAGTGGGTGCATTTAACAGGTTATGTGGAATCTTCTTATTTTTTTCGAAATTTCTTGATAAAATGACAGAGAAATAAAAAAGGCATCAATAAACCTAAAAAGTTACGGAGAATAAATATTTAAAGGTTCATCTTTCAAGGTTTCAACTTTCATTAGATGACCTAATCTAATAAACGATTAGTACTTAATCTAACTGTTGTTATAGTCCCTTCATTGTCAACATCAAAATGGGACTTGATAGAAAAACTAACATGCTGTGGTTTCTCCAAACATTTTGTTGATAAAACTCAGATTAAGTTATTAAACTTAACTTAAGTTAAGTTAACTAACTTAACTTAACTTAACTTAAGTTATTAAACTTAAGGTTAATAATCAAATTAAAGATACTGACTGATAAGAATACAAGAGTTGGCTTGTTTATTGTATCCTTCCTTACATTTACAGAAACCCTTGTGGCACCCGACTCCGTCTCTCTCTCCTTGGACTACGCAATCTTTGTCGTCCTCGCACAGTTCGTCTAAAGCTGTCAACATATTATCGGAATACTCAAATAAGTTCTGCAAAATATAATATTCCGTAGGAAACAGGTTCGGTGCAAAATAAAAGAAAGAAATTCTTGTTCCACAGCAGTCTAGCAGCTTGACGACCTTAACAGTTCTGTTAGGATCGTAGGATCCTTAACATTGTGTCTTATGGCCAAATTTTGTGCCCATAATTCCCCTTTGTACTGCTATAGTTATTTTATACATCATCTATTGTCTCACAAGTTTTAATTTGATTCACAATGCTTTTCTATTGTAGCTAAAAGAATTGAAAAATATTTCACCTCTAAGGTGCCAGATCCAAGTATAAAATTATAGTTAAACTGTTAAAGTTATCCCAAACTTTATGGGACAAAAAGGCATGAATAAGGACATATATTATTTAGCTGTATATTGACGACAAAATTATATCTTAAAAGTGGCAATATAAGTCCTAACTAAAATCCCAGTCGGATTTTAGTAGGAGATCAACTGTTTAGTGGTCATGGTCCAATTTTTGTACCTTTCAATTCGTTCACCAGGGTCAAATCCCTGACTTAATCTCTAATCAAAAATAAGTCTCAAGAACACAGCTGACATATTTGGTTTTAAAAATTTAACTGTCTGTGACCAAGTCCCAAATCATATTTGGTCAATAGCTTCTTAATACAGAATTTATATTTCAGTGATGTTAGATGGTGTGACTCATTAATAAGTTAGTGCTTACATACCTACAGACATCCAGCACTGATCGTCTAATCTGTGTGTAAAGTTTTGACAAGTACATTTATTTATGTTAAAATCACATCGACTAAATTTCAAGAATTCTGTACATTGAGAATCTTCAGTACAACCATCGTTCAAAGTTTTTGCAGCTGAAAACAAAAAGTAACTTTCGTAATTTTTGGAGTGAAACTAACTCTCTCTATCTGCCTAACAATAATTAAAAGCTAGGGCTCTTATAATATGGATAAGGAATTTAACTGATTCTTAATGTTATTTACTGCAAGCACGTCTGCATCGTAATAATAACGTGGGAGCGATGTGGTCCCATTTATGCCAGAAGAATTGTGTGAGCTCAGGTAAGTCATTTAATTGAGATTAGAGTTATAAGTCACAAGAAAATGAAACTGAATTTAAAACTTTAATTTGTGCATCAACTCAGATCCATTACATGCCTCAGAACTTAGTAAACATACATAGTTAATTCATACATACGTAATGCACATAAGTCGTACATATACTTACGACTAATTCTGACGGAAGTGATAATCAAATAGGAATGACGAAGTTTGCGTCGGATCGAATCTTAAAAAAATTTAGTTTATTTAGTATTTAGTTAATTAGTAGATTAATTTGACGATTCATTGTGATAAAAATAAAATACACAGGTCTGATTCGTCCAACGATATAAGTCAATTTTTACATTGTCTATGTACAAGACATCTCATTTGGTTCTTAATTTACATATTAAAGAAATAATAATAGTTATTTGGTTACCTTTTAGACAGTGCTGATTGTCGGAACTCGGTACATACCACATCTTACACTGACAGTACTGGTTGCAATGAGAGTTTGGTACAAGGCAAACATTATCGGAATGACATCTATCATCTAAACCTGGCTAAAACAAAACTAACCTACTTTTAGAATCAGACTAAATTAGAAGGAACGAAGGACGCCAATGAAACTTGATAAAATAGTGATTAAGAAGCTGTTCCTGATTAAGAAGCCTTAGTTTGTTTTGATGGATCGCCCTCTTATGATTTGAATTATAATTATATTTTCTTTTCTCGCAATTCATTGGGCACTTATGATAAAAAAGCATTATGTATTTTATACCAAACCATAATTTAAAAAATTATCCGAAACTTTATCCTGCAATCACAGCGCCGCGTCCTGGATTGATTATGGCAGCGATGGTATCTGACTAATTTGAAAAGTTACATAAAATTAAAGAGTTTGTTATTATTACAGAAGTGTGTCCGTTTGGAGTGGGGGTTAGAAATAGCATAATATTAGCGATTACCGGTTTCTAATAGGCAAAACAGATAGCTCTGCATCTTACGTAGGACAATTTACCAATCGGCATGTTTGATTAATTGTTTTGTTTCTGGGCACTAAAATTGTCGTCTATTCTTAAAGTTGAAACATAGACATGAAGACTGTAGTAAATGGACGTTTATGGCAAAATGTTTTTACTGAGGATTGCAACATTACCTGCTGTCGGTATGCAGTCGCTCTTATCCTCCGATGCTACGTATCTAGGAGGACAAATACACTTTTCTTTATCACAGTATGAATTAACTCCTTTAGTTCTGATAACACAGTCATCACTCACTTTACACTTGTCCCCTATATCTGGAAGACCAAATTCAATTTGTAATCAAACTGGTTCATTCAGAGGAAGAAGTAAAAAGATATATGGTAGAGCCAACTCTAGTGGTCGATGCCGCTAGTGAGTGAGTTACACTCTATATGAATATGGTGTAGGGTAAGGTATGTGGTAGGTAAACTTTGATGGGGCTTTTTAGGCTCTAAGAATAAATACAAGACATTTGACTAAAAATCGAAGCTTATGTTATGGCATTTTCAAGAGACAAATGTCTAATATTTGGTGAAAGTATACAAACCATTCATTACCCTACCCTCATTTTTAGGTATATATCGGCACTAATGCTGCTAAATTTAGGGAAATCAGTAACCCTGATAATTGATTTTAAAAATTGAAAATGTAATGAATAATATTCGTATGGCTGTCAAATATGACATTGGAAACTATAGCATAGTTACCAACGTCGCTAAATATGTATATTACTATGTGATATGTATAAGATGAGCGCTAACAAATGTAATGTAATAATTAAAAGGCATATATCATTTGATACTACCGCGTTTTGCAAAACATAAATCGTTGACACTATATAATTGTGCGAGAGATACCTTGGAAATGTAACAAGCAAAATGCAATGCTACATCTGGAAACTGTCGGCGCTTCCTTGAACTTTAGGCTCTGTTGGCGCCCTGATAAGTTAGAAGTAACGAAACAGAGTGGAACATGAAATTATGTCGACCCATCAATAATGACGATTGTTAAATGATGGAACAGTTCCCAAATATAGCATTGAATTTTGCTTGTTACATTTCCTAGGTGTCTCTCGCACAATTATATTGTGTCAAATAAAAGGAAGATCAAATATTTTCAATGGAAGTGTTCTTCTGTTCCTCTGTTGTTGACACATGTGCATTTGTATTACGGTGTTCTAGATTAATTTATCTGTCTTGAGCAACAGAGTTGCTACAACTCATTTTTTCAACGCTCCGGACAAATATTGCACGTTAGTTCGTTTTTATCTGTAACCTATATTCAATATTTAATAATTTTAATACATAAAGTTTCATTGCCAAATGCATATTTCCACCTGAAATTCATTACTCATTTTTTTTTATTTAGAATACTTAATTCATTTTATCATTAGAGTTTCCATCAAAGTTAATCCAGGCTCATGGTCTACTTTAGTCTTCAAGTGTCATAAAACTCGTGCTTACAAATAGTTTCGCATAACTTTGACAAGCTATTGATTAACGTATTTTATCGGTTCAGCACTTACAAGAGTTCCTATGGCAAATGCCCTCCTTATAATGTGAGTCATCACTGCAGATACAAGTGCCAACAGCATTATCTGTATTATTGTGCATGCAATACGATCTTAGTCCAAGTAATCCTTGGCACTGTAAGTCCGTTTCACACACATCACCGTAGGAACTGGCTTCTGAAAAACAAATTCAAATATTTTTGTAATACATTATGAATTCAGTGGAATTCAGTAGTAATACATGGAATTCATTACTGATATTCTTCAAACTAATTACTAATATATTAACATTTCGTTTTAATATATTTGCCAAACTCAGCCTGATTGAGGGTGGAGTTGGCTAAATTTAATCACTTTTTTAGCCATTTTCAGTAGAAAATGTCAGCATAAGATAGGCAGCATGGAAGAGAGGAGAGGGGTCGATTCCGCTTGGGCTCTTAATTCTTATAATAATCATATATATTTGTGTGTTTTTAACTAAACTTTAAACACGTATTTATAGGATAGTATAAATATTTTCACTCTTTGAATAAAAAAATTTGCTTATAATATTTAACCGAAACAAATTTTAATCTCAAAATGATTATAGAATCAATAATGATTTTGGGATCATACTAGTAAAATTAGTATTTTTATCTGGAGGGCCGAGAACTAAAACTATAGGAGTGCACTGATGTCGCTTCGTAAAGTCAGTATTTAATAAAATGAAAACCTTTCATGCTTACAATACATCGTTTTAAATTGGCTTATCTGCCCAGACTATACTATAGTCATAGTCTATAAAGATTATGACAACACACTTCGGATGGACTCGGAATTACGATCTTCCACGAAACAAGAGTTTGCATTTTCCTTCGTGTTTCTAACTTCTGTGTCAGGCAGAACAATAATCTTTATAGTTATTTGGTCGTTTGGAAGGGACAAGAATTTATTGCTCACTCAATTTATCACGTCTGTCATTAAAGTAATATTAATTGCAGTGACATCTTTCTTGTTTCCCCGAGATATATATTTAGTTGCATTCAAACACTATGGTATAACCAAAGAGTATGGTGGTATATATACTCATTGGTATACCTCTACGGATGCAGTTACCTTTAAGGCAAACTAAAGTCTCTTGCCTATACTCGTCAATATAGCCATCATTACAGAAACAAATGCCACTCTCACACTTAGCGTTCATAGGACAGTCTTTTGAAATTCCACATGTAAACTTCACAACTCGACTACAACCTGAAACAAACAATAAAGCATTCAACTTCAAATATAGCGTTGAAGTGTAATACAAAGTTGGGTACATTACAGAAAACTCAAACCCTGTTCTGCTATCCCCCTTCCTGCCCAATGAATCATTCTGCTATTTTAATAGATTAGATCATTTGATGCCTTTTTGAGGCAGAAGCAGCACTCCTTCTTAATGGAGGCACTCCTTCTTTGCACTTAAACTCTCAGCCCTCTTTCTTTTTATGATTGCACTCCTTCTTAGCACTTAAACTCTCAGCACTCTTTCTTTGTTATGATTGCACTCCTTCTTAGCACTTGATCTATCAGCACTCTTTCTTTGCCTACTTTAAATATGACTCGAACAACTCATGCTACGCTTAAATATAATGCTTACCTTCTTTTGTACGCAGCAACAAAATAGTTAAAAAGATATAGCTAGATAGTGTTCTAATCCACATAATTTATATTTTCCGAAATAAACTTTGTTAAACTAAGTTACTCCATTTGTCTAAATATTCTTCACGTTAATATTTACATAATTTATTCTTAACATAACACACAAAAAGCAAAAAAGATTATAATAAAATCGATTATTTTGAGCTATAAATCAACCAGAGCTGTTTCAAATTTAAATGTTATATATTTTTTTAAGTTTAAATTTCTAATTTATTTAATTTTATTATTAACTAGGTTAAAATGAACGCGAACACTTTAATTCCAAATATTAAACTGAATATATAAGTGTCATTAAGTGAGATAAAAGATAAAGCTATCGTAAAAATATGACGAGCTAAGTCTTATCACAGGCAGTGTGTGTCGTGTTGGGGCATCCATTATCTGTTATCACACAGCATGAGTAAAAAATTAAACAATTTTATCGCACAATTTTAAAGATATATTCAATTTTCAATTAGAATGATTCATCAATATTTTCAAAGTGTTAAACGTCGTGTAGAGAATCACCTTTTGTTTAATGAGAATTTAATGTGACTAAATATTTATGACGATGAAGGAATTGATTCAGAGCCGACAGTGATAGACTAAGACACTTTTAATTAACACCATTTCCTCTGTTACTAAAGTAAATTTCCTTCTAGATGTATTACACTGAAAGCTAGAAGTATGCAGATTAAACATTCTGTTGTTAAGATTATATTTAGAGCTATTGTATTTCCATACGTTTAGGCGAACGTAGATGCTGAATTTTTATTTGAGGGTTGAGACTGTATTTAATGATTAGTTGTCGTTCGCAAGATACCGATATTTTAAGTGCGACGGGTAAACTCAGAGTAAAAGAGTTGAGTAAACTGATAGTAAAAGACAGAGTGGTGCAAAATGTTATAAACCCTTTCCGAACTAGATAGTACTGGACAATTATATAAACTTTGTGATTAGATAAATTTTGGAATTAGGAAACCGAAGCCAATTAAACTTATCCCCCTCTAATTTCCTCTCTACTTCTATTAAGTGAACCACCTTATAAGTGTATCTTTTGATAAAAAGTCGCTAAAACCCAAGGATCACACACAAATACGCAACATGCAAAGAACAAGGACTACTTATTCAGCTTTTCCTTCCTACCCTATTACTACTAGTACTTGCACCTCTAAGATGTTAGCCATTTGGCTGAGTCTTTGTGAGGAAGGGTCCTGGAAAAACAGTAGATCTTCGTTATGTAAAGGTAGTAAGTATGAGCCAAAGTCCAGTGAATCCATTCAGTCCTGTAAATAATATTTACATAAAGCAACTTGCGCCAAAATCGTGACGTTTTCATAAACTCAATTAAAATCTAGACAATCAATCATAATAACCAATCCTGCACATTTACAGGACTCCTGCATTTCCTTCTTCTCCTCCTGAATACAAATTCTTCCAAACTAAATCCATAAATTTTCTAACTTTACATCGTGACATATGACTACTGTTACTTGAAAATCGTTTGTCACTTAAGACAATAAAACACAAATAAAACAAAACTAGACAAAATTTATTGTTCTAATTTTCGTCATGACGAATATTATGTTTCTACAACAAATAACTCATGTTCCTTGTCTGTACCTTATTGTATTTCTTTTTATACACAACATTGCTGCACGCTCAGTATATTATTTGTTGATAAATGAAGTAGATCGTTGCACGAACTGATACTGAGAATGAAAAAAATGTCATATTAGTTTACTTGTAGCATTCCCTAAGAAGGAGAAAATATTCATTGCTTGGATATTAAGCAATGCTACGTATATTTGTCACTAGTGTTTAATAGAATATTAACTGTATTAGTAGTTACTTATGCTTTATAGGATGTTTTAGAATGTTTACGTCTGGAGGACTGATATTAACAAGTTAATATCTGATATTGACAAGTTATATGATAAGGGCGAATTTCTCTATGAAGTCGAATATCATGGTTCCTAAAGGAAAATAGATTGAAAAATTGACTATGCAATTTGAATGAGTCATTGTATCTCAATAATAAGTCAGCGAAAATTAAAAAAAAAAAAAACACTTAACTATGAGCACTGAGCACCTATTGTACAATGTACTTCTAGTAGCATTGCATTATCGGGTCTATCCTGTGATGAAGTAGTTATAGCAACTTACTTCATCATGTATCAATAATGGTGCGTCGAACGCGCGCGGCGTGACAATCCTCGACCCCAACCCCAATCAATAATAATGAGCATCTTTATAAGTTATCAAATTTTGCAGAAATCATTCACATATTCAACTAGAGACACATACACATAGTTAAATTTTAATATCAGAATTTGTTCTGATTTTATCGTTTGTTCTATAAAAATTTATGTAAACAAATCATTTAAAATATCTCTGATATCGTGCCACCACTTTAAAAACGACAAACTTCCACAGCACAACAAGTATGTGGCTTTTAAAACGGATCTCCGCCCCCTTAGCGGCAGTAGAGGGCTTTTGTTTCTCTATTCTGGCAAAATTTAATTTCTTCCGGTGTTAATTTAAAGTTCAAGGTGCGGAAGAATAGGTTGAGCTGTTTGAGCTGTTTTATCTTAAGAGTCTCCAGGTCAGACGTGAGCAACAAGGTAGTTCAAATACGAATAAAGACAAGTCGATCTGAGTTAAATACGAAAAATAAAGTTTGTTGGACCCTGTAGTCAATTTTATTTTTCTGTGAGCTTCTTTCCACGTTTTGTTGACAAACATAATTTCCCTCGAATTCGACTAAACATTGACGTTTAAAAGTGGACAGTAAGAATACTAAATACTATATTTTGAAATTACCTGAATTAAAAACTTCATTTAAATTTAGTTCTAATTAATTAATTAATAGTTAATTATTTTTCACAGTTATATTTTTACTACGCAAGTATTCTCTTTTATTCCCAAAACTACAGGCAAAGTATTCGTCAGAATCACACCTAGTTGGTTGGGTATTTCCCATATGCAAAATGCTTTTAGCATCTTTAGCTTTTTTAAAATGAAGATTAAAAATGTTTATAAGCATGATAGCATAATCGTCATAATCGAATGACGCTGGACTCAACAAAATAATTTCCTGGACATGTCTACAAAATTTAATTCTTACACGCCAAATATTGTCGGAGTAATTTAAATTATTTGAAAGATGGTACGACCAAGGTGTTGCACTATAATACTTAGGCTCTTTACCAACAAGCCACAGAATAGAGATATTATTACTAGAGGTGCCTATATGTTAAATTTTGAAACACCGACAAAGTAAACCTGATCTCTTTTGCTTATAATATAATCAAATAATCAGTGCAAAAACATTAACTTATATGGTCGAACGTTAAAAATACAAATCAGAACACAAACAATGTGCCGGAAGCCGGAAAAATTGATTTATTATAACTTGAACTCACTCTTAGAGAGAAGGTTTTAATAAGGTTACAGAGCCCCTGAGAGCACCAAAATGATGTTTCAGGCCTCCCAATGTATTGAGATAGGCCATGCCCCTCTAGTATGTATCTCTAGGGGACACATTGTTTACAACCTCTAAGTATTGATAACCTCAGTCGTACATCAAGAAAATACTTAGTTAAAATCTTGAAAGGGAAGGCTAACTGTGTTATTTGACGTCAAACGCTCCAAAACATGCTGCGTCTAGGGACTTGATTTATAACTATTTGTACTACTCAGACCTTCTGAGATCAAATCTATCAAATAACGAAGCATTAAAGACCCTAAATCTAGAAGGAGCGTGTGTAAGGGTTTGATATCGCATTAAAATCAATGTCAAATTTTCGACTCAAAATGTTTAGATTCTATTTTGAAATAATATTGCCGAAAGAAACTAATTTGAATCGTTTGTATTTAAAACCTTCAGACACGGGTTTTATAAAAGTAACCTCCCTGTTATGGCAGTCTATCCTGGTCTTTAACACTAAAATTTAATGCTGAAACGTAGAAATATTATAAAAAATGCCAGTAAAACATGCTTTGTTATAACAATACTTCCTCTTTTACAAAAGTAGGCAATAAATAACAAAAGCAATGTGATTTGTTTTTCTCTATTGATCGCATTTAGATCTACTTTTATCGTCAACATCATGTTCCAAGTCATCTTCTATACTTAAATATATTATACTTAGATTTAAACTACAAGAAAACTTCAGAACTTAATGTATAAGAACATAAAATAATGTAAGTAAAGTACAAGATATTTATGTTCTATAAAACTATTTTTATGTTCAGAAGTTGATCACGATTCAATGATTAGTTCTTCTTGTTTCTTATAAAATGTCTTTTTAGAAGAGTTTCTTCTTTTTCTTCTGATTTATGGAGTCTTTGTATTGAGTTTATGTTTGCGGACAATAAGATGGGTTTGCCGTATGTACCGTAGTGCTTCCTGGTGGAAGAAACGAGAACTATTCAAGTTATTTAATTCCTTTCTTTATCTTAAACTGTTCGTTGTTTAAATGACTTTAACTGGGTAAGTTGACTTGTAAAGTAGTTTGACTTTAAGAGTTAGACTTCACTTTGAATCTTTTCCTTGTATTTAAATGATAGATTTCAATCCTTGCTGAAGTGGAGTTTAATTATTCGTACATTTCATTCAGTTTTATTATTCATACATATAATTCCTTAGCTTTATCCTGCAAAACAATTATCCAGTACTTTAAACAAGTTTTGAAGTCGTCTTAACTTAACTTTGTAGTCATCTTAAAACTGCCAAAATTAAGGGTAAAAAAAGAAGAGGGTACTCTAATCAGTGGCTATATTAGAGCTCTATCCTGGGAGGGGTTGGTAGAAAAAATGTAAGCGATCAAAGGGGGCGAGTCGGAAAGGCTATCAAGCAGTTTATCTTATATTACTTAAACAATTATTCAAACCTCTATGATCCGCTTCTGCTTAACGAATGATTATAATTTAAAATCAAATCACAATAATATAAACTAAATTATTTTACGTTTCCGAGATAGGAGGACAAAATACTTATTTCCGTATTTTCATAATTCAACGAGCCTCGCTTTGCTTGCTGAATTACTAATATCAGCCATAAAGGGTTCATTTCATGAGAGAATTCGCAACTAGTACAAACAATTGCCCGAGCCGATAAAGTTAATAGAGTGATTGAAGCAGTTGGAAGGTTTTTATGAATAAAATCAAATTTTTTTGTTTATATTTTAGGTTGCAGTCCGACAGTGATGCCATTACAGGAATAATTACGTCACTCGCCATTTATTTTATGACCATCGTTACATTCTATGACCATCGTAACATTCTATGACCATCGTAACATTCTATGACCATCGAACATTCGACCATCGTGACCATCGTACATTCTATGACCATCGTTACATTCTATGACCATCGTAACATTCTATGACCATCGTAACATTCTATGACTATTGGTAAAGCTGCTATTCAAGTTATGAAGTGATAACCACGAAAACTAATGCAAGAAATGGATTGTTACGCACGGAAGCACCCATTTCAAGGAATATAAATTATATTTGTAGAATTTAAACTATACTTCAATTTTTATCGAATAGGCAAAAAATTATAATTTGTATTAATATTCTTAGAGCAGAGCACCAAGGGGTGGCATAGGCTAATATTTTTGTATTAAAATATTAATAATCACAATGTAAGAATCCATTTGTATTGGAAACCTAGTATAACTAATAAAAACAGTGGATATGAGTTGAGAGATGGCAAACAATAATTATAATAATAAAATAACTCTTATTTATCTAACACATATTTTTTGACTTAAAAAAACTAATTGCGTGGAAATAATTAATTAATCAAATTTTATGAACAAGATTAATTAAAGAATCAGGCACCGTTAATACTGCTCGAGTGCTGAATACTGCTCGATACAGCTGTATGGATATCCAACAGCAAGTATCCATGCTGCTGTATGGATATCCAACAGCAAGTATCCATGCTGCTGTATGAATATCCAACAGCAAGTATCCATGCTGCTGTATGGATATCCAACAGCAAGTATCCATGCTGCTGTATGGATATCAACAGCAAATGTGGTAAATATGACCCTTTAATTTAAACGAGATTGATAATCGGAGATACACCGGGTATATTGGAAAAAATTGCATTTTATATCGAGATTCCATAAGTAAAGCAAGTTGATGTAATTCATAAACATTTACGGCTCAACGGCGCCGCGTTCATTTACACCATCACAAATAAATCAATCTATAAGGAGTTAATCACGAAAACGCTCTGCTCGTGAAGTAGAGACAGTTACGCTGTCAGACGACAAGGTGGTCCCATAAAGCAAACAAAAACTGACAGGCTATGTTCCAACTCTGTGTACTTGACAACGTTTATGAATTATTAATGACCGAGTTTATGTGACTTATTGTCAACCTTCGGAGTTGTTTCCAGTTTATCCAGTAGTTTTTTTTTTAAGTAAACTCTATTGTAAGTTTTTAACTCAGTGAGTTAACTATTTTATTGGAGTAATGTATGTGGTATGGTTCGAAAATGAGGTTACTCATAGATCTTTTGTAATTGAATTTTTAAATATTAGGTGCAGTCTTATTAATATATTGGATACTACAAATAATAATGATAAATGATTCTAATAATGGTATTAATACGGTATATGGAATGTGTTAGCAATATAGTATGGAACCATACTATGTTGGTTTTATCTACTAAGTCCTGCTCTGTGCATATGCAAAGCCATAGGACTTTGTACATAACTATATCTGGAAAACTAGTGAGGTGAAACCTACTTAGTTCCATCCTGGCTTATTCTCCTCATTTTATCCTCTTTCTTTACTAAATCGCAACTTGTTAAATCTTGCACGAATTGCCACAAAGCAAAGTTTTTCTAGCCGTATGCCTAAGCCCAGAGCTCTACTTTTTCGTTTTTTTAAGTTGGCATGTACTTGTTTGTATCACCCAGTTTTAAGGTATCCGACAATAGATATTACGCGTTTACCTAGAATAAACGCTCTATTTAGTCGTAAGATCTCAAATCAAACGTGGCGCTTATTTATAAGGCCTTTTTTGTTTTGAGAAAGTAAGACTGTCAACATTTTTGCCCAGATCTGTCTTCACTGAGCTAGTACGAGTGGTCCACTATACTCCGGGTAAATTAGCTACATTTTGAGTTAAGGGCATTATTACAATAAGGGGTTATGGCCTACATAATATCTATAGAGAATAGCTGTAAACTAACTGGCTATAGTCTCACCTATAGAGTCTAGCTGTAAACTAACTGCTTGTAGTGTCACCTATAGAGACAAGCTGTAAATAACTGGCTTATAGTGTCACCTATAGAGACTAGCTGTAAACTAACTGGCTATAGTCTCACCTATAAAGACTAGCTGTAAACTAACTGGTGAGTAATGTCACCTATACAGACTAGCTGTAAACTAACTGGTTGTAGTGTCATCTATAGAGACTAGCTGTAAACTAACTGGCTATAGTGTCACCTATACAGACTAGCTGTAAACTAACTGGCTATAGTTTCATCTACTTGATGATTAACCTTGTTTTTTAATGTTTCTGCTTTACAGTCTAGTATTTTTATAACAAACCTATGTTATCTAAAAATAAGTATAAGTTTCAATGAATGCCAGGCGCACAGTGTTCTACAAGATAGAAAGAAATGAAGATACTTCTTCTTTCGCAATTTACAAAAATTGAACTTACGTAAAATTTAACTAATAAATTTCCAAAATATCAATTAAATTTTTATTTCCCATGCTATTATTAAAATGAAGTTTTATACTTTTTTTACGACTTATATATTTTTATAGTTTTCACCTGTAAAATATTTTATTACAGAACAACGTTAAATTGATTGCGTTAGAGGTCTGCAGTCATTCTAGATGAGCCTATACTTTGTTTATGCCTATAAAAATTAATGTACTTTGGAATTTTAATATCCATAAAACGAAAACTCTGTACTTTATCTGCATGATAATGTGTTTCTTTATAATTTAGAACACTACTGTAATTTAATCCTAAAGATAGAAAGTATTTATAAGTTGGTACTACTGAGTCTTACTTTTATGATGTTTTTAACAACACTGAGAAAAAGTTCGATTTAGTTATTTTTTTTATAATTCATATGTGTTGTGAATTTTAAATTAAACTAGAGAAACGTTGGTAAACTTTGTACTGCATTTAATAAGATTTAAAAAATATGACGTCGTAATCGTATATATAGAGCTTATGAAACTGACTTTGTGAGTAGAGTCAAGAGAAAATTGGCAGACCTGCTTGCCGTTAATGAGAGAAAGGTAATGAAACACAAATAGAAAAAAAAAGAATAGATTCTTTACGTTTTATCCATGTTAAAGTAGTTATATCGGGTGCTATTAAATCTACAATTCCATGATTTTGTCCGAGCTAGGAACCTAGTCACAAAAATAATAGAACATTTTTATTGCACCAAACGAAATAAATATTTAGACTGTACGAGCTATGTCCGGAAGCTCGTACAGGAGTGGGGAGGGTGAGTGAAGAGCAATTCAAACTTACATAAATTAAGAAGCGCTTGCCTATTGAAGTAAAGACATCCTGCGTGAGGTTAGCCTTGATACGGACTGAAGGATGTAAATATGTGGTGCTGAAAAGAACCGTTGGGATCAAATGGCTTTTATCAAACCAAGTCTGAAAGAAGCCCCGAAACCCGTAGATGGAGCATACAACCCAAAGGGCTTGCGCTCTCCCCTCAGCGTCAACTATTCCCACTGACACTACCTGACAGAAAAGCTCTGCAGCACACCTCTGCCAGTAGCTACCAGTGACAGTTGCTGAGAAGTGGCTTGCAGGTCAAGCAGGATGTTGAAGGTGGAAAAGGAACAACTCAGTATTGAGGTTGAAAAATGCTTCCGCTGAAGAGCAAACAATCAGAACTTTAGCTGACAGTTCTGCTTCAAACACTATTCTCATTTATCTGACTCTTACTTCACAGATGACTTTCAGCTCGTAGCTGGCTCTTGGCTCACAACCAGCTGACCATTACCAAAAACTTGAGCTGCTACGAGAATGCAAGAATTGATAAAAAATTTAAGAGTTCTGATTAGTTGTTCTGAAGCCGTCATAACCCAATGAAATTTCTTAGATTTACCTGACAGTTATTTATATATCAAGAGGCCCAGTATCACCCTCCTAAGCCTATTGCAATCCACGATACAATAGTCGATATCATAGACATAATGAGTTCAATGCAAAGGGATAATTTTCGAAAGGAAACTTGTTGAATCTCAATATTTTTGCTAGGCTGTGGAATGTTTTTAATTAAAAAAAATAACTTTATGGGAAATTCCATTTTTTAAATACGCTTTATTATGACAGAACCGGCTTTATGCTAACGCCATCATCAGTCCCTAACATAGCAAAACAAAAATATTGTAAAAAATCGGATACAGGTACCTCAAAACATTTCCTCAACGCATCGGATTCACTACGCTCATCCTCTCTGCTTCGGACTCGCTTCGCTCGTCATTAGAATATACAATTCGACAAATTTATACTGCTACATGTATTCGGACTCGCTTTGCTCGTCCTCAGATAGTAAATGCTCCCGTATCATTTTCAATGGGCACCCATACAGCACTGACTACGCTCAATCCTCTTTAATTTTATGATCCAATAAAAATCATGAATATTCTTGTCGTATTGAAACGAAACTTAGTGTACTTATTTATTATGTCATAATATACACTTGTACTAAATTTCAACCCAATTGGACAATTTCCCAATTTTATTAAAAAAGTACACAAGTTATTCAATAAAAATTGAGGTAATGAGATGAAACTTAGCACATATGTTAGACTTATACATAGTCACATGCGTGCTAAATCTCAATCCGATCGCATCATTTTTTCCGTTTTATGATTTTTCGAATATTCGCATAGTTATAATTTGCGGGTTAATGACGTCATAAAAAAATATTTTCCGAACAGCACAAATACAGCGGTAGACTGATTATTGTACAACATTTTAACTCTGTAGCATGAATATACTGGGCGCTACGTATATGTGAGTTAATGACGTCACACATATTTTATGAACAATAAGGTTCAGGACATTAACGAGGATGATTTTGTACTAAGTTTCATTTCGATCCAAGAAAATGTTCGAAAGTTATCGAGTCCCTAGAAACGTTTTGGAACAATAATATTTTAAATACATAGGTATTAATATATTTAAAAGACACTATAGGGAATACATATAAAAAACACACTCCTTACTCCATATACTAAACTATATTTCGCCCCCTAGTCATCGGGGCATATTCATGTCTAAAACATACAAGTATGAAGAAGAATTATAACATAAGTTTTTTTAAAAAAATTAAATACTTAATTAAATTATTAAATTTCAAAAATGATAATTAATTTATAAAATAATATAAATAAACTTACAATAACATTAAGGTTGTAAATTAAATTTAGAAATCAGAGAGTAATATTCTCCGTCGTCATTAAAGTCAAAAATAAAAGTCCTAAAAACGAAAAAAAGAAAAAAAGGAAGCTGTAATTAAGGGTTTATTAGAAAAATAATTAAAGAAATTTTAATTAAATTTAAAAAAAGGAAAAATAAATTAAGTTAATAATTAATAATGAAAAACTTACATTAAAAGAGTAGCTAAAAGAGGTAAGTATATTGAAATAAAATAAAAGGAGACACAAATTCAACTAAAAGTTAGAAAACTCTATCAACTAGCATAGGGAACTAAGGAAATAAAATAATCCATACAAAATTAAAAAAATATAAAGAAAAAATTAATACATTGGAAAATAACGCTTTAATTAGTTTAAAGGAAATAATAAATAAAATCATGATGATTAATGATGATATTTGTTATTTGAAAATTGGATAAATACAAAAAAAGTTATAACATCTGTTAATAACTTTTTTTGTATTTATCCAATTTTCAAATAACAAATATCATCATTAATCATCATGATTTTATTTATTATTTCCTTTAAACTAATTAAAGCGTTATTTTCCAATGTATTAATTTTTTCTTTATATTTTTTTAATTTTGTATGGATTATTTTATTTCCTTAGTTCCCTATGCTAGTTGATAGAGTTTTCTAACTTTTAGTTGAATTTGTGTCTCCTTTTATTTTATTTCAATATACTTACCTCTTTTAGCTACTCTTTTAATGTAAGTTTTTCATTATTAATTATTAACTTAATTTATTTTTCCTTTTTTTAAATTTAATTAAAATTTCTTTAATTATTTTTCTAATAAACCCTTAATTACAGCTTCCTTTTTTTCTTTTTTTCGTTTTTAGGACTTTTATTTTTGACTTTAATGACGACGGAGAATATTACTCTCTGATTTCTAAATTTAATTTACAACCTTAATGTTATTGTAAGTTTATTTATATTATTTTATAAATTAATTATCATTTTTGAAATTTAATAATTTAATTAAGTATTTAATTTTTTTAAAAAAACTTATGTTATAATTCTTCTTCATACTTGTATGTTTTAGACATGAATATGCCCCGATGACTAGGGGGCGAAATATAGTTTAGTATATGGAGTAAGGAGTGTGTTTTTTATATGTATTCCCTATAGTGTCTTTTAAATATATTAATACCTATGTATTTAAAATATTATTGTTCCAAAACGTTTCTAGGGACTCGATAACTTTCGAACATTTTCTTGGATCGAAATGAAACTTAGTACAAAATCATCCTCGTTAATGTCCTGAACCTTATTGTTCATAAAATATGTGTGACGTCATTAACTCACATATACGTAGCGCCCAGTATATTCATGCTACAGAGTTAAAATGTTGTACAATAATCAGTCTACCGCTGTATTTGTGCTGTTCGGAAAATATTTTTTTATGACGTCATTAACCCGCAATTATAACTATGCGAATATTTCGAAAAATCATAAAACGCGAAAAAATGATGCGATCGGATTGAGATTTAGCACGCATGTGACTATGTATAAGTCTAACATATGTGCTAAGTTTCATCTCATTACCTCAATTTTTATTGAATAACTTAAATATATACAAATAAATACAAAAAAAGTTATAACATCTGTTACATGGCCAAAAAAGTGCAAGAATGTCAATATTTTTTATAAGAAATTCGCTGATTTTGCGTAAATTACCCAATTTTTGGGTGTTTTTGAAAGAGCCATACCTTTGGTTGTATTCGTCTGATTTTGATGATTAACACTCATTTTATAGGACATATTGTTATCAACTTTAAAAATGTTCTCTTCATGTTTTGCACACGACTTACAGGGAGCCACTTATTGCTAGAAAACTGGAATTAGTGCGATTTTTCATAAAATTTTGAGCATGCGCAATCATACGAAGGGCTCCTCTCTGGATAGGCAGACTAAGCTTCTCCTTCATAATTTAAGGTATATTTTCAGAATATACCTTAAATTCACAAAATCAGAATTACAGAAAATTCACTGACGAATATTACAATTTTAGCGAATTTGTAAGAGAAAATTTCTGAGGAAGGTCGCATGAAAGGAGTGGGAGGATTAATTCCGCATGACTCCTGTTACTTATTAAAATCGTGAGAAAATTGCTAATAAATATAAGTTCACAGCCTCCTGACACTGATTAATTAAATTACAAGGATTTATCTAAACGGGGGAGTTTAAATAAAAATTGGCAAATTGCCTGCAATATGTTGGTTTAATATTGCAGGAGTTTGTATAACTGCATAAAAATTATGTTAACTAATGCAGATATACTTGGTGGGTATTTAGGCAAAAAATATGGTGTAAATATATATTAATACTTTAATAATATAATATATGTGTCATATATTATCGACGTGAAGACGTTTTTATATATTAGTTGCACGACTAAAAAGTTAAATACATGTTGGCATTTATTTGACTAACGATTAAAAGGAGATGCTTGCTTTTAGCAGGAAGTTCCATGAAACATGTGGTTTGCCCAGAATAACATCTTGATGACTTGGCGACTGTGAAGTTAGCACAGCATCACAAAAAAATGCAGTTATGGTATGAGTTCTAGTGGCACGCTCTATAGTTGTAGACCAGTTTCAAAAATAGTTTCAATCAATTTCAGGAGAAATACTAAAATGTATTTCACTGTGCTACCTTCACACCAGGAAAACGCAAACCCATTAAGCATGGAAACTAAAAGCAGCCAAGAAGAGTTTATAAAGGAAAAAATGTAGAACTCTTCAGCGCTCCAATTAAACTCTTATAAAGAGTAAAATTCCCCTAATTTTTACTTTATCCCCTTTACTGTCGTGAGTCTAAAATTTCAAACCCGCATAACTTAGTAACTGATAAGTATTAATAAAAGTTTTATTAGCAAAGTATGATGTAGAACTCATCTGCGTTCCAATGGAACTCTCAAGAAATGTCGACGCGATTACTTGAGTTCTGTGATAAAATATGAGAAAACTTATTTATTTATGTGAATAACTCTCATCAAAATGTGTGAATACTAATGTGGATATTTCATTTCGGACTTATGAATGGAAGCTATACAAAATGACGAATCTTGTAGATAAAAATCTGGAAGCAGGAAGACCAAAGCTGTTAAAATGGCATCCTTATTATGTAGCTTACGGAACTTTAGAGGTGACTGTGCGACCAGTATAAGCTATTGCTGCTAGAGAGGTTAAACTGAAACAAAATCTTACCTCTCGTAAATAACAGCATTTCTTTGTTGCTTTTAGGGCTTTTTTTCATTTTCTGCTCTTTTTCAGATAGTAATTCCCTTTAGCATTAACGAACCATTTTGGTGGATAAAGCTGCGTCGGAGCATATGAAGACCATTAAGAAGATGTGCAGCAAGTGACGAACATGAAGACGATATTCAGCATGTGGCGAAAATGAAAAAGATGTGCAGCAGGTGACGAACACGAAATCGATATTCAGCATGTGGCGAAAATGAAGAAGATGTGCAGCAAGTGACGAACATAAAGAAGACATGTTGCATGGGGAGAAAATGAGAAAAACGTGCAGCCAGTGACGAACACGAAGAAGATGTGCGGCACGTCGCAACCATGATTAGTTCTTCACAGTAGAAGGAAAAAGTATGAAAATACTTGTCGGCAACCTAATAATATAAGAAACCGAGTTATAAATACAAAAACTTAACTTACTTAGTAACTGGTCCACATTTATATTAAGTCCTGTCCATGCTTAGAATATACAATACCTACCAGCACTTAAAAAACATCAACTTCACTCCACATAACTGATGAGATGTTTTTAAGTCTCTAGTTTTTTATTATTCAATTACAGCATTTGGATGTTGAATTGAAAATGTATTCTTTATTCAGACAACTGAATTTTTATATTCGAGTCTGATAGTTTGTTTTAGTTCAAAACATACAAATTACCATTTTTAGTAAAACTATAGTTTTTATAAAAAAATACGAAACTGTATTTATGAATATCTACTGACGAATGCCTTACGAATTTTAATTTTATTCGTATTGCGTTGCTTTAAAGCAAATGTCCAAAGAAATTTCGTCAGTCAAACAACTTCCTAAGTGTCATTCCTGATGATAATTCACATTACACTAATAAACTAATAAATATCGAAAAATAAGTTTATTTAAGAAGGTATTTCAAGTATATTATTTGATTTATTGAATTCAATTAATATTTTAGGACCAAAATATTATTGGCTAAGAAGCAAAAAAACATGTGAAAAAAATCTTGTCCTAGTAAAGTTAGTTTTTATTTGTAGAATGCTACCTATTCTTGTTTGTCAATAATTTCTTAGTTCAATTTTGTTAGACGCTAGCTTGATTAAATTTTATTGTTAAGAAATATTCTTCTTCAATTCTAGACCAAACTTGTTACTTCAATAACCACACTATTTTCTCGATAAAAAGTATCGAGAAGATAATTTGTATTCAAATAATAAAAAGAAAAACTCTTTTTTATACATTTTTGTACAAAACATTTTAATCTAAATTAAAAGCAAGTCAGTGAACCATTCTATAAGTTATACTAAAAGAAAGTCCTAATTTATTCTTGAACTTAGTATCTCTAGACTAAGATATAATATGGTGGGAGTATTGATAATATCTTGTTATATAGATTAACATACATATTATTTTTGATAATTTAATATCTGGACATATCAGGCTTAAAAGGCGTCTAGCCCTAATGAAAGAAGTCAAGTACCCCAACTCTTCAATATGTCAAAACCACAAAGGAAACACCTATTAGCAATTTTGAAAGGAAATTAGCAAAGAAAGTTTAAAAAGTATGAAGGATTTAAAAGACTGGTTATAATTAGGAATAGGAGTGCTTCTAGAGGAGACACGGTGTCTTTGGGGTGATAACACGTCTTCTTTAGTCTGCAGTAGGTTTGATAAGGATGTGTTAGGAAATGTGTAGTGATGAGTTGATGATTTTAAGTTGGTGAAAATTTTAATTCATCAGGCTCGACAACTGTTTACCATTACTACTTCTATCTTTAGGTTCAAGATAATCTTACTGAGTCATAATCACCACAAAATAATACTCTACATCTGGAGAAAAATTTAAGCTCATTGCAAAACAGCTGTCATACGCAGAGTAAATATTAATTATTCCGTACGCATTGCTGTTATTCGTTGTGTTGAGTAACGACTCGCCTTAATAAACAGTAATGTGTCTCCTGAACGTATCCTTCAGGTTAGCCAACCTTGCCTACAGATTTAATAAACTATAACTAGTCAACAAGATAAATATTTCATCTAACTGTAGAGTAACAAATCTTCCACGTTTTTTCTTAAAGTTTAATAAGTATGAAAATTCTATTCATAATGTAAAATTAAAAAAAAATTGTTGAATTTGTATGCGTGACCTAATTGTAACAATAACTTTTATCAGCCTCCATATTAATATTATATAATATTATATTATAGGGTCTATCCATTTCAAGTGATATAGAGATGTTCCATCTCGAATATTTCGTGGCAGTGATTCACAAAGAACTCAAAATTAATAATTTTTTTCTGTGTTAGTCCTACTCAAAGGTAGTCCAAAGAGCCCAGTATTAATTTTTTCTCCAGGCTCCTTCTTTTTTAAAAATCACTTTCCGAGACGCCTAAATTTTGAATTTTTTAGCCAATTTTGAGGCTAAATATTTCGGCTTTGGCTCAACCTAGCTTAAGGAAACAGGTCTAGTTGGAAAGTATTCTCTTTGTGCTTTACTTGAGAACAAATATTTTTGTTCTACTGCTGCTGCTAATCTATTCGTGATCTTGTATAGTTAATTCGACCTCAAGGGCTGAAAATATACTTTTTCATTATTTTTTAACTAAGGAAGATAATATTGGAAAAAATTTAAAAATAAAGATGATTTTTTTGGTTACTGAAGTGACCTTAAGGAACAAGAGAAAAATTAATTTCATATTTAACTTTTACCTTTTTGAAATTAATGAATTGTTTTCATGATTTAACAATACATTAAATTATAAGATAATGTACATATTCATATTTGCTTTATACATATTTTAAAACTTAATGTAAATTTGTACATAATATAAAGAAGGGCGTATGACTGTTATGTAATAGGATTATTTTAAGCCCAACTTGAAAAAAACCAGCCCCATTGGACGATAAATCGCCCTGAAAAACGCCATAATCAAGAAATCCTTAACTTTCAATAATTCATTGATTCCAAAAGGTAAAAGTTATTATTTTTCTTGTTCGTTAAGTTCACCTAAGTCAGCGTTAAGAAAAGTGTAGTAACGGGCCTCTAGGGGTCCGTGGAAAGATTGTAGGGGGTTTGTGAGCTTATGGAATCAATATTTTGGTATGGATCCACTTAATACCATTTATCTACTATGGGGGTCTAAATATGGCCTAAGTAACTAAAAAAGTATTTAAATTTTTTTCTAATATTATCTTCTCCTTTTCCTTTTATCTTCTACTTTATAATAATGTTTTAGAAAAAATAATAAAAAAATCTCGTGTAAAGCCCAAAGAGAACACTGTTTCATTATGCTAGGTTGAGCCAAAGCCGAAATATTTTGCCTATAAGATTGGCTAAAAACGCAAATTTTAGGTGTCTCAGGAACTAAAAATTGATTTTTGAGAATGAAGGAGGAGAAAACGAAAAAAATCATCAATTTTTATTAATTATTTTTTTCGAGCAACATCTCTGAATCACTTTAAATGGATTGATCCCATAGCGTAATATATCAGAATACTTTTCATTTAGATCATGAGAGTAAATTACTGTTTACCTAATTTAAAATAAAATCTAACTATACACATTTTAATTTTAAAAAAGACTGGATCAAGTTATCACTGTACGGATTCCTCAGGATATTTGTAACCTTAGAACTATTTTTGAAACTAATCCATACTGTCATAGGTAACGGAAATGCCAAACTCTAAGCCATCGGTAATGAGATCGTAGACGTTGAATCTGAGATAAAAGCTAAGGTTCCTGTAATTTAATAAAAGGCAAAAATAATATTTTTACAAAGCACAGTAAAAGAAATTATTTTTTAATAATTTCTGCGTGACAGTGTTAGTAAGGAATTAATTTATACTCATTAAATTAAACCCATTAATTAAACCCATTAAAGAGTGACGAGGGGCTTTTCATAAACGCGATGCTAGAAACATGACGATTATTTTTTGTAAAGTTAGAAACAAATTTTGATTAATTTCCAAATTGAATCAGTGAAACGGGAAAATGCCATTTGAAACCTTAAGTTAATCTGCCAAAACGCTACCCAGAACTCTTGTTTCCGGCAATAATAAACGCTAAGTGAGCTAAAACAACTACTTTCCTTAGCTTCTTAACAGATTTAGGACGTTATCGCAATTTTAGACCTAATAGTTAAACGAATACACCTTTTTGGTGTTTCGTGTTCAGCAGTGATTAAACAGAGAGTGAAACAACCAAGAAATGTATGGAGGTGTATGTATGAGTAGATTATAATTTATGAGTGCATAAAATTAAGAGAATAGTATTTTTAATAGTTATAGTATTTTTTAATAGTAGTATGTAAGATGTTAAACTTGTGATATTTATTTATTCATTTGAGTTGTTTTCATTTTTTAGAATGCATTATAGTTTTATCTTAATAATCTATAGTCTTATGTTATAAATCTAGTCATCTAGTCTAAATATTAGTTAATAAAATAAGTATATTAGTTAAAATTAAAAATAGACAAAGTATTAATATTAACTTACTTGGTAGAAGAGTTTTAGTTTTATGAAGTTTTACAATTGTATCTCATTATGTACTTAATGTAAATAAATATTTCTTATTCTAAAATCAATAGCCATTGTGATGCCAAAGCCATTGTTCGTCATGCATCTCAGGAAATCAAGAGTTTTAAAACATCAGCTGGGCTTAATTTCTAATAATTGAAGGTGCCCAAAAGAGGCAGTCAAATATGTAAGCTTGTTGTCAGATTTGTCAATTGTTTAAAGTTATTAATTTATGATAACTTTAATTTTTAATAATGATAAACAACAATAATTTTTATTTTATATGTGTTATATTGTATGTGTGTAATAAATATGCCATATGTTGGTAAACATATGTGTACATATGTGTAATATGTTATATATATGTAATGTTTATGTATGTATGTGTATAAATTTATTTATTTTGCCACGCCTAATATTGTGTTTGTATTTACAGAGAGCTGGTTATTTACCCGAATTTCACTCAAAAAATGAAGATTTTCTCCAAGAGCAGTGAAAATTATCTTTCCTGAAAAATATGAACGAATATACTCAATTTTAATCAAGTTTTATTTTATTTGAGGGAGACATCATGTCCCAACGTGGTAACTACTACTGTTTATTTATTTGTTTTATAATTTACTTTTTTGGCTTAATCTAATAGAGCAATTAGCTTTTCTATAACACAACAGAAGATGTTTGCCTTTGTTCTTTAAATTTATAACTTGATAATTTTTATTACTTATATTTTATTGTTACAATTTAATTAATTTATTATTGCATGCTACTTATCAATAATTTTATGTTCAAAAATTACCAAGTATTGTAGACCCAACCCCGCCGACGGCTAATAAAGCCAGGCCTTTACTAAATGTTTGTATATTTATTTTTATGCCTGTATTTTGTAAGTTTTGCATTGCTTATAATATTATAATAATATATAATATATATAATAAATAATTTTATTGTTTGTGCTACTTACCCAACAGTGCACTATCACTAAGAGAAAATACACCTCCATATAATTGTAAATGATACATTTTCCATTATAATTGGTTTTTTTTTTAAATTAACATGGTATTATCAAGTTCGTTATCTTTCCTTATTTTAAATTTATAATATTTATCTATTGACCTTGTGACGTTACGCAACTGTATTTTTATCGCAAAAAAAATTTAGTTTTCTTTAAAATCACACCAAAGTTGGTTTGCGCTAAAGTGAAACAATGAAAATGGGTCTAATAACAAAGACTGAAAAAGAATTTTAAAAGCATGCTATCGAAAATGAGAAGACACTGGACTTATCAGCAAAAGTAGTCGTTGCGCATGTGTACAATATTTTAATCTTACAAATAGTTAAAATTTATTTTAAACGAGAAATAGAGACAGAGCAATTTAGGAAATTATAAAAAAAATTTAGCCTTATAACCAAACCATGGTATGTCACAACAGTTGCTTGTCGCTGCTTCCATTCATTTATTTATAATTTATATAACTATTCCTCATTTCTTGAAATCAAAGCAGAAGCAATAAAGAGCTATATAATAAATCATTATATTAAAAAGAAATATATTGTTATTACTAATAAACATACTGGAATGTCCCGGTCACTCTAATTACATAAAATGCTAAATCAATTGAGCGAAACTGTATTTTATCATAATTCTAACTTCCCTTCAAAAATACTTTATTGCATTAAATATATTTTTATATCATGTGAAATAAATTTATATATTTTGCTTCCCTATCTCTCCCGAGGAAGCCTTAAATGCTTACATTCATGGAATACTAATTTGTTTGCAGCTATATGAAATGAGTTTTGAAAGCGGCTTTTCTTATTTTCCGGATAACGCTTAGGTAGTAATAACAATTTTATCTGTAATATATAACAGTAACGCAGTAATTTAGTAGTGATGTGAATTCATAAGTAATTCCTAGTTTTATTAGAATTTACGTGTTGTAATTAAAAGATATGTCTCAGAAACATCAAAAACCAGTTATAATTATTATATGGTTAATGAATAATTGAAACTGAGTAAGATATAATTATAAATTAATGTTATTCTTACTATAATTGAAACTTTTATGTTCTACTTACTTAAATACTAAACAGGGGCCTTAGGTCCCTGGCAACTTTACACCACAGCCGTGTGTTCGAGGCCTTACACATAACATTTTACCATACATTATAAAAGTCTTATCATGTGGGCCACTTCTGGTCATTTAGGGCATTCAAGGGATACATTTTTATGTGAGAATATGTATTTTGGGACAACAAGGTCATCCTCGTATATGTATATAATGTACAAGAAATAATAATTTATATTATGTATATAACATTTAAGACTCTTCAGAGGTCCAAATTAAACTTAAACAGGTATCAATTAATTCAGTAAACCAATTAAGCAAACTTTAAGCAGACTACCCCTAGCAAGCTATATTTTTCAATCTTCGAAGAGAATATTTAGCCATAAGGGGCAAACGTAATATTCGGAAGGGCTTACCCCCTCTCCTATGCTGTCGGCTGATCAAAACCAGAACTATTAATTTAATTTTGCTATCTAAAAAGATAAAATGGAGTTTTTCATTATCCCTAACCCTTTAGACTACTGGAAAGTTCTAGTAATCACTACTAACCAATATAAACAATCCATTATCGCTTTAAACTAATATTAATCTCACCTTTTTTTCAGTTTTTGTTTTAGCTATATTTAGGGTCATGGTGGTTACATTTGGTTAAAGGAACATTTTACCGGCAAGCAGTGGTTACATTTTAAAACAACAGCAAGCTTTTTAAAACCTGACAAACAATATCCGCAGCAAAAATTACACAATATTAGATTAAACTATTTAAACTGGTTTGTTCATTCCTTATTGACTTCGAGTCAGTTCAATGTTTGGTAGGCAAGGATATGAAGATGACTGGCTGGCAGGATAATCAGAGCATGCAGGCAATGTGATGGAATCGTAATGAACTCTTCGTCTGAAACCTTACAATACTGATTTTACAACACCGTGTTCACTTCTCATCATTTTGCCTTCCAGTATATTTTCCCAGTCCATTTTCATTTCATTAAAAGCTTATTACTTGAAACGATTGAACAATCATCAAGTAATAAGATATAAAGTCTGGTACGTCATTGATTCGTAAGATTTTGTTTTTTTAAAAATCCCTGTATATATTTGTGAAAGTGGGGGATCAATCATTTCTTATGTGGTTGGAATAAGAAAACAACATTTAAATATTTCAATTTTCAATAGAAACCTAAAAATTCTAGTTTCTTGTTGAGGGTTTAGACTGATTTTTAGACCCTTTGGTTTCCTAAAATATAGTACAAATCTTTTGTTTAAATATGCTTCCCTGCTTCCTAAAATTAGGGGGAATTATTACATTACCGAACGATTCAGCAAAAGTCGACGTTTTTGACGTACAGATGTCAAAAATGCAAAGAGTAATGTATTTATGTTCGTAATCAAGCTCATACAGGTGAACCAATTTTAATGAAACTTAGTCATTAAATTTTAGATGACTTGATAATAATCAAGTAATCTAAAAGAAATAACTTATTAGATACTGGTTTTAATCGACCCGGACGTATCAAAATGGCATCACTTCAAACTTTTAAAAAAATTAATAAAATTCTGAAATAACTTTTTGATAAAAAAATATTAGATTATTTAATTATTTCTAATGAGGTTTTAAAGCTTTCTGAATAAAAACAGACAGGCCTCAACCACATCCCAAAATGTAGTATTGTTTTTTTCAATGAGAAATATTGTTTCTATACATCTATTTTTACTTATAGTAAACTTTTGTAATATATGCTCCTATAATTTTTAAGCTTATGGGTAAGGAAGTTTTGTATCATGATTGACAGCTTTACTTCTGTTAGTCCATTACATACAATTTTGGAATTATTTCTAGGATCGTAACCAAACACCGATTTAAAAACTTCCAAGATGATACCAATATTCCCAATTTCATTTATCAAAAAATTTTAATACACGAGAACTGTGCTATAATTGTCTAACTGCTTTTCGATATAGTATTATATTAATAGACTCCTAGACTCAACCCCATTATTTTTCATTGTTTTCGCAAGAACCCTCGACTGAGGGTTTCACACAAGTGTATGATTTGTTACGTCCATACTGAAATTATTTGAGAGTAATATATTTGAAGAATTGTATAAGAAAGGCAGTAAGACTTGGCAAGCAGAGCGTAGCGAGTGCCAGCGAGGCGTAACGCACCGCCACGAGACCTCGTACATATCTAATAGGTTTTAATTACTTCAGCATGGCTTGAGAAAGGATCTTGACCTGTGGACAGCCAAAGGCAACTTGTAATGACAGAAAGATAAGAAAATCTTCATGCAATAGCTGTTTTCTATGTTACGAAGGTTTATCTATTAAACGATTCATTCATGAAGTACATTGAACTTTGGTGAATATTAAGCGCTTTACTAACTTAATTTATTTTGAGTGGATAGAATTGTTGGATAGAACTTAACTTAATTTTTGGAACCATAAAATATTTACAAAGATAAACTGACATTAGGATTTGGTTTTAAAGCAAAACCTTACACTAGTCAGTCGTCTTATACTACACATATAGCAAGCAGTCTGTACTAACTTCATTAATATAAAGCACATTGAAATTACATTTTTGTGAAAAAGTGCCTATTGGATTTATGTTTGGACCCTTAATTTCCGTAAAGATAAATCATATAGCCCTTGCAGTGAGATAAAAGCTTTAAGTAGAAAGGTAGGCAACTCAGCCATGATACTCTATGAATACTAGACTGCACTGACTTAGGTAATATTCGGTGGGATGCACAAATAGGTATCATGTCTACCTTGAAATTAAAGTTTATCAAAATGTATTGATGATAATAGGAACAATATAAATAACCAATAATACTCATTCAAAGTGTGAAAAATGAGTTCTTAAGAACTTAATTAGTTTCCAATACGACCTTAGGATGTAACGAGCGGTTGGATCCTATCCTGTAAAATATTTCGCCTGCCCAATGGATAACACGATCTCACTGTATACTACATTTGCATTCAGGATTGTATTCCCTAACCTAAAGTTTTTATCGATTCGCCCATAAGTTTTGGCTGGCTACTGCCTTCCTTTAATAAAAATCTTTTTGTTATTAACGAAGAGTGTAATTAAATAACCACTGATACATTTTCGACCTAAAACTTCGCGATCATCAAATTTTGCTATTTTTTTGGCAGTAAAAATGTTTGATGATTGATGGCAATATAATATACACAATATAATAATATACAGTTGGTGGGTAAGTAAGTAATACTCTTGTTAAAGAAGATTAACTATGCCATTGTATTTAAATGTGTTATTTAAGAAAATTACCCTTAAAGCTTTAAACTAAGCTATTTAAGAGGAAGGAAAATTTTTTTCTCCATTCCAAAATAGTAGTTTCTGTTTGGGAAAATCTATTGTTTATATTTTCCATGCCAAAATCAGACATAAGAGTCCCTTAAGTGTATGAGTATAGAGATTCCAAACGATGGTTTAGAAACTATTGTAATTTAACCTTGTCGTAAGTCAATAGACTTGCGAGAGATGGGGGAGATTATTTCTCAAACATTTTACATATTTCGTTTATTTTCCCATGTTTAAATCGGACATACGGTCAATAATCTTACAGGCGTTAGTAATTTCGACCTACGACAGTATACATGATAGCCTTAGTAAGATAGTCTCTCATGACGTTTTCCCAAGCTTTTCAACTGAAGATACACAAGTGGATTGTTAATGAAAAGTCCATTCAATCCAACCTGTGGTCACAACATAGGGAGCATAATTGTTCCGCGATGCACTTGTTCTGCTACTTCACATCGGAATACGCAGTCACGTGGCATCATCTCACAATCGTAATAAAAAAGCTTCATTCAAAACCACTGAACCGGTTAAATAATATCGTACGAAGGGGCCGCGGAGGAAAGGGGTGCATTGTATTTTTACACATGTGTGAACCTGTGTAATGGTTTAAATCTCTCCCTATAGGATATATTAGGGCTGGGAGACTTGATGTAACTTATCCTTTTCTTAATACAGGTCATCAACAAATAGTGTTCTCATTTTGTACTTTGTTGCTTTGATTCAATCAAATTGTGTATAAAACCCAGTGTACGTCTGGTACTCGGTACGTCTGGTACTTCGAAATCATCTAGTGTGCTAAAGCTGTTCCCTAAAACTGTTGGAAAATTTTATATTTTGATTTACTCGTGTATACTTAAAAGGTTTCAAGAAATCGTGTAATTATTCATTCAACGTAGTTACCATCTTTAGAACAATTACTGAGGTATAAAATTAATAAAAGAATTACTTACAGTTAAAATACCCGATAAGACTAGATGAAAACATAAAATATTAAAATTACACAAAAGCGATTACCTAATTTTGCATAAAACTATCACATACTAGTATAAAACTTTGATAGTTCTGTGACAGTTTTTTGTAAAATTATTTTGTGGAATTTTAATATTTTTATTGTTTCTTAGTCGTTTTAATTTTCAATCTTAGTCTTATCAGTCTTACTTTACTACCATTCACCATTTCTAATTATTACATTGTAAGTGATTTCTTTTACTAATTATATGTTTCAGTTATTGTTTTGAAGCAGGTCTCATCATTTTGCTGGATAAATTATTGCAAAATACATTTTGTATCATATAGAATTAATGCCTACTTAAAACGAAAATTTAAGTAGTCAAGTAACTTAAAACGAAAATTTTACAAATATATAGAAATGAATGTATATAACTAACTTTTAACTTTCATTTTTACTTTTCCTCATTCGCACCGGAGGTATATAGGAAAATTAACGTGATTACAAAACAATGCAAAACCGGAATGTTACCGGAATTATCCGTTTTAGGTTTTTATAAAACCTCCCGAGATGTTTAAACCTTTACGTAATAAATTGTTTTTAAATTTGTTTGATAATAAAAACTAAGCAGCATTGAGCGTGGTCAGCGCTGTATGGTTGAAAACTGAGAATGAAACGGATGTATTTACTATCAGAGGATGCACTATTTACTGAAGTAGGGTACTACTAATGCATCAGGCTATTTAGATGGGGCAAACACCGATAATTATAGCTTTAAATTAAAAAGACGTAAACCAGCCTTGCAAGTAGTTTGGTCTTCTTATTTCCATTAACACTATAGTAACCATACAAGTTGACAAAAATATACCCCTCATCGTGTTACTGATGTTTATTTTATAGCTTGCAAAGAAGTGCTCCCTTTATGATAATAACACATTTTATAAGTAAACATCATAATGTAATAGTAACCTTAGTCTATCTGCTCTCTAAAAAATATACTATCGATGTCTAATCCATAGATAGGGTTAAACTATTAACAATGAAGTTGAGTTGATACCTCTTATCACGGTTTCTAATCACGAGGGTTCTATTACACCCGGACATACTCTACGATTATAGTTTTAAAGCAATCATAGATTGCATAAATGACTTATTAAAACGTTTGATATTTCAATTCTGCTATGGATGTGAATTCTACTGAATTAGACTACTTAATATCACTTTAATCTTCTTACTTGAAGATTGAAAACAAATTATTTGTTGTAATTTATTGGGTATTGATTGATAGGATATTGACTGACTTAAATGTACAAAATAAAATGAAAAAGGATAAAATTGTAAGACTGTTCAATTAATGGAAATACTCCATATTATTTCAGTGATTTTATCAAGTCCCAACAATAGTGGGATCAGGGAGAAATGTTTCCGCATCTGAGCTTACAATGTCAGTATAAGTCTCCGTCATCCGTAATTTTAGAGTGCAAACATATATTATACGTAGTTTAGTTTGATGGGTTTTATAAATGAACCTGGAACCAAGCCGTCAAAGATGTCTGAATGGTTTTGAAATTTTATGAATGGTTTGTGGCCAATTTATTGATATGAAGAGTTAAAAGATGATTTTGGTGTCAGAAAGGCATTTCTTCAGTTGGAGACTGATCTTGGGAATGTGCAGTGATAGTACATACATATTAAAGTGAAATTCATATAGTAGGGGGTGGGGGCGCGGAGCACAGTGGTCCAACTCCCCAGGAATAAGCTGTTTTAGGTGGGCCTGCTTTAAGTTCACCGTTTCTCCACTAGAGGCAGGTCGGTTCACATTGTACGGCAATATAAAATAATTATTTCTTCATTTTCAGGATTTAAATTATTTAAGGGACCTTTACAGTGTTAAATCTTATTAATTATTTAAATGTATAATTTTCATAAAATGTTATATACAAATATAAACGCTGTGTTATTTTTAACTAGACCTGATATCATGATAACCATGACGTGCAGAAATGGAAATTAATTTGCGTGTTTATTGCTTTTTTATTTGTTCTTTTAATGGAAAAATGCTAAATTTGTCTTATTTTCTAAACAAATAATCTTATAAACAACTCAAAATTTTCAGAAAATTTGTCTTGTTTACATTCTAGTTTATAGACGTCTCGATTTAAAACTGATAATAATATTGGTAACAGTTGTACAAGGTGAAAACTAGCCCCAGTTTTTTAGGACCACCTCTAATCCGCGTCCCGACCCGTACTGTATCAATTTCTACATCACTTAAATACAAACTTTTGTAAGAAGTTTTAGTCTTTCCAAGTTTAAATTAGTAGTCTATGAAAAACACTCTATATTGGTATTAAAAACCAAGAAAACACAACTGCAGGCAAATATAATTGCTTGTCAATTTACCACCCTTAAACGTCGCGATCAAGGCAATCTTCCTTGTAAATTTCGCATAACATTGTGACCTATATGCTTGCTTCCTCTTGTAGCTTAGGATGAAGGTAGACGGTGACCTTGCCGCTGCACCTTAAAGGTAACCTGCTCTGCGCCACTGAGTGGCGTTCTAGCACCCGCATACTACGCCCGCATCCTCCCAACAACTTAATAAGATTTCTTGGTCCCTTTCCGTTAATCCCTGTTTATACAGTCACCTGTTCCTAAAAATTTTTTTTTAAAAAACATTTATTTAATTCTCAGGATTCTATTAATATACATTTAAGTTTCAATGATGAATAAAATATTTAAATTGGATTAAAACAATAATGATTTAATCAATCTTGTTATTAAATGCGCATATATGCTGGGTATTTGAATACAGCATAATTTATTTCTGCGCCTTTAATTAAAAAAAAAAACGATTTTAAATACGTATTTTAATATTTCTTATTAAATTTTGACTGTAACTTTATGTAGTTGGATAAACATACCAAACACCATACTATATAATTTTTCATCGCTTGAATCAACAAGTCCAGCAAGAAGTAGAGAAAAGTGAAATAGAGTACACTAAGACCACCTAGTAAAACTAGCTTACATGTTTCAGCTAGTTTCAGCAAGTACATTAGTTTACTTAAGCAACATTTAATTAGATGACCACATTCCTGAGGTTGTTTGGATGATAGGAGTCGAGAGTAGAGAGAGAGAATCGATTCCGCTTAGCTTCAAAATTCTGATAATATATATTTTAACAAAGTTTGTACACATTTGTATTTTTAAATACATTCGATATATAATTTTTGGAATCAGATATCTGTTGGGTTCGGAGGTGCTCAAGGTTTGTGTGAATGTTGGGAGGACCTCCCTTACCTCTTGTTTACTCTCTTTAGCCGATTAAGTTTAATTTGTCTTCTTTACCTTTCATTGTAAATCCCTAAAAAAACATTAATAATAAGTCTGTCATGCTCTTTGAATAAATTATTATTGTTTGTTATCTCCCAAGCTGATAGAGTTTATTAATGCATTTCTATCATCTTGGTTATCTCCTTGATATACCTTTGGTATGTTTTAAGCCCTTTTTAGCACTCAAGCTTTAAGGCGGTATATAACTTTCTTAGTTTTTAATTAACATGTAACTATATTCCTAACTATAAATTAATGCAATGTACTTTAATCTATGATCAGATAAGTAATTATCAATGTAAGCCCAAGCCTCTACCTTCTTAAAGTACATGTTGGTATATTAATAAGATTAAATCCCACCCTTACATAGATTAGGCCCCTAGAATAACTTAAAAACAGGTCTTATATGACTATTTTCAATTTATTTTAAGTTAACTGGTCTCACGGATTTCTTAATTAAAAAAGTAAATATTTCAATTTATAAGAACAACTAAATTATTGTCTGATTGCTTCAGTCTAACCTGTCATAGTTAAAAGTAAATAGAAACAATATACACTTTTGAAATTTTTTCAAAGGAATTAGTATAAATTTTTTAAATAACGTACTCTGTAGAGAATGCACTAAACAACCAACCTACCAACATTCCTATGCTCAAGTTGCAGTCCTATGGACCAAGTAACAGTTCTATGTTCAAAATTTATTATTTATTTATTACTCAGACACCAAATATTGTCGAATTTTCACAAAATATTGCTAATAAAGATTTGTGGGTGCTAAACGTTAAATCGTGCAAATCATACTGAATCGAGCAAGCAAAGTTGAACCTTGTTAAAGAAACGATTGTTGTTTAAGTTCCTCACATTACTAGTATAACATACTATTACCATATCTACTTATTATTATCATTAAATAAATAATTACATAAAATTGTGGAAAAGTTTAATTAAATTACAAAAAATTATTTTAGTAAAAGTTTAGAAAGTTAATTGAGTTTATTAGTAATAGAGTTTTTCGAATAAAAATGAGGATGTTGAAGCAATAAAGAAGTGGACCACACGGAGTGGTCAGTCCCTGGTTATCGAGTATTGTGGACTTAATGACATTAATAACAAGATAGAAATCAAGTTAATGAAATACAGCTGGACCTCACCTGGAGACTTCCTTTCCTAAGTATTGATCTTTTACATTTTCTATGATTTTATTCAGTTTGGCTCCACACAAAAGTTATTTAAATTATAAAACATGTATTTTAATGAACCAAAAGACCACGTTCATGTTCTTCAATTATGTTGACTTGTTTCGTTCTACTAAGGCAGCAGACATGTTTTGATGTTAGTAATACTTGTATGAAAGAGACGGGAAATTTAAGATCAATTCTCTGTTTTCTTTATAATAATGTTAAACATTAGCGAGTCTGAAGGCGTATTGCAGTATACATTAGGTAATTATCTATTCTGAGGATAAGCGTTGCAAGTTCTAGTGGTGAATATAATGATGCGATCCAAAGTGGTAAAGATGTCATTCCAAAGTGGTAAGCGTTGTCCAAGTGGTGAAGATGAGCGATGCGAGTTGGTAGATGAGCGATTCCAAAGTGGTGAAGATGAGCGATTCAAAGTGGTGAAGATGGGCAATACGAGTCCAAAGTGGTAAAGATGAGCACGAGTCCAAAGTGCTGAGATGACGATGCGAAAGTGGTGAAGATGTGCAATACGAGTCCAAAGTGGTGAAGATGAGCAATACGGTCCAAGAGTGCCGAAAAGTGGTGAAGATGTGCAATACGAGTCCAAAGTGGTGAAGATGAGCAATAACGAGTCCAAAGTGCTGAAGATGAGCAATACGAGTCCAAATGGTAAAGATGTGCAATAGAGTCCAAAGTGGTGAAGATGAGCAATACGAGTCCAAAGTGGTGAAGATGAGCGATACGAGTCCAAAGTGGTGAAGATGAGCGATACGAGTCCAAAGTGGTAAAGATGTGCAATACGAGTCCAAAGTGGTGAAGATGAGCAATACGAGTCCAAAGTGGTGAGATGTGCAATACGAGCCAAAGTGGTAAAATGAGTCAATACGAGTCCAAAGTGGTGAAGATGAGCATGCGAGTCCAAAGTGTGAAGATGTGCAATACGAGTCCAAAGTGTAAAGATGAGCAATACGAGTCCAAAGTGCTGAAGATGAGCGATGCGAGTCCAAAGTGTAAAGATGGCGATACGAGTCCAAAGTGGTGAAGATAAGCGATACAAGTCCAAAGTGTTATGGAAAATTTAACATAATTCAATTTTATTACCTAACTCAGATATTTAATTGTTTAATTTTATTATCATTTAAAAAAGATATACAATTTAAGATACAAATTTGAATTATAAGACCTAATCTATAAGAAAATATATAAAACTTTGGAGCAGGTGTCTAATAAAAAAATTTCTAATTTTTAAGTGTCTGAAATTGATCATAACATTATAAAGTTTGTTTTTATGATTGCTTTAAACAATTTCAAACTAATAATAAAAAAATTAAAATACTCCTAACATATTAATTTATATCACACAACGGAATATTAAGTCATATTAAAGTTATTTCGAAGAAATACGAATTACGAGTGAAACCCGATGATTCTATAATGCCAGAGGAAATGGTAATTGATTCTATTATAGAAATTTATGTATTATGAAATACTAATAGCTTATTGGATGCGCTCTAGTTCAACCAAAATTACGGAGGAAATAAAGCAAATAAATGCAGGAAATAAATAAAATAATTGGAGGAAATTCATTTATTAGTAATGAAGAATTAAGTAATTTCAACTTATTCTTTAGATTTAAAACCTCTTTGAATAGTGAGCTAAAAACTTCTCAAGGCAGTACCTATACAAGGATGTTGAATAAAGGGGATGACGCACTAAGTCGAATTGCCATTCAACAAAGTGACCCCATCGAAAATCAAAACATAGAGAAGAAATCAACACGAAACACACGTCAAAAACCAACTGCACACGCTTGGAACGAACTGCGCATGCTTATGATCCTTATAACAGCGCAGGTCTTAAAATTTAGAGGCAAACTTAACTCTCAATGGTTTCCCATTGTTTTGCTTGCGAAGGTTATAAACAAATAGAAAAAATTCATACTTTTTTACTGTTTTTTTTTGTTAATATTGCTTAAAATTAACAACATAAAGAAAATTAAGAACATTACAACCAAAATTGAATCTTGAAAACTAGCAAAACATTTCACTAGGCTAAAAAAAGACAAAATATTAACACATTTAACTTACTCTCTACGAAAAGTAAACGATAAAGCTTCAATTAATCTCACTAAAGTGGCTACCTAGAGTCCAAAATGTAAAATATAAGCACAAATGACTTGACAAGCACCAAATGTAACAGTAACGAAAGCACTGAAGAAAGTTGAGAAGCAAACTCGACAACCAAGAATTGTATAACAACTTAGCAACATAACCTGCGTTTGACGCCTTTTAATTATAACCTAAGGGAAGTTAAGTTTGCTCCTATTTCTCTATCTCATAAACTTCCATGGGGTCAGAAATGTTCCTTAATGCGTCATCCCTTTATTCAACATCCTTGTACCTATATGATCTTAGAGGAGACACTGCGTAATCTCCATCTTGTTTATTACTAGGTATAGGAATCATTTGACTCATACCTCCATGAAGTAAATTTTAATTGTTCTTATTTAGAAAAAAAAATATTTTTTAAAAAGTAATTTAATACCTACATTACAAAATCAATAACTCAAAAAAGTGCTATAAGATCTTCAATATAAAATAAATTAAATTATTAGATAAAAATATTATTTTGTCTGCTTTGGTTTGCCTGTGCCTGAAGTATGATTATTTCTAAAGCATTAAGACTTTTCAGTCTTTTATTTTTTTACCAAGTGCATCTATTACACAAGAGAGTATAATTTCCCAGAACACTTACCTATTCGATAATCCTCTAACTATGCTTTGCTTCTCAATAATAACAAAAAATATGCTATTTTTTTAAAAAAAAAAAACGTTTTATTTACTTTATTTTTAAAAAACAGCATATTTAGACTAAGTATGTTTTTTTCAATTTGAAGACTTCAGGTATTGGAATTTAAAAAAAAACATTTTAAGAAGGAATAACAAATAAACTTAAATTTGAAGTGTATTTATACTTCTCTAATCGTTTAGAATAAGTAGTTTCTATTATAGAAATTGACTGAAATAAACGTTTTCCTAAAATAATTTAGCTGTAAAATAAATAAAAGAAATCTATGTTGAAAGCCTTTTTTAAATTGAAACTTTTTAAAGGAACACTTATGAAAAAAAAACTAACTCTGATACTAAGTATTGACTGGGCACCAATAAGTTTCCATTGGCAAGATATAGTTTAAACTTTAAGCTTCAGATATATTTAAATAAAATGGAATTTTGCCACAAAGAATAGCATATTCAGTTATAAGACAGAGGAGGTCTTTTTTACTGTGGCGATCATAGAGATATTATTACTATAGACTATTATTACTATAGACTATTATTGATATAGACTATTATTACTATAGACTATTATTGATAGAATATTATAGTATAGACTATTATTGATATAGAAATTATTACTATAGACTATTATATATAGACTATTATTATATAGACTATTATTACTATAGACTATTAAATGATACAGACTATTATTACTATAGACTATTATTATACTATTATTATATAGACTATTATTACTATATGTTGAAATTCGAACATCAAAAGAGTAACCTGACACCTTCGCTAGAAATATAATCAAATAATCAGAACAAAATTAGAGTAACTTTATAAGTAGAACGTTAAAAATATAAATCAAAACACAAACAATGTACAGGAAGTGTAAAACAATTGATTTATAATAACCTTAACTCATTCTTGAAGGAGGCGTTTATGAGGTTACACAGATCCCCAGAGAGCCCCAAAACGATGTTTCAGGCCTTTTAATGTATTGAGATAGGCTATGCTCCCCCAAGTATATATCTCTATGGTAGCGATTCTATTTACTGGAGGTAGATAAACTATGATGAAACTAAAATTAGATTTACAAAACACATTACAAAATGTATTACATCACCAGGTTGTATTGAACTATTGTATGAAACTTATTGAATCAACAGATAGTTAAACTCTCTTAAAACTAAAGCTATGATGGCTTCACAAAAACAAAACTGTTGTAAGTATAGTTTTATTCTAATGACTCGTTGTATCAGCAAGTGGTTAATTTCATAAAACTAAAGCTATGATGGCTTCACAAAAACAAAACTGTTGTAAGTATAGTTTTATTCTAATGACTTGTTGTATCAGCAAGTAGTTAATTTCATGAAACTAAAGCTATGATGGCTTCACAAAAACAAAACTGTTGTAAGTATAGTTTATTCTAATGACTCGTTGTGTCAGCAAGTAGGTAATTTCATGAAACTAAAGCTATGATGGCTTCATAAAAACAAAACTGTTGTAAGTATAGGTTTTATTCTATTGACTTGTTGTATCAGCAAGTAGTTAATATCATGAAACTAAAGATATGATGACTTCACAAAAACAAAACTGTTTGTATAGTTTTATTCTAATGACTCGTTGTATCAGCAAGTAGTTAATTTTATGAAACTAAAGCTAAGATGGGTTTAAAAAACAGAACTCTTGTCAATAGAGTTAATTTTATTAATTCAACAGGTAATTGATTGAGCATTAGTTATTTCATATTTAAGGCATAGTCACATATTTAAAAAAAAACTAATTGTTTTTCATTATTTTGTCGGTACGCAAACTAAGGTTAAGTAAGATTTTTTCATTCTGAATAAATGAAATAGAGTAAACATTAATAATATTCTTAACCGAGTGGATCAACAGTTGGTTGTTTGACACCTACTCATCTCCAAAGAAAGGAAATGTTTCAATTTCTGATGCATTTCTTGTTGTTGAGACTGTTGCTTTACATTGTATCTCAAGTAGTTTGTTTGTGCCTGGGTCCAGGTGGCTCCTTGCGCATCTGCTAGAACTCCAGGTGCCCCTCTAGACAATCACTGCACACAAAAAATAGATTTAATAGAAAAATAGTACCTTTTTTACTCTTAGGAAAAATACTAGCTATACATTATTTATTAGAAGTGCATTAATATTATATTGTAAGTTTAATAAACCTAATAAGTCTGACTTTTAATAAAATTGCCTTTATTGAACAAACGTGAGTTTTTAATTTCAGAAGTTCATTTTAGGGATGGCGCAATATTCGCCGTAAAATTTGATAAAGTTGGATCAAATCCTTTCTACAAGTAGAACGAAAGAATGAACAAAAATTCATGAGCTCATATAAAAGTGAACAAAAAATTGGGTCCTAAATCGTTTTAAAGCTTTTGAAGAGAAGATATAACATATATGTTATTTGCACAGAATTTAATTAACTAACTTGAGTAATAAACTAATTATTACATTAAAAAAATCAACCATTCAAGGCCCACGAGGCGGTCAAAAATATTTGAAGAAAACTTAGCCCCTAGAACTTTCAGCTTTTTGGGCAAGATTATATTTTTAAGATTCAATAGAGACATAGTATATTTTTAACTTATTTATTCTAGATGAGAATCTTAATAGATCCAATAATTAGCAAACGATCATTAAAAAAATTAAGTAAAACTTTTTTCTTCAATATAAACTCTATAGCCATTAAATTAAATCACATTCAACATAGACTTTTTTCTTAAGTGTTTATATTATGATATATGATGTATTGATATTTATTGTATTCATGTATTACTAACCGATTCGTTGAATTGTAACTTAGCATTAATATTGTTTCTAATAAGTATACCCTATAAAAAGGGTATATAAAACTGACAAGACAGATTTTTTATCTATAAAACATAGATAAGGTCGCGTACCTGTTGTATTATAAGAGATACATCTTTATCATGTTTAACTGATGAAGCATTGCCATACAGGTGAAGCAGCTAATAGCATTTAACCTGTCAGTGGCTGTTAGTAACTAATATATTCCTCTTACTTTTATCAAACCATGCTCTACTTATATTTTAACTAACCATGCTCTACTTCCATTTTAACTAACAATGCTCAACTTCCATACTTCCATTAACTAACCATGCTCTACTTCCACTAACTAACCATGCTCTACTTCCATTTTAACTAACCATGCTCTACTTCCATTAACTAACCATGCTCTACTTCCATTTTAACTAACCATGCTCTACTTCCACTTTAACTAACCATGCTCTACTTCCATTTTAACTAACCATGCTCTACTTCCATTTTAACTAACCATGCTCTACTTCCATTTAACTCCAGCCTACTTCCATTTTAAACTACCATGCTCTACCTCTACTTCCATTTTAACTAACCATGCTCACTCCATTTTAAACCTCAGCTACCACAAAACAACTTTTAGTATTAACCAACCACGCTTTTCAACCAAATAGCAAATCTTAGTATTGAATACCACGCTCTTCTACCATAAAACAACATTACGTTTTAACTAACCAAGCTCTGCTACCCACAAAACATTTTTTAGTATTAACCAACCACGCTTTTTCAACCAAATAGCAAATCTTAGTATTGAATACCACGCTCTTCTACCCATAAGACAACATTACGTTTTAACTAACAAGCTCTGCTACCACAAAACATTTTTTAGTATTAAAACCACCCACGTTTTCAACCCAAATAGCAATCTTAGTATTGAATACCACGCTCTTCTACCATAAGACAACATTACGTTTTAACTAACCAAGCTCTGCTACACAAAAACATTTTTTAGTATTAACCAACCCGCTCTTTAACCATAAAGCAAATCTTTGTATCTAAGTAACTAACTACTATACTACTAGCATAAGGCAATTTTAAGTTTTAATTAACCAAGCTCTGCTAGCATAAGACAACACGTAAGTTTTCGTTGGGACTTCAAAATGAATTGCAAGTTTTCTTGTTCTTCCCAAGCAAATCAATAACATCCAACCAATAACTATTATTGGTTAAGTTAGTTAAGTTATTGACTTAAGTTTTTTTATTCTTTGAAAAGATTATTGTTGTCAATAATACAATAACAACAAAGATATTGTTGTCAGAATAATAAATATAATGTTATTTAGTAGAAAGAAGGATTATGCTACTTTTCAACAAATGGAACGAGCCTCCGTTTTTAAATTCTATCTACAAAGCAGTGTTGCCTTATCATATTGCAATATTTATTTACGCGAGTGAAGCGAGCCCATTTTTAATATTTGTTTGCATATTCTTGGCATGATTCCTCAGCCAATTCATTTCTAGTTTTATTTTGAATCTATAAGCGTTTACAATATATAGTTATCTTTTAAATTTATTTTCAAAACGATTACGCTTTAATGTGACCAGAAATAAATTACAGTTAATTAAAAAAATGATTTTCTCTAAAGTGCCTTAACTTGAAGATATACAAATTTAAAACGTTCATGTATGAAAATAAAAAAATATATATTTAGCAACTAACCTAGAAGAACAATCTAAAACCTAGTTACGTAAGATCATTTTTAAGAAAAACTTATGGCCACGAAAATGAGGGTTAGCATGACTAGAGAAAACCTTTGTCTAACTCAGTTTCGACTCTGATAAAAATATAATCTAATTATAATTTAAATTATTTATCTAGTTATGATCTAATACATCAAGGTATATACATAAACGAAAACGAAAAACTAAAACACGAACAGTACACAAGGTGTTAAACATACAATTGTCCAACGTAGTCTTATTTATATTTTAGAATCATATTATATGGAGAACTGTTGTTTTTTTAATTTGTATCAATCCTTATTTTTTTATAATTTATAAAATACTTATTTACATCTGCCATGATTATGATCTAGGATAATGATGGAAAATATTCATGATGGAATGTTGACAAACGAAATATTTTTAACGTACTTTTTTCAGAGGAGCATAGTAAAGCATTAGTAAATACTTGTGTACGCTTAGAGGACTCTACGCAATTATAGAGCAAAGTAGATGTAACCAACATGAGGTGATTCTTGCAGGGTGAATACTTAAATAGGCCGAAAGGCCTTTTTACGGGCATTATTTTTTTCTGAGGAGTATTTCAGCATAACGCACAAATTTAATTATTTGAGCGAAATAAGCACGTAGAAATGGATCATTTGACACTGTGAGCGAAACGATGACGTGCTTAATATTTTGAAGTTACAGAACAGCAGACAATGAAGGGAGCTAGGTCTGGTCCCAGGATTAAGGCCTAAGCCAATCCAATTAAAGTTTAGACGGATAAAGCTTTATTAGGAAGCCTCAAATATTCCCTCTACTATAAGAACATTGCTCAACTCAACAGACTACTGAATTAGATACGGATATGCTCATGTCATGATCTGTTGAAAGCTCACCAAGGTAGTAAAAGAAGTTTGCTTACTCTCATTTTTACTTTAAGTTTGCTTAGTATTAATAAGTTTGCTTACTCATTTTCTTAAATAAATTTAAGAAATAGGTTACGTCATCCCAACCACTGCTACGTCTGGTAGGAGTGTAATAAGAGGAAGGGAAAGCATGAATATACGGCATGTGATTGTCCCCTTCATGCTAGGCAGCTGTTAAATCCTATGCTAAACACCTCCAGAAATCCCAAATTTGTTTTAAAATTTTATTAAACAGGTGAAAGAAACTCAAGGCGGGTAGATTTATCACAGGAAAGCTGGAGGTTTGACGCGAGTCTATAAATGTCAGATGTATCAAGATAACGTTACTACAGCCAAAGGGATGAATTTCCCGTTGTTTCTTCTGAGAGCAGGAAATAACCCTTTACATCACCTGATTACCTGAGGGCTAGTAGTCATCAGGGCTAAATACAAACTACATTAATACTGGTCATGGTTTTACAGCTAGTCGAGTGTAGAGAATTAAAAAATTATTCTATTAACCAAATTTAATAAAAGCGTTTCTAAAAGTGAGGAAATACATAAGTCAGGTCCTTATTGGAAACTTGTACAATTTAGACAATGAGTATGTTAATTACATTTAGAAGTTTATCGGTCAATATTTAACTAAGAACACAAAAAAATACACACTAAGCAAGTAACAATAAAAAGAAGCTTGACAAATTAAGAAGTTAAGCCTACGTTATCTTTAAGCAGGCAAATATAAGTTTACGTTGAGTTTTTGGTAAGGCTTTTTATAAGTGTAAAAAGTGTAAGTTTTATAAGTGTAAGTTAAGACGAGGGCTCCAGTCAGTTAGAGTGGCATGCCTCTTTTCACGATTTACCTCTTATAGTTTCCTTGACTTAACAAAATGTTTTCTTTAACGTGAACATAACATGTGTATGCTTGAACATAGCTTTAGAAGGCTCATCTTAAAATTCAAGTTTCTGCTCATTTCATAATTCTAGCTTCTAAGTGATAAGTGTAAGCTAGGACAAAGGATCCAGTCAGTTAGAGTAGTATGCCTCGTTCATAATTCTAGATTTAAAGTGTTAATTTGTGCTGAGACAAAGGATCCTGTCAGTTAGAGTAGCATGCCCGTTTCATAATTCTAGATTAAAGTGTTAATTGTGTGCTGAGACAAAGGATCCTGTCAGTTAGAGTAGCATGCCTCGTTTCATAATTCTAGATTTAAAGTGTTAATTGTGTGCTGAGACAAAGGATCCTGTCAGTTAGAGTAGCATGCCTCGTTTCATAATTCTAGATTTAAAGTGTTAATTGTGTGCTGAGACAAGGATCCTGTCAGTTAGAGTAGCATGCCTCGTTTCATTATTCTAGATTTAAAGTGTAATTGTGTGCTGACAAAGGATCCAACCAGTTAGAGTGGCATGCCTCTTTTCACGATTACCTCTTATAGTTTCCTTGACTTAACACATGTTGTCTTTCACGTGAACATAACATGTGTATGTGAACATAGCTTTAGAAGGCTCATCTTAAAATTCAAGTTTATGCTTTTTATTACCCATTTGTATTGGATTAATACTAAGGATGGAAATCGAAAAATTGGCTCTACGACTCTATGGCTCTCTAATTTAGAGAATTCGAAAAATTACAGTAAGTGTAACACTTAATTTAAAACATAAGAATCAGAGATCAAATCTCGGTATTTGACTTACGAAATTAAATCTTTACCTTGATCAGGTGAATGTTGATGTGGAGACAAAATATTTCCTTATTTATGGATTATGAACGTGGAGAAAAATAAAACTAGCAATGAAAGCAAATCATTGGTAGAATAGAATTAAAAAGTAAAATGAAAACAGCTGCGTCTAAATTATCTAACACTAATAGGATGCTATTAGTACCTTATTTTCTTTATAATAATCTCTTTTTTGACCAAAAAAGTAAAATTAGAAACTATATAAGTGACCAGAAAAAGTACCTCATTTAGAGCTTTTAAAATAGCCTTATTTCTTCACTAAAAGCAAACAAATTAAACATAAACCCAAAAAAATGACAAAGAAGAAAGAATAGTTCATGAATAATGATAACTTGATTACTCTGAAGGACTAACTAAATAATAAATGTGTATCATTTACTCAAGGCATCCTTTAGATTAGCTGGTTAAAGTAAGATATTATAAAAGGTGTTTCTGACAAAGAATAGGCCTTAAAGACCTCTTTTGAAATTTAGATTAATGTAAGGGTTATAAATTTGTAAAGAAATGCATTTTGGTTGCAGCTAAATGCTTGTAAGTGCAGTCCCTTTCCAATACCTAATAGGCATGCATATTAATTATAGACTATATTATTGGCATACACAAATCAAAAGAACCTCTATAAGCAGAGACAACATAATACTCAGAAGTGATTGGTTGACATTTTTTCAAAAAGATTAAGCAAAATTCATCCTTATTTTTAAATTACGCAAAAAATGTTTGTTTATTTTTCTTCTTGGTATTTGAGATGTTTTATTGTTTTTAATATTTTAATGTTACTTAAACCACTTAAAGAACATTGCAAGCATGTTTAATGTTTATAACTATAAGAACGTATCAAAACAAGAAGCATTCGTGTATTTTCTTGGCTTGCTTTGGTATTGCGTCGGGTGCTCAAAACTTGCTTCACGGCCACTTTAGTTGTCAGTATAGCAGTTTGTCGTATTTAGTTGTTTTTTAGTAAGTTGTTTATAAACGATATAAAATTTCCAAATGTATTAATGGAAAGGTAACACAAGTCAAATGATGAAATAAAAGCTAACGCTTAAAATAACATTGAACTTCGTATGTATATTTACTATACATAGTAGTATATGATGCACAGTAGGTTGAGACAAAGTACAATCCAGCTGATTGAGATTAAAAGGAAGGGTCTACTTTCATTTTATTTAGAGGAAAGACTGTGATCTTTTAGTGTTATGGAATAATTTTAGATGCAAAATGTTTATATTTAATATATTTAAAGGTGATATCTACCCATAAATAATTTATACGATTATGTAATTCCAGCCCGATCAGAAACATTTTGAGGTTTTTGAATTTTTTAAATGTTTGCTAAATCAGTGTTGTGGTTTAATGACGTTAATAAATTTTCCAAAACAATAAGTTCTGGGCATTAATGAGGTCAATTTTCGTACCAAGTTTTATTCAGATCCGAAAAATCGTTTAAAATTTATTTTATTAAAAAATACCTCCTCCACCTCGATTATCTCACCTCATTAGCTCATTTTTATTATGAGAGTTCGCTAAAAGCCTAAATATAAAGATCCTTTTTTCCTTATTATTGTTCGCAAATCACAATAGTGGACAGTTCATAGATTGTGCTATAGTATAAACACTGACTGTATATTTATTTATTACAATTCACTCTCACATTTTAAGATTTTTTGGGATTTTTAGACCTAAAACTTATGTTGGGTTGTTTTTACATCTGTTTGGAAAAGTTTAAAATGAAGAAATTGAAAAAAACTGAAGATGAGGAAACAATCAAAGTAATGGATTCGCAATGAGCAAGGAGGCGCCTCGGAGCTGTGGAGAACACTTCAAACAACTAAACATTAATAAACCAAACTCGTTTCACTCAAAGAGGTAAATAAAAATAGAGAAGGAAAAGTCGTCTTGTTTTGAGGTAAAGGTAAGTTAAGAATACAAATTAGTCGTATAGTCTTATCTATTGACCGATCACTCCATGAGGATCTGAGCGTACGAGGAAAAGTATGAACAGGCGAGGCCCCTCTACATATTAAACACTCTATGTGGGACTCCGTCTTAAATATTTTGACAAATTGACCAAACATATGCCAGAAATATTAAATAGTTTAGAATATGGGAAATATTATATATTTCCGGGTTAAAAATTTGTCGATAGGGGCACCCTTATGATGATGTAAAGGGTGTGATTTCAGACCTACCGCATTTCAGTATCCCATAACTCGTATAAATTATTTTACGGGTTGATATCACCTTTAAATATATTAAATATAAACATTTTGCTTCTAAAAATATGCCATAATGTCTTTCCTCTAAATAAAATGAAAGTAGACCCTCCCTTTTAATCTCAATCAGCTGGATTGTACTTTGTCTCAACCTACTGTGCAGCATGTAACATTTTAAATGATGCATTGTAGGTTTTATATACTGAATTGTGTGTTTAACATGCTACATTATGGATCTTAAATGCTACATTGTGAGTTTTACATGTTGCATTGTGGGTGTGGGTCCTACATGCTGCATTGTGGGTCCTTCATGCTGTATTGTGGATCTTAAATGTTGCATTGTGGATCTTAAATGATGTATTGTCGGTTTTACATGTTGCATAGTAGGTCAATGCATATCAATGTCCTGTATATCAATGCAAGTCTTACATGCTTGATTGTGTGTCATACGTGCTGCATTGTGGGTCCTGCATCCTGCATTGTGGGTCGATTTAGGTAAAAAGCATAAGACTGAAATGTATTCGCTGTCTTGCGGATATATTCAATGAAAAACCATATTTATTTTAAAATGGCATAGGTTAGAATAACTGTTCTTTTCTCATTTTCCAGGGGTAATATAAACACCCTTAGCTCCATCCTACGGACCCTCATGAAAAAAGTATCCTTATGTCCCATTAAACATAAAAGAATCAAATACAAGAATTCTTGACTACCTTAAAAATTTTAATTAAAAGTAAATAGTTAAATAATTCCTAAAATTCGAGGTATACGTCATTAGAACTATAATATTAATTAAACTAAGTCTTTTCAAGATCTTTAGTAGGAGATCAACCCTTTTTTCATAAGATCCCTTAGGACTTAATAAGATGGACTTAAAGTCTATTGATCTATTTCAACTTAATTCTATACTTAATAAATATACAGATGCCTTTGACTCTTTCCCACGGGGACTTACACGTTCAGGTTAGGTAACTTAACGTCTAAAGAAAGATCAGAAAAAGGTCCCAGTGTTGTCAACCCTTTTTAAAAATGTACCCTAATTGGCCAAAATATCCCTAAAGTAGGGATCCCTTTTTGGACACCTAAATAAATCTAATTTATATAAGACATCAAAAAATTGTTTTTTTTAACTTGATTAAAAGTAAACATATCTAGTTTCAGAGATAAAGAATTCCTTCACTTTTTTTTATAAAAAGATATTCCTCAACAACAAGACTGTATTTATTAAAATGTTAACTTCTTCTTCTTGGCATTCTTCAGTGTTCATAGAATTCTTACATCAATGATTCTCTTGTCGATAAAAATGGTTCAGTCCATATTTATATATATATATATATATATATATATATATATATATTTATATTTTATTATATATATATATAATATATAATATATATATATATATATATATATATAAATATATATATATATAATATATAATATATATATAATATATATATATATATATATATATATATATTATATATGTACCCAAAAATTTTAGTGAAATGCATAATCTCTAATAACAAAACTTCAATGAATTCCGAGCGTTATTTCATTCTTAATTTACAAATTGGTTTGTTCGGTACTGAAAATAATCTCTTGCGTTTGTTGGGTTTAAAGCATCTAGCAAGGATGGGTGACTTAATGCCTAAAGACGAACAAAGCATGTCCTAAGACGTATGGGATATAAATTTGGTGATTTCCATGTTCTAATCATGAGCAAAGCGAGTTAAAAGTGGTGAAGATAAGCTTAGCGAATCCGTAAGGCAAGACAAAGTTCCCAAATACCCTGTGCTTAACATTTAAAATTAAAAATATGAATCAATGCGTGCAAATATAAAAAAAAATATAGTGAAATGCATAATCTTAAACAATGAAGACACAAAAGAGGAGTGAGCAACAATACGGGACTTGTTTTAAATAATTTAAAAATTGTATAAACTGCAAATTTTTGATGCATTTACATGAAATAAAAAGTTACGTATATGCGAATGCTTGTGTAATCAAGGGTAATTGACAAATATGTGACATTTTAAAACTTTAATATCACATGTTTTTGTAGTGTGTACATCTGCCTGACTTAAAATGCCATAAATGTATCCTGGTACTATTTAAAGTATATGTGACCAGTAGTGTGTATTATGAAATAATATACATACTTATAAGTATTAAAAATAATGTATATGTAAAAAATATAAACATACATAAAAATTAATAGAATATTTGCGTCTCATCAATATCAATAGTTGAGACGGTAATACAAAAAAATCTAACGCGGAGATCCACAAGCCTGGCGAATTTCCTATGGAACGCTTGCATTCCTATGCTTAATGGAGACCGGTTTCAGCTCAATCCATCCAATTAGTAAATAACTTAATTATGACGTACTCTTAAATGAGCACAAACAAGGTTTCTTTTTCTATACAGAGGGTGTAAGATAATTGTTAAACGCCTATGCAAGATAGCCTATAATTGGTTAACGCCCGCGGAGCGGGCCTGTGAGACGAGGTGATGGAAATCGCTAGATACATGGCAAAATGCCATGTAAGAACAAATAATACGAAGCAACAACATAGTGACCACGATGAGTCCCCATGGGACTCCCCGTAAAGTGTATACGGGCTACGGTCCGTATTCACTATTTTTTTTTTGGCGTTCGCTTATTTATCATCTGTCTGTTATTGTTTTTACTTTTCCTCATTTATACCGTAGGTATATAGGAAAAGTATTGTGTTGGAGTAAAATCCGAAACCGGGATGTCACTGGAATTATACATTTCAGATGTTTTTAAGTCCTTCTGAGTGATTTTCTCAAAGTTGTCTGTCTGTCTGTGTTGGTACGTGTGTGTGAGTGAGAGTGTGTGTCTGATATCATCGTAGTTCGTAGTGTATTTTTCCTAAAGTGTTGAAACTTAGGAAAATCAGTCTACCGCTGTAAATAATTTTTATTGACGTCTTTAACCCGCAATAATGACTTAGCGAAAATTTCTAAAAACATAAAACGCGAAAACATTATGCGATTGAGATTTGGCAAGCATGTAGCCATGTATAAGACTAACATATGTGCTAAGTTTCCTCTCATTATCAGCATTAGTTCAATTTTTATCGAATTACTTGTATACTTTTTATAAAAAAACTGTAAAAAATTAGGAATCAATGATATTGAATTGAAATTCAGTACAAGTCTAAATTGTTACGTTATAAATAAGTACACCAAGTTTCGTTTCAATACGACAAGTATTTCCATGATTTATGTTAGATCATAAATGTTAAGCAGCTTTGAGCGTGGTCAGTGCTGTCAAGGTGACCGCTGAGAATGAAACTTATGAAGTACTATAATGTATGTATTAATGGAGTATAATGAAGTTACTGTCTGAGGACAAGCGAAGCGAGTACGAAGCAGGAGGATGAGCTTAGCGAATCCGATGTGATTGAGGAAAAGTTCCGAGGTACCCCGTACCCGATTTTTTCTTTTATTTCTCACTTGTATTTAAATTTACATTTTTATTAGAGAATTTTTAATTGATGTATGTTTTATATGCATCCTTTAGTGACTTTAGCTATTTGTAGCAAAAATTCGAAAAAAATAACCTTATTTTTTAAATGATTTTTTAGATAAGTGTTTAGTCTCTCCCCTTGGTTGTAACAGATAATTCTTGACAAATCTTCCTAAAACATAAGCTAACACTGCAAATGTAGCTTTCACACTTCATCGCGTTCAGCAATTATTTGTAACACATTGTCATATGCCCTGCATTAAGCTTAATAGTAAAAATTATATTTTTAAGAACTATATGAAAATAAAGACTAATTTATATTTTCATCAACTTGGCTAAAAATTGTTTACTGATAAAAAATCCCTTAAAAATCTCAGACTACGTAATAAAATATCTATAATTTATTATTTTTAAAATCCTCTTGTTTCATAAGATAAAACAAAAATATTTGATAAAACTGTCAAAAACCAACTTTCAAAGAACAAAATATGCAATACTTTGATTTCGGAGGAGGGATTCTACAATGTCAGGTGATGTTACGACTTAAGATATTCTTTGGCTATTAAACGTCTTTATCTCTTTGCTACTCATTCGCGCGAAATATCAGCCATGAATTTTCCCGTAAACAAGGATACGAAGGGTAAGGTTTTCCGGAGACGCAGGAAACAATTTATCAAAAGTCTGCTGACTCTTACCAAGCCGCCTACATCCAATTAGCGAATTTGTCCAACAGAAATTCGCTGCAAATGAAACTAATATGCAGTCTTATGTTCTTCCTTTTATGCAGAAGTTAAAAAAGGTTAAAGTTATTATGTAGTCGCGACATTATGCAAATGTTAAGCGATGAATGTTACTTGAATGTTTTATCGTAGATACAAATTCTACTTCTGTAGCATTTACACAGAATTTATTTTTTAGTTATTTTTGGTCATAAAATGATTAAATATGATTAAAAAATAAATTAAGCAATACAAAATATATTTTTCATTTTAAATTGTAAAAAATGATCATTTAATATAGTAGAGAGAAGGGTGTCGGAGGAAGTGGGAGAGTGAATTATTGTGGGTGAGTTGCTCAAAGGCATTTATGGGGGGTTCAGAAAAAAAATCGTCAAAAACCATAAAATCACTTGTTGCGTTTTTCTACTTTGGCACTGTCAACCAAACAACTAATAACTTTGTGCCAGTCCTTTGTGTTTTTGTTTTAGTTTAATAATTTTTTTTAGCCTCCCGGATCAAGGAATTCGATGCATAAACGTTTCATTGTTAAAAACATCTTCAGTCATAAAGAACATAGTGGTTCACAACAAAAACCAAAAGCAAACAAATGTGGCGCAGCGGTCCGCATCAAGGCGAATTTTCTTTGCAATTCTTTTTTTGCTCAATTTAAAAGGAAATGCCCATGTAATTCACAGGATAGACAAAACTATGGTTATCATTCTAACATTGACTCGGCTTAGCAATTTCGGCGCTCATACAAAACTCAGTTTATGCAAATTTTAAATGTTCTGTGAATTTCCATTGTTACGATAATGCTAGCTCAGGAAGCGCTTAAAGCGGAAACTTAACCAAGACCTGATTATTGAGCAAGAAAAAATTATTAACAAATTTGCAAAACATTATCGCTGGTATTAAGATTCGAACCATGGAAACAGCAGCTTTAAGTATTTTTGGAGGTCTTATCGACTCCGGGCCGGTTTTATTGGATTCAGACCCATAAAAAAACATCTTAAAAGACACCCTACTCCACGTGTGTTGTTAATCGACCGTACCGTATCATAGGTTAGAGGTGGTTTACCATTGTTTTTTTTCGAGTTTTTGTAAGTTAAAATGGTCTTATCCAGCGTCCCAAAAATGTGTTTTTGATCGGTAATTTCAAAAAGTTAAATTGAAGCATACCAAATACAGATCATTTCTGAAACTGTGTCATATTCTGGAAAAGTTAATACAAAATGACTGAATTCCGGTCATTTTTCCCAACCCCAATTTTTCCCATACAATGTATCAGAGGTAATGAATTCTGGTGCACCAAAAAGCTTATTTTTAATTAAAAATGGTTAATAGTTATTATGTATGTCAAGCGATAGCTTAAGACAAAATAAACGGGATTTAAATATATTGCTATCAAATTATACAGAACAATTTGACACAGTTTCAAAAATAGTTGATACAAAGGTTTGCTTCTATTTAACATTTTAAACTTAATGTAAACACCGTATTCTGGTAATCAGATTACCATACTTGCCAGATGATTACTAAACAAATAGTTGGGTGTTTGAACTTGGTGGGGGTAGATACTGATTTTATCGCGATAGCTCCACACAAAGCTAAGTTTATTAAGGTGATGCATTTGAAATTTACCAACCTGTATATAATTAATATATACTATATTAATATATAAGTTATTTTAAAACATATTTTTTGTGATCGAGACCTTTGAAAAGGTTGGAGGCATTCTCGGGGCCACCTATTAACGATTTTTTTAAAGAAAATTCGTTAAAAATAAAAGTTTTTTAAGTTATTTTTTGTCACAAATGTATGTTTGAGTGGTATATGTATTTATGTGTGTATATATACATTAATGTGTGTGTGCGTATTACAATTATGTTTAGCTATAGTATGTTTTGTTTATTTTATCCCCTTTTCTTTGTATAATATATTCATAACAATACATAGGCTACATAATATTTTACCAGACAATTTAATATATATTAAATACTCCTCCTCATGGCAAGACTCAAGTCTTTTTGTGAGTACTCAATTCTGTTTTTTTTTTAATTCTAATTGATTATGTAAAATACGTTGTATTGTAATAAATAAATAAATAGCAGTTTGGTAAAATTAGATTTAAAGTAAATTCTAATTTATTTTAAATCTTATACTGACTCTAGTCAGTAAAAAAATAATGTTAGTTCTCTGACTTAACAGACCCGGAAAATACAATGTATCACTAAGTTATTTCAAGTCTGACTATTAAGCTTTAATGAAGCTGAAGACTTCATAAGTGCCTTCTTTATGGCCGCTTTAATTATCTCATATATGTGTTTTAACGGCACTTATATGTACGTTTAACCCTACAAATTACACTTGAACCTGACAGATACGAGGAAGTAGAACTTTACTGTAACTTGGTTATATCGCTGAAGTACAAATGAATTGTATGAAGAAATATCAAAGTTAAAAAAATTCTTACTAAAATAAAAAAGCGGATAAGAAGTACCTGGGAAATATTCCCCTACTTATCGGATTTGCTACGCCTCCCTCACCACATATATATCTATTCCCAGGTACTGACCGCGCTTTACATAAAGATAAATAAGTTTATTTATCTTTAATTAAACTTATTTTATAACTAATTTATTTTTATTATTGTTATTTTATCTCACTTATAATAAGTTTAACAGCTATAAACCATTATTTATTTATGTATTCTGAACCGTGGAGGTAGTAATTAAATATATAAAAAGACAGTCGCAACGCAAAACGTAAAACTATATTCACAAAGCCGGCTTTCGACAGTTAACAGCCACCATCAGTGGCGTAGAAAAGCGAAGAGGGAAGAAAATATACACACTATAATATTTGAGACAGGTTGAAATCTAAACAGATTTCTTTAATGATATAGTGAGTATATTTTCTTCCTTCCTTGCTTCTCTACGGCACTGATGATGGCTGTTAACAGTCGAAAGACGGCTTTGTAAATATAGTTTTACATTTTTTGGAGAGACTGTCCTGTTATTTATTTATTTCATTATTTATTTTTGTTATTAAAGTATTCGTATTGTATATTGTATTATTAAAAAAAAATGTATTGAAATCATTTGTAAAATATTTATATTACAAAGAAATACATATTTCCGCATTTATAATTATTTACACGTAGGTTTTAATATAAAATTTTCCTATAGAAATAAGACATTGAAAAGATAATTTCCATATTAAAAAATTATATGAAAGAGGTAAAGCAAGTAAATAAAGATGGCTATATCAGTATTATAATGGAATCTCGTAAAAAATTTCTTACAATTAATCTTAAAACTACTTTGAGACATTTTAGTGTAAAGAGGAAGAGAGAGAGAAAACGTAAAATTAATTCCTAAAACCTTTCTCATTTTTAACAGATACAAGAAGTACAAAGAATTTTAACACTTTTGATAAATTGTAATTATATCATTGCTGGAAAAACTCCCAGAGTGACGAAAACTGCAGTTAGACTAAACCAGTTAACAATATTATGCGAATAGATTCTAATCGTTGACTTAATTGCCGAAACTTAATTGTCCAAAGAAAGTTTAACGAACTTACGAAATTGGACCCAGGCAAGCTTGAGCTTGAGATGTTATCTGCCCGTGAAAAAACGCGACATTTTTAATTATTTTTTTTTTTAACTTTTATCACAGTAATTAATTTGGGATGGGGTTATTGACCAAGTTGAGAAAAATATTGAAAATTTGCAAAGATGTTATCTTGATTTGTGTTTGGTGAAGATCATGCTTGAAGTGAAATTTTTTAACAAATTTCTTTCATTATAATATGTTTGGATATTATATATTTTATATTTATTTAATGTTAGGATAAATTTATATTTTTAGTTGGTAATGTTGGTTAAAGTATTACTGACTCGTGTCAAATTATATAATATGTTAGATACAATGACGTTACCTTTTCCGCTAAAAGTGACCATAAGCATAAAGTAAAAAACGCACAGATATAGGGTATTGGTATGTACTCAATGATAATTGAGTATGGCAAAAATACCCACTAACCATTGAGAGTAGGAGACTATTTTTAATTGCTAATTACTATCAGATAGTATTTTTAATTACTCCCTAATACAAGAAATGAATAAACTGAGAATGAATCATAGATTTAAGAATTAAAACTGGCCTCTATCCAGCTGAAAAATTACTTTCTCATACTTAATTAATGCAATCCTGAAACCTTGATAACTCCAAGTTATAGCTATCATTTTAGAGTTGATAGATCACCTAGCTAGTTCATTGGCTATGTCTTTGTGTCCATTTTGCTAACTCACTTAGATATAAAATAATGTTCTACTTTATGAGTCCAAGCGAAGATCCTCAGAAAATCCTTGACTTTACTTAAGTTTCCATAGCATTAACTTGAACTTGTAAAGCTATAATCTCCTGCACCTGAGATTAGGTGAATCAGATTTTGGAAACGATTGGTTAGAAACATACATTTTATATTATAAGCTACAATTGAGGGTCCTAAATTTTGCCTGAAATCCCCGGTTCAATTAAGAGTGATGATCTTATATGAGTACCTGACATCGCACAGTCTCAGAAAGACTGGCTTAATGTCCCTTTCAAAAAACGGATTATCTAAGAATTTCCATACCTCACACGAAAATCCTAGAAGCCCCGACCAGGATAGGCACGCATGCAAACCATTACACGATCGGAACACCCTGCCAAATTATTAAAAGTGTAAAAGAGAATATTTAGTATAATAATCATCAAAGATAAGCCAGGATGAGAGAATACCATTAACAATAAACCTCATGTCATTCATAATTAATCTGAATATTTTATTAATTAGCGAACATAATTCCCAGTGATGGGTATAAGAAGGAAATGGGACTAACGAGCAGGCGGAGGATGGGATTTCGATAGATTGATGTTTCCTATGGTAATTAGATGAGAAGTCTAAGTTATGGAGTGCAAGAGGAAGTTTAAGAACAGAGCTGGGTGTGAAGATGCGAAACGAAATAGACGGCGTAAAGGTTTCTTCAAATGTAGATGATCAGGAAAATTAGACATTAAAATGAGTATTAGGAAACCTGAGTTTTCCTCCAGGTGAAGGATGATACCAGATGCAGCAAGGGCTATCACCTGCCCTAGAAAACCCTTTAGTTCATCTGTTGCTTACTTGTTGAATCCCTAGCCCACCTGCCTTCTAACCCCGGGTATATTTGACACTGCCATAAACGCTCGTTTCCTGCCCCTCAAACCAGTGCATGTGTTGAGACTTGTTGCTACCGCCCCCGATCTCACCTGCTTTTCTCATATGGACAGAATCATTTTCTTATTATTTAAGATCCTATACAAATTTCCTGCACTATTAATTCCACTAACCTATATTAAAAGTAACAAAGCATAAGCACTACTCTATTACAATATCTCTCAGCATCATAGGCCCTTGATATCAAGCACTTGTGTAATGTTATATAGAAAAACAATTCCTAATTATAAAAGTCAACTTTTCGGCTAATTAACCGTTTAAAAACTTTTATAGCCGTCTTAGAATGAATTCTAAAATTAAGACTATTACTCGAGAATGAGTTCTTTCACTCATTTTAATAAAATATATTACATAGACACACACACATAATATATATATATATATATATATATATATATTATATATATATATATATATATATATATATATATGCACCTATGTTAATTACATAAGGATTCGTATTATTTATCCTGAAGTAAAGATCTTGAATACTATCTTAATTGATCTAAATACGTTTGTGTTCATATAAGAATTACTAAAATCATCGCTGAAAATGGTTCCTTGAAGTAGCCAAGGTTGATCCCTAAGGCTTGGTTTAAGATCTCCATTCAGACCATATAGATATGAGAAAGGAACCTGATAAGAAAAGAAGGAAAGTAATCGACAAAGCAGTAGAATAAAAAATCCTGTACACTGTTACATTACAAACCTGTACAATGGTTAGAAAAACGCTAAATATGGAATATATTCTCTTTTTATTGACGAAGAAGGCATGACTACAACAAAAGACTATATTGGCGCACCATGTAGTTTAAAATTTAAGAGAACAATATAATAATAATAATCATAATAATATAATTAATTATACAGTTATCTGGCAGATAACTTGTTTTAAATCCAGATGCAGATCCTTATCTATACAGACAGCAGATGCAGACGTCTGATTCAATAAAATCATAAACATTGGTTTGATTAAAAAAGTAATGGGACAGGTGCGAAACATGTCGCCCCACCGCGTGATTATTTTTAGCGTTTTCTCTTCCGATAATTTTTTTTTTATTTTTAAAATTTTGTTAAAAGTACTTAAACAAATTTTAAAAAAATGTTAATTGATTAAAGTTGGTAAAATTATGAAATTATACTTTTATACAAAGTAGGTCTCTTAAAAAGTATAAGATAGCGACCATGAAGTTTACAAAAATGTTACGAAAGAAAATATTAGCACTCTTTATTTAATTATAATAATGATTTCGACTAAATCAGAAGTCAGTCAAGTTTAGACACAATCTATCTTGACGGATCGTCAAAATTAAAAAGTTACACGAATGTTAACAAAATCACTATTTAGTCCAGTGAGTCAAAGTCTCTAGTATATTCATCTGAGACGTTGAAGCCTTTCCACATGGTGTCCTTTGAAGGGACGTTAAGCTGGTAGTTTTTATGCCAGTGCGATGTCAGGTACTCGAAAAAGATTCTTGACCGTAAATAAACCTGGATTTAGGCAAACTTTAGGACAATCCAGGTACACTTTATATTATACGTCCTCAGAATGTACAAATCGCTAAATTTTTACTGCAACACGTCATCGGACTCGCTTCACGCGTCCTTAAGTGCGTTCTTTTTATTCCCTATCGGTAACACATCCAGGTAATGACCTCGCTCCATGATGAAAAACTTTTATAATCCAACAAAAACTGGGCAACAACATATACTTGCCGTATTGAAAAGAAATTTTGTATACTTATTTATTACCAAAAGGAATACGCATGCACCAAATTTCAGTTATTATTTTACAATTAAAAAAAACTTATGCAATTCATTCGATAACAATTGAACTAATGCTGGTAATAAGATGAAAAATAGTTCATATTTTGCTTTCATGTTCAGGTATATGACTGCATGGAGCCAAATCTATATTGGGAGCCAAATCTATATGACTGCATGGAGCCAAATCTATATGACTGGGAGCCAAATCTATATGACAGCATGGGAGCCAAATCTATATGACTGCATGGGAGCCATATTAAACCGATCAATAAATATTTTCACGTTTTATAAGATTTGAAATTTTTTGCTAAACCACCAGAAACAGATAAATCAGGTCACATCCCAGTTTCGGATTTTTTTTCGAAAACACAATACTTTTCTTATATACCTCAAGTATTGACGAGGAAAAGTAAAAATTGACAGATTTCATTAATTGACAGTTTCCGGAGGTGGACAGGGGTTTCTTAAGGCCCTAAAAGTCCGGAGTCTCTCGCTAGACAAAATAATTTGGCGAATTTTGTGGCAAGGTATTGACTTAGTACTAATATGCAAAACCGAGATTTCACCTGAGTGTCATTGAAGACCTCCTGAGAGGTTTTACTAAATTGTCTATTTGTAAATTGTCTGTAAATAGTTGAAACATGGCACAAAAAATTCAACTTTTGATTTAGTTTTGCTACCCAGAAACTTTATTTTCCACGTCATTAACCGTCATAAATGACTCAGCAAAATTTTATAAATTTTGGAATAATGGTCGGATTTATTTAATACTTCGCTAGTATTAAAACTGATATTTTTAATGTCTGAAGACGTACGAAGCGAGTATCAACAATTTATTACAAGAAAAACTGCCTATAAATAAGGTAATTTTTGTATTTTTTACTTTTTTCAGTTGTCGGTCGGACTTTTTTATAAAACCAAAACATAGATATTGAAATTTTAAAGAAGTGATAGGTTCATCATTTTTAAAAGATTTTTAAAAACAATAAGAAAGCTGTGAACGGATGCTGGGAGACAGATGCGGAGCGACACCCAATAGCAGATGGATGACAGGTGATGTGAGTGATTTGGCAACTGATTCACCTGGTTGACACCCGGCACACGCCCACAGCTACCTGATTTCCCTCAGGATGATACCTAGAAGCAACAGGCTGGAGCAACAGACTGCTTACAAACCTGCTCCTTAATGCCTATTATTTAAATCTCTATGAATAAGATTTCAAGAACAAGGTGTTCATAGAACAATCTGGAACATCCATGTGCTACAGCACATGCCACTAATAACCATTTCCTCTTCATCTGTCGTTATTGTTTGTGCTTAAACTTTGCTTTTTATTTGAACACGATGTTATTTTATTGTTATGATAAGAAAAAAATAAATAAAAGACTATAAGCTATTATGGGTATCTATGTTTCTCGCATAGCATTAGAACTTAGTTTATTTGAGCTCAAAGATAAATTTATCCTTTTCAGCGAATTTTTATAAGAATATTCGTAATCCAACGAACGACTTACGAGGTCGTTTACTAGTATACGCTGATGTCATAACCGTCAGATAGGCGACCAGAGAGGTTTCTAAACAGCGATATTTCGTGAAAACTAAATTGAAAACAGGGAAAACTAAAGCCATCATATATTATACTTATTTAAAATGCATTACATAAATATAAACATGCATTAACTTGTTCCTAATAATTATTTGATGGCATTTCAATTACAGTAGTTTGTGTATAGTTTCTTTTTATTTTATTGACATGTTAAGTAGTACTTTATATTTTCTTTTTCTTGTACTATTTTATTATTACTTCACATGGTGTTAACGCTTTTTTTTCTTTTTCCCGGATAATTTTATATTTTCTAAGTAATTTTTTTTCTTAGATATCATTAACTTTCTTATACGTGTAAGGGACAAATTGATTGTAAATTGTTTTATATACGATAAAGCCTGTAATTTTCAATTCATTTTCCCAACATTAATCCGTCTAAATTAAAACATAATTACAGAAACATGTCAGGAAAAAAACAAAAAAATAAGAACTAATGCGGGTCGCAAAAAATAATCTAGCACGTGTCTTTTGCTAAAAACCTGTCTTAGTAATATTTTTAAAATTAATATATTCCATTGAGGGTATTATTAAATTTTAAAATAAAACTAAAATTATTTTTTTCTTTTAGAATAACACATCTCTTTATTTTGAGTAGCCTTATTTTAAATGTATTATTTTAGATAATAACTTAATATTAGCTGTCCTATATTTTCACGTTTCTTCCCTGTAAAATACTTGGCACGTACAGATACCCAAACATGAGGTATTGTCCCCTAGTCACTTCAACACTAGAAAACTGAAACCGGCAGCAATCGATTTAGCTTGTACTTTACTTTTGCATATGACATATTCATAAAACGGCATATCAAGTTTAAAAAAAGTTGATCGCGTCATAACGTGAGTAAGGGACGATATAAAATTTCCACCAACAATAGCCTTGTGAGTTATTGTGAGTTTTATATATATATATATATATTTTATATATATAATATATATATATATATAATATATATATATATATATATATATATTTTAAGGGCTTTTGGGCTCATCGGGGTAATCACACTGCGGGAACTTTTCAGATGGGTTGCATTTAGGTCGAGCTGCGATATATATATATATATATATATATATATATAAACTTTGTAATGATACATATTGATGGAATCATATGAGCTAATTTGATTCGATCCTCTTGCCACTACACATCTGTATTCTGAACAGTTGCATAAGCGTAAATAAAAATCGAACTATTCTTGATAACTGAATGATATTAAACATTTCTTCTACATTCCTGGGGTAGACAGAGCTAATATAAATTACATATTATGTAGCGATCATTTCAGGTAAAAATTGTTTTATAAAATATCTATATTAATCTCATTTATATGCAATAAAATTTTCTAAAAAATGCAGCAGGTCCTTAAACTGGATATTAAAGAAAAAGCAGAACGACTCGGTTATTTTTGTTGTAGTTAAGATTTCACCCGAAAGAACATAAAGTTTGTTATGAGGAAACAAGTTCCAAGTTCACCTGCTTACCTTTATATCAACTTAACTAAGTTCATAGAATTATTTTAATAAACTTATAATAATAACACAAATGTGAAGTCATTTAGTACATAAACAGCATACCGTCATTGATTTTTATTGGTTTGTCGTAGAAATCTCTGTATCAAGTAGCTGAAGACAGCGTAATATGCTGTGTTAATCCCGTGAGAAAAAGTAAAACGTAACGCATCGTACGTCTTGCGAAAAAAGTATTATTCAACTGATCATAAATTAGTAGTGATTGTAATAATAGAAAGGTGATAAATCACTATACAAATAGGCCACACAGTTAAACCCTTTAACTAACTTTCTTAGATAGTACATGGCGTTCTTTACCATTTATTGCCACCACATATTGAAGAAGTTATTGCATTAACTAGGAACACAACGTGCCGAAACAATACGGAACACATGTATTGTTTTTTGGATGTCCTTAATCTTGCTACAAGTCAGGTTCATATGTAGAATAGGATTAATTTACAAGTACCAAACCTTGCGTGGATTCAAAACCACCGGGTAACGTCCCTTTCGAAGGATGGACAAGTAAGGTTTTCACACAATAGGTGGAAAATCCTAACTTGTTCTATATAGTCAAGAGCCAGGCTTAAAAATGTGTCTCATTTTGTACTACTTCAAACCAAATTTTGCTGAAAATATACCTTAAATTATGAAGGAAAAGCATAGTCTGTCTATCCAGAGTGGATTCTTCATATGAATGTGCTCGCTCAAATATATTAAAATCGTACAAGTTCCAGTTTTCTTGCATAAGTGGGTCCCTGTTTGTCAAGTGCAAAACATACAAAGAGCATTTTTTAAACCTTATAAAATTTTCTATATAACGAGTGTTTTTAGTCAAAATTTTGGATTAAATCGATTTTTTGGTCAAAATTGGATAACAAAACTAAAGTTATGACATTTGTTAAAATAGCCAAAAATGCACAAAAAAGCAATTTTTTTTTCAAAGAAATTCGCTGACTGCTTAAATTAACCATTTTTTAGGTTTTTTTAGAAGAGACATAACTTTGGTTGTAGTCATCCGATTTGATGATTAAACACTCGTTTTTATAAAACATTTTATCAGCTTTAAAAAATGTTCCCTTCATGTTTTGCACCGACCCACTGGGAACCACTTATTTAAAGAAAACTGAAATTTGTGAGATTTTATACAATTTCGAGCATGCGCAATCATATGAAGGGCTCCACTCTAGATAGAGAGACTATGTTGTTTCTTCAATATTTAAGGTATATTTTCAAACAAATTTGGTTGAAGTAGTACAAAATGAGTCACATTTTTTCAGGTCCGGCTCTTGGACTAATGGATAATCCTACAGGGATCGAACCTGCACTATCTGGGTGACAGACTCAGGTGCTAACAGTTACGTAACCGAGATTCACGATGAATGCAATAATATTAACTTTAAATTTCAACAAACTAAATGTAACCTAAACACAATAAAACACCTTGCTACTCTTACGCCACAATTAAGTAATTCATAATTTATAATAAATATTTGAAACATAATTAATAATATTTAAAAGCAAGCAAGTTAAGAAAGGAACTTTACTCTTATGCGCAGGTGCACATAAAAAACCAGTAATGTCCATGTTTAAAAACTTTTTACTTTCCCTAATGTATACCGTATTTTGAAACGAGAGGCCTTTGGTCAATTCGGAGCTCCACAGTGTCGGCGCTGTGGCGACTTTGCGCCTTCCTCTGTGGCGCTTATGCGGCCACATGGTTGTTGTACTTTATCAGTTCGTCATATTACTGGTTTATATAAGTTGCTTGCTGCCACAATATAAGCGAATTTTCAAATGTATTAGTGAAAAAACTTGATATAAGTACTTGATTTGCTTACATTATGTCAATTGATGACTTACTGTTTTGTTTGACATATATATGTAAAAAAAACCAGAACTAATACTAAGAGTTAAATAAAAACTTTGTTTGTCTATAAACAATATATATTAGTTTTTAATTTTTATGTTTCTAAATATTTAGCCCAATCTAAACAATTTATCAAGATTTGTGCTATGAACGTTTGATTTAAAAATTAATATTCCGTTCGAGAGAGAGAGAGTACATACGAAAATCCACCAGAAATAAATACATACATGTATGTATAATTATATATATATATATAATATATATATATATATATATATATATATGTGTTGTGTGTGTGTGGTGTGTGTGTGTGTGTGTGTGTGTGTGTGTGTGGTGTGTTTGTATATATATATATATATATATATATATTATATTATATATATATATATATATATATTATATTAAAGAAACGTAATGTTTTGTGGTAGGGGACCTCTAAAACGGATTTTAACCCACTCCTGGGCCCTTCCTCCAAACAAGCCTTCTTATTATCGAGTTTTTTTTTTAAATAAAACTTGCTAAAAGCTAGTAATCCCTGGTTTACTCATGCAGAAGATGATTTCAGAAAGAATATTCAACAACTACATGGCATAGAAAACATGAAGAAACGTAATGATTGGAAAATGTATAATCAAGAAATGAAAAATATTGGAAAGTTCAGAAACTAGCTAAACTCAATTACATTAATAGAAGTGCAAAAATATTAGTATTCGTTTTCATCATAAAACAGGAGTCTAAGGTAAGCAAAGTGTCTAAGGTAAGTTACGAAATAACTCCTCAAAATTTTAACAACTTCTTTATTAACTGTGTAAATTTAATAGAATCGGTAGATAAATGTGCAGTTGATTACGCTGGCGGGTTTTATGACTCAATTATGCCCGAAAATTCTATCCTTTTCTTCAAACCTGTAAAGGAAACGGAAATAATAAAAATATTTAGAAATATGAAAAATTCTAAATCAAAAGACTTTTATAGACTGACGTACGAAGAAATTAAAGACAATTTATTTGCTATTATTAAACCACTGAGGATTCTTATATGGTTTTAGAAAGGGCCTCCACACAATTCGCTATCCAGAAACTAGTTGACATAACCGTTAGTAGCTTTGAAAGGGGAAAGCATGTACTTCTACCCTGTTGCGATGTTTTGATGGCGTTTGACACCTTGAAAACAGATATATTCTTAGAAAAATAGGGTACGGGGTACCTCGGAACTTTTCCTTATCACATCGGATTTGCTACGCTAATCCTCCCTAATTCGGAGTCGCTTCGCTCGTCCTCAGAATATACAATTCGCAAAATTTATACTGCAACACGTCTTTGAACTCGCTTCACTCGTCTTCAGGTAGTAAATACATCTGTTTCATTCTCAGCTATCATACAGCTAACCACGTTTGATGCTGCTTAACTTTTATGAATCAACAAAAACCATATACTTGTCGTATAGACACAAACTTATTACACCTATGTTACATACTGGTGCACTACGTTGTACTAAATCTCAACGTAATTGCTTCATTTTCTGAATTTTTAAAAATTTTTAAAAAACGTACACAAGTCATTCCATAAAAATTAAATTGAACTATTAGTGTATTATATTATATATATATATTATATTATTATATATATATAATATATATATATATATTATATATATATATGTGTGTGATATATATATATATATATATATATATATATATATATATATATATATATATATATATATATATATATTGATACATACATGTGTGCTAAATCTCATTTCGATCGCATCATTTTTCCGCGTTTTATGATTTTTGGACATTTTTGCTGAGCTATTATTGCTGGTTGATGACGATATAAAAAATATTTTCCGAATAGCAAAACTACAGTGGTAGACTGATTTTTGAACAACGTTTTCAAACTCTCTAGCATGAATACACTAGGAGCTACGATGATAACATACACACACATATACAGACACACAACTTCGTGAAAACCACTCAAAAATTTTAAGTAACTCTAATTAGGCCCTAAAATGTGGAGGTTGATGGAAAGACCTCTCAAAGTTAAGAAATAAGCATAGGGACACCTCAAGGTGAAATTATAGCCAGCATTTTGTTTATAATGAGCACAAATGATATGCCTAACTTCCTAAAAATAACACAAAGTCGAATAATAAAGAACAGAAACGTAAATTATGTACAACTCTCTTGAAGCTTCTTGAAAACATGTCTAAAATGAATTTCAAACATATTTTAAAAACTATTTCATTTACAATCTCCTTTCTATTAAAGGATGATTTTTTCCTATTTAGTAAATAAATAGATAGTATTTAACCTTACGAATCTAAGTGTAGGAAGTTTGTGTATAATTCAGAGAAAAGCTATGACTTTACTATAAATTATCTGTATCAAGAATCAACATGGCACTGCTATAAGACTGAGCTATCCTGTACTTGAAATTATAAGACAGAAACATATATTTTTATATGTGAGCTACTATTGAGGGTCTAAATTTGCCTAAACCCAGGTTCATTTAGGATGAGGGATCTTTTACGAGTGCCTGACATCGCATAGACGCAGACACACGTACTAACATACGTACTACTATACAATATAAGAGGTCACATTTTCCGTAGTAAGAAATGCACTAAGTTAGAGAAAACTTAACCAGAAAATATGACTAAGATAAAAAAAAGTACGATAAGTATAAATTGAAATTAAAATAATGAAAAATTCAGATAGGTAAGATTTAAGGTGAAAGGGGTAGCAGATGCGGTATGAAGCCAGGCTGCCAGATATCTGTTTAAATGTCTTAAAGGCTTTTCTTGGGAGGGCACGTGGTTGTTTCAGGACAGCTGCCTACCAGTCACATCTGCTCGATCCTTTCTCTCTGTACCTCATAGCAAAACCACTATTGAACAACTTATCTAGCTATTTAGCATCAAAACATTCACGTAACCTCATTTATTAACATTAAACATTTAAAGTATAACTTTAAAAAACAACAACAAAAAAGTGCTATAAAAATCAAACAAAACATTTTTTTATAATAAATTATTTTTATCAATATAGATAGACGTATATATCATAAAAATGTTATAATTATCACAAAAATATACTAGTTATAGCTCTGTGACAAAAATATGACGTTTAATGTACAATGTTTACTCTCCTATGAATTGTATCAACCACTAGTTGCTTCGGTGTGTCGACTTGTTGCTTTTAATGTATGATGTATCAAAGTTATGATATAATTTCCTGTACAGATGTTTCAAGTTTTGTATATTATTAAAAATTAGTAAGTTATTGTCGTAATAATAAAGTTCACTGGGTCAATTTTATTAGTACGAGAAATTATTGTTAATGAATTTTAATAAACATTTGAAGAGTATGGTCGTTATATGAGCCTTGTTATTCTTTGCAGTTAAATAGTAAAAAATTGCTCAACGTTCAAAGAGAAAGCATAGTGACTGTTGCTACAAGCATCTTAAGCAAAAGATGATAGTAGACAATACTAATACTAATTGTGTGTTTACGTCGACGTGTAAATCTATTAATTTTTATTTTTGTGCGAGAGACACCTAGGAGTTCAGGCTCTGTCGGCGCCCTGATGAGTTAGATGTAACGAAACAGAGTGGGACATAATGATGTCCGTAATGTCGAGCCATCAATGATGACAAAAGTCGAATGATGGAACAATTCCCAGATGTAGCATTGCTGTTTGCTTGTTAAATGTCCTACGTGTCGATCGCACAATTATATTGTGTCAACTATTCATGTTTTAGAAAACTCAGTAGTATCAAATGGTATAATTTTTATTTTATTAACTAATGTAAGATATGAACACACCCAATAGTTTTGAAAATCTATACATGCTCTCTTAGTGACATGCATGCTCTCTAAGTGCTTTCCATGCTCTCAATCGTTGTATTAAAAAAATATATATTTTTATGAATGAGAACTTCACTCTTCTTGTTAACTAGGATGATACCTTCAAAATTACAACGTATAAAATGATTAAAACTACAGAGAAAAACTACAATAAAATAATAAATAGCTTCTTTAAAATATGATAGACTATAAAATACATCAATAGAACTGAGAAACCGTTTCTAATCAATATCTTATAGTATGTAGTGTGAAAAATTTAAATTATTTTAGTAATTACAAGCGACTCGTATTTTTTTCATTTTTGCAAACATTCTTATAAAAAACGTTCATCTGTTAACGGTCTCGGTTAAAAATGGCAAACAAAGGCGGCATTGTTCTGATAAATGTATCCGATTTATCTAACTGCGATAAAAACAAGCAACAGGGTCCTGAAATGTTTTGTACCGGGATTTCATGCATTTAGGATTTTCAAAAGAAAAGTATCTTAATGTTACTTTTGTTAGTTTTTCCCAGAGGTTCGCTTAATAAACCCTTTGCGCCCTTCATCGCCATTGTTAGGTGTTTACAATAACCCTTTACGCTTCTTTATCGCCTTTGTTACACTGTCTTTATTTGTGTTGTTGCGAAAAAATCGTATTGTATTTATTAAGAGAGGGCTGGTACAATTTCAACCCTTTGACTGAGAATAATATATTATCTGCATGATGGTAGTATTTATGATTGTAAACCTACAAATAGTAGTCTAATCTGAATTCCACGATACTGACTTTCGTAAGCAAAGATTTTGTTAAGAGCCATTATGATTTTTAAATGTTCACAGAATAGTTGAATTAGCTCAACAAACACACTCGAACCCTCTCAAAGAAGAATGTAATTGAAAATACATTCATCTGAAGCTTGCAGCACGTGTCCAATGTTTACACGAGAACTGTATAAGAAGTGTTCACCTGACCAAATACCAAACTGTATCTACTCTAATATTTTCGTTGTTTGATGTCACGCAGATTTTCCTTATTCATGTAAAATGCCAACCAACCGTTATGGTGTCACTAGTTATGGTGTCAAAATAAGTTGAGTCCCTAAAAAATTCAATTAGAGATGCCATCCCATAGTATTATTTTACTATTCGACTTTCGGCATTATTAATTGCTAAACATGCTGTAATGCCTTACAATAATCAGACACGTCTTATTCATGAGAGAACCGACAGGGCCTGCACTTATACCAAATGATGCTTCACATCATGTTCTTGTATTCATCGGAATTATGAGAAAGAGCAGAGTGATAAGACCTCCTCATTAGTTTGATAAAACAAAACTGTGTTAAACATAAAATTATAATAAAAAGGGCTAAGGTAAAGTATAGCAATAGAAACGGCACTGTGCGGTTAAAACTAGTTTTCGGACCGTTTTCCGGACTTTGATAAGGCCGGGCCTAAATGTCCTGATCTGAAAAGGGCAGACCACCTGATACTTTATCGAGGAGGTCAATCTAATAAGTCAATAAGTCAATCTAGCGGGTTAAACCTTTGGGGCTCGACGGGCACGTTTTTAGCTTTTGGCTTCGAATTTTTCTCTTTTGTGTAAAACTAAAGTAAGTAAGATTACAAGTATCATAAACGTTTGTTTAAATAAACGTTTGTTTAATTATTAGTAATGCCTAGCTTTATCAGTGTAATTCCATGAGGTCATCTCAATTAGTTAAATTAATTTTGACCTGTTAAAATTTGTACGCAGGTATTCTTAAATTTTAAATGACATAATTTAAAAAGAGCTTGACTTGCTCGTTGGTAACCCGCCAAGAATTATTTCCGGGAGATTAAGATACTTAGAGATCTTTTCGCCCAGTTGTACCGATTGCTACAAAATACTATTAAGAATACCCAAATTGTTTGTTATGAAAGAAACAAAATTATGTACTTTTTAATACAGTTATAATTTTGTTCTTAATACAATTTGCCCCCGAAAAACTAGTTTTCCCTAATAACTAATTTTTGGCCCGAAAAAGTATCTTTTGAACTTTAAAATTAAGAGCGTCTTTTCATTATTCCAAATTTTGACAAGTGTACAGTCTATTACAGTGTTAGCAATGATTCCTGATACCTCTGACATCGGTAGATGACAACCATTCGTAGACTAGACTTTTAGACTGATAATGGCTGTGAGGAGAGACATATTTAAGACAACCCACTTAAATAGCTAAAAGACTTGCAAACTTGGATAAAAATCCCACGGAGTTGTTTAATAATTGAATTTTATGCACCGTATAATAGTATCACCTTTGCCATTTCTTTGGTTACATAAACTTACTTTTATTAATAGAAACTTTTTTATCTAAATTAATAACATTTCAGTTATTTATAATTGTTATTTACTTTTTATAGCCATAAACAATTATTGTTATTTTTTTATTCTTTAATTTACGTTCTATTCGAATATTAAAAATTGTAATTTTAGTTTTAATTTTGTATTGTAGAAACATTGCATTATTTACTGCTTGGATAAGAGAGTAGAAGATAAATAATTTACATAAAAAATTGTATTGCAGACAAGAACTGAATTTTACAATTTATTTAAATATAACAAATTATAAATTCTTATTTAAAAACTTGAATAAGATTTGTTCAAAGGTTTTTTTAGAGGAGTATGTAGATGTAGAGTGAGGTAAGATTCTAATGTACCCAGGCAGGTGTTAGATGTGAGAACATCTCTACTTAAAACAAACTATATAGCTCTATATGTCAACAGATGAATCAATTTCAAATTTAATATGATCGAATATATAATTTGAAACAGAAATTACAAGAAGAAAAAGTTTTAAGTAATAAATATTTCAAAAATTTAAAACGAGTAATAAAGAAATGACTAACTGCGCCATTTAAGTTGGTCTTCGGAATAATTCGGTCCTAGTTTTTGTTTCAACCCGGCTGCTGTGTTATCCTTTCCAAACTTGTTTTTGATACATCTGTCATGTTTTGTGTTTTTACGTCACTTTGTTCAAAAACTGACCACTGGCGAAAACGATTCATTCAAAATTGGAACCACGTGTCACAGGATTACGAATCTGCTACTGTGGCATCACGCAATACATTCACAGTATAATAATAGTCACATGCCGACTCGAGATTGGATAATATAATTACGTTTTATTTACATGTTTGAGTGTTGAATGCTTGGTAATTTGGTTTAAATACCCTAACACACTGACTATCAAACCTACAATATAAAATGTATTTATATTGTTGTACAATAACTCTTTAATAATTTCGTTATTGTTATTAGTACTGTATGCCTGGTTTTGTAGGGTTGCCGTTTTTTGTAGGGTGATGGCTACACAAATGGAGTGTTTCCATCCAGTGGCAATCTAAATGTAGCCCTAAATATGTAGCTGTTTGAACTCTTTCCATCTTTGAACAATAACACTGAGAATGAAACAAGTTGAGGCATTGTCGACGGTTGTGTTTACTAATTTGCTGGAATGTCGGTTGAGTTCTTTTATTGTGTTAAACGTTAATATTTTAGTTTTAGCTGCATTTACTGTTAATAAATTTTTATTGAGCCACTATTAAATTTTGATAAGTATTAAATAAGATTTAATTTGCTGAATTACTTGAATTTGCTAAATCCCAGTCAATGCCAGTCAATGCCTAGTCAATGCCGAGTCAATGCCAGTCAATGCTTAGTCAATGCCAGTTAATGCCAGTCAATGTCAGTTAATGCCAGTCCTAGTAATACCAAATCACATTAGAACTCTACGATTTGTCCTTTAAAGTTTATTTGAAAAATGTCTATTAAAACTCTTAGGCTCGTATTCAGAATGATCCTGGGTTATTCCTAGCTTCTTCCTTGCTTTAGTGTTTATTTTAGTTAGTGTATTTATTATTTATAGCATATATTATTTTAACTGTTTCGGTTTGAGGCAGTTTTAAGTCAGAGAATCACGTGTAACCTAACTTGCTATAGTATACCTTGTCGAATAATTTTATAATTCCTCCGCTGTAAAATGTTGAATTATCGTTCACAAAAACATTTTAAAATACATATACTACTAAAATGTTTTATTGAGATGTAAATTTACTTAGTTAAGATAACAAATATTTACACAGATAATACAGAACTTGAAATTTGGTTTCTTAAAAAATATTGCTAGAAGAACAAGGAGCCATTGTATGGTCTGATAACCAGGTGTTTGAGACGCGTGCCTCGAGTCACCCGACCGTGCCGACATCTGGTTGCCTTTTCATCCAAAAAAGCATCTATTCTTCGCATCCTTTGTACCTTTCTTAAAGACATCTAAAAAAATCCTTTTATTTTACATATTTCAGGTATAAGGTACTTTGTAGTTAAGGTGCTTTCGCCAAAAAGTTTTTGCAAAACTAAGAACTTTTTTGAAATAAAAAGTGCCACGCTAAAGCCTAAATTTCAAATAGACTTGATCTTCAAAGTCCTTTTTACCTATTGTTGTCCTTTTCAGCTGTTTTCATATTTTATATACTTGTTTTACAAATAAAGTTTTATATGTTCGTAGATAAATACATTAACCATGACCATTAATACTAAAGAAATAACAAAACAACAAATAATTGTTACATATATGAAATAATAATTAATTTTGGTGAATAAAGAGCATAAAATCGTTAGTAAACTGAAATAATAGAATATCCAGAAATTACCTGAGCAGAAGAAGTTAACACGAATTATAATATTTTTAGGTTTTGCAAAAACCACTAGTTGAATGCGAGGTTTATGAAGGGAAATATGAAATAGAAACTATGAAGGAAAAACATTTTTGTGAGTGTATACAATTTCTGAAGGAATAAAAGTTGACAGGATCATGTGTTGCTTCTGATCAACAAATGTACTAAAGAGAACAAAGTCGGTATCAATAATAATGTTGTGGGACGGGTGTATTTTTGAACTAAATATTTTTTTGATGATAGACTAGAGTGGTTTCCTGAAGGTTATTTTGAAAAATATCCTTGAATAATTTGATTGAGATAAAGAGTTTAATATGCTAAATGTATCATTTGAGTAATTTGAAAATTGTTACGTTGTTGCGCCATGGCAAAAGTGATGGTGCGTTGTAACACATAACAGTCATCAGCTAGATGAGGGAGGGTTGACAAGTAATAGTAATAGTTCACTAATAGTTAGTTGACGCAAGTAATAGTATAGTTCGGTTATAGTTTAGTAGACAAGTAATAGTAATAGTTCGGTTATAGTTTAGTAGAAAAGTAATACAATAGCTCTGTAATAGTTAGATAAGTAATTGAAAGGTTAGCAGAGGAAAAATATTACTAGCACTTATAGGAAACCTTAAGATAATATAGAAATGCCTCTCAGCCAAGTAAACAATAAATACAAATCCATCCGATAGGGTTTTGAGTCAGTGCCATTCTGTTCTGAAGAAGAAATGCCTCTCACCGCCTGCTCTTTGCGGGTGATATACGTTGTTCCTTGAGTCCATCTTTTCCTAGGTGTTTCTTACTAGTAAGCTTGGATATTATTTGAATAATAAGTCTTGAAACTTAAATATCGAGTGGATTACTAGTTAGTGTACGAGCATATGATAATTATTATTATGATCGCCAGTATCGCTTACTCTGTTATCAGTTGTAGAAGAAGTAATAGTAAAATAGTTTAGTAAGTAAAAGTAATAGTTCGGTATAGTTTAGTAGACAAGTAATAGTAATAGTTCGTTTATAGTTAGTAGGCAAGAAAAAGTAATAGTTCGGATAGTTTAGTAGACAAGTAATAGTAATAGTTCGATTATAGTTTAGTAGGCAAGTAAAAGTAATAGTTCGGTTATAGTTTAGTAGACAAGTAATAGTAATAGTTATAGTTAGGTAATAGTTTAGTTCGGTTATAGTTTTAGTAGACAAGTAATAGTAATAGTTCGGTTATAGTTTAGTTGAAATTAATAGTAATACTTCGGTTACAGTTTAGAAGAAAAGTAATAGTAATAGTTCGGTTATAGTTTAGTAGACAAGTAATAGTAATAGTTCGCTTATTTTAGAATACAAGTAATAGTAATAGTTCGGTTATAGTTTAGTAGACAAGTAATAGTTTAGTTCGCTTATAGTTTAGAATACAAGTAATAGTAATAGTTCGGTTATAGTTTAGTAGACAAGTAATAGTAATAGTTCGGTTATAGTTAGTAGACTTCTAGTAGAAAGTAATAGTTATTCGGGTTATAGTTTAGAATAAAAGTAATAGTAATAGTTCGGTTATAGTTTAGTTGACATTAATAGTAATACTTCGGTTATAGTTTAGAATAAAAGTAATACAATAGCTCTGTAATAGTTAGATAAGTAATAGAAAAGTTAGCAGAGGAAAAATAATACTAGCACTTATAGGAAACCTTAAGATAATATAGAAATGCCTCTCAGCCAAGTAAACAATAAATACAAATCCATCCGATAGGGTTTTGAGTCAGTGCCATTCTGTTCTGAATAGAATGGCATGCCTCTCACCCGCCTGCTCTTCGCGGGTGATATACGTTGTTCCTTGAGTCCATCTTTTCCTAGGTGTTTCTTACTAGTAAGCTTGAATATTATTTGAATAATAAGTCTTGAAACTTAAATATCGAGTGGATTATATGTTAATTATTATTATGATCGCCAGTATCGCTTACTCTGTTATCAGTTGTTGTCAAAAAACAACTGATAAAAAAACCGGACCTTAAAAAAACCGGATAGATTTGTTCTATTATAAATTTACAAAATTTTAATTTGTAGAAATTATAAAATAAGTTCGACACATTTAGACTCATCGAGAGAAAGTTGCGTCTTTAGAATAAGCTCAATAAATTAAATTCCAACTCTAACACTACATAAATATCAAGTTAATGTTTTCTAAGCCTTGTACCGGAGTTTAGCCCATTAAAACTCATGTATATGAGAGTGTTAAAGTGATGTTCACTTGCAATATAAGACCATAATAAATGTCTCTCTCTGTACGGATGATGTTTGAACATAATAAATGTGTCCTATCGTCTCTAATTGTAAATGTTTACGTCTATTATTGTTCGAATCTTCCAATGTGTCATAGTCAGAAAAACACGGGGTCATAGCGCTAAGTACCGTTAAGTAAAAGCTAAAAAAATATTTTTAATGCTTTAGTGTTTTTAAATGAGCAGCCTACAAACACATATAAGTAAGATTTTAGTTTAGCTTAACGCATTTTTTAGATACACCTTTAGACGATAATCTCTTGTTGCTTAACATTCCACCGCTGTATTTTGTAGCGCTAGTAATGTTTTTACATTTTACCGCACTTTTTTGTAGCGCTAGTTATACTTGAAAATTTTATTATCTTTCATCTTATTATAATTTTTAACAACTTCTGGCTTTTATGCTTTTAATTCAAAATTTTCATTGCTTTCTATAAACTTCCATATACCTTCTTATTAAAAGGAATTAAATTTGTATAAAATTTAGTTTAAAAACATATGTATGTTATGTTCTAACAATCTTGAAAGTAATAGGAACGTAGAATAAATTTGACATTATATTGCCATTGGTAATAAATAATTTTAGTCTATTATAAATTTATTTATAAATCAAATAATTTCTTCTATTTAAAATAAAAAAAATGGACATCCTAACTTTTAGAATTATGAATTTTCCATAAGTACTTTTATATTGAAAAAGCAATTACTGAAAACAGTGTGGAACTAGGTGCATTGCATCCACGCCCTAAGAATTTAGAACAAGGGTTGTTATTGTTATTAAAAAATTATTAAAATATACTAAAAAAAAAGTTTGTGAGGTAAAATTGAAAAAATTAGAACATGCTGACACATTAGAATCATTTGTGGGCCATCTGTACAAAATTTTAGGTCTTCACAACAATATAGGGAAGGAGCAAATTAATAAATCCAGAAAAAGGGTAGCACATCCAAATTTACCTTACTATTAATTTTATAAAGCCTTGACAAATGTGTAAAGTTCCCAAAACCGGAAGTTGATGTTACGCAACCCCGTTTATGCTTTAAAAATTTATAAGCAAGGCATTTGTTAATATTGCTAGTATGAATACTTGTTGAAGTTTCTAATACTTGAAACATGGAGTGTGTTTTCCAAGATTGGTGATTCGTGCAGGGAAAGATCTTCATGAACCAAGAGGTCCTAAAACGGGCATTATTTGTATCTAAATGTTTCATATCCGCGGCTAACATGATATAAACCGCAGAAGCATGGTGGCCACACTAAGAACATTTTATTAGTATTAAGTGTTTAAATGAATACTTTTCTAATAAGAATTTATAGTAAAGTTATTAGGTAATTATTGACATCGCAGCATAATTTAATCTACACAAATCTAGTCAATACTTTAATCTTCTTCGTTTTCTCATTGCGGTTTTTAAGAAAGAAGAATAAAACACTTCATATTTATTACTTAGGGTAATAATAAGCATTAGAATATAAATGTGCGTTTTATGGCTCAGAATGCTTATTAGCTTTTAGGCAAGCCTCCTCCGAGATGTGAAATTTTAAGCGAATCAAAGCGATTAGCGAATATATTATTGCTAAATAGAAACTAATAAAATTATGATTGTTAAAGAATGTGAGTCAACAGGTTGGTACAGTAAGTAATAAGCTAGAGGAAGATAGCTCCTCTCCTGGTCACCATTTTTCTATCAAGACTTTAAAGGTAATGTAGGAACTCTACGGTATAAATGAAAACTAAATTTTGTAAACTAAAAAGTTTTAGATTTACGTCTCAGTGGTGTATTTATTTTGTAAATGTGTTCTCACAACTACCGTTAAATCAAACTAAAATATTAAGGATTCACTCAGCGTCCTGGAGTTACGCGTAGAGAAGAATACACCATTTTTTATTCTTTTCCCGAAATAATCAAAAAATCACTTTATTTCATTTTTGTTTTAAAGAGAAGAACTCGAAACCCATAAAGAAGTAACTTATGAATTTATGCATACTAAATAACAGGATAACTCCAATCTTGCCTAGTCTAACGCTGTATTAAATCTCTTAGTAACGCTGTCTTTGTTATATATGTCGATCAATATCATGTCTATAATTTAAATCAGAAAATATTAACCACTAGTAACCTCTAAAAAGTTAAACTCAACTAAGATTATGCTAAGCATAAAACTGTCGAAGTTGATGCGTTCATTTTGTCGACGGTTTAATTCGATGATGAAAGCAGTTGTCGGAGTAACGGAGGTTTATGGTTGGCTGACGATACACAAATATACTATAAAATTATTCCAAGTTAAATTAAACATTATTATTTTATAGTAAAGGGAATTTTGATTTTTTTATTACTCAGAAAAACTCTGGTCCGTCTCAAATAATAATATTATTGAGTCTGATCTAGAACTATGATCTCTTAACAGGATAATACCACTATAAAGCATTTTAGAGATTCAATGCCTCATACAAATCTGCATCAATAGCAGTGTTAAAACAGTCTAAAAAGGATATAGAATGACAGTATTTCACACAAAACGCATTAGTGGCTATAATAGTGCTAAGCGGACTATTATTACTTTTCCTCATTTATACCGTAGGTATATTGGAAAAGTATTGTGTTTGCAAAACAATCCGAAACCGGGATGAAACCGGAAATATCTGTTTCAGATGTTTTTAAGGTCTCTTGAGTGGTTTAATTTAAAGTTGTCTGTCTGTATGTGTGTTTGTTATCATCTTAGCTCTTAGTGTATTCATGCTAGAGAGTTGAAACTTTGTACAATTATCAGACTACTGCTGTCGTTTAGCTATTCGGAAAATAATTTTATGACGTCATTAACCCGTAATTAATAATGACTCAGGAAAAAATTCGAAAAATTATAAATATAACACGCATGTAACCATGTATTAGACTCACATTTGTGACAGGCAAAGGATCTTTTATAAAGATGATGTAAAAGTTAGATGATTAAAGTAAAAGATAATTGCAAAGTTCCCTTATGTAAGGAACTTAACCCTTATGGAACATTTCCTCATCACATTGGAATCGCTACGCTCATACTCTCTACTACGCACTCGCTTCGCTCATCCTCAGAATATAAAAGTCGTTAAATTTCTAATGCAACACCTCTTCAGATAGAAAATATATCTGTTTCACTCCCAGCGGTTACCGATCCAGGCACTGACCACGCTCGATGCTGTTTAACTTTTATGATACCCAAAATATCATGGATAAACTTGTGTCGCAGATTAAAAATGATATGAAACTTGGCACTTATGTCTTTTACATACCCACATGCGTGCAGAATTTAAAATTGATTGCGCTTTTTTGCGTTTTATGATTTTTTGAAATAATTGCTGAGTCATTATTAGTTAATGAATTCTTGGAAACGTTATTTTCCAAATTGCACTACTACACCTATAGACTGATTTTTGTACAAAGCCTAACTCTTAAGCATAAATACACTGGGAGCTACGGTGATAACTGACACAAATAAACACAGAAAACTTTGATAAAACTACTCTGGAGGTATTGAAAAGACCTAAAACAGATAATTCCGGTGTCATCCCGGTTTCGGATTTTTTACAAATACTTTTCCTAGAAGGCTGTGGTATAAATGAGAAAACGTAATGAAGCATATAATTTTCACAATAGTTTAACCTACTTGAGCTAAGCCTTTGTTGGAAGGTAAGTGTTTTCTCTAAATTTCAGACCTGGGCAGTTAATGTAATAATTGCAAGCATCATGCGCAGTTCGCAGCCTGAATGAGCAATTCGTTGTTGACAAATGTCTTGTGATGAATTCTTCTTTATACTCAACCAGGTCATTTTGTTAAACAGCATATCAACTAAGCACGTAATTCATTCCCTTTAATAAGCAGTTGTGTTACAGGCAGTCTATTTGGTAAAAACCACTTAGGAGGTCTTTTAAACACCTGAAACGTAGAATTCAGAAGAAATCGCGATTGTGGATTTTTCAATGCAAACGCAAAACTTTTCTTCTACACCGGTATAAAAGAGGAAAAATAAAATAAGTTTTAAAGTCCAATTCAGATCCTAAAAATACTCAAGTTGTAAAGTCATCCAAATATAAAAGTAGAACTTGTCTTTAAATGCACCTGGATATAAAAACAAAAACTTCTTAAAAACCAGATTACTGAATCACCTGCTTTGAAAAGAAGTCCAAACAACTTGGGACTTTCAAACGAAAAATAAAACTTTGATTTTATTTAAGCAATTTTGAATAAAAGTTAAAATAAGTTATATAGTACTTTTTGCGTAATTGTTTCGCAAACATTTTGATTCATAAATTCTGACAATTAAGCAGGTGATTCAGCGTACAGTACCGATTAAATATTGTTCAAAATTGCGTTATTCGATTGAAATACCTTGATTCGCACAGGTGTAGATCATCCGCTTAAATTTAAATCACCTGTCCAGATTTAAATATTTTTATGACAAACAACAGCTTGATGAATTGATGAAATGAAAAATACTCTGCCAGGCATGACACAAAGTTTTACGCTTATTTCATTTATATATAACATTCACATATTCGCGTATACGATTTACACTTTAAATATATACTTTTAATACGTATATATACGTAAGTGCGTATGTTAACGTAAGTGTATAACACATACGTGCGTTCATATGTGCGAATTTTGTATTCATAAAATTTTAGGTAATAAGATTTTCACAGCTTATCACAGCATTTCAGTAAAAACCTTTAAAGGTTTCACTATCGGGCCGAGGGTTTCCAAATATTGAAACAGCGTTTTCTGTTTTTTAGAGCACTGATAATTGTCCCAAGCCTTTCAGCTACAAGCTTAAAGCCGTAAACCTTAAAGCGTTTGTAAACTTAATGTGGTGCTTAAATAAACCATGGTCTCTCCTTTAATAATGTATATTTGATGTAGCCAGCTTCATCCTTAACATTAGTTACAGAGGGTAGTGGCTGACAAATCTCAGCTATAACTCTCTCTTTTTTTCAAGCGCATGTTTCACTTGGTATTTCATGCGCTCAGGTGTTCTAGGATATTAGCATTAATTAATGATTAAAATTACAATTAAAATTTGCATGATTTTTTTCTGTAATTAAGAGGTTCTTAGGCTTTATTTATATTTTTTTCCTCTAATGTTATTTAAGATATTGAAGAGATTTGTTTAACCTGTACTCTTCTTAATAAAATTTCATTTGTGTGATATTAGTATTACATTAGTTTGAAGTTAGAACTAGAACTTAGCAGAAACAAATGGTAGCAGAACGGAATGCTACCTTTTGTTTTTTTTTCCTTTTTTATTGATAATTTATAAATGATTTTATATGATTTCTTAGGTTTAGGCCATAAAAGTTAAGAATTCAGGATTATACCAGATTAGTTTCATTTTATGACTAGAAAACCTCTTGCAGCATAAGGGGAAAAATATGGTTAAAATTCTAGCTATTATGTTAATCCAGGTTTCTCTAGAGAGAAACTAGAGTCACTGTTTCCTGACTCATTTCTTTACTGCTCGTTGACACTGATAATGATCTAATTAGATTGAACCCTGGCTATGTCATATATATATATTATATATATAATATATATATATATTATATATATATATATATATATATATATATATATATATATATATTAGTGGAGAGACCATTTTTTTGTTTCATTACTTGAAACTCCACCACACATTTTTGCCTTTTTTGAATGTAGTATTACTAAGAAGCTTGATTGAACTTCATCTTTACTTCAATTTAGCAGCCTTCTATTGCCAAACCAAAATTAAGAATATTTTTGCAGTCTTTTACTAAATTATAAAACTGAACATTTTTCTAGTATTAGAACCAACATAAATATCATCTAGCAACTGTTGTATTAGAAGAAAGTCGGCACAAGAACAAAACTATTAAAAACAAATCATCTAAAAGTGCCACAAGAAATTCCGTTACTTGATTACGTGTTTTAATGTACTTGTCCGACAGGTTTTCTTTGTTGCTTTCTTCTTACGCATAGTTAATTCTTTTCCTAACTGAGGGCTCTTTCTTTACTTTCTTCCGGTAGGGTTGAGTACAAAGGGTAATAAGAGTACCTGTTGTAAGGTACATATTTGTCAGGTACTCATGACAGGTACGCTATTATTAAGTCGTTATTGTGATAATCACTTGACAAAAATTACCGACATATTTTTTTTTATTTTGTGTTTAAGATGTAAATTATTTTACTTACACCTTAAAAGTAATTAAATTGTTAAAAAAATACTCGTTAAGGACTTGGAGACTTATCAAGTACTAAAACTGCTAGGGTGGCCTTAGATGACTTCCATGCTCAAACTTATCACTAACAAGGAAAATATATATTTACTGCTTAATACAGTATCGGCATTTAAAACTTCGCTACAGGGTACCTCAGAACTTTTCCTCATCATTCGGACTTGCTTCACACGCCCTCAGAATATCACGGTGGTTAAAACCTAAATGTCGCATTAATTTAGTCTTGCGACGCTGGACCTCAGAATGAAAACGCCCACCGTCATGGCAATAAAACTTCAAACTCAATTCGACGTCACTAGAATTTCATAAATATATTATTGTTAATATGAGGGGTTATTAGTTAATAGATATTTTTAATTGTGATTAATCTGAGTGCAGGTCCGATTGAGTATGTTTCGAGGCAAGCCCGAGAGAGTATGTTTCAAGCAGGTCCGGATTGAGTATTTTTCGAGGCAGGTCCGGATTGAGTATGTTTCGAGGCAAGCCCGGATTGAGTATGTTTCGAGGCTAGCCCGGATTGAGTATGTTTCAAGGCAGGTCCGGATTGAGTATTTTTCGAGGCAGGTCCGGATTGAGTATGTTTCGAGGCAAGCCCGGATTGAGTATGTTTCAAGGCAGGCCAGGATTGAGTATGTTTCAAGGCAGGCCCGGATTGAGTATGTTTCAAGGGCGCAAAACATCTTCAAAGGCTGAGGTCGCAGTACCCCTCCCCTCTACCCCAACCAATAAGGCTAAGTACAATGTAGGTGTATTCATAAAAGTGAAAGACTTTTTAATCCCTTGTAATTATTAATGGTCACCTCTACAGGAACCACCTAAAAAAGAGTCTAGCTACCTTGTGCTCTCAGTCAGGGGACTTTAAATTTATGTTGTAAAGCTTTATAGCCATAAGCATTTACATATTTCATATTCTACATGGCGAGGTGAGCGTAGCGAGCCCCAGTATTTATATTTTTGACAATACAAATCTCTTTAAGACTAGCTCAGCGAGCCCCAGCATTCGTATTTCATCACTATTAATCTCTTTAGAGCGAGCGTAGCGAGCCCCAGATTTTACATTACTCACCATTATTATTGTTCGGGCAAGCGAAGCGAGCTTCAGCATTCAAATTTCTTTAATATTAATCTCTACAGGGTGAGCATAGTGACCCCGGTATTTAAATTTATCAATCTCTTTAGGGCAAGCGTAGCGACCCCTGAAATTTAAATTCTCGTTAATATTAATCTCTCAAGCGCGAGCGAAACGGGACCCAATATAAGACGAGGGCACACCTTTTACAGAAGTGAGGGCGTAAGGGCTTGAATATTGAATACTCCTAAACCGAGGGTTCACTTCTCTCTACAGTAAGGGTGCAAGGTCTTAACATTAAAATCGAGGGCGTTCTACATTCAACAGTAAAGGTACTATCTACATCTAGGTCGAAGGCGCATTTCTTATACCAGTGAGAGTGAAAGGTCTTAAAATATGAATGCAATGCAAAAAAATTCTCATTATTTACGCTGGCATTTTTTTATTTTTCCCATTTATCCTTTTTATTTTTTCATTCTTTTCTTTATCTTCCCCCTTTTTTATAAATATATACCATGCATTTGCCCGATTCCCCGATAAACCTTCCGGGCCTGCTGAGCAGGGCTAAAAATGGGTTTTAGGGCCCAATATCTCTCCCTTTCTATTTGGCCCTTTCAATTTTGAGCTTGTTAAAACAAATTTACTACCAGAAGACCTTAATTACACACACTTAATTTGCAAATAAATTCATCAAACATACAGTTTTATATTTATCGACTTTTAGCGAATGTTAGCTTATTTTTTGCCTCTTTATCTTGTTGCTTTATCTTTACAACTAAAACCAAGTTCTAAATAACAAGTCAAACCCATCCAACTTTTTTACAATTTAAAAAATACATAAAGCTATATTTAAACCAATCAGATTACATTAACTGGACCTCGAAACAAGTTTGAAGTCATAAATACAGGAACGCACTCTAAACTAAATTTACTCAGTCCAATTAAATCTGCAGACATTGTAAAGTTTGAAGTTCATCAATTACACAAGAATTTTTAATTGCTTGACTTAAAATAATTTTTATTTTATGTAATTGAAATACAATTTGGATTTTCAGTTATCTCTATCTACCTTGTTACAGTTGAATACACCAAGTCTGTATTCTTGTACTAGGGTCGAGCACCGCACTCTATAACTTTTTTATCAAAATAATTGGTGGATTTATTAATCTTTTTGGCATTAACCAATACTTTTTAGGTTACCTAATATTCATAGGGTTATTTTTTACAAAAATCACTGGTTATTTTTAAAATAAATAATAATAAAGAAAAAGGTAATAAATAAATTAAAAAATTTGTGCACTGTAAGAGTGCAATATTAATTCTGTTGTACATTTTTAAATTTGTATCAACAGATTTGCTGAATGAATAATTAATTAATAGTTGATTGTTCTTACTTTTAACTTGTTTGTTTAGCAACCAAAGGTAACCTCTCAAAATAAACTACTTACATACACTGAATTAATTTAGAATAAATAAGGAGAGAATATTCTTAGTGACAAGTTAATTAGATTAGATTAATTAACTTAAAATACAGTATTATAATATACACTCAGACAAAATAAGACACACACACACAATATATATACATACATATATATATATATATATATATATATATATATATATATATATATATATATATATATATATATATATTGCTAAGGTGCTTAAGTCCCCATTATAATTTTACCAAGGCTCTTTTATGCTCATTAGTGCCATTATTTCAAATTTAATTACATAAATTTAACATTTCCCTAAATTTCTGTGACACGACGAGAGCTCCTACTGCATAGCATGACTGGTAATAAATACTGACCGGATGTTCTTCAGACAATTAAGTTAGTCTGCAGCATTACTCTAGATAAATTAAAGTTTTTTCGTTAATATCACAAGATTTGGAAGGGATTGGTTTACAATTAGCTCACTATTACCAACCTTTCTTTAAAGAGGCAGGTGAGGTGGTACACCTGTATTTCTTATATCACAAACAGGTGTCCTAGCAACACATGAATCTGGCAACAAGTTGATCAAAATTATACACAGCTTTACTACAAGTATGAAAGTTGTAAACTTGTTTAACTTCAATGTCATAATTGTTAAGTTTTAAAGAGAAACAATTGGGTGCTATGGCTCCCAATACAATTGGGTGATAAGTCTTCCAATACAATTGACAATTGGGTGATATGACTCCCAATAGAGAAATATAATACACAATAACTTTTTCTGCAATGGTGAAGTTATCATTAAACTTACGGTTGTTGAAAACAACCAGGGAGTTAACTTCTGTTGTAAATAATATTTTTAAAGTTATTAAAATCTTAAAGGATATTTTAAACAATATAATTGTGCTTTTGATATGATAGATATTATAAACTTTCAAATTATACATTAAATTTCATTAATGTTTATGATTATTATTATGATATATTAACGATATTCTATATTAGAATATAAAATAAAGTGAAGTGATTTTTTTAATATGTCTTTAGTGCCCCATCAACAATATAATTGTAATCATGGAGACTAACATAAATTGTAACATTAATATTTATGATTTTAAGGGAGTTCTATTTATATTTCTAGCGATGACCATCTCATCATAGATCTAACTTAATAAACCTAAACCCCTCTAAAACCTAACTTAGTATTTATTTGATCAAAAGGGTTTAATAGATAAGACATACTGCAGATTTATTGTGTAATGGTCCTATGTCGACAATAGGCTCCTTCATATCAGATACGAAAGCAAAAATTATCATCTGCTGATCATGTTTACCAGGGCGACGCAGGCTGTGTTTGTCCACAACTCCTAGAAAATATTATATATAAATAAACATAATATTTAAATATTAAACTTATTTATTTAAAAAGATATCTCTAAATTCTTTTCCTTTTATAGTAAAAAAAATCGCTTACCATTCTTAGAACAAATTCTCTACGACTTTGTTGCGTTAATATCGTTTGATCATATGCCATAACGATCCTAGAAAACGTTGCACCTTTAATACGTGTTAGCTTTTAAATAAGTGTAAATATTAGTTGAGGATAGATAGAGATGATACTATCTATTTCTAGAACGTCTATAGATTCCATTGAGTTTATTTGTTGACAAGATATAACAATGAAATTGATTCTTTATTTATACCCAGGTGTCCGAGTCTTATCTCTGTTATAGAATTACGCAGCTTGAAAGGTATTTTAGTTGAATCTACTAAGTTTAGTTTTTCCTAAACTACTAAGTTTTTCCTTTCTACTAGCGAATTTCTTTTGGGAAAAACCCGCTAATATGGATGGCGCTAATATCAGTAACATGGTGGGTAGTGTGGTGGAAATAGGATTCGGGATTGTGTCATAAATCCGTTTTAGAGGTCCCTAACCACTAATACTTCTATACTTATGTTTTTTTGGCGGCTAAATTGTTTAAAAAAGGTCCGGAATCAATTTACTCTTAGTAAACAAATGGTAAATTAACACTAGTAAAAAACTATTCGTATTACTATTACAAAGTTAAAATATGATTGGTTAACATATATTTTGAGTATGATATTGTTTACGATTTATTTTGAGGCCCTGATAAAAATAAATAGGTCCGAGATCGATAAGTAATAACTTAAGTTATAACTTATGTAATAAATGAAATAATTTCAGAACGGGAGGTATACAAACTTGAGTGGAGTATCGTTTTCTATGTTTGGTGGCTTAGTCGAATGAAATTGGTCTGGAAACAATTAAACCACTTACAGTAATAAAGCTAAGGACCCAAGTTCGAATACTTGCTCCAGCAATAAGTTGTTATTGTTTATTTACACAATATGTTTATAATTACACTGTACATTTAAGCTCTATTTCGAAATGTTGTTTTTTTAAAACTAAAGATTTATATTTTGCAAATTTCATTTCCTCATTTTATCGCATTCCCTTAATAAGGTTAAGTTTTTTAAATTGAAATTAAATAAAGTGTTGCCATATCTTATTAAGTGGTAAAAGTTCAAATTAATCAATCTAGTACTTATTTCTAGTTCCACCTTTTAACACAACTCATGGCATAGAATGATCATTAATATAATCATCAGACCTGAAGACTATATTGGGAACACGCAGTATTACTGATAACAGAGAATTATATTAGACCAATTTAGGGAACACGCAGTATACTGATAACAGAGATTTATATTAGAGACCAATATAGGGAACACGCAGTATTACTGATAACAGAGATTTATATTAGAGACCAATTTAGGGAACACGCAGTATTACTGATAACAGAGATTTATATTAGAGACCAATTTAGGGAACACGCAGTATTACTGATAACAGAGAATTATATTAGAGACCAATTTAGGGAACACGCAGTATTACTGATAACAGAGATTTATATTAGAGACCAATTTAGGGAACACGCAGTATTACTGATAACAGAGATTTATATTAGAGACCAATTTAGGGAACACGCAGTATTACTGATAACAGAGATTTATATTAGAGACCAATTTAGGGAACACGCAGTATTACTGATAACAGAAAATTATATTAGAGACCAATTTAGGGAACACGCAGTATTACTACTGATAACAGAGTATACAATAAAAATATTAAAGATAAGCAAGGGGGTGAAGAATTTCGATCATTATCCTGGATCTCGATCTATCCCGGATCTCGATCATTATCCTGGATCTCGATCATTATCCTGGAACTCGATCTATCCTGGATCTCGATCATTATCCTGAATCTCGATCATTATCCTGGGTTTCGATCATTATCCTGGATTTCGATCAATATCCTGGATTTCAATCAATATCCTGGATTTCGATCATTATCCTGGATCTAAATCATTATCCTCGAATCTTAGGATTTCCGCCTTCAATCTAGATTCCTCCTAGCAATCTTGCCGCAGTTTGAATCAGCATAATTTGGAAAGTTTTGTATAAGTTATACTTTAGTCCTTGGATGTTATGTGAAAGTAATGAAAACGTCCAGTTGTGTGACAAAACCGACAAAAGTATTTGGCACATCTTCAGATTTCATAAACTACGCCTTTCATTTTCTCTTCTGCAAAACAAAATTACAATTTTGTTTTGCAAAAGACATATTTTGTTTCCTACAAGACATAGTTTTTTGTTAGTAAAAAATAATCATGATTTTGTTTTAATATAAAATCTTGATTCTGCTATTGTATTAAAAGTCCTGATGGTAGTTCTTCACTTAGAAATATTAATACAAACCATATGGACGTATCTGCTTTATAAATTAGTTATAGGAACACTATGAATTGTAGATACATGCGGTATGAACGTAACAAGTTTTTCTTATTGTCACGCTCTATGTGCTCTCAAGGACTCGGCTGGTTTTTCTTAGTCTTGTACTTTACTCGACTTAAACGTTTCTTCCAAACCATAGCCTTGTTCAAACCATGTATTTATAGAAACTAAGTTCATATATTTATAAAAACAAGACACCGTTTTTATAACAACAATACTTTAAAGTTGTTTAAAAATAAAACATTTCCGAACAATAATTTCCAGTATTGTTTCAACTGTTTACTTTTGACTTTCGGACAATCATGTAACAAGATATTTTAGTAGACTATCTAATGTTGATATCTTTTGTTTTAAGGCGTACTCGCGTAAGGTGTTGATAGAGCAAGTGGTTTCCTGCTTGTTTTGCAAGTAATACGATAAGTTAGTTTATCATGAGGTACTTCAAAACAAAGAAATTTTTTCAAAAGAAGTGTGTAAGGTATTAATGTGTAGTTCCTAAATAATAGGTCTTACTTAGATTACAAGTTCCAGTAGTTTAGCAAGAATCAAGCAAACAATTCGTATACTCAAGTAAAATACTCCCTTATTCACTTAGCTAAATAAACTATGAGCTGTGAGCTAATTATCACCTAAAAAACTAAATTAATTTAAAATTTCTCTGAAATTTAGTAGAGCTTATATTGCTTATTTTTTCAACTTAGTAAGGACATACGATACGTATCCTTTTCATTTTAGCGAATTTCCTTTGAAAATTCGCCTAATGGGATAGGCGTCATGGCGGAATTCGAACCTCGGACCACGACACAAATCCGTTTCAGAGGTCCCTTATGACGAAAAAATACTTTTTTTGAAACTTTATATATATATATATATATATATATATATATATAATATATATATATATATATTTGAATCATACATCTTTCTGAGTCAAAACTTTATAAATTACCCTCCTTTTGTGCCAAAAGTCATCCTTGTGCCAAAATGACATCTTTGTGCCAAAACTATATATAAAATCATCCTTTGGTGCCACAAGTGCCAAAATATCATCCTGACACAAAAGGATGGCATTTTAAGTACTATTTGATTCTTTAAGCCTGCAGATATTAAAAATACCAACACTAAACTCTTATCTGTAATGTTAGTGTAGTATAACTTGCTCAAACACCTTCTCGCCGCCTCAATAAGATTACATAACTTCACTAAAAAATGGCACATTAGGAGGGTAATTTATATAGTAAAAAATGACACTTTAGGATGACTTTTTATAGTATATTGGCTCATCAGGAAGGCAATTTATAAACTTTAATTATTATATTCATTAATTAATTTGTAAATTCGTAAAATGGCAAATATCTCGTTAACGGTTGATCCTAGACAATTTTTGGCACTTTTCGACCCCCCCTCGAAATCCCCATCTGGACTAAGCAAGACGATTCCAATTAATGATAAAAAATTATCATTTGATACTACCGAGTTGCAAAGCAATCGCATAGTCATAAAATGGCACATTAGGAGGGTAATTTATATAGTAAAAAAAGACACTTTAGGATGACTTTTTATAGTATATTGGCTCATCAGGAAGGCAATTTATAAACTTTAATTATTATATTCATTAATTAATTTGTAAATTCGTAAAATGGCAAATATCTCGTTAACGGTTGATCCTAGACAATTTTTGGCACTTTTCGACCCCCTCGAAATCCCCATCTGGACTAAGCAAGACGATTCCAATTAATGATAAAAATTATCATTTGATACTACCGAGTTGCAAAGCAATCGCGTAGTCATAAAATGGCACATTAGGAGGGTAATTTATATAGTAAAAATGACACTTTAGGATGACTTTTTATAGTATATAGGCTCATCAGGAAGGCAATTTATAAACTTTAATTATTATATTCATTAATTAATTTGTAAATTCGTAAAATGGCAAATATCTCGTTAACGGTTGATCCTAGACAATTTTTGGCACTTTTCGACCCCCTCTCGAAACCCCCATCTGGACTAAGCAAGACGATTCCAATTAATGATAAAAATTATCATTTGATACTTCCGAGTTGCAAAGCAATCGCGTAGTCATAAAATGGCACATTAGGAGGGTAATTTATATAGTAAAAAATGACACTTTATGATGACTTTTTATAGTATATTGGCTCATCAGGAAGGCAATTTATAAACTTTAATTATTATATTCATTAATTAATTTGTAAATTCGTAAAATGGCAAATATCTCGTTAACGGTTGATCCTAGACAATTTTTGGCACTTCTCGACCCCCCCTCGAAACACCCATCTGGACTAAGCAAGACGATTCCAATTAATGATAAAAAAATATCATTTGATACTACCGAGTTGCAAAGCAATCGCGTAGTCATAAAATGGCACATTAGGAGGGTAATTTATATAGTTAAAAATGTCACTTTAGGATGACTTTTTATAGTATATTGGCTCATCAGGAAGGCAATTTATAAACTTTAATTATTATATTCATTAATTAATTTGTAAATTCGTAAATTGGCAAATATCTCGTTAACGGATGATCCTAGACAATTTTTGGCACTTTTCGACCCCCCTCGTAACCCCATCTGGACTAAGCAAGACGATTCCAATTAATGAAAAAAATATCATTTGATACTACCGAGTTGCAAAGCAATCGCGTAGTCATAAAATGGCACATTAGGAGGGTAATTTATATAGTAAAAAATGACACTTTAGGATGACTTTTATAGTATATTGGCTCATCAGGAAGGCAATTTATAAACTTTAATTATTATATTCATTAATTAATTTGTAAATTCGTAAAATGGCAAATATCTCGTTAACGGTTGATTCTAGACAATTTTTGGCACTTTTCGACCCCCCCTCGAAACCCCCATCTGGACTAAGCAAGACGATTCCAATTAATGATAAAAAAATATCATTTGATACTACCGAGTTGCAAAGCAATCGCGTAGTCATAAAATGGCACATTAGGAGGGTAATTTATATAGTTAAAAATGTCACTTTAGGATGACTTTTTATAGTATATTGGCTCATCAGGAAGGCAATTTATAAACTTTAATTATTATATTCATTAATTAATTTGTAAATTCGTAAATTGGCAAATATCTCGTTAACGGATGATCCTAGACAATTTTTGGCACTTTTCGACCCCCCCTCGAAATCCTCATCTGGACTAAGCAAGACGATTCCAATTAATGATAAAAATTATTATTTGATACTACCGAGTTGCAAAGCAATCGCGTAGTCATAAAATGGCACATTAGGAGGGTAATTTATATAGTAAAAAATGACACTGGAGGATGACTTTTTATAGTATATTGGCTCATCAGGAAGGCAATTTATAAACTTTAATTATTATATTCATTAATTAATTTGTAAATTCGTAAAATAGCAAATATCTCGTTAACGGTTGATCCTAGACAATTTTGGCACTTTTCGACCCCCCCTCGAAACCCCTATCTGGACTAAGCAAGACGATTCCAATTAATGATAAAAAAATATCATTTGATACTACCGAGTTGCAAAGCAATCGCGTAGTCATAAAATGGCACATTAGGAGGGTAATTTATATAGTAAAAAATGACACTTTAGGATGACTTTTTATAGTATATTGGCTCATCAGGAAGGCAATTTATAAACTTTAATTATTATATTCATTAATTAATTTGTAAATTCGTAAATTGGCAAATATCTCGTTAACGGTTGATCCTAGACAATTTTTGGCACTTTTCGACCCCCCCTCGAAACCCCTATCTGGACTAAGCAAGACGATTCCAATTAATGATAAAAATTATCATTTGATACTACCGAGTTGCAAAGCAATCGCGTAGTCATAAAATGGCACATTAGGAGGGTAATTTATATAGTAAAAAATGACACTTTATGATGACTTTTTATAGTATATTGGCTCATCAGGAAGGCAATTTATAAACTTTAATTATTATATTCATTAATTAATTTGTAAATTCGTAAAATAGCAAATATCTCGTTAACGGTTGATCCTAGACAATTTTTGGCACTTTTCGACCCCCCCTCGAAACCCCTATCTGGACTAAGCAAGACGATTCCAATTAATGATAAAAAAAAAAATTCATTTGATACTACCGAGTTGCAAAGCAATCGCGTAGTCATAAAATGGCACATTAGGAGGGTAATTTATATAGTAAAAAATGACACTTTAGGGTGACTTTTTATAGTATATTGGCTCATCAGGAAGGCAATTTATAAACACTAATTATTATATTCATTAATTAATTAGTAAATTCGTAAAATGGGAAATATCACGTAAACGATTAATTTTAGACAATTTTGGGCATTTTTCGTCCCATCCTAGATTTTTCTATCTGAACCAAGCATGTCAATTTTAAATATTAATAAAGAAATATTATTTGATACTACCGAGTTGCAAAGCAATTGCGTAGTCATAAAATGGCACATTAGGAGGACATTTTATATAGTAAAAAATGGCACTTAGGATGACTTTTTATGGTATATTGGCTTATTAGGAAGGCAATTTATAAACTTGCATTATTACATTCAGTAATTAATTTGTAAATTAGTAAAATGGCAAATATCGCGTAAACGATTACTTTTAAACAATTTTGGGCACTTTTTGTGCCTCCTTATGTATGTGAAAATTCTAAATATTTATTAATAATATCATTTATTCTACCGAGTTCGTTTAATGAGTGCAAATAATGCTGTTTTGTGTAGTGTAATGTATGAAATAAATATGCGCATTTCTTTGAAAAAATAAATAAACACATTGTGACGCTACTGCTCAGGTTATAGTTATTTACACGGCAAGAGGAAGAAGAAAGTTTTGCAGCTCAGGGCCAAGTTTTCACATAAAGCGAACCCACAGGTCCATAGCTCCTGAGGCTTTGCCGAGGAAGATAACTAAAATTAACTCCCAAGGCCTAGCCGAGGGAGACAATACGAGACAATTGTCGTGTAATAAATTTTACCTTCGATTTGTATAAGATGTGAAATTTATTTCTTATTAATTTTTAAAATTTGCTGATGATGATGGGAATAAGAAGTTTGAAGGGTTGTTAATAAGGATTGTAGGTAGAGGGTTTTTTTTATTATTATGTACACATTCTCTATTTCATTCCTTACATTTTTTAGAATTTGTTCTCTGACTTTGATTTTATTTGGCATAGATGACTCTCTATATGGCCACTGCACTTGATTACTATGTATTTTTAAAGTTGTCACTGATGCAACTGCATTGTCAAGAAGGGTCGCTGACGTTCTACACAGGCAAGGCTCTGTGTATATTTTAGGATCAGGGAGATTTAAATTGATGTTAGAATTATAACGTTCATAGAGACGTAAATATGCATTTTTCGTCCCAAGGGGTCCCTAGGGACGTAAACATGAATTTTACGTCTCTAGAGACGTAAATATGTGTTTTACGTCCCTTGGCGTTAGATTTTTAATATTAATTATACTGGACACTTCAATGGTATTTACAAAACTGATATATTATTTGACATAACATGACATTATAATAATAATTTAAACATCAAATATCTAACATACCCTCTCTTTTTCCTTTTTTTTTTTTTTATTAATTTTTAATTAATTATTATTATTTTTTATCAAACCAAACAAAACAAACATTTAATATAAATATTAAATATAAAGAAGCTAAATAAACTAACTTTGAAAAACTTTTAATTTAATAATTTTTCTTTGAATTTTAAAAATTTTACTTTTAAAAGAGGTTTTGTTAAAATATCAGCCACTTGATTTTCAGTGTGACAATATTCTAGTTTTATTAAGCCTGATTCCTCTTTTTCTTTTAAGTAATGGTAACGTACATCAATGTGTTTACTTTTTCTATTCAATACCCCTGTTTTTACTAAGGTAATGGCACTTTGATTGTCTACTAACATTTTTGCCACACCTAAAGATTTTCCAAGAAGTTCTTCGATAAGGAACTTTTGATAAGTTAGTTCCCTTCCACATTCAGCAGCCGCTATATATTCAGCTTCTGCTGTACTCAGTGATACAATTGGTTGTCTCCTTGAACACCATGTTATGGGAGTACCATAGTAGATAATGAAACCTGTCGTGCTTCGTCTAGTTTTTTCACATCCAGCATAGTCAGAGTCAGAATATGCCACAAGCTCTGGCTCTGGTCCCCTCCTAATATTTATTCCATCTCCTAAAGTTCCCTTTAGATACCTAAATATTTGTTTTACTTGGTTAATATTAGTTTCATTTGGTTTTGATAAATCTGCTACAATAGCTCACAGCATAAGCTATGTCTGGCCTAGTCCTGTTTGCTAAATATAGTAAAGAGCCAACAGCTTCATGATAAGGAAATTTGTGATTTTATTACTTGCTATGCTGTTAATTCATGATTTGTGATAGGTATTGCAGCAGGTTACATTCAAACATTCCAAATTTTTTAAGTATTGATTCTGTATATTTCTTTTGAGTTAATTTTAGTCCATCATCAATTTCAGATATTTCTATTCCTAAAAATGATTCAATTTTTTCAGATATTACTATTTCAAAATCTTTGGCTATACTATTTAATAATGCATCTATTTTTGAAACATTATCACTTATTGCTATTCCATCATCAACGTATATAGCAAGCATTAGCGATCCATCAGTAGATTTAAAGATGCACTGATCACTTTTTAACTGAATTAATCCATTTTTCTTAAGTGATTCGGTGAATCTTTCATTCCACCTTAGAGGCGCTTGCTTTAACCCATACAATGCTTTTTTAAGTTTGCAAATTTTATTTTTAATATCAAACCCTTCAGGTACATGCATATAGACATTACCTTTTACAAACCCATTTAAAAAGCCGTTTTTATATCAAATTGTTTCATGTGATAATTGTTTCTTACTGCAATAGATAACATTAGTCGTATGGCTGTAAAATTTACAACTGGACTAAAATTATTATCAAAATCATCAGTTTGTTCAAATCCTCTTATAACTAACCTAGCTTTATATTTACCACTATCTTTTATTTTAAACACCCATTTGCTAGACAGTACTTTCTCTTGTCCAGCTTCTTTAGGATCTACATATTCCCAAGTTTCGTTTTCCATAAGAGAGTTTTCTCTTCTTCTATTGCTTTTATCCATTTTTCTTTATCGTTACCTGATACTGCTTCTTGGTATGTCAGCAGCACAAAATTGTTTATGTTTTCTTCATCATTTTATTTTCGACTGAATTATTTATTTCTAAAATTTTATTTTCCTTCATATTTTCGTGAAACAATTTTCTCTTTTAGAACAGGTTTTATATCTCTAGATATTATTATTCTTCTTTTTTCAGCATCCCACAATCTATAACCATGTACACCATATCCAACAAAAATATACTTTTTGCTTCTCTGATCTAATTTTTTAAGTTTACCTAATTGTTTTGCATATACTTCTGATCCAAAAATTTCAAGATTAGATACATTAGGTTTTTATCGTACCAGAGTTCATAAGGTGTTTTGTCAACAGTTGAACTAGGACATCTGTTTAAGAGAAATGCTGCAGTACAAACTGCTTCACCCCACATACATTTTTGTAAACTTGAATCAAAAATCATTGCTCTTGCTCTTTCTAGCAATGTTCTGTTTAATCTTTCTGCTTTACCATTTAGTTCTGGAGTGTAAGGTATTGTTCTTTCATTTTTAATGCCCTTCTTTTTACACCAGTCTATAAACTCTCTTGAATTATATTCTCCACCATTATCTGACTAAGTTTGTGAACTCTTAAATTCCATTTTGCCTCTGCTTCTTCAACATATTCTTTAATTACTTCTGGAACATCAGATTTATTTTTGATCGGGTACACCATAGCGAAATGAGTGTAATCATCCAAGATTGTTACGAAGTAATTTTTATTATCCCACGTTGCAGGTTCTTTAGGTCCACAAACATCGGAATGCAAATTTCTAAAGGTCTTGTTGCTCTAGATCTTATTGTTTTAAATGGTTTTCTTGTCAATTTTGATTTTACACAAGCATCACAGAAAAAATCTTCCTTACGTTTGGTAGTTTTAATCCATCTGACATTTTTTCTAATTGATAAATACTGTCAACACAACAATGTCCTAACTTTTTATGAATATTTTTTAAACAATCTTCCTCGGCTAAGAATACAGATTCATCATCACTAATTTCTAGAGATATTTTGTACAGACCACGACTATCTTTCTGGCCTAATATAACTTGGTTTTTGTTTTTTAAATAAACGTTTTCTTTTTTAAATATTACTTCTCCTCCATTATTTGTAAATTCACTTACTGACAGTAAATTGTCTGTTAAATTTGGTACATATAAGACTGAATTTAACTGCATATTTAATGATTTTATATTTAAAATTCCTTTACCAGTTGCTTTTAGAGATGCTCCTTTCTTTGCTGAAGTTATGTCAACATCCTCTGGTGTCACATTTTTAATGATTTTTCTACTTCCAGCCATTGTTGTAGAACAACCTGAGTCCACTATCCATTCACTTATTCGAGGAATATTTTCAAACGATGCTTTGAATGCTATTTTGCTATGAGCTTCTTCTTTCTTTTTATCCTTTCTGAAGAAACAATTTTCTTCTGTATGATTAATTTTCTTGCAAATTTTACAAAAAAGTTTAGTTTTACAATATTTTATTAAATGAGGACCTCCACATCTGAAACATTTTAACTTACGAATTTCATCTTTATTTTTAACTTGAGTTTTATTAATTTTATCTTCAGTCTTACTGGTTCCAACTTTAAATGCATTTAGTTTTAGATCTACAGCTTCATCTTTTTGTCTGATTTCTTCATTTAATAATCTTGCTGTCAAATTTGACAATGTTCTTTCTGTTTGAATTGTTGATTCCCAGGCACTTGAAAAATGTTTGTATTTTGAAGGCAATACTGATATAATTTTTCCTATTAGCATTGTATCATCCATCTCAACTTCTAAAGATTTCAATCTGTATGCAATATGTTCTAATTTTGAAATGTAGGTCGAAATTCCTTCCGCTTCTTCAAATTTTAAGTTAAAAAATTCTTGCATTAAAGAACAAACTTGTTGTTCTGTATCTCGTTGAAACAAATTACTAAGTTTGTCGTACATTTCTTTAGATGTTGTACATGTAAGAATATGGGAAATTAACTTTTTATCAATAGTAGTTGTTATTAATTTTTGAGCTTTAGCATCATTTAATCTCCATTCTGATTTCTCTGGTTCTAATCTTAAATTTTCATATACTTTCTTACCTGTTACTATTTCAAAAATTCCTTCGGCTTTGAAAAATATATCTATTTGGAATTTCCAGTGTTGATAATTTTCATTGTTAATCAATTTTATAATATTTTCTTCTTCTTTGTCCATTATCTTTTCTTTTTTTTTTTTATTAGGTACTTTTTACTACTATTTTTACACTTTAACTCCTGGGCCCATAACCCGTTAGATTTTTAATATTAATTATACTGGACACTTCAATGGTATTTACAAAACTGATATATTATTTGACATAACATGACATTATAATAATAATTTAAACATCAAATATCTAACACTTGGGACGTAAAACACGTTTAGGGGACCAGGTCGCTATTTATGAAAACCTAATTTAAAACTCAAGTCGTAGGTAAATAAATATTTAACGAAAAATTAAGCAAAAATTCAATTGACAAGCAAGAAAGCGCATATTAAAAGAAAATTTACTCGGCTTGCAGATCTCCTAAATCAATTGTCAACAAACATATAAATTCATAGTAAAAATCTATTGACAATGAGCAGTCAAATATTACTTGATCTTAAGATACTAATAATAAAAGATGAATAAGTTTCTAAAAAGTACATACAATGTCAAAAATTAACATATTTATTATTTCACAACAATATTAATAAAACAATTATTGGATACTTTTTTTTAAAAACTCATAATCATAAACCACGTAAAAATTAACAATCATATATTGCCTGTTTCTTAAAAACGAATAAAAATAAACAATTAGCGACTAATTATAATATTAATACTCGTTATTAAAGCTCTTCTAGTAATAAGATGTATTGCTTGTCGCTACTTTCAAAAGAAAACAAATCGGATATGGGGTACCTCAGAACATTTGCTCATCACATCGTATTCGCTATGTTAATCCTCCCTGCTTCGGACTTGCTTCGCTCATCCTTATAATGTATAATTCGTACGACTCGCTTCGCTCGTCCGCAGATAGTAAATGCATCCGTATTATTCTCAGCGGCTGTATGTTGTACAGCAATGACTACGCCAATGCTTCTTAACTTTTATAATCCAACAAAAATCATGGATCTACATGTCGTATTGAAACGAAACTTTGCGCACTTATTTATTAAGTAAAGGTGTACACTTGTACTATTTTTCAACTCAATGGATTCATTTTCTGATTTTTTTCACAATTTTTAAAAAACTTGCATACAAAAAATTAAATTAATGCTGATAATGAGATGAAACTGGGCACATATGTTATTCTTAGCTACATGCGTGCCAAATTTCAATTGGATCACATAATTTTTTCGCGTTTTTAGATTTTTCAAATTTTTCGCTGTCATTATTGCGGTTTAATGACGCCATACAAAAATATTTCCCGTATAGCACAACTACAGCGGTAGATTGATTTTTTAACAAAGTTTTAATTCTCTAGCATAAGTACACTGGGAGCTACGATGATAACAGACACACACAAACACACATACGCGCGCACACACACACCCACATACACATACAGACAGACAACTTTAAGAAAACCACTCAGGAAACACCTTTAAAACACCAGAAACGGATAACTCCGGTTTCATCCCGGTTTCGGATTTTTTTGAAAACACAATACTTTTCCTATACACCTACGGTATAAATGAGGAAAACTAATAAAGGAACATTTAATTAAGAACTAAATATTTATTACTTTGTGCATATAATTAAAGATCTTTAAGTACTTAAGTGTTAAATATTTCTCGAGTCCACTAAGAGTCTGATAATAAAACTATTACATACTAAATATTTACAATGCACGTATAATTAAAGGTCTTTTAGTAATTAAGTGCTAAATATTGCTCGTGACTACTAAGAGACTGATATAATAATTATTAATATTAAATATTATTAATATTTTTGAAGGTGTGTTAAACTCCCAAGGGCTATTTTAGTTAGGTTCGGTTCAAAGATCAACTTTGAAATTCAATGGCTACGACTTCTATAAATATCACAAAAACACCATATGGTGTTATTGTAAGTGAACACTATTTTACCATCAAAATATATTTCCCCCTTCACGCAAATCGGAAATAGAAGCACTGAATAGGCTTACAAAGCGAATTCGTATTGGTAATTTTACATTTAATTAGATTCACTGCACACAACTAAATAATAGCGTAACTTTATCAAGCTCTTGTGTGGATAATTATGAACCACAAACAAAATATTAATAGCAAATTTTTTCGCATGTGATCACTGGTGCTACCGATAACTATTACCAGTAATTTCAGATATATATTAATAAAGGGGGGCATACCCTACCTCAATGCATTGCTTTATTTTATTTTCCTGTTTGTTGATGATGCCAAACGTTTGTTATTAATAGTATTATTGATTATTGCAATTTACAAATCCATTTAAATATTTATTACTTCGTCTACACGAGGTGTTGAACACCAGGTTGTTTAAATTCATAAATTATGAATTTAATTACATTTTCCTTATAATATTTTATCAAAATATTTTTTTAGCAGTATTATGCTGCCTGCTGTCGAAACTTAATTAGTAAATTAAATTTACCAACAAAAAAATCAATTTTCACAAATTTTAAGATTTTTTGGTCCCTTAATAAAGTGCTGAAACTTTATATAGGTACTAATGTTTATCGTCTATAATAGTAGTATTCACCTATTTTTTCCAATGTCCTAGGATAAACGGTATGGCTTTAAGAGTGTCTTGAAAATGACAATTTTCACTTTTAGAGGTGTTTTTGAAGCAAAGTTATAAAAAAGGCCATCTTTAAAATTGACTAAATTGTCCTTTATATACTCTACTTTAAGGATCTCTATTAATATTTGTACATATATTTTCTCAAAAGTCCCTAGATGCATTTATATACGAGTAAAAAAATGGTTCCAGAAATCTTCCTATTAAGTGACTTAGTATGTAGTTTGAAGCATTAAAATAACATAATTTGAGTATTGCTTTGTTGTATTACTTAGAGGACTCCAAAGACTGCTCTTTTATTATGAGCATCCATAATTGAAAACGGTGAAAAAATTAATAAAAAGAGCCTTATTCTCATTTTAAAGATTACAACTCAGAAATAAAATTAGGGATGACAAAGTTCTTCTCATTGATACCCAAATGCATGGGTTAAATACCAACCCTTATGGGAATATTACACTTGTCTATATTGCTGTAATTTAAAACTGATTTCTGCTTCAATAAAATCTGTTGGATTGATTTGGAGCATCTATAAGACGTTGCAGCCTTCTGTGTTTGTGGCTCAGAAAGAGAGGAGTGCTGGCTTCGAGAATGTATTAGCTGTCAAAAGTCAGGCTGTTTGACAGTCTGACTCAAATGACTCATCACTTCAGTCATTTGAAGTGATCAAATGACTTGTGTAAGTTTTTTTTTCAAAAATTGGTAAATAATACAATCGAGTTGAAATTCGGTACAAGTGTGTACAATTTCGTAATAAATAATTAAACTAAGTTCTGTTATAATATGCCAAGTATATCTATGGTTTCTGTTGGATCAAAAAAGTTAGGCGGCATCGAATATAGTCAATGCCTGGATGGATGACCGCTGGGAATTAAACGAATGTATATACATTCTGAGGACGAGCGAAGCGAGTCCGAAGAGGTTTTGCAGTAAAAATTTGACGAATTGTATATTCTGAGGACGAGCGAAGCGAGCCCGAAGTTGGAGAATGAGTGTAGCGAATTCGATATTATGATGAAAAGTTACGTGGTATCCCGTACCCGATTTTTTACAAACACGTATACAAGTCATTCGATAAAATTTAAAGCAATGCTAAAGCAAAATTGATTTAATTAATAAAAACTCTCCATTTGAATTACTTTATAAACTCTATCAGCTTGGTTTACACGTGTAAAAATCATGACGTTTCACCACATAATGAATCCCAATAGCATTAATGAAATAAAACATTTTGAAATCAATTTTATATCAGTTTTTAAAATGTTTGTAACCAAAATTTTATTGCAGTAATGCAAAAAAGTTTTGAATGAATAAGAAAGATAAGGAGTATACCGAGAAAAAATGTTAACTATACCAAGTACCAACAGTATTTTATCATTTTTACTTTTTCTCATTTATACGTACATACGGAAAGAATTGCGTTTGCAAAAAACCGAAACGGGGATTTTGCCTGAATTATCTGTTTCAGGTGTTTAAAGGCCTCCTACTTTGTTTTCTCAAAGTTGTCTGTCTCTATGTGCGTTTCTTTTAGGATCGCTCCCAGAGTACCGACGCTAGAAAGTTGACACTTAGTTTAAAAATTACTCTATAGTTTTAATTGCTATCCATAAATAATTTTTAATGTTGTTATTTACCCGCAATAATAACAGCAAAAACTTTCAAAAATCAGAAAACGCGGGAACATATTGCTATTAATTTGAGATGTGGCACTCATTTAGTCATATACATGACTAATCTATGTGCCAAGTTTCACCTCATAACCAGCATTAGTTTTTTTCTCGAAAGACTGTTTATGTTTTTAAGTAATTAAAAAAAAATGGAAAAATAATCTAATTCAGTTGAAATTTGGTACAAATGTATCTCTTAACGTAATAAACAATTATACTAAGTTTTTTTTTAATACAAGTATATTCATTAATTTTGTTGAATCATAAAAGTTAAGCAGTATCGAGTGTGGTCTGTGTCTGGGTGACCGATGGGAATGCATTTACTATTTGAGGACAAGCGAAGCGAGTGTATATACGTGTTGCAGTATAAATTTGGTATTTTTATATTCTGAGGACGAGCGAAGCGAGTCCTACGTATAGAGGATGAGCGTAGCGAATCCGATGTCATAAGGAAATGTTCTGAGATACCCAGTACCTGATTTTTTAATTTTAATGGAAATAAGTCATTTTAAAATAGTGCATATTACTCCACTTTATTCTGAGTTATATAATTTTTTAACTAAGAGCTCATGTTAATCAACAAAAATCATGGTAAATTGTATATCATATTGAAGAGCTCTTAAATTCATAGCTTAGCAATGAAAATAAACCCTTCATTATTTTATGCTGTTATAAGAAATAAGTTCAAAATGGAAATATTACAAAGAAAGGTTCCAGGTAATACGGTTATAAGCATGGAAGCTACATTGGTTTAAAAAAACTCTACAAAAAGAAAGACATAGTTTTTAGAAAGGAAGTCGGCTTGTTTATGTATCAGGTTCTGAGAGTAGCGTTAAACTCGTTACAGACCTTCCTCGTACAGACAATTGATCAGGTACGGGGTATTTCCATACAAATCTTCAACACCTCCGACTCGCTTCGCTCGACTTCAAATTTATGATATTTACCCAAAGCTGCAGGAGTTATTACTTTTGGCTCACTACGTTAGTTTATCAACAATAAATTGTTGATAATAATTATAAACAATTTTTTTAATTCGAACAAATTCAGCAGATTTATTTGAAAACATATTGTTTTTTTTTTGCTTTTTTACCATTTAACAATTGTTATAACTTTAGTTAAAGTTATTCGATATTGATGAAAAATCGCTCGTTTAATAGGACAATTTTTTAGCTGTAAAAATTGTTCTTTCATTGTAATAAAACTGATATTTGTGCGATTATCTAAACTTTTGAGCATGCGCAATTCTATGGAAGGCTTCACCCTGGATAGGCAGACTATGGTTTTACTTTTCCTCATGTATACCCCGTAGGTATATAGGAAAAGTATTGTGTTTGCAAAAATATCCGAAACCTAGATATCACCGAAATTATTCGTTTCAGGTGTCTTTAAGGCTACCTCAGTGGTTTTCACTAAGTTTTCTGTCTGTATGTGTGTCTGGGTATGTATGCGAGTGTGTCTGTTATCATCGTAGCTCCTAAGGATATTTATGCCAGGGCGTTGAAACTTTGTAAAAAAATCAGTCTACCGCTTTAGTTGTGCTATTTAGAAAATATTTTATTTATAACGTCATTAACCCGCAATAATGACCCAGCAAAAATTTCTAATAATCATAAAACGCTGAAAAATGATCAGATTGCAATTTGGCACGCATGTAGCTATGTATAAGATGTATGTATAATTAAGAATAATATATGTGATATGTTTCATCTCATTATCAGCATAAGTTTAATTTGTATCAAATGACTTGTGTACATGTTTTAAAAAACTGTAAAAAATCGGAAAATTATAAAATTGAGTTGGTACAAATATATATGAATATGAATATATGATATATGAATATATATCTGTACGTGATGAATAAGTGCACTAAGTTTTGTTATAATACGGTAAGTATATTTAAAGTTAATGTACACTGAGCGTGGTCGGTGCTATATGGGTGACCGCTGAGAATGAAAGTGAGGTATTTATTATTTGAAAACGAAAGAAGCGGGTTCGAACACGTGTTGTATATATATATTTGACGTATTGTATATTCTAAGGACGAGCAAAGCGAGTCTGAAATAGGGAGGATGAGCTCAGCGAATCCTCTGTGATAAGGACAGTTCCAAGATACCCTGAACCTCATTTTTGGTTGAATTTTTAAACTTTTTGCATGTTACATATATTTTCTTTTCTATTTTTCAAGAGCTTTAAGACGACAAGATTTTTTCTTTAAATTTGTTTTCCTATGGTCTGCTATAATGACCGCTATTTTGAAAATATTAGTTAGGATTTGACCAAAAACTACCCAGCTCATATAATACACATAAGTAATTCTACACGTATATTATTCAAATTTTACGACAGGTATTGCAACACGTACAAACAAATACACAAACAAACAAACAACACGCCGTCCCAAACATCGAAAATGTTAGAACTCATAAAAAGGAAATTGCAGATATCACTATGTCTTTTCATTGATTTATAAATTACAATTTTCGTTATCACAATGTGACATCGGCTCGCGGCCCCCTGAAATGTAAAGGTGTTTTACAAAGGAGCGACTTTTATTCTACAAGTTTAATAATATAGGCATTATATTTCAGCCTCTCTGAAAACTGGAACATTCCAGAATAATTACTACTAATCTTTATTACTTTGTTTCTTTTTCATTTTGTTTAAAAAATTATTTGGATGTATGTGCTTGATGATAACCCGAAGAGGTTAAAATATAATGCGTTTTTTATTTAACTTGTACAATAAAAGTCAATCCTTTGGAAAACACCTTATTTGTATTTTAGTTACTTATTGATGAAAATACATTTATCAAAGAGGATCTAGAAAGGAACAGCATAGAGTGTATAGTTTGTAGAAAATAAATTCTATTTCAGGTAATGGAGAATCAAGTGTACAGACAGACACATGTGTGCTGAAAGTCGCTACGCTAAGCTAGACAAAGAAACCGATTTACTTAATCCTTACAACTTAAATCACAAAAAAAAATTTTTGAAGCAACAGTCTAACTGACAGTTCAAACTTCAGAATGCTTTAAAACAATTTTAAACATCTGGAAATAACCAAAAAATAATTTTTAAACCTCAAACATACTTCTAAACTACCTCCTAACATAAGAACAGCCAAAAATTCAGATATTAAGTCAACAAGATCATGTAATATAAAAACTATGTTTCTATGTTCACGAAGATCTAAATATACGAGCGTCATACCAGGAAGCCTCCTATTTTTTATCCTTCTACTGAATAATAGCAATATATTTCCTTATAAGGTAATAGTGTCTATTTTGGAAACAGCATTAAATCCAATGAAATTCATTTTATTAAGATATTGTTTATCATGTAATGTAGATTTTAGTTTAGGTCTATTATATAGATCTATTGCTTTCATATGTTAGGTAATATTTCGGTAATAGTGACAAAATTAAAATATCCGGTACAGGGTACCTCGGAACTTTTCCTCATCATATCGGATTCGCTAAGCTCGTCCTCTCAGCTTCGGACTCGCTTCGCTCGTCCTCAGAATATACAATTCGTCAAATTTATACTGCAAAACCTCTTCAGACTCGCTTCGCTCGTTTTCAGATAGTATGTATACATTCGTTTCATCTTCATCTTCGACCATACTCGATGCTGCTTAAGACAAGACATTATAGACCAAGAGCCAGACGCAAAAAAACGTGACCGTCTAGCCCCAAAGGTTTAACCCACTAGATCGACTTATTCTGGCTCCCTGATAATAAATCAGGTGGTCTGCTGTTTCAGATAAGGGAATTTGAGCCCCGGGGCCCCTTTAAAGTCCGAAAAATGGCCCCAAATTCTGTTTTCGCCCAATAACGGTGTTCCTATTGATTTTACCCAAAAAGTTAAAGGGTTGTTTTTAAAGTTTATTAAATTTGTGATAAATCCATTTTTGAACCATCAAAATTGGTCCAGTAAAACCGGAGATACAAACGTTGAAAGATTACCGAAAAAACATCTAATATCATACATTTTTGTCCAAAAACGCACAAAAACCTTAAAATGTCATATTTTTCTATATTAACATGTTTAAGAATTAGGCAGACTTAAAAATCATGCATATTCTATTAAATTACAGGTAATATTGAGTTGTTCTAGAGAAAGAAGTCAGCACAGCTCTAATATGTGATGACTTAATGACCGACATATAATGCTGAAAAATAGGTAAAAACTTGAATTTTAGAAAAATACACTTTTTTTTATAATTTTTTGTGCTGACTTCTTTCTCTAGTGTGCATGATTTTTAAGTCTGCCTAATTCTTAAACATGTTAATATAGAAAAATATGACAAAAATGTAAACATGTTTTTGGACAAAAATGTATGATATTAGATGTTTTTTCGGTAATCTTTCAACGTTTGTATCTCCGGACCGATTTTGATGGTTAAAAAATGGATTTATCACAAATTTAATAAACTTTAAAAAAAACCCTTAACTTTTTGGATAAAATCAATAGGAACACTGTTATTGGGCGAAAACAGAATTTGGGGCCATTTTTCGGACTTTAAAGGGGCCCCGGGGCTCAAATTCCCTTATCTGAAACAGCAGACCACCTGATTTATTATCAGGGAGCCAGAATAAGTCGATCTAGTGGGTTAAACCTTTGGGGCTAGACGGTCACGTTTTTTTGCGTCTGGCTCTTGGACTATTAGATAAAAATAGAACAAATGATGATAATGAGATAAAACTTGGCACATATGTTAGTCTTGTACATGGCTACATGCGTGCTAAATTTTAATCAGATCGTGCTATTTTTCGCGTTTTATAATTTTTCGACATTTTGCTGAGTAATTATTGCAAGTTATTGACGTAAAAAAATTCTCCAAATAGCACCACTACAGGGGTAGACTGATTTTTCTAGCATAAATACACTAGGAGACACACAGACACACATGATAACAGACACACACAGACAACTTTGTGAAAAACACTCAGGAGGCCTTACAAACTCCTGAAAGAGATAATTCCGTTGACATATCAGTTTCGGATTTTTTTTGCAAACACAATACTTTTCTTATATACTTACGGTTTACATGAGAAATAGTAAAAACTTTGTCTGCCATTCATATGATTGCGCACGTATCATGTTGACAAAAAAATCCAAAACCAGGATGTCACGGGAATTATCTGTTTTAAGACCTCCTGAGTTTTGCCACAAAGTTGTCTGTCTGTATGTGTGTGTATTTATGCTAGAGAGTTAAAACTTTGTAGAAAAGTCATTCTATCGCTGTAGTTGTGCTATTCGGATAATATTTTTATGACATCATTAACCCGCAATAATGACACGGCAATAAAGTTGCGAAAAATCAAAAAACGCTGAAAAATTGGATTGAGATTTGGCACGCATGTATGCCATGTAAAAGACTAACATACATGCTTTCATCTTATTATCAGCATAAGTTCAAATTTCATCAAATTACTTGTGTACGTCTTTAAGAAAAATTGTAAAAATCGGTAAATAATCAAATCGAGTAGAAATTCGATACAAGTGTATACTATTACGTAATGAACAAGTACCCTATGTTTTGTTACGTATTTTTTAAAATATATCTATGATTTTTGTTGGATCAAAAATGTTAAGCAGCATCAAGCATGGTCAGTGCCTAGATGGGTGACAGCTGAGGATGCAACGACTGAATTTACTATCTGAGGACGAGCGAAGCGAGTCCGAAGTAGGGAGGAGGAGCGTAGCGAATCTGATGTGATGGAGAAACGTTCCGAGGTAACCCGTACCCGATTTTAGGAAATTAGTGCATCCTCTCCCCTGGTCAACTTTACAAATGTGTATAACCCTTAGTAAAACCCCCTGAAAGTAACCCTGACTACACCACTAAAATGAAGTTTACTTAAAGTGGGTGAAACGCGAACTTAAAATGTTATCCCACGTCTCCCGCACGTAATTTTTGAAATAGAGATGTATTTTTTATTCAAAACTATTTATATGCCAAAGAGCACCCAGTTTTTTTATTTTGTATTTTTTTTAATCAAGCGCGTACGCGCTGGTTACAATCAAAATTTTAATTTTGAATAAAAATTTCAAATATTTGATTACTAGGCCTCCTTTAATATATTATATTGTGACTTATAAGTCATCCAAAATTTCAATAAAAAAATATTAATTTTTAAAGGCGTGCTATGCTGGCGAAAATAACGCGGAAAACAGGATGTTAGTTCAAGGGTTTTGTTATCAAGGTACAAAGAAACAATAATATTGTAAGGAACAGATGTTAGCGGACCTACTCCCTCCCGGTCTAGTCGGCATTTCTTTTATTATCTCCAAAATATAACTTAAATATCACGATATATGTCGATTAATATTAACATTATATCACATCATATGACGTTTATTAACAATAATTACGTAGATATTTTTATATAATTTTTTTTAATAAAAATAAATTAAAATTTTACATTATGCTTATATATTTCGATTTACTTAATCTTAAACAAGATAAAATGATATTAATATTATATTGCATTTCTACGTACTTTTTTTATAGTTATAGATAACTATTATAGTTTCTTTTTACTAGACTTAATCTGAATTTTTTTTATATATACCATTACCTTAGTCCAAGAATCCTGCGCAAGTTTTTAATTATAAAACTAGCTAAAATGATTTAATAAGCGATTTAAATTTGGCACACATGCAGTCCTGTAGCTACGTGCAAAATTTAATTTTGATTCATTTTTTTGTTCTCCTCATTTATACCCAACAAGGCAAATGCCCGGTGCGTCCTCGGTCCTTATTTATTAAAAAAATCGGGTAAGGGCTACTTCGTAACTTTTCCTTATCACTTCGGATTCGCTACGCTCATCCTCCCAAACGCATAAAAACAAAATTTATGCTGCAACACATCTTTGCACTCGCTTCGCTCGTCCTCTGATAGAAAATATTACCGTTTCATTTTCAACGGTCAACAATAACAGCACTTACCACGTGTGATGCTTCTAAAATTTTATGATCCAATAAAAAGCATGGATATACTAATTCAAACTCCATTAAATTGTTTTCCAATTTTTTACAAAACAAACACAAGACAGTTGACAAAAATCAAACTAATGCAGATAAGGAGATGAAACTTGGCATATGATAGTCTTATGCATGGCTACATGTGTGCTGAATTTCAAAATAGTCGCAACATTTTTCTGCGTTTTATAATTTTTTGATATTTCTTTGAGTCATTATTGTGGGTAAATGACGTCATACAAAGCACTGGCCACTCTTAATGCTGCATAACATTTATGATCCAACAAAAATCATAGATATACTTGTCGTATTGAAACGAAACGTAGTCTACTTATTTATTACATAAAGGTATACTCGTACCAAATTCCAACTCAATTAGATTACGTACGCAAGTCATCTAATTAAAATTGAACTAATGCTGACAATGAGATGAAACTTAGCACATCTGTTAGTCTTATACCATGGCTACATGCGTGCTGAATTTCAATCTGATCGCATCATTTTTCCGGGTTATATGATTTTTTGAAACTTTAAGTACAAAAAGTAAAGTAAAAGTAAGTAAAAAAATAAGTACACTAAGTTTCGTTTCAATACGACAAGTATATCTATGATCTTTGTTGGATCATAAATGTTACGCAGCATTAAGAGAGATCAGTGCTGTATGGGTGATTGCTAAAAATGAAACGGATGTATTTACTACCCAAGGACGAGCGAAGCAAGTCCGAAGACGTGTTACAATACAAATTTGGCGCATTGTATATTCTGAGTTCTATCGAACCGAGTCCGAAGCTGGGAGGATAAGCGAAGCGAATCCGATGTGATGAGGCAGTTCCGAGGTTCACCGTACCCAATTTCTATGATGTCATTAATCCACAATAATGACAGCAAAAGTTTCGAAAAATCATGCCATTAGATTGAGATTCGGCACGCATGTAGCCATGTATATAAGACCAAAATATGTGTCAAGCATATATGTTATTATGCTGATAACATAATGTTATCAACATTAGTTCAATTTTTATTCGATAACTTGCGTACCTAATTTGCCATTAATAACAGGTCCATGTCGCCAGCCCCCCCATAGTGGAATTTCGACATCGCACCGGTGCCATAATTTTGTGCTAATTTTGTGCTAATTTGTGCCGCAAATTTTAAATTTTGTGCTGGCCCCGTTTCGGAGATATTGGGGTTCAAACTTTGGGGGGGCTGGCGACATGCAGCCCCCCCATGGTGGAATTTCGGCATCAGACCGGTGCCATAATTTTGTGCTAATTTGTGCTGCAAATTTTAAATTTTGTGCTGGCCCCGTTTCGGAGATATT
>JACMZG010000008.1:20217819-20368948 GCA_018340805.1 Microvelia longipes | reverse complement strand
ACTTTATTTCTTTGACGAATAAATAAATAACCTGGGTTATTTTTTGTCAAGGGATATTTTTATTTCTTTCATTTGCTAAATTTCATTTATCTGAATCGATTTAATCCTGGATTATTAGTTTAATACATACAAATCATTATGGAGGATACAATACACAAAGAAAATTTCATTTAACAAAAATAATTTTTACATAGTTTGTTAAATAATTTAATTTATAGTCCTCGTCAATTATTAGACCACCAACTTAAAAGCATCGATCAGATTGGTTTATAACTCTGCGATCTAAAAGAATGTTTATATCAGGATAGCAAATTTAAAAATTTGTCATTTCTTACAGAGGTTTTGTTGGATAAACAAACCGTATCATCACTGGCGCGAAAAATCCCCAACAAAATCCAAAATAGCGGACCAATAGAATAATATCCTTACGTGCCCACGTGAGTTTGGTGTAATCGATGAAGCCAACTCCTAATTATAGTACTGTACACAATTTTTATGGGCACAAACAAACCCCGAAATCTCTTAGGGTGGCACTCGTAGTTACATTAAATCCAATCTTCTGCAATAGAAACTATTAGTTATGTACTATGGTTTGTAGACTGGGTTTAACGTGGTGATTGAATTGCCTCTCTTAGCTATGAAAATAAAGACTCACAATTCTTATTTACTCACTACCTTTTTCAGTAACATTTGAATAGATAGACGTAAAATAGATAACTCATTTTTCTAAAATAGACAAGTCGCACCTGTATGATCTGCTCAGCTCTTTTATATTTAAAACTTCAGTTCCAAATCAGTAGGTAAAAGGTAGTAAATTTTACTAGTAGGTGTTCAACCAAAACTGGGTTATTAGAACAAACGTAGCAAGTGTGGACCATTGGTAATTCATCCTCTAATATTTTATGTGGTGGATCAATATATAACCTAAAACGCAAACACTGAAATATGAATTTAATGTTATGAATACTATTTATTATTCCTCTAAATAAAAAAGAAAATATGACGATAAGAATCTATGAAGTTTTGATGGGGTTTCTTGTGGGAAAAACACTCAATCGAACAAACCATATCCAGTTTGTTTTTCCAAAACGCTAAGCAAAATAACTCCGTCATGGTTCTTCCCTTTAAAATCATATTCAAATTTTTACAGCTCTGTAGAAAATGCAATTGACTTTAAAAATCCAACGTCTTTTATCTTTGTGAAAACATTCGTACCTTGATTTCAAAAATTCCCACAAAAACCACGATGCTTGCAAAAATAACAAGTTTTGATATTTTTTGGGAAAATGAAATATGAAGGAATGTTTTTGATTTACTCAATGCTACATGATGGGTTTTAAAAATGAGGTAACATTTTACAATAGAGAAACGACAAAAAAAGGGTGGTAGACAAATGAAACAGTAGCTAACAGAAATCGTAGGGTGCAAACTTTTTATAACATTGTACAATAGGTGTTTACTAAGTATAGAATAGGTGAAAAGGTTAGGATCATGAAAGTTTTTTGAAGTTTTAATTCCAGTCATAGATATAGTAGTGAATAGACGCCATGAATAATGGAGTAATCCTTTAATCCGACTATTCAAAGCCCTCTGAACTTTTAAAAAATAGAATAATGAAAACAAAGAAGAAATAGAAACGGGAATTAAAGACTTCCTTGGGGGACACCTCACCTTGCCTGAGGGACACCATATCACTCACCCTGACGTTCCCTTCATATTTCCCTTAAAAATATCATTTTCTTTAAAATTTCTTTCTTAAAATTCTATAAATAAGTAAAAAAAATGTGTTTTAAAAGAAAATAATAGGAAAGTTAAGTTATGGCTCGTGCCCATAACAATAACTTAAAAAAAACCTCAATGTTTTTACAGCTCCAGTTTCTTTTGACGAAGAAAAAGTTAATTTAAAATATTGTGTTTTTTACAAGATGTTGATACAGAAGTGTTAATAAACAACGTTGTTAAATAATACTCTGACAACCTTATAAGAAACAAATGTTTCAAGTTTTTTTTTCTTATAAAACTATCATATTTAAGAAAAATGCTTAGAATGTAAGTTAAATATTTTAAAATCGTGTATTTAAAATTGAATTCACTTCTAAATTAATAAAATATTATAAATCTTACCATTGGTTAAAAATCGATTGCATTTCAACCAACATTGAAACATAAACTTTAAAACGAATAAGACAGATACATTAGGGTATCCATACACATTTTTAACTTAATTTTGTAAATTTTGTTCTTGATTAATGACTACTATAATTGGTTCACGCCGTAAGTTATAAATAAATAAATAAAGATTATAGGTTTGCATAAAGCATCCTCGCCAATTATATGTTGATATTAGAGATGTTTTATTTATCATTTAACTATTCACGCATATTTATTAATACCTTCCGTAACCATGTCCCTACGTTTCTAAATATTTTGCGTTTTAATGACTTTAATATTTCTTTTTAACTTCCTTATGTTTCCTCTTACTCTTCCTTATTTATTCTGTAGATATATAGGAAAAGTATTGTGTTTGGAAATGACTTTTTTCAGATACTCTACCTAACCCATGGTGTGGTCTACTACCTACTTTTCAGACAGCCAACTCCCTTATAATACAACTTATTCACATCAAGCTTTTGTTTAACATACTGAGAGCTCAATGCACGATATTAATAAATTAATATAGCAGAATATTAATTTAATTAAAATAGAAAACAATAAGTAATCCATCTTCCAGAATAATGCTTGCTGTTGATATTACTTATTTATTTCTTTAATTTAAATAAAAAATAAATATATTATCAAAGCAGAGAATTTAAAGGAAGAAGAAATATGCTAACTATTTCACAACGTGTTCTCACCTTTGTCGTGTTGGTTAATTTATTAGTCAACCTGAACAGTAGGGTTACTACTTGTAACACATTTTTACTAGATTTTACAAAAGAAATGCGTATATGTGTACCATAGGTTATACGAATGATGGACATCACTCCAAAATAAACAATGCAACAAAACAAAGCATTAATCGCGCTTACATGCTGCTCAGTTAATGTTAATTTTACAATGATTTAGCACATTTCCAGAAAAAAACGTGCAATGAAATATCCAGAAAAAACGTGTTACAATAAGATATGCTACTTCTAAGTTTATTAGGCATAAACCGGAAACTTAAGCATAAAATGTATTGTTGAGGAAAAAAGTTCGCATAGCTAAGAAAAATCGCACAGTTTGCGGACCTCCGCCCAAGAGTTATTCTAAAGTTATAAATTTATACTGTGTAAAAGTAACTATTTATATGTGTATCGAACCTGGAAACCCTGACTTTGATTACTTTGAGTGGTCGTCACTATTCTGGACCTGTTTTCTACGATTTAGCATCCCCAAAAAAATTAAAGACAACACCCTACTCGACACTTTTTATCAACCTTTTCAGGGTTCCATAAACTTTTAGGTCATTTCGAATGGTCGCTTTGACTTGGAACCGGTTTCATTCGATTCGCTACAACAACCTGGTTTTCTCATCCTTTAGAAAACCAGGAATAATTAGTTCCTGTCTTCCCTATAATTGATTATAGTTCCATGATTGATTGAAAATTTATTTTCGAGAGATACCATGTTTACAAGAATCCACTAGACACAGACACACACACAAATATATATATATATATATAATATATATATATATATATATATATATTATATATATAATATATATATATATATATAATTTTTTGTAGGGTTATGAGTAAACAATATAAATTTATACTTTTAAATTTGTGGTGTTATATCTAATAGGCTTATGATATAATTACATTTAGTAACAAACAAATGCATGCTGATACTTTTACAATGATAACATAATAACCCAAAAACATTTTATAATTTTATAAACAAATAGAACTCTAATTAATTAATTTAAATTACATCTTAAAATTATAATTAGGACTGTAAAAGCAGCTTGATTATGGTGTGTGCTGCGCTCTGCTAGCTACCGAGGAAATTATTCAATCTATTTTATGTGTTGCCTTCTAAGAAGTAATTTTGTTTCGAATTATTTGTAAAGTGGTTGAATAATATCCACTTTAACGATTTCAGTACTGATAATGTTTTTTGAAGGATGTCAGTTATTTAAACATATTTTTTAGTGAAAGAATGTAAATGTAAGAAATAATGCAAACATTGTTACCTATTTTTTGAGAATGTGCTGAAAGTAAAATATAATAAATATGATGATGCACTTTATACAAAATTCTTGTGAAGTTTATACTTTTTATTGTTAATAAAAATATATAAATGCAATTATATTCTCAAAAGTTCTCACTCAACACAAGTTAAAAACAATGTGAGTTTCATCCTCAAGAAATAATCAAACTCTAGACTCACACTCATGATTTACGCTTCTGATCCCCCCTCAAGACTCACACTTAAGACACACTCATGGCTCACACTTAATACTCACCCTCATGACTCACTTTTGTGACCCACACTCAAGACTCATTTAATATTCACACTCATGACTCACTCTCCAACGCACACTCAAGACACACTTAATACTCACACTCAAGACTCACCCTCATGACGCACACTCAAGACACACTTAATACTCACACTCAAGACTCACTCTCTGACCCACATTCAAGACTCACACTCATTACTCATTCTAAAGAAACAGATAAGTTAATTCACATGTGTTAGCTTATACATCAATTTTGAAATAAGACTCTAGTACCGTGTTCTGCGTTTCAGAATAACAGACGTTGTAAACGGTTTTTCCTAAAAATATCTTTGCACAAAATACCCTCTCTACTTCGGACTCGCTTCGCTTGTCCTTAAAATATAAAAATTCCCAAATTTATAATGCAACACGTCTTCGGACTCGCTTGTCCTCCGTCTTCGCTAGTCCTCAAATAGTAAATATATTCGTTTAATTCTAAGCGGTCACCCATCTGCCAGGCACTAACCTCACTTAATGCTGTTAACTTGTATAATCCAACAAAATCCGCAGATACCTTTGACAAATTAAAACAAAATTTATCAAAACCACAAAAAATTGATCTAAAACCAAAAAAATCACGATCCCCCAAGTTCGCTCATTTTTCTTTGAAAATTTGCTAAAAGAACGGTTAAACTCAAAATAATACTAGCCATTTTTTACTCAAAATGGGCAGGGGCCTGAATAGCAAAATCATTATAAAAATATATTCTTTTAACCAGTATTTCTCGTTTTTATTGACGATTCGTTCAACATTATTTTCGGTTTAGTAAATTATAAAATTATGTGATTTAATTATTAAAATTTATATTATTTTTTTTATTAAAATTTTATATATATATATATTATATATTATATATATATATATATATATATATAATATATATATATATATATATAAATATAAATTAAATTTTTATATATTTATTTAAAATTATTTTTTTTTTATATTAAAAATAAATATAAATCGTAGTTAGTTTTAATATTTATATTGCTATTACATATTAATTTGATATTGCCGTATATTAAAAATAAATGTAAAAGGATTTAAATTTTAAAAATTAGGTTCCTTTGATATTTTAGTCTTAAAATGAATAATAAGGGTTCCTATAAAAACCTACTCGAAACGGTAATGTTTTATAATAAATATCTGATTTGGACAAAACTATAATAATTATTACTTACTTAATAAAACTTAAGTTTGCCAAATTAATTCCCTTGAATTCAGTTTTGAATGAAATACTTTATAAAAATCAAAAGTGGAAGTTTTTAGAAACAAATTTGTTATGAAACAAAGACTGAAACAAGAAAAATATTTTTATAACAAAATAATTATAAAATATTTTTGGATGCCCAAAAATTCATTGACCATGGGGGCACTAAGTGGTCAGGAATGCAGTGGGCACTGGAATTTTTCCAGTCCAGGCACGTACTAGCGCTATTAAAGCCACTTATAATTAATATTACCTGAGATTTTGAAGTTTTCAGACCCCTCTCCTACTAAAAACTTCTTAATCTTTTTTCAATTAAATCTTTAAAGTTTATGCACCTTTACAGAGACTTAAAATTATCTTGTTTTGCTTCCCAACCTGACAAAAACTGATGGGAAACATTGCATTGGTGAAAAATTACAACACTAATTTTATTTTTTGTTGTATCTTATAAGTGAAACTTTGCTTAAATTTTATATCCTTTTTTCAATAAATATCTGCAAAGGACATTTACGGTTCTTTAAAATAAAACATAATAAAATTGGTGTCTGTAAGTGTGTGTGTATGTACTATGTGCTGAGTGTATATATTCTAGATATGTGTGCAGTACTTCATTTATACTCTACACGCTATAAGCAGCCCAAACACGAATTTCAATTGAATTATCATATTATCACGTTATAATAATTAATTAAAATCAAGTCATAAGTCTGTCTATACTAATAACATTTTTTTTAAAATTATAATTGGCTTCAAAAATGGCGGTAATTTTTGACTTGCCAAGAAATCATAGAAATCGTTGGATAAAAGTTTCACTAAAATTATTTTCAATGCATGTTTTTGAGTCCCCCAATTACTCAACCAAATCTGGGAATCTAGCACTGTTTTCGTGGTGTTGTGATTAATTTAAAAAAAAAGTAAACATTTTGAAGCCGTGATCATTATAATTTTTTACATAACGTTCTCCTGTATTTTGATAATATTTGTTTTAGCAAATCTTCATCAGAAAATGACGCTTATAAGGTTGCTTTTTATGGTTGTTGTTCTCCTGTGTTTTGAAGAGATTTGTTTTAGCAAATCTTCATCAGAAAATGACGCTTATAAGGTTGCTTTTTCTGGTTGTTGTTCTCCAGTGTTTTGAAGAGATTTGTTTTAGCAAATCTTCATCATACAATGACGCTTATAAGGTTGCTTTCATGGTTGTTGTTATCCTGTATTTTGATGAGATTTGTTTTAGCTAATTTTCATCAGATATTGACGCTTATGAAGTTGCTCTGGTGACGAAAGCTGAGGGGGGAGGCAATAGGTAATAATAGAATAGAAACTATTCCATCATTTACTGTTACTTAAAAACTATTTTATCACCGAACAAATAATTCTGCTTTCACAACATTATACATTCTATATTTAAGAAACAAAATAAGGATATTATAAACCAATAAAGGAACTAATTACTACAGGAACTAATAAATAGAAGTAAACTACGATTAATTAATATTGCAATTAACGAAAGAAAAGAACAAAACTATATTAGATCAAGCAAAACGCCGTGGAATTGCTTAATCCGACCAGTTGATTAGAATATTTAATAGTTTATGAATATGCGAGATTTCTTCAGCCAGGGGATAGTTAACCCTGGCAAAGATTCCTATATGGGTATATTTCATTATTGTCTGCAATATTTTCTATATAAAGAGTTTTATAGGCATATTAATTACACCTACCATTACCATAAATGCCAAGAAATATTTAACGCAGTTTAGGAAACAAATTCTCAGCATACATTCCTCATGAGTATGAAAAAATAATTTCTGCGTGATGTTTAATAGAAGAAATATACCGTTATCATAATTATTTTTTATAATTTTAAATTACTCTTTAGTTTTTTCTTTCTTTCCATGTTCCTACATATATTATTTATTTGTTCAAGTTATAAGATAGTAATGGTATTTAACATATTTATGGTATTTGTCGTTTGAAAGCTTTGATAAGATTTTAATGAACATATTTACTTGGATAATTTTACTTTGTTTAATTGTTTCTCTTGAAACATGATGCAAACTAAAACTCAGTACTGTGATCGTGCTGAAGTCTGACAGTGTAACTGTCAGGGCTGAATTTCATTCTGTCAGCATAAAAAAGGGTAGTATGTACCAGGTGAATGGTTTTATGTGAACTAACATTGAGTCAATAAACATATGTGATAATCACACTCTAATATACCCAAAATGTGGTAAAAAACGTCCATATTTAGGTAATTGCTCGCAATCAATAATGGTCAATTTAAACTCGCAAGACTCAACTTACTAGGAGTAGACACCAAAGTCAGTCCAAAAAAAATGCTTTCCCCATATATATATATATATATATATATATATATATATATATATATATATATATATATATATATATATATATATATATTATATATATATATATATATATATATATATATATATATATATATATAATATAATATATATATATATATATATATATATATATACAATTAATTATAGATAAAAAATTAAATAATAAAACATTTGAAGTAATAAAACTCACTTAAAAAACACAAGCTTTCGAGTGCGTCTACACCTTTCAACAGGCTGACAGAAACTAAATTACATCACTTTGCTTCGTGTGGTGATACCAATATTGTGATACCAAGTTGACCATTGAAATTTCATATGTCCAATTATTTCTATGGTAATCTTCTGGCATGTATGGTTCAACAATGTTTTTTTCTATGGTAACTATAAAAAGTTAAATTGGAGCATACCTCTATATTAATTATTTCAGAAAATGAGTCATATTTAAAATATTTTATACCAATATCATTTAATTTTTGACCGAACTATCGTTTGACATACATAAGTATTTTTAGACATTTGTAATTAAAAAAAGCCAACTGGTACACCCGAATTCATCACTTCTGAAATGAGCTTAATTTTTTTCAATTTAGTTATGATCTGAGAAGGATTAGGGGTCTCTAAGTGGATTTTAGCTACACTCTAAGAGGTTCGACTCACGCCATGCCGCCTATCCCATTAGCGAATTTGTTTTAAGGAAACACAAAAGTGAAACAATAATTTTCAATCGTTTAGGGCAAGTACCAAGACAAGACATTGTGGTAATACCGAGTCTTTGGAATGAAAAATAAAATAATGAGTTAATTTTTAAGGAAGGCAAATCAAATGAGAAATTTAGAATTCTATTAGATCCATTTAACACTGATGGAAGTGACTGATGAACTTTACTAAGGCTTCTATTATTATAAATAAAAGGGTTAATCTCACCTTATTACACTGTTGTACTGAAAGATACTATTTCTAAGAAAAACAATCGTTATTTGATTACACTATAATCAATTATTTACAGCACTACTGAAGGAAGTAACTTAAAGGTAATTAAGTTCTTTCGAAACCATATTGATGTATTTGCTGTAACGCATCCATTTTCTCCTAACACATTGTTTCACCTTAATTAACTTATAATCCCTAACAGTCTGTTCTGAACTCAACAAATGTTTATAAGATAGATCTTCCAATTATCAATGTTATCACTTCAAAGCCATGAAGTATATAAGGATTGAGATTTGTAACTTTTGATTAAAATACCAATACTCGATATCGTCTAATAAATCTATACCATAACGCAGATGAGACGAGTCTAAAGAAAACATTTGTCTGACCATTAGGTGCTTAAGTGTTAATACCTTTTACTCCAGATCAATTTATCTCTTAGATCACTTAAAGAGTCGTTTAAACCACATTAATTTTAAAATAGAAAGGGGAGTTTGATATATTAGTAAACTTACGGAGAATTTATTGTCCATGATCACCATGAATCAATTTTTTAAATGTAAATTAGTTACGAAGGTATTAAGTGTTTGTAACAAAACAAAACTTTAAAGTAAACGCAGCAAATAGTACTCAACTGGACTTTCTCTTAAGTCAGTAATAAAGTTGTTAGGTTAATGACTTACATATATAATGTAACTTAAATAAAATAAAATTCATATTAATCGTCATAAATAAAAAGTTTAAATGAAGTGATTAAATAAGAAAAAGAATCGTTGTGAAAGGAGTAGAGCACGAGTGTGGTTGCATCTGCACAAGCGCTGGGTTTTACATCTGCCGCCATATTGTATTGTATTTTGGTCATTAAGTTGTTAAGATACGTGATAAGGAATGAATTTGGAATATAATAAGAGATTTAGATGTGTACTGGCTAGAAGCTGTTATGAGAATAAAGCAGTTACAAGAATTATCTAACAATACTTACAACTTAATACTTTACTTCTGCTTTGTAACATAGATTTAACATTTTAAAGAAATTATACTAGATCTGGAACTAATCTTTTATTGCCGTATCTTTAATTTGTATTGATATATTATCCTTTCTATGAGAGTAGATTTGGGCGAAAATCTAGTATATCTAAAAAGCCGAATGGATCCACCAACTCCCTTCTCTGCCGCTTCCATGTTGGCGACCTCATTAGCGAATAAAACCTGACTAAAATAAATATATTCATCTAGTAAAGATTAAAGTAGAATGTAACATTCATCCTCTATGAGGTGAGAATTATGGAAAGAGGTACGACACTCTGTTTAACTTATCAGTGCCGTTTTTGTTTGTACATCACACGTAACATAAAGTTTCCTGTAGAAATAAGTATTGGTTTGTACCAAATTTCGTTTGAACTGATTAAGAACATTTTGACCAGTACAACGTGAACTATAAAAATGCGCGTAGACTCTATGATGTTATTAATACGTCACCATCTATTGCGCATAGACCCCATGATGTTATACATACAGTCACCATCTAATGCGCATAGCCCCATGATGTTATACATACAGTCACCAGCTAATGCGCAGACCCAATGTTATACATATCTAATGCGCATAGCCCCATGATGTTATACATACAGTCACCATCTAATGCGCATAGACCCCATGATGTTATACATACAGCCACCATCTAATGCGCATAGACCCCATGATGTTATACATACAGTCACCATCTAATGCGCATAGACCCCATGATGTTATCCATAGAGTCATTGCTTGGTAATACAAAACCTCCTAGGGAGTTATGGTAAATTTAATAATAAATGTAAATAATGGTAAAAAAGTCAAAACTCTCAAGGAGGAGAAATGAAATTATTTGAGGTTATTATGTTGCAGGTTATTAAGTAAATTTTAATGTTTTTCACTTTGTCAGCAATGATTATTTGAGCTTTTTTTATATTTTTTATATTTTATATAAATTAAAAAAATAAAGTTGGCAACCCTGATATCTACGGCTTGTTTTAATTTATTACCATGAGTTGTCAAATTTGTGTCATCGGTTTTTTTTTATTTATGAGCCGGCTCGGGGGCTAATTTATAAAACTCGTCTGCAAAATTCCATTTTGCTGCCTAGTAACATAATATATTATTTTACGTCTAAATGATGTAAAAAATGTTATAAATTATGTTATAATGTACATATTTTACACGTGTAAAATATGTGACAAATGTAAAAATTCAAACTTCAACTTTTAAAGCAATAAAACTTATATTGTCTGACGGTTACTTCAATAGCAATTAAAAAAAAGAAAAAAAAGCCGCCTGCTTACTGTTTCTTCAAATAAAATTCTTGTTTTGTTATTTGTCAAGCTTTTAATATTAATTTATATATTTATTTAAAAGTTTATATTGTGTTTATTGTAATTAGTGTAACAAAAATAACATAAAGTCGCAGAAAAGAAAACCTGCAAATTCAAATCTGAGGAAATTAGTTAAATGGAAATATTTGATTTTTTTTTAAAAAAGTGGGCATTTGGTTGCAATTTCAATTTTTTCCCTTATGGGCAATAAATAATTTAGTTACATATAGATGCATTAGGATATACATGACGTATACTAATTTTGAGTTTATGTAAACTTTATACGCGTAAAAACACCTTGAATACTCCATGTATAAAAGTTCTACAACCATGTAGCTGCCGTAGTCTAAGGAGGCAACAGAAGTCATTTTAGAAGGATCACTGGTTTTAGGAAACTGCGGACGAAACCCTATTCATGGTCACTGGAAACGACCTTTAGGGGTTACTTTCTCTCTTATTACCTATCACAGACAATACCTAACGTAACCTCTGCTACCTTACCTACCCTTCCAAACCTAACCCTCAATAATAGACTGACATAAGTTAATTTTTGGCATTTTTCACGCTTGTCCTATATGACTGACATTTTGACACAGTAAGAGCGGATAAATTTGTCTAAAATCTGTCACACATTGATGTAAGAGCACTTTCCGGCTTAGCTCATTCTACAGCTCTAGTATTGATATTTGCAATTGTCTGTGTGAAAAAGGAATTGTTCAAAAGTCTTTTGGATTTGTTACAGAATTTCGCAATAAGGGTATACAATAAGGTTAAAATTCTATAATTAATACAACTTTTTTGACTGTTTCTCAAACCTACGATAAAATTTAGACGGTTAATGTTTTTGCCAAATGAACACTCTATGGAATTTACTGGATGAACCCCAATCATGGATTGGGGTTCATCCAGTAAATTCCATAGAGTGTTCATTTGAGTGTTTTTTGTAATATATATATATATAATATATATATATATATATATATATATATATATCACACAACAAAGTCTAACACATAGAAATATTTCAATAATTTTGAATTGTCGCTGGTCAATCATGGCATCAGAACCAGGTCTCATATGTCATCTGTTCTGTGTGTGTGTGTATATATATATATATATATATATGTATATATATATATATATATATATATATATATATATATATATATATATATATATATATATATATATATATAATATATATATAGTATATATAAATATATATATCTGTGTATCTGTATGTGTTGATAGTTGTTATACATTGATATTTTTAGAGCGAATTTCATTTTTTAACTTCCTCGCTTCCTTATTTAAAAGAAACATACAAACGAGCGTTACAAACATCTGCATAAACCTATTATTGAAATTTAAATCGTGCATCTCGTACACATTGAAACCACTTTTTGTCTAGGTAAGGATTTTTTTTAGACCAAATTTCACTTCCCTAAAACATATTTTCGAAAAAAAAGAGTCAAATTCATTTTTTAAACTTTAAAAAAAGAACTAATGATCAGTCGACACGGCACTTCCGTCTGTAAGGCAGTACATCTATTGCTGCGGTATTGAGATACGGGGTGTTTAGTTGCAAGCCGGGACACGGAACACGCTTTTCTTGGGTGATACTTCTAAACAAACCAATCTGTTTTTTAACATATCTCCTTTGTAAAACAGACTGAAAGACAGATAACTAAGGGAAAAAAATGATTAAGAACTCTTCAAAATATTTTGACTTATTTTTAGAAAATCTTTTAAAGTTATTCTTTGTCTATTGTCCTAAAGGAGAGAAAAGCATTGCGTAATTGCAAAATAAGTTCAAAATACAATATATGAAGTACATAAGAAATACATAAGTGTAAAACACACTATATAAGTTTATTTGCTGCGATGGTATTGTTGTTGGTAATACCATTGGCGGGAAAACAAAACGGTGATCAAATGAATGTTTAACGTAGGATTAGCATGGGAGCCGATCGAAATTATTCATTTATTTCTTTATTGCTACTTAATTTGTGATAAATGAGTTAACAATTAATAGAATGACAATCGGTGCGATAAAAATTGTGAATATGTCATAGATAAATACTTCGATTATTTTAGGATTTTAAATATAGCATCAGGCTCTTATCACTACAGACTTGGATCAGTTCATTTTTTAACCTGGTTATATTTTATTAAAAATATAAAGCACGGTTTTACATTAAACTGTGATTGACATAATGTTTAATATTAAATATAATATTAAACAGAAAGTAACACTTCATGACAAAAATAAAATAAAATACAAAGGTTGGAAAGTATCATCTGATCAGTTAATTTAAATACTTGTTACAACTAATTTAAACAATTTAATGCAGTAAAAGTGTAATTTTGTAAGTTTGTGTAAACTAAAATTATTCAAAAGTTAAGTAAATTAACAATAAATAAAAAAAAAACACTATATTGTGACTTACAGACTTTTATCAGTTTATTCAAAACCTTGTGACAACCCATTAAAAGGGTTTTTCGCAGTAAAAGAGTGACTTAAAGTAAGTTTAAAAACCCCAAAATTAAATAAAACAAATAACTTCGAGAAAAAAATTAGAGGTAAATCTTCAAAAATTAAAAAAAAATAAGAAACAAAAAAACATATTTTAACGTTAATCACCCTTTCGTTATCAATTTCTTATCAGCGACGGTAACGCTGCTACGGACTTTGAATCGCGAATAGCTACAAAATAACTCTTGCGCTGTGGGTCTGTTTATAGACTTTAATGGAATTATTGGATATGAATATATTTCAACTTAAAAAGAGTTAATGTAAACACTTTTTCACTGTTATTCATTTTTTAATAAGATTCTTTATTGGCAAAAGCATACGTAATTAATAACTTCAGTAAGGGCAGAGATATTGTCAATTAATACACCATCATCTTACAACACAATGTCTAACCTCTAATTAAAGCCGGGCTAAATAAATTGGAATTTAACAGAGCCAGGGAATTGGTTGATCTTACTGCGTCATTGCAGATGACATTTTAGCTAAATACGGAATCATATCAATAAACTTTAAAATTATTAGAAATACGCTGATGATGTTTATTTAATACAAACGTTATTCTGAGTATTTGCATTTAAAACATTTTTTAATTTTCCTCATTTATACCATCGGAAAAGTATTGTATTTGCAAAAAAAAATCCGAAACCGGGATGAAACCGGAATTATCTGTTTCAGTCGTTTTTAAGGCCTGAGTGGTTTTCACAAAGTTGTCTATCTGTATGTGTGTGTGTGCGTCTGTTATCATCGTAGCGCCCAGTGTATTTATGCTAGAGAGTTAAAAATTTTGTAAAAAAAAATCAGTACCACTGTAGTTGTGCAATTAAGAAAATATTTTTTTTATGACGTCATTAACCCGCAATAATGACTCAGCGAACATTTTTGATATTTTGTACGCATGTGACTATGTATAAGAGTAACATATATGCCAAGTTGCATCTCATCATCAGCATTGGTTCAATTTTGTTAATGAATTGTATACGTTTTTTAAAAAGTTGTAATAAATTGGAAAAGGGTCTAATTGAGTTGACATTTGGTACAAGGGTATATAATTACCAAATAAAGAATTACACTAAAGTTCGTTTTAATAAGACAAGTATATCTATGATTTTTGATGGATCAATTATTTTATCAGTTATTTTATCAATTACTTTTTCCACAGTTGGGTGACGGTACCCGTTATTAAATTTGTAACCGCATTTGTCTTGCAAAATATTTCTGCAAACTGTGTCATGATATTCTAAGGATCTCGTCAGCAATATGTCGCTATTGTTCGGTGTATGAGAATAACAAAATATTATCAAAACAATAATAAGAATGAAAGAAAAAATCCAAAGCGAATTTAGGGGCTAAAAATAAACAAACTTCGATGTTAGAATGGTGTTTTAAGAAAATTAAAGCAGTGACCTTGCACCTTCAACAATAAGTGTCTTAAAAAAAGAAACCCTTTTCAAAGGAAAGAATCTCATACGCCAAACCATCCCATAAACAACATTTTAGAAATACCTAATTGCACTATAATTTGGAACAACTTGAAAAAATATTTGAAAGAAACAAACGACGTTAGAAAAATGACAGAAAGCGATCGAGTTTGTGATCCAACAAAGCGATCTTTAAACGATCCGACTTGTAATAAAGGATCTGTCAAATTATGACAGATGAGTTTAAGATATGGAGCAGCCAGGGGTCTCAGGAATTTTGATTTTGTTTCCCACAAATACTCACATTCTAATTAAATGTATTTCTATAATTAGTCATTGGCTAAATAATATTATTAAGACTCGAATTTTTTGAGGTATGTGTGTGGAAGAAATAAGGAGTATTACTTAATTTACAGAGTTAAATTATAATTATTTATAGAGCGAGTGATTACTCTATTTTATCTAGGAATAAGTAAAATGATTAATCTTTTTTTAGTAACTTCTGGAAGTGTTGTGAGAGCATAGATTACTAAAAAGGCCCATTGGTTGAATTTTGAAACATCGAAAAAATAACCTGACAATCCTCGACTATCAATAATCATATAAACTTAACAAAATTACAAAATCATATAAACTTAACAAAATTACAATGAATTATAAAGTAGAACGCTAAAAACATAAATCAAAACACAAACAATGTGCAGGAAACCGAAAACTTGATTTCTTATAACTTTAACTTACTCTTAGAAGAGGTTTCATTGAGGTTACACAGAGCCCCTGAGAGCCCCAAAATTATATTTCATGACTCTCAATGAATTGAGATAGGTCATGTCCCCCTCTAGTATATATCTCTATGTGTGAGAGTAATTCGTAATAAATAACACTAACAACTATGTTTCTTCACGTGGTTTGTTATTTATATAAAATATATCGACATAGCCACAGCACTGTCAATGGCAAACTACCAAATGTTATGGTTATTGTTTATATTTATTTCTTGTACAGTGGAAAGACATAATTAAGGTGTTACTTATTCATTTCTTATCATTATGTATTGTATTATCATATTAATTAGTCTGTATAGAATTAAATCGGAGATATTTATGTCTCAGATTTTGTATATAATTGTATATAACAGGTTGTGTATGTAATAAGTCGATTAAATACAAAACCCATCTCATTACAACTAACTTCACAGACGCATTAGAATTTAACAAAATTATAATAACTATTCGCTTACAAAAGCTAAACAAGGGTGAATCTTGATTTAATTTTGTTCTTTGAATCTCATTTGATTATACTGTTTCAGAGCTTTTCCATTTATAAGTATTAAAAAATTTATCTAAAATGGGTTGGACAATTATTGGCTTTTTAAAAGTAAAAAAATTAATATATATGTTAACCTATATCCTGTATTGACTGTACAAGTAAACAAAAAAAGTACAATAGGTAAAGTTAGACTCTAATATTTCTTGAAAAAGTATAGTAACAAGAAATAAATCATTTATTAATAGATCCAAAAATTTGGAACAGATTTGTAAAAATTTTAAATATTAATACATTTGCCAGATGTTTTAAAATTGGCACTATGTCTTTTATTTGAAGCAGATGACGGATAGCAATCTGAAACGAAAGACGGTTTCAAGTTGAAATGGGTGTCCAATCAGAATCCAATCTATAGATTGAAATTAGCTCAGTTCCCGATGAAACAGGAATTTGGTTCGAATCCAATTTTGATTTAGTGATAAGAGACCATTTCTGTGGAATCTACATTATAAGTAAATCTAGATTAAATGAAATAGTCGTAAACAGCAAATGATTTTATGCTGATCATAAAAAAACTGATTTGAAAAGTTGTCAATCTTGATCAATCATATAGTTAAATTTCAAATTCATTGGCTTGGTTACATGCTAAGAGGTTTCTATACAGTTAATTAGTATTTATTTGCAGATTATTGATATTGGAATAAAATAAATAAGATGTATGCAACAGTATAGTTGGCATATTATTAAAAAAACACTCAGTAATCGAAACAAATTATCCTGGAGAAAAACAAGAGATTTTAGACACCATACGAGTACAAAAATTAGGAGAAAAGGGTCGTTTTGTAATAATCTCAACAAGTCATATTATAAGTTTGAAGCAAATCAAACGATCAGTAAATGCTGGGGTTGCTTATCAAGAAAACGTTGGTTTCTCAGCTACTCCGCGTCATCGACACTGGACCGCTACGCGCCTTCTGCCACATGGTTGTTCTGCGGCAGTTCGTCGTATTATTATTTCCATGATATTAGCGACTTTCCAAAGTCAAAATACCATGTCAAACGATAAAATCGTAATCAAAGCTAAAGCTAATAATAAAATTGGCTATTGTTTGTGAGTTCACCATACATAGTAATGCATACATGCCGTATTTCAGCCTAGTTCAAAAACTATTGGATATTAAATGAGTTTTTAAACTTTTAAGAATAATTATTGCGAAAATTATTATTTGCTAACTATTTTTTGTAAAAAAAAACGATGCATCATTAAAAAGAGTCAATGGATATTAATGTGATCACATACGATGATTTCGTTGGGAATAAAGAAAAACACAACACCACTATTGGTTGATTTCTTGCATTAGTAGCATACTCTTAATTTATTACTTAGTGCACAATTAATTTATCTGGACGTGTTAAATTTACATCTTAAAACATCAATGTCATCATATTAACGAGTTAAAAGGCATTTGTCAAAACACATCATTCAGCATGAATGGAACTTAGTTTATTTTAAAAAGTTTTAAACCCTTATTTACTTGGAAATGTGTGAGACTACTAACTCGAGTGTTACTTTTAACAACAAACTATAGGTGTAATAACATTCTTAACAAAGGTGACATTATCATAAGTTTTATCTTTATTAGAACACAGGGGAGAAAACTAAATATTTTGACAGTTTTTAAGTGAAACCCCTTGTTCAAGACACCTTTTCAAAGATTTTAGCAAATAGATAGTTTTAAGTAAAATTATTTGCAGCTTTTTGCTGATGACATTGTAATGTTAAAACTTTGGGAAGATTCGCTGATGATATCTTTAAGTCCGAATATTGATTTGGAAGGTTTATAAGATTTGTTAGTTTGAAGCAGCTGTCAAAACATCTGTCCCGACTTGAAATCTCCGGGGAATCATTACGTCCTTACCAGGTGACTCCCCTGCAAAAAACTAGCCTCTCAGGGGTACCAACTGGTTTTTTGTTGGATTTTTAATAAATATAATCAAGTTAAAGTATAATAATGTGTAATGATATTGTTTGTAACCTGTAAGATACAGATGTACTACGACAGCTTCCTTTTAAACCACCTTCTGGTTTTTAAATCAAATGATAACCTTGGTATTATGCTATAAAAAATTGAAAAAAACGATCCTGTAGCAATGATGACGCTATTGAATTTTGTTTTTTAAAAATGTATTTTTTAGGGCATAAAAAATTAAACATTACGTTTATTAAAATATTTAGGGCACATAACTCACAATGTCAACCTCACTACTAGTCATTTATTGACTCAACTAGCGACACTCAAACTTAGAATTTTAAGAATGTTTTTTGAAACTATTGATCATACATGGCAGCCTTGATTTATCAAACAGTATTTTTACCCGAAGTTTTAAAAACGCAAACTTCAAAATAACTTTTAATATTGAAAGGATTTTTTTAATTCATTTTTAAATGTTCATACGTCTTAAATATAATAATTTGTTATTTTTTTCTATTTTAAACAATTTTTACAACTCGACGACAAGATACATTAAAAAGGTCCAGCCAGCATGGCGAGACCAAAATGTCGAGTATTTCAAAATTTAACTTTCTGGTATAACTAACTTTATTTCAACACGGCGAGAGATGCGCGTCACACGACACACATCTACTAACAGATGCAAACCATCGCATGATGCAAACCACTCATAATGCCTTAAAAACGTCTAAAACGGATAATTTTGATGAAATCTAAATTTCGAACTTTTAGGGTAAACGCAATACGTTTTCGATATATCGTAAATTAATTACTCTAATTCATACGTAACATGACATAAACATATATTTATTGTTAAAGCAATCAACGATTTATAGATCGGCTTATGAAAATTCCGAATTGGCTGTCTTTGTGATACATAAAAGAGTGTTTAGAGATCTCTATGATTCAGCTTTTTTTCGTCTCAATAGATCAATAGTGCTGTAAGCATGTCTTATTGTGTCATTTATAATAATGAACAACATTTACTGCCGTAAAAAATGGAATTGAACTTAAAGGGAATATTTTGTGAAAACGGAGGGTAAGAAATTTGTGGAAACGCAATGAACCGTTGACTATGGTATTTAAGTACTGGATATGACATTTGTAACATATTATTTCTTTGTATACATTTAGTGTCAACATATTTCAACATTCTACACTATGTTAAATATTACTGAAAACTTAGCTACCGTCTTTACAACAGCAAGAATCTGCGGTAGCTAATTCTTCAATTGCTTCTTTAAGTTGCAGTAAATAAAATATTTTTAAATTGTTTTATTTAATTTCTTATGTTGGCAAAACTTATTATTAGGGAACCACAATAAATATGATTAATAATAATAAATAACTAAAAATTAATAAATTTTACGAATATTTTCAGGTATTGCAAAGCATCTTGGAATTGCGAAACATGATGTAATCTATAATCATATTACATCATATTAATCGCTTTAGCAATGTCACTACATTATTTTTAGTTGCATAAGTTTACTTAATTTATAACCGAAATGTAGGATACATTTTTTAAATTAATTTCGATCATTTGACAGTTCTATGTAATGAAGAAATTCGCCAGCATGTTATTACCGCATATGGGTACTGTGTTATAAGTAAGCATCTTTAGTCACCAAAAATAACCACAAGTAACCACCATTAACTTCAAGTAGCCTCTTACAACCAAAAATAACTACCACAAACCAAAAGTAACCATTTATAATAAAGAAGAACCACCAATAAACCACGCAAACATGGGAAATACATGGAAAAATGGTTTTATTAGTATATTGTTTTTGTTAATAGTAATTGGTTGTTATAATGGAGAAGTAATGGTTACACGAGGTTACCCATTGGTCATGGGTTGCTTGGACATCAAAAGTTGTGATATAGAAAAAAATACAAAATTTAAAGCAGGACAGAGAAGTCCCAAAGTACCTAATCTATAATGACTTTAGCTGTAAAAATAAGTCCTACAAACTCTGAATACTGAATACTTAATTACTTAAATTATGTGGGTCCAATTTCCAAATTTCGGATGTTAACGAACTTGAGAGTGCTGGTAGACAAGTTTTATTATAGCCAGCATTCCAACTCAAGTTTTAATTAATTCAGGAAGATTAATTTCAAAAGGTTGTATTTTTGGCGCGTGCCTTTGCAAATTTTAGAGGGAACCCCTCGATCAGAAGGATGTGGCCCGTATGTAAACAAGCCAAATTAATGGATTTATAATTAATATAATATTTTTAGAAGGTTATTCATTTAGAAGCACTTATTGATGGTAAATTCAGGGTCATAAAAAGTTGTGTCGTAATTAAGTGATCTGGCTCCATATTTATAGGGTCTGCGTGAATGGAATCCATCGTAAAAGAACGATAAATAAATAAATAAATTCTTCAACAATAATGAAAAGAATATTACAAATTCACATTGTTTAATTCATAATTCACGCCGTTCGACGTTTAAATTTTCTGAGCCCGCCTTCCCAGAACCCATTGGATTAACATCGTCGTAAAATAACTAGAAGGGGCATAGCCTATCTCAATACATGGAGAGGCCTGAAACATCATTATAGGGCCCTCAGGGGCTCTATGTAACCTTATTAAAACCTCCTTCAAGAGTGAGTTAAGGTTATAATGAATCAATTGTTTTCGACTCCCCACTCATTGTTTGTGATTCGATTTGTATTTTTAACGTTCTACTGTACGACTCACTGTATTTTGTACTGATTATTTAATTATTGTTATTAGCAAAGGTGGTCAGGTTACTTTGTCGATTGTACTGAAATTGCGAAAGAGCAATTGGAAATATAAAGAGGAACGGGTATCATAGCAATGGCTGAATCAAAAACGTGACATAATCACTATGAGTAAGTAAAACTTGGTTGAAGTACGCAAGTACATTAACCATGAAATCATAAATTCTTCAATTGCTTTTTTATTTTAGACTCCAAACCTTTGAAATAAAGGTTCAATAAACAGAATATGTTTGATTTTATGCTTATAAGGGGTGTCTCTATTTGTTCGGTTACCCAAACGGAAGTTCTCAAAATATTAATAACATCTTTTTCAGCAGAAGAGCATTTATAAGAGCGCATTTTTGGATGGCACTACAATAGCATATGGGAAAATGCTAGTAAGCAACTCTACTAAGCAAAACAAATTGCAAATCAATCTTTAAAAATTCTTTTAAGAAATATTCAAGGTCGTTGATTCGACTGAAAATAACTTTTAAACTAAAATTGGACAAACGCTCAGTCAGGTAGAGAAGCTCAATTAATTTTTTTGACATTAACATTTTTGGTCATAAAGACGGACCAGTGATTCCAATTAATTTTTATATCTTTTTATAAGTCAAGAATTACAGTGATTGTGAGAAAACGGGTGCACTCAATTACCTGTAGAATGAGAATTAAATGAAATCATGTAAAAGTTACGACGAAATTACCTAAAATATGAAGGGAAGGAAGTGGACATTTCGCAAAAATAAAAAGCTTTATAAAATTATTTTTGGAAGGTGAAATTGTTTAGCGCGAAATTATGTATGAATTGTTTTTTGTTACTTGATTTGACATTTTTTTAAAATGTTATTTAATTATTTTTTTACTCAATTTTGAGAAAACCAGATACTTATTACAAACAGTTATTGGAAATCAATATCTGGAATAAAAAATAGGAAGGCATTATTAAGATTTAGATAAAAGACCAAGCTATAATGTCCAAAGCTTATCAACTTTTAGTTATTTTACTTAAAATATTTTGACGTAGATACATATGCAGTGCAAAATACCTTTGGAGGAGGGGCTTGTTTTTGTTTCCTGTAAACTATTAACTTAATGCTTACATTTCGGGTTTGATTTATAGTTTATTATTGATTTATACTTTATAGTTTGATTTAAATCGGGTACGGGTTTCCTCGGTACTTTTCCTCATCACATCGGATTCGCTCATCCTCGCTAAGTCATTTGATAAAAATTGTACTAATGCTGTCATATTTTTCACCATGTAGATGACCTTAAAAGTACCTGAAATGGATAATTCTGGTGACATTCCGGTTTCGGATATTTTGCAAACACAATAATTTCCCTATATAACTACGATATAAATGAGAAAAATAAAAATTTAACATAAATATAAGCGTGCAGCTTCGAAATAACATGAGGCAGCATTACGCTTGTGAAAAGAAGCTAAATTGTGGGAACTACCTCTCCATTAGTACGGTTACAGTGTCCTAACATAGACTTGAACCTTTTGTTCCAATTTATAGAAGATCATAATCTCGTTGTAATAGCCACCTCCGTGGACCAAGTTGTTAAAGCGACTGTATTTATAAGAATCTGTACTGAATTTATAATTAATCAGTACTTGATCTAGAGCTGTATTAGGACATCCTAAAACGACACAGAGTACCATAATTTCTGTTTTATATTCTATTAATAAAAAATGTTCCAAAGTAAAAATGGCACTTTACAGAGTTAAGAAGCTCGGCGATCAGCTGTATTTCAAAATTTGTTGTTTGAATTTATATAACACAAATATATAATAAATAATCATGTACTTATGACTCATTGAATTTTATAAGTAAAATTGAAAGAAATTTAAAAGAAATAATCAAAAGCAAAAATTAAAAGAAAAACTTTTAACCAAACGCACACACGAAGTTAATAAAACAAATTGTCATAACAAATCTTAACAAAAACACATGCATTTAAAAAGGACCCAAGGCTAGCGTAAAAAGTTGTGAGATCATTTGATAAGCTATGTCCAAAGTTCCTAATTATGCTTGTACATATACGAGGTCTTGGCGGTTTTTGGTAAAATTTAGGTCAGGATTACCTTTCAAATTAGGTAGAACATATTAGGCAGAAGGAACTGCACATGTTAGAATTTGATAATTTTTAATTGATTTTTACTTAAAAATGTATCAATATACCAAATTTCAAGTATCTAAGTTTGCTGGCAGTGCCTTAGAATTTTGATGAGTGAGTGAAGGTCAAAACTGCTTAACTTTGAGCCTCTATATCTCATTGCCTTTGATTGGCAAATAGATAAAATTTAGTAGAATTGGTCAGCTCAACAAGATTATTTAGTAGCTATTAAAATTATATTTTTTATGTCCTTAATAAAAAGATTCTAGAGAGGGTGAAAATAGCTTTGAGATGCTTCCAGTTAAGGATGGCTCGGCCAGGTCCCCAGATGTGAAACAATCAAATAAAAATTGTGTGATGACTGACAAGTTTACTATTTTCTCTGCTACCTTGGAAGACAGGCACCCCCCTGAGCGGGACATGGTCCAAATGGTTCATTTCTCAAGGGGGGGGGGGAGGTTAAAGACTAATGTTAAAATTATGTTTTTTATTCGGTTTTTGTTTGGGTCATTGAGATTTTTCCAAGAATGCTGTTAGATGAATGATATAGCAATTCTCTTACTATGGTTATTTTTATTGATATTATTATTATTAATTTTTTTTTGTTTTGTCAGTGCATAGCAATTAAATGACAGCAAAAATCGACCAAAGATGTAATTTTTTTTTGGGGGGGGGGGGGTTGTGACTCTAATGTTGAAACCGTGAATGATTATTATTATTATCAGATTGAAAGACTAATTATGAATTTAATATTAATAAATCAATCACCTATAAAACTACAAAAGGGTCTAATTGAATAAATAGAGCCGAGTGTGAGAAATATTTTCATTATTAATCGAATTAAGGTTATTAAGAACAATAACTTGTTCTTCTCTCTACCGTCTCCTATAAATTCGTTTCTATGAGAACAGACAAAAGTAATCAGAACCGTGGAAGATATTCAATGTGACAGCTGAATACTCCAATATTGTAACAATGATCGGTCCAGATAATTTAATAAGTCATTAGCCTTATTATAGGTTTCACGCTTAAGTAGTGATTTTTCGACACAAATTATTATTTTAAAATTTATTACTTTTCTTCACCTATTGTCGTAGGCATAGAGGAAATAATAAGTGTATAGTACATAGTGTGTTCACCCTAATAATTCTAAACTGGTGTTTCATCATCATCACCCATTTAAGCCACTTTTTTACGTTCTGAGTGGTATTACTATATGTATCTGTGTGTATGAGTGTGTATATGTGACGCATGACTCCTACTAGAATAGTGCGTCATAACATGGTTTAGTTATGCTGCGAGGAAGAAAATATTTTTAGACCATGATAGACTATATTTAGCTGAGTAATTATTAATTAAAAAAAGTCTTTTAAATTTGAAAAGTTGACTAATCGAGTTTCAATAAGGCATGAATGTACCTATCTAAGGGTTGAAATCGATATTCGTCGCCATTTGAAAAATATCGAGTAGCTTAAACTTGATAATATTAGCTAAGCTTATGAGAATTTCAATAGGTTGTTTGAGTACCAGGCAATAAGATGAGCTAAACTTATAAGGGGTACTGTAAGTTAATTGAGTACTAGGAAAGTCTTCTGACTTAAATACAGACGCAAAACTTTTACTGAGGCTTCATTCACGAGTATCCCGTATCCTTTTTTTAAACTACCTGTAATCACGCTGTTAAAGAGTATAAATAAATAAAGTTTGTCTTTCCACAGATGATTTATTATTATAAAACAAAGCCAGCTTTTAACCTGAACGGTCATCATCAGTGCCGGTGAGATGAGTCTAGATTACTTTTTTAGCCGGTTTCTGAGGCCAAGGCATGTATACGACCTCGTATACATCCTATACCGTCGTATACATGCCTTGGCCTCAGAAACCGGCTAAAAAGTAATCTAGACTCATCTCACCGGCACTGATGATGACCGTTCAGGTTGAAAGCTGGCTTTGTTTTATAATAATAAATCATCTGTGGAAAGACAAACTTTATTTATTTATAAGCTTATTCCACATCTCAGTATTTATTGGATTAAAGAGCATTTTTAAGGGACCTTTGTAGTTTCAACACTTTATTTGCCTCAATTTACATCTACAGTAAGATTGTGCAGCTATATTGGCCAGCACAATGCTTTATAGCATAACAGATATCTCTGGTCTCAATCTAGTCTTAGAGCACAAGTGTTAGAAATTATCCTCATCACACTAAATGTGGATGATGTGGATACATCCACATTTTTTACTCTCTTCTACGCTATAATGCATAATAAGTTCCGGTTGCTTCTCAAGCAAGCATCTGTAAAACAATTAGCATGCCTTTATATAAAGGATTGCCCAAATTCATTCCACCTCTTCATAAACAGCTCTTCTCTTATTTAGTGTAGAAGGCAACATGAGTAAGCCCGCTCATATCAGTAGCGTAAAAACCAAGTGGCATGGCTCAGAATTGAACCTGGGCTACGTTGAGATTACAGGTATCCCCGAGTGACCATGAAAAGGCCTGACGCTTTAACCAACTGAACTATTCGTGAATCCCAATATGAATAGATAAACTTATATGGGGTACTATGAGTCATAGAGATATATACTAGAGGCGGCATAGCCTATCTTAATACATTGAGAGGCCTGAAACATTCTTCGTGGGGCTCTCAGGGGCTCTGTGTAACCTCATTGAAACCTCCTCCAAGAGGGAGTTGAGGTTATAATTAATCAATTGTCTTGGGCTTCCCACAGATTGTTTGTGTTGTGATTTGTATTTCAAACAATCTACTATATAATTTACTGTTTGTTTGTTCTGTTTATTTGATGATAATGATAATCGAATGTGTTCAGGTTACTTTTTCGATGTTTCAAAATTCAACCAATAGTAATATATCTCTATGTTATGAGTTGTTAGAGTATCAGGCAATATGAAGAGCTAAATTAAACTTACTGTGTCCCTGTAACAAAAATAGGTTATATTGGTTCGAGTTATTCTTTACTAAATCACAATATTTTTAACATCAGATAAAAAAAAATTAAATAAAAATACTCAACTGGCTTACAAAACTAAAAGATTTACTTTTATTTAAATAAGTTATCAACATTCAATATCGAATTACTTATTTCACTTCTTAAGCGAATATCTTAACAGGGTCATCTTAAACTAGAGAAGGGGACGTGTTATCTCGCAAAGTTCGCATTCAAAGCCTCTTAGACTATTGTAGTCTTAAAAGCATCTTAAGGATGACAAAATTCTGCTATTTCAAAAGATGACACTGTCATAGATAATGCAAACGACATTTAAGGGGTCTTTATACACTGCTTTGACAGTTGATGTCAAGATCAGGACGATCTCCAGATCAAAGGTCAGACCATAAACAGATAAAAGAACTTCATTGTACCTCACAAAGTCTGGGATTGAACTTCATTTTTTAAAGTACCCTACAATAGATCAGGTTAAACCGAGTAATACGATTCTGAAGTCCATTTTTTAGTCATATTTATCAAACTTATTTTTTACATAAAGTAGTACACATGGAAAGCATCCTATTATTTTTAAGGGTACCTTTAAAAAAGAGGCATCTGTCTACCCTATTTTTTCCAGGAGAACCAAACTGACGTTAAAACAGACACTGACTGGGTGAACCCTTCAAAGTCTCATGTGTCCCTCTAGGGATATTTTTTTACAAAAACCCACTGTTTTTGCACCTTCTTCGTTAAGTTTTATTTGAACGAAACCGTTTGGTAGTTCATTTTTTTACGTAAAAATGTCAATTTATTGATCTCTCTCTTTTTGACATTGATTGTAAATTGATCTGATTCCATTTAACATCTTATTCATACAAACTTTTTTAGTATCGAATTCTTTATTGGTTTCCATTGTTTGTATCTTTCATTGCTCATTGCCTTGTCTATTATTTATTGAGTCTTTCAATCAACGTTGATTCAAATTTTCAGTACAAACAATAACCTTCTGAAATACATATAAATTAAAATATTATGCTCGATTTAATTTGTTGAGTTTTCATCTCATCACAATATGTAATTTACATATCTGTAAAATCATGGGTTTGTTATATTCCTTGTCTTTACAGCGTCCGTCAACGTTATGCTAATCGCTTCTCTTCATAATATACAAACGATTTGAGTTAGTAAAAAAAGCAAGGTATCCCTTAGAAAAATAATAATAATCATGGAAAAAATCATTTTGTCAGTACAATACACATCAGCAATGATAAAGGGGATAAGATTTTTAGATTTTCCTTTCATGTTCTAAAGAGTTCTATGATTAAATAGACATTGTGATGGCAATTATTTGAAATCTTTGTTTTGATCGAATAAGTTTCCACTTAATAAGAAACCCAAACCATTGCCTCCATCAAACTTACAATCTCAAGAAGTAGATTGGTACTCTATGTCCCGCCACTTCAAATTTTCGGTTTTTAGGTGTGTTTTAATTTAATATGTCTAAGCAACCATTACCACATGGTGAATTTCAGTAACCATCATTAACCAATACTAACCATAGCATTAACCTAATCCTCTTCTACTTAGTATCACACGTGGTAATCTCCAGTAAGCATCATTGACCAACACTAACCATAGCATTAACCTAACCTTCTTTTACTTAGTAATTTTAAGCTTAAGAATGTATGTTTGAGCTATTATTGGTTAAAGGAGGTTAATTTGGTTAGAAGAAGTTACTTTTGGTAACAAAAGATGGTTATTGACTATAAGAAGCCAAAAGAAAAACTATGCCAGAATCTAAAAAACAAATTTCAAATGAAGCAGAAAAGATTAGTGTATGTAATAGCTTTTGATATAATCTACATTTCAGAATCAAAGACCAAGTCGCTATTGTAAAGAATTTAAAAAACAATTGCTATTTTTATAAAAAGTTGGTTTCTGATAGTATATATGTGAGTCAATGGGAATTTATTACTATTATCACGTTAAAAGCGTAGAAAAATAATTTTTAAATGAAATTTAATCAGCTGATCAGTATAAGAATTATTTCAAAGACGTCATTTACTTTTAAAAAAATCAATTAAAAGAACAGATATTTCTGTTAATGCAAAGAGTTAAAGGCGTCACTGAAACCCATTGGATTTTTTTCTCCAAATATAAAAAAAAGGTAAATGCTTTATAATCTGAGCATTTATTTCACGCACATTCAGAGAGACGGATAATTCATATCGAATCTTAAATCTTGGTTTTTTTTTAGTACAAACTTATTCTTTTTCCAATTTACATATAGGATAATGAAGAAAATTCAAAAAATGACGAGATGTCTGATAAAGGAGACAGGGAGACGCAGTTCATATAACAAATTTGGCAGCTTGTTTAAATTTATAGAAATATACAAAATTACAATCATTAATAAACTCTAGATTTAGGTATTTACGGAATCTTTTAACAAGAAGTATAATTATTAAAAAGCAGATGTCAGGATAAAAACTCATAAAATTTCTTACACAGTTTGGTGAGATACAAAATTCAGGATATTATAAACATTTTTGGGTTTCCGGTGACCTGGATTTTTATGATTTTTATTAATCCCCCGTATAAACCAATTAATTTATAGATTTTTGTTAAAACTAGTCTTTTTTTAAAGATAAAAAATTTATAAGAACATAATGAATCTAATTTTCTAAACTACTTATAATCGCTGATAGAAATTTCTGAAACTAAAATAAAGTTTGCAAGAACACAATTTGGTTTGACTTTCAAAATATTAAATTGTTATGTTATATTAAATAAATTTGGTCACTATATCATTTTAATTGTATCATTAATATAATTAAGTGAGTTAAAAATTAGATAATTATTGATTTTTATCCTAAATCAAGTAAAATACAGAATGATGTGGGTCCGGTGACCTACACAGAGCCAGGTGCCGAGGCAGAGTGATTTGCAATTAAAATGTTTGCTTCCCTACCTCCAATAAGCAGGGAGACCATTGTAGTAGCACACATTGAGACATCAAAATTGATCATTATACGCCCTGTCGACGTTTTAGCATCCATAGTATTGCCGTTTTATTTAGCGTTTTTACAAGAATAATGCTTATCTATTCTTTAAAATATCTCGGGAACTGTACTATCACAGTTCAACCACAGATGTTGATAAGGCCTCATTGTACTCAGAGAGCTCTAAAGCATCATTAGAAACACTACTTATCAAACAAATTTTTTTTATGAATTTTTAGAACGATTTTATAATTTATTGAATGATTTTTTGTGATGCCATTTTGATACGCCCAGTTGGTTTTTTCATTAAATCTAATCATTTATTCTTCTTTTAGGATTTAATTTTTGTGCCAAGTTTAATTTAAATTTAATTTATCATTCGACATGTGTTGGGTGTTTACAAGAGATGTGCACATCCGTACTTTCATACATAATAATAATGATATTAATGCAAGGGTTTTTTTCAGTGGGTTTTCCCGAGGGGTATCTCAAAATTTTGGGGCGTATACACAGTTGTAAAACATTGTTATGGTGGGGGGGGGAACTATTTAACCAATTTTTCCCCCCCCCCCCCCCCAACTATTTATTAATGTCAAGTAAAACATTGTCCAAGAATAATATTTTTATTTATAAATTTATTTAAATAAAAGAAATATTAAAAGAAGAAAAAATAAAGTATTTTTAAAAAATATTTAAACTTACACATAAATGTCACAATAATAAATAGGGTACTATTCATGGCTATATACAGGGTGAAACAGTTTAGTACCAACATTAATTTCCTAAAAAATCAGGGGAAAACATGGTTCTAGAATTTCGAAAATTTTCCCTACCCCAAGAAATTGATTTTTTAAAATTATTTTCATCTTTTACCCAAATAAGGCAATTTTGGTAAATTCAAAAAGTTAAGTTATTACCGTAATATTATTTGGAAACCGCTTTGAATCTTAAAAAAATAATACCAATAAATATGACTATATTCCGGTTATTTTAAATCAAGCAATTGTATATGACATGTGCCATAGAATTTGGCTCAAAACGGGAGGATATACCCTCCTCCTAAAATACTCTGATTAATGCCCGTTTAAAGCCTTGCGACTCATCAGGGGTAACCAAACCCTAATTTCAATATTTACATGATGTACTTCTAAATTTTTGTAATGTTAGCCCCTTTTTTCGAACTAGATCTTTGTTTAGAAGTAGATGTCACTCTCCGATGGCATACACAGTTAGCTATTGTTAGATTACTGCAACTAATTTTATTATTTTTCTGTGACCTGATTTAGTTTGGAATAAAACTACTTCTGAAAAGGCTTAATTTACGGCCGAAAGCTCAAATTTGTGTTTTTATTTTATCTTTCTGTTACTCTCATAACCCAAATGTTGTTTATTTATTTTAAGATTAATCTTATATAAACTGAGAGCCTAACCTAGGATGCGAAACCCAGACCTTCGTTGTGTCAAAGAAAAGTATAAATACTGACGTTTTAACAAACTCAACCATAGAGGGGGTTTAATACATATATAAACAAAGAGACTAATTGTTTTTTTTTTAATTATTTTTAGTATCAGTTGGACTGAATCATTAATGATAAAAAGTGAATGTTATTTTTAAATCCTCTCCCTCCTTTTAGGAGGAATGTGAGCATAAATAAAATAACTTAGATATTAAAAAATATTATGTAGCTTTTTATTTCTTCCTTAAATACCTTGAATATATATATAATTTAATTAATCAGAAATTAATTGCATTCCATCCTTGCAAAGACAACGAGAAATAGGTTAAAAGTTAATATCTCATTAATTACACAGTTTTAATTAAGTACGAAATATACAAAAGAATTTTAATAGAAAACTAAAGAATTCCACAAATATTACATAAATAGTCAATAGAAATAAAAGACACATCAGTGGCTCAATAACAACAGGTGACGCAAGACAGATGCGCTTCGGACGCGATGCGGGCGCATCCTTGAGTATCTGCGGGCGAGTCCGCTAAAAACTAGCCCCCAATAACTGTATTTAAGCCGTTTTTGTTTTGCTCTATGTAATTTAATTTACACATATTTCTAGTAAAAAGTGCAAGTAATGCGTTCAGTATGAAACTTAAACCTAAATAATTACAAATTGACAAGTACGAAACAAAGCTTCCCTACAGACATTTGAAACGCTTATCTAAGAAATATTTTAAGAACAGGGCTCTAGGTGTAGTTTATTATTTTAGTGGACTAAAGAAACTTCAATATTTTCTTTAAAACGAAATCCCGAGCTGAGATAAGAACTGTATTGGTGCATAAGAAAAGCATTCCAAAGGAAATTTGCCCGCCTAATGGACCACCGAACCAGAATTTTAATTGCAATGATGCTACTATACCTAATCAGAACTCTTTTAATTTTCATAAGAGAATTAAATTAAAGAGTAAATAGAGAATAAGAACGACACTATGAATTATTCTTGCAAATTAATTCCATGAAAGAAAGAAAATAGTAGAACTTCTTTGATTCCTTAAAGTAAGGAAGAAGCCACTAGGTAAGATATGGGAGTTTCCGCCGGATGAGCACCGTACACCTGCACGTTCACATAGCGTAACCAAAATCTCTGTTCGCGTGCCCATCCAGAGAGAACTTCACCTGCTTCTTTCAGTCTTCTAAAAGTCTTCAACGTCAAGGACAACAAAATCCTTTGATACGGATTATCAATTTTTAATCATTTTCCACTTTTCAAAGGTGGCGTTGGAAACCACAAAACACGATTTAGTGTTTAATGCTTCTGGTTCCTCACAAGGTACAAATACTTTAAACAATTTAAACTATAAGTCTTAATACTTCAAAGTTCTTAGTTAAAGTAAACAATGCATTTTGAAACTTACGTAGTTGGCATAACTTATTGTCCGAGTAAACTTTCTTTGGATATAGGGCAATATTACAATGAAAAACTCAATAATGAACTTAAAATAAAAATACTGTTCTTGGTTCATGTTTTAATGATACTTAGTGTTTATAATTAATAAGAGAGCCTTCAGGCCCATGGCCCGGTACGCAGAGACATTAATGTTGTTTTTTATCGTTTGCTTTAATATGGTCTTTGGACTTAAGGATAGGGAATTTTTCAAAGAAAAAAAGTATTAAACAAAGTCCTCTAAGGAGTGAGAGGCGCACTTATAGGATATTCCTTTGAAATTTCGATTGAGGTCTTCAGAGCATGCCAACATGATCGTTAATCCAAATCTATTGGTTTTTCTGTAACTTTCTTTCAAAACACTTTTAAACAGAAGTAAGGATGTAACTTTTGCATGCATAAAATGTATTTTTACATCGCCTTTTTAACAATATATGCTGTATTGAATAGGTGGAAGACCAAGTTTAAATAAAGAAGACATACATTAAAGTAGGAGACGCGACTGTTGCATAGCTAATTAACGTACATATGGGCATTCTAGCACGGTATAATTAAACCAAAGGTTTATTAAACAGTACTTAATTGTAAATTACCAAGAATCTATGGATATGCCAACCAAGGCATCCCTAACTAACTCTCCGCTTATCTGGACCTTTTACGGATCCTTTGAGTTCAGCGTAATTTCGTTATTATATTTTGTTAACTAAAAGTCCTGGTCTTTAAATAGTAATATCATAATAGAGCTGTAATAACAGCGATGTACCCGTCAACTAAAACTTTCTGATTCCACTGAAATCTTCATAAAATTAAAAGAAAATCACTTTCTAAGACGTCACTCCTCTGCTCCAAGACAGATGTTCATTTATAATTTTACAAAATCTTCCATAATAATCAAAGAATGTATGAGCTTTTATGAATGAAAGCCATCTAGGTCACACGACTCATCAATTTAAGATAATACATTTCTGGGACACGACTAATAATTACTTACCTTGCCACAAAAACAAAACTCTCAATGAATATGTCACGGGCTAATAACTTTTATTGAATGGACTTGCTCTTAATCGCTTTGAGGACAATATTAACATAATAATAACTTTTTGGTGCAACGTAAAAAAACTATATCATCAACGTATGAATGAAAGATGCATTTGGGACTTTCTCTGTCCACAGAGATTTAGGATGAAATCAAGTCGAGACGTTTCGGGTGAAGGAGTTTGTGAACCGAAGCGTGTAGGATGTGACGAGCACACGTTATCTTATGTAGTTCAATTACTGGACAATTGTAACTCAACTTCTTGTAAGTTGTTTCTTAGAAGCTTCTTCCTGCGTATTCAAGGAAATTCTGACTGATTTAGTAAACTACAGTCTACTTTGTTTTGTTCAATGAGTTTTATGTGTCTGGTGAAGTTAAATGACATTTGCTGCTACTCCAACTCTAATTTCATTCATTCTTGATTTTGAACTATTATTTTTCTTTTCTTCGTTCAAGAGCGTCTGCAGCGCGTTTACTTGGCCCCTTAGAAAATCAAGAAGAGTTAGACAAATTCGCATAACCGTATAAGAAAAGTCATGAAATGTTACGTTTATCTTTTCATTGGTCCAGACTAAGTTTAAAACATACTTGCGAAGGATTTCAAAGGAATCTAAGAGTATCATGGAGTCGCCACTTTAAATCAGACAGCGTTTGAATGCATTTGGTTATTAGGCGAAAGACAATCATTACATCATGGACGAAGGTAGTTACCCATCGATACCCATTTCTCCTGACCTTGGACCATCTAGCCCGAAGTCTTATTTATCGAGTTAAAAAGCTTAGTTATTATTACACATATATTCTTTCATCCCTAAACTATGGCCATAATTTTCACCAGGATCACACCAAATTCGTACTCATAATTAAGATCTGTAATTACGATTGCATTTAGCGTCGAGTATTTTATTAAAAAAGAGGATCTAACCATGACATCGTAAATCAGATGACTCAGATGACACTATTGGCATCACTTGTTAATCATAAGCACCAATAGTACAAAATTGCAAGTACCTGTGACAAACATAGGCTGAGGGATATGGGAAATAAAAAGAAATAAGTCGGCTATAAAATACATTTGGGCTTACAGAGGATAAAGTAGCGACGACATCAAAAATATACACCGCACCTTCCTCGTAGCATTAGAACCAAATCTTCCACAAAAAGGTTTCCTTTAAGTATAAAAGTATTAATTTTAATCAACTTCCGAAAGGAAATATAAAAATTACATCACAAATATTTCTTGTGGTTCTCTATCAGACCACATTTCCTTCAGACAGATAATAAAGGAAAACAGATTCTCCCTTAGCAATACTTAGTACTGCGGTCTTATTCCTAAGTCATAGCATTAGGAACACTGCTGTGGTCTAACGAAGTTAAAGGAAGCAGGTGTCACGTCTAAATACGCAGGGACTAAAGGGCTTCTTTCTGATAACACAATCGCTGGATTTCCAAGGCATGTAAAAACATACTGCCTAGCATAGATATATTGTACATGGAGATTTCAGTGCCCATTTCATACAATGAATGGGTCTAAAGTTACACAAAAGAACAAGTAACTTAGTTGTTACTTAACTTATTTTCTTTGAGAATAACTTCTTTTTAGATGACGCAGATGCCGAGGAAGTTATATTTCTTCTTAGATAACGCAAAAAAGGTTTATTGTGATAAATAATTTAAAATCTTTACTTCCCTCGCCTATTACCAAAGATATATAAGAAAAAGTATTTCTTTTACTCTAAAAATCCGCAATCGAGATTTCATAATTTGTTTAAAAATGCCTATATAAACTTCAGATTAAATTTTTTATCATTCCTTTCTTCTTTGAAATCAGTAAAGAATTCAAATTATTTTATCTGTAAAAGAAAACGCAAATGCGTTTCCAAAAACTCAGTTAATAATTGAAAGCACTTAGTGTGTTGTTTGACTTGGTTATGGGAATATGAACAGACAAACTATTCAAAGTAATAACACCGTACTATAACAACTGGAGTAATAATAAAACGTAATAAAACAATTTTAAGACAAAAGTAAAGCATATAGTTGTGAAAGTAAGAAGTTAACAAGGTAAGAGATGAATATCAGCATAAGTATTAAACAGAAGAGCAGTAAAAAGTACAAAGTCAGATAGTCGTAAAATTACATGAATAAGAAATAAGTTTAATGTCAAATTAGGCTTGAATAGAAAGATAAGTTGAGAACCATCATGTGAACTATCGCAATGTAATTCTATCAGATTCAATATCTAATAATACAATTATAGAGTGATCATTTGATATAAAGATCTGATAAGGAATTCAACTCATCTAGCGTTACTTGAAATTTATTAATTTTACAATTACGAGATGTAATTTTATTTATTCAAAAATTAAACTCAACAGCTACTTATTTCAATCCTTTTCTAAAATACTACTTACGTATTTACGGCTGAAGTCGTAAAGTATTAAACATATAAACATGGTTTTATTATTATTTACTATGTATGAGTTTTTAAATGCTCGGTTGTATATGATTAAACAAGGAAGAGGCCGCTACGTGGTGTCAGAGCTGCGTGCTGCTTCGTGGCCACATATTCATATTGAAGTCCTGTAGTACTTTGTCGTATTTGTAGTGTTTTGAGGGGCATAATATGCCACGATATTGGCAAATTTCTATATGGATTAATCGAAAAACGTGTTTTGTTCTCATAAAGTTATACATGTCAAACGATAAACTCGTAACCAATGTTAATAATGTTAAACTTACATGTTTCATTTTAGCCCAGTGCAATAACTTTTAGAGTTAAAAGAACTTTTGAAATGTTTACTGAGTCACATTTGTAGGTTAATGAAGTTATACACATTTTAAAAACAATAGGGGTCGGGACATTATTATTTCAAATTTTCTTACCAAGATTCATTTAACTCGAAAAAAGGGTTCGAACGTTATCGTATTTTGCATTAGAGTTTCATGATTTTTTTAAAAGAAAATTCGCTACAATTAATTTTTTTTATGGATACGCAATTATTTAACACGACTGAGGATGACCAATTAATTCACTTTGCAGCAGTCTATGATTAAGCATAATGATTAAAAAATTTATGAAATGTTAAGGAATCCAAAGAAAACTTATGGAACTAAAGGTAGAAATGAGTAGAGAGAGAGAAGAGAGGCAAATAGTGTAAAAAACTAGAAACGCCTGTTTATTTGTAAGGTATATTAAACCATAACTACACAAATGTGTTGTAGCCTCGTCTCTAGTCTATCTATGCTTGTAAGTAAGTAAATTTACAAATTCATTAAAGCAAATTGAATTTGGTCTACAGATTCTATTTTTATACAATTCAGGATGAATCTTGCTGCAATGCAAGCAGATTCATATGAATTGTTAGAAAACAATAATTTTTTTTTTTAAAAACGCCTTTTTATTTAAAAGCTATGTTAAACCGTAACGTCTAGTCTGTTTATCGAAGCCATAAATATAAATGAATAAATGTGCAAATGAATCAAAAACCATAAATTTTGTACAAAGGATTCATTAATTTTTCCACAAATTGAGATTAATCCTGCTACAAAGTGAAGCATCTTCGTATGAAATTCCTTGGTAGTCTTTGAATATTTGCAGAAGCATTAGTGTTTGAACAGTAATGCACTTTTTCCTATATATTTAGTTGGTCTATTTTGCCGTCTATCTAAACAAAAGATGCATGTAAAAGCATGGGCCATCGTATATTATTCTTAGCGCTTGCCTCATGATACCTTTGCTGATCGGCAAAGGTATCCTACCAAGGTGGCATATATACCAAGCCCATGTCTTTGGATGTTAAATGATGTATTATGTTTAAGTTACATGTTTATTCCAAAGCCAGTCTTCACTTAGAATAACTGCCAAATATTTTATTGTACGAGTCATTTAAAATTTATGTTTAAAGTTTTTCTTTTTCCTTGTTATTTGTAAATCAAATTTACTATTAAAACTTATTAATACTTAGAAACTTATTGAAACTTTAGAACAATCACTTGTGTTCGAGTAAAACTTATATCCATCATGTCAACACATGACTAAGGCCCGTATTCAAAGACGTTTTCCTAACATTTTTCTAACATTTTCCTAACATTCTCCTAACTTTTTCCTAACACCTAACTTTCCCTAACATTCTCCTAACATTTCCTAACATTTCCTAACATTCTCCTAACATTTTCCTAACCTAACTTTCCTAACATTTTCCTAACATTTCTCCTAACACTCACCTTAGGTTTAGGTAAGGGAAATGTTTTTAAGCCACGAAATTTAAATGATCGTTCCCGTGTTTTAAAAGTCATTTAGAGGCTTCGCATGATTTTTTTTTTGTAAGAACCTAAGATAGTTAAGTCAAAAAGTGATACCATTGTAAATAACGTAATATATCTCAAAATATCAATGTTATTAACTTATTACCTGGATTTACGACACACTGTGTCGTATTAATAACTATCTACATAAATTTACAAATAAAGTTACTGTTAATCCACACTTACCTTACTATTAGGGAGTTTACCCTGAAATTCTTTTAACACAATCAGATTTTTATTTTCTATGGTCTGTTTGTGGCGGGCTATCGATTCAAAGAGGAAATTCAGTTGGTCCGGTGTGAATAATTCAGCCATTATTATACCAAAAAAATTTTACACAAAAAAAAATGAATTTGATGACAAAATACGAAAAACAAAATTGTGTATATGATTTAGCAAAATGAAAACAGTGTTGCACTGATTAACAGGTCTTCATTTAGACACCTTTGGATTCGTACAACCTGGTCCACGTTCAAACTCGAAACGCTTGATACTGCTTTATTTATGAAAGCTGTTGCAATAATTGAACATTGTATTGTATTAACTCTACTGTTTACTGAAAACATATGTAAATAAGTTTCTAATATATTTAACATTCGCCAAAGCAAGGCCGCATTGTTGATTATATGACAAAGTGTGTCGTAAATCCAGGTAATAAGTTAATAACATTGATATTTTGATATATTACGTTACTTACAATGGTATCACTTTTTGACTTAACTACCTTAGGTTCTTACTAAATAAAATCATGCGAAGCCTCTATAAGACTTTTAAAACACGATAGGAGAATGTTAGGAGAATGTTAGGAGTTAGGAAAATGTTAGGAAAATGTTAGGAAAAAGTTAGGAGAATGTTAGGAAAATGTTAGGAAAAAGTTAGGAAATGTTAGGAAAATGTTAGGAAACGTCTTTGAATACGGGCCTAAGTCGCACTCAAACCTTAAATTTGAGTAAGACTTATTTCCATCACGTCAACTCATGAATACTTCACAGACTTATTTCCATCACGTCAACTCATGAATACTTCACGTCGCGCTCAGACTTATTTCCATCACGTCAACTCATGAATACATCACGTCGCGCTCAGACTTTTTTCCATCACGTCAACTCATGAATACTTCACGTCGCGCTCAGACTTTTTCCATCACGTCAACTCATGATACTTCACGTCGCGCTCATGTCAACACATGTCAATCATGAATACCTCAGACTTTTTTCCATCACGTCAACTCATGAATACCTACTTGACGTCGCGCTCAAAGTTTGATTTTTTCAAGTGAACTTATAATGACCACATCAACACAAAAATAATTCGCATTCAAACCTTGAGATTGAGTAAATATTTATATCTGTCGTATCAAAACATAAATAAGTTGCACTTAAACCTAAGTACGGTTTTAAATTAATGCTCTTACAATATTTAAGGAAACAACATGAACGTCAACATGCACATAATAACGACACCGGTCACAGTGTCGCGTGACCGTGTCTTTCAAAATAACAGGAGCCTAAATTCTGCATATGGAAATTATAATTCTCGCCGACTAAAAGACGATAGATCTTACTATGGCAAAACACTATAATTAGCGCTACTGTTATATCAGAGATATCTTTTTCAGTTCTAAACTTTTGTAAAAGCTTTTGCTTGGTTCACACTTATCGATCTAATGATGCAACACAAGCGATGCCATTTATGAACGAAAATAGCTCCATTGTTGATAAATAAAGAAACTGAAACAATTTTACAAAAAAAAAAACGAAAACTTCTATTGATCCTTCACGCAAATAGAAAGTTATGCTAATTTTTAACACTTATTGGCGGCGCCAGTTAAAAAAATTTGGAACAATTTGAATGATGTCATTTTCATAATCCTTAGTAAAATTGGCATAGATTAAATAAAAGAAAATATAAAATAATCAAAACCACACCTGTCAGGTCTATGAAAAACGTGCTCTATATTATTAAAAATATAAAATTTTTATTATAAAATAAAATATAAAAAATAAATAACTATCAACTCACAAAAAAACTCAGGACCGTTTAGGTTCCAATTTTCTCATTACCAAGAATTTTTAACCACATAATGATTTTGGCAAAAAAGGTTACGCCTTCTAATTTGGAAGGATCTTTTGAACGAAGGTTGCTTCGACAGTGGCTTTAAAATATGACAAAACAAGTATAAAACTTTAAAATGAAAATGATTAAGTGGGTATTATTCTTAGTTATAGTTATTACAAATAAATTGTTTTAAAAGGTGTAGTTAAAATTGAATGCTTTAAGCATTATTTTTTCATTTAGCATCGAAATAAAGAACTCACTGTAGTCAATGACTCACAGAGATACTTTGATTTCTGTGATGAATGACTCATATCCAACTTTGGTCCGGTCTGTTACATTTGTTGCAATGGTTCTCACTATATAAATTTTTATTTTAACATCTCTCTATATAAATATCTCACTATATATTAAATTTTTTCACTAGTATGTATCTCACAATATACTATCTCACTATCTATCTATCTCACTATCTATACACTATCTCACTATATATAGTATAGTATCTCACTTTATACTAGTACCTCACTACATAATATACACTAGGATAATGAAAGGTAATAAGAACTTTAAGTACTTAAAGTTATATTACTAAATATCTGATTTCCTAATATTTTCTCTACATTTACAGTATCTTAAAGCTTGTTTTTTACTTTTCCTCATTTATACCGTAGGTATATAGGAAAAGTATCGTTGTGTTTGCAACGAAACCGAGATGTCACCAGAATCATCAGTTTCAGGTGTTTTTAAGACCTCCAAAGTGGTTTTTTCAAAGTTTTCTGACAGTATGGGTGTGTATGTGTGTGTCATCGTAGTGCCCAGCGTATTTACGCTAGACACTCAGGACCGTTGAACCTTCAGAGTTGAAACTTTATAAAAAAAATCTATTGGTGTAGTTGAGCTCACATGTGTAGTTATTTTGTGTCATTAACTCACATAAATGACACAGCAAAAATTTCGAAAATTCATGCAACAAGGAATATTGTATGATCGATCAGGCTGAGATTTGGGACGCATGAAGTCATACATAAGACAAATACATCTACCAGTTACCAAGTTTTATCTCATTATCAGCATTTGATCGAATGACTTGTATACGTTTGTTAAAAAACTGTAACTAATCAAAAAGTCCAATTGAGATAAAATTTGATACAAGAAAATTTCTTAACGTAATAAATAAGTATACTAAGTTTTGTTTCAATACGTCAAGGATAACAATGGTTTTTGTTCTATCATAAAAGTTAAGATTCATCGAGCGAGGTCAGTGCCTGAATGGGTTACCGCTGGAAATAAAACAAATGTAATTACTATCAGAGGACAAGCGTAGCGAGTCCTAAGATGTGTTGTAGTATATATTTGGCGAATTTTATATTCTGAGACAGAGCGTAGCGGTAGGATGAGCGTAGCGAAAATGATATTGTGAAAAGGGCCATAGCAAGAACGGGATCGTAAGGTGAGGCGATGCAAATTTACTAAATACATGTAACAACTAATAATAATAAACAAATGGGCCGCAGGATGGCCCACGTGGCGCGAAGCAGCCCAAGGGGGACTCTGCAGCGTCGGTGGGGGGGAGGCGGAATGGTCGTTGCGCGAAGCTACGAGCCCACTTAGTGGCTGCGAGGCCGGAGGTCCGTATTAGTATCTTTGAAAAATTAAATAAGATCATACCGTAATATTGTCTATTTTAAAAACTGCATTAAATTGTAAGAATTTGTTTTATGTTTCTGCTACTAAACCAGTCTAATGAAAATAGTAGCTGTAAAGAAAGCTTGTACCTGACACCTGTAGTGCCTTGTTCTGGCTAACCTCTTGATTCATTCCTTAAACCACATTAGCCATATTGAAGTCAGCAACTTAAGTTCAAAAAACATAACTCATTGATACATTAAACTATGTTCAGAAAGCCTTGTGCCAGAAAAATGAAGTTTACCCGTTGAACCTTTTGACTAATCTATAAATTATCAATATATCTAACTATTTCATACTTAAGAAAGTCAGTATATTCCTTAAATTAAATGAACGATGAAAAAGAGTCTCTCCACAAAACTATTAATTTATTCAAAGTGCTTGCAGCCTAACATGAGGCCATCATCAGTGCCAGATATAACATAAAAAATAAACGGCTAAGAGAAAGACATTAAAGGTAAATACAAGAGTCTATCGCGACTCACCGACATCGTCGAGTCGAAGAAGATGAGAAGGAAAACTGCGAATTCCAAGGTTAGACTTGTATTTATGTACTTTTAATATCTTTCTCTTAGCCGTTTATTTATTATTATTATGTTATATCTGGCACTGATGATGGCCTCATGTTAGATTGGAAGCGATTTGAATAAATTTATAGTTTTGTGGAGAGACTCTTTTCTTCGTTCCTTTAAGTATGAACAACTCCACTGGTGCTCATTCAAAATCAGTATCTTCCGTTTAGAAATTCTCCCTGAAATAGCCCCTGAATTTACTAAAGTTTTTAAATAAGCTAATCATAACAAAGCATGTATTAGACATTATGTAAAACAGTACAAATCAAGTATAACTTCATTCTAAAAAATGCTATCATCCAATATTTGAAGAATAATAAACCTCCCAGTAAGTCCTTAATATTATCTTCTTCATCGTCTACCGTCTACTTCATTTTTAAAAGTAATTGTTTTTCAAGAACAGGTTTGTTGGCTCTCCCAAGTTGTTTACGAGACGAAGGATGCCGAACACTATGGGACCCAGTCACGTGCTGGCCTAATAACGCGTTTCCATCCTTTCTCCTTAATATTTTTCATTTAATTATAGTTGTCATGGAGATAGAAGGATTCCCACGGATCCTTCAAACACCTGTTGTTCCTTATTTTTTTAAATCTGTTGATTATAAAATCCATGTAATCCTCTTTTATAGAAATTATTATTCGTATTTTGCAAAACATTGAAGCGTTAGCTATGAGCGGCATCGGAAAATTACTGGAAAAATGAACGTAGGTATAAAGGAAACGTATTGTGGTCATCCTAAAATTTGGAAACCGAAATGTCATCATATTTATCCGTTTTAGACATTTTTATGACGTTCTGAGTGGTTTTAATCATGCTGTCTGTCAGTTTATATGTGTGTGTGTGTGTCTATGGCACACATAACTCATTTTATGTTTGCGCCAGATGATTAAAATTTGGCATAAAATCCAGCATAAGGTCTAGTAATGAAGATGAAATATTTTAGATTACGATAACCTATTTTGCTGGCATCAAATCATTTATTAAAAGTTGAATCATTAATCAACAGTGTTAACACTAGACACAAATGTACATCTAAGTGGGGCATTGATCTAATAAATTTATCAAAAATAGCAACCTCACCAAATAGAGTAAGAAATATGGAACTAGTTGTCGTAATTCCACAGTCGTTTAGCTTTAAGGCTTTAAGTTATTGACACAATATAGTGGTGCGAGAGACACCTAGAAAAATGTAACAAGCGCAATGCAATGCTACATCTGCGAACTGTTTCATCATTCGACATTTGTCATCATTAATTGTTCGACATAATGTCATGCCTCACTGTGTTTTCTTACGTCTAACTCAGATGTAGGTAGCATTGCAGTTTGCTTGTTACATTTTCTAGGTTTCTCTCGCATAATTATGTTGTGTCAACTATTTATGTTTAGCAATACTCATAAACCCAAGACTGTGGATCTATATTTTAGCCTGAAGTCGAGCGAAGCGAGACTGAAGTACTACCTTCTTAAGCCTTGGATTATCAAGACAGATAAAATAAATACACATAATATACATATATTAATATATAAATTTTAAATATATATTTTATAATTACTATTATCCTTCTAAGAAGGATGTCTTATCTCCCCCATCAATAAGGTCGAAGGGGGAGATCTGGCAAGTATAGTAGAATTTATGTACTACCTTTTTTGCATCAAGCAATATGCTGAATTTTAATTTAATTTGGTTTTTTAAATTAAGCTTAAACCAACTAAATTTATATTCAACTACATTTGTTATATCTATATATAAAGGAAATTAAAGCCTTATTTTCAAAGATTGAGACTCATTTTGTCATACTTTCATCAAATATCCAGACCAGACTTCACAACATAATTGTCTCTCTATTTCAGCTTTGTAACGTATAACGTATAATTAGGTTAAAGCGATTTGATTGTTCCAGGGCACAAATAATGTTTGGCATATTCCATGCTTTCCGCACTAGAGTACAAGGTAACAAACAGCAAAAAATTGTATTTCCTTAAGAAATGCTGAAAGTAGAAATACGAATCTATTTTTGAATTCAGTAAGAATCCAACTTTTCTGCCAAGTCTTAAAAAGAAGTACTATACAATGGAATTTTTAAATACATTTTCTTCCAGAAGGTTTTCAGCATCAGTATGTGCAATCAAAGTAATTGATCTGAACTTTATAGTTTTATATACCAATGAAGTTGAAATTTTTTCAAGAAGATAAAAATTGAAAGGCATGAATGAGAAGAGTAAAGTACGGAGATGAAGGTGGACCCCTGAGGTATGCCCGTTCGATAGCCTCAAGGCAGATAATTGCTACCTTACCAGCCCCGGGCAACGTTACTTCCATCAAATTATATACCTTAGACTAATAACAGCTTACAACCTCTACCGACCATTTAATTTTATACGGAAAGTTCAAAACTCGGAGTAGATTGTTAAGATCTGAACCCTCGATCTCATCGTGAGAGTATTGATTGGAAATATCGACTTTCTTCAAGAAAATACTTTACACAGGTGTATATTATTTGAATCCTTGTTTTTGTATTTCTTACATGTAAAAACAACTCGATTGATCGCAATTTCGATTTTTCACGATTTTTTAAAATACCTATTTGACTTAACAAAATAATTTAATATAGAACTAAAATAACTTAAAAAATTTAGGTCTATATTAAATTATTTTTTAGTTCTATATTAATATATGTTTTAGGTTAAAATATTCATACGCATCATTGTTCCGCTTTTTATCATTTTTCACAATTATTTTCACTGAGTCATTTTTGCAAGTTAATGACGGTGGCTTAATTTTCTGCCACGAGTAGATAAAATATAGTTCGTTCAACCGGGGAGTTAGGCAGTGGGTTTAACTCCGTGTTCAATCCTCTAGGGGGTTCAACCCCCCCCTCCCCCCCCCCCCCAGTTATCGTGTGAACAGGATTAAACACGGGGTACAACCCTGCAACTTATTTTTTTAGATTCTAAACTATATAGGTTAAAACATACCTGTGAACATAGTTATGGGTTGGATTCCCTGCTAAACCCCGCGTGTGGACGAAGTAATATATAATAAAGGTGAAACCCCTTAAGACGAATAATTCAAAATAAATCTTGGTTTTGCATTCTCTATTTAGTAATAGTAGAAGGTTCAAAAAATAATTGGTAAAAAAATCAGTATAAATGATGACATAATAATTAACTTAATAATAACCTGTTCACTTTATTTTAATCAAATTCTCAACTAGACGTGAACAAATACCATCATAATAAATCATTCGTAAATAAAATACGCATTATTTTTATAAATAAATTACATTGATACGACATTTAGTTTAATTATTGCTTGGGTTTATAAAAGAAAACTGAGTTTAGGGAAAACTATTAGTGTAGTCCAATGCAAACGTAGTAATAGTGAAACAAATTGTTAGAATGAAATTATTGGGGTTTGCAGTTTTCATGATGCTGATAATATCCTTTGTCATAATGGGTAATGTTTTAAAATTTATCATTTTATTTCCAATGAAAGGATCTTGGAAAAGAATCAATAAAACACCACTAGAATCCTGGAGAGCTGAGGGTGGTTTATCAGGGTTAATGGGGGGGGAGTAAAATTAATGGGAAAGTTAGGTTACAAAAATGGGAAAGTTGTATAAACTATTACAAATATTAAGTTTGTTCAGTTCCCTGACTATATTAGTAAAGAAATATTTTTCTTTACAAATTTTAAATAGACTTTCAAAATTAAAATTGAGCTGATTAGGATTTTTTTATTGGAGGAACAAATGGCTTACCTTCTGTTTGGTGCTGGTGTGATGAGACATTATGTATTTGTCCAGAAAGTGATGATGCGGGGCCAAAAGTTGATGTCGCATACATTGCTTGAGAAGTCATATCGACCTTCCAAATAACTACACAAAATGTAAAAAGTTAATTAAACAAGTTATTAAGTATAAAGATTTAACATTTCATTATAATGATTTAAAATTAGTTTTTTATTGGATTTTTTTAATTTGCTACTCTTCATTTTTTCCCTATTCCTTGCCTATTGTTGTAGGTATATAGAAAAACATTGTGTTTACACAAAAAATCCAATGCCTAGATTGAAACAATAATGAACGAATCATCATTAAGTTAAAATTTGGTACGGTTTATTGAATCTTTGGTGATTGTCGGAGTACATGTTTGAAGCAACCTAAAGACGTGATTAAGTGGACCCCTGATAAGAAAACCACTCTTTTATTCGAATGGTTACGTTTCAGCATCAGATTCCAAAATTCGAAAAAAAGTTGGTGTTTGTATTACGCCCGTAGCCAGGAAGAGGCCAGAGGGGGCATCACCTCCCTCTCATGGAAAAAATTTCGCTCCCACTAAAGAAGTAGTTTTTAGCAAAAACCCCTTGCAATGTGCGATGGAAACATTGCTTCCCATTGGGATTGGTTTTGATCCCCCCCCCTACTAGTTTTGGCTGGCTACGTACGGGCCTGCTCTGTAGTACAAACCGATACAAGCCGCTCGAAAGTAGATGAAACTTTGATGAATATGATGAAATTTGGTACAAGAAATGAGTATTTTAAACCTAGTTGTTTTATTTTGAATTTTCAATAAATTATAAAGATATTAGATAAAATATTATTTTTGCTGAAATTCATTTCTTTCTCAAGTCTTTAAAGTGTTAGGCGTTGAAAAATACCTTGACCACATCTGTGACAAGCACACATGTAGTAAGCACAGTTGAGAAATTTAAATTTTTAAACGTTGGTACACACTATGTGATAAACAAGAGGGATTCTTATTAGTTCCATAACAACGTAGCATGTTGTTTAAAATTAGTCTTTCCCCGCTAGTGATTTATACAACAGTTATTAATTATAAAATAAAAACTATAAACATATTTTGTGTTTTTAACATGAGGAAAACATTGACGAGATAACGCTGTGATAAGCCCTGATATCCCAATTTGTACAAAAATGACGATATAAATGCACGGCGACAACCGCTGCACCATTATTCTTTCCAAATTTGGATTAAACATTGGATTCTCTTTTGTTTTTAAGTTATAATTAGTAAAGAATCGATTAATTCAAAATTTCTTTCATTTACAAATCAATTATTGCAATTTTAGTTTGTATTCCGTTATAGTGTTTTTCTTTTTAAAATAATATTGTACTTTATCTATAATATAATAGTAAAAACAAGACAATAATACAGTCTAAACTTAAAAAAAATTGTAATATTTTTTTTAAAAAAGTACTGAATTTATTGTGTTATTTTACGTTTTCTTTTCAATTGTTTCATAGTTTGTATAAGTTCACAAACAATCAAATTTCATTAGCTTCTCACGCTCTTAAATTTAAAGGAAATATAGTTGTTACAGTTTAGTAATATAAATAGTTCAAGATAAACCAATATGAAATATTTTAATTACTTTCCAATTGTTATTATTTCTTTTTTGCTTACATTCACGTCAGTCTACAGTGCAGCCATAAGTAAGTATTAAAATTATTTTAAGAAGTTACAAAACCAATTTTTAAAGATAAGATTAATATATATAATATATATATATATATAATATATATATATATATATATATATATATATATATATATATATATCTGTGTGTGTTTTCCATTACAACATGATGTTGGGAAGGCTAAAAAGCCTATTTTTATGAAAAATCTATGGCGTTCAATGATGAAGGTATTATATCATAAGTTCGATGTTCGATTGAAACCGGTTTCAGCTCTATCAGACACCCTCAGAGTCGTAAATAGCATACATATAATATTGTATACAGTTTCAGAGGTGTTAGAGGCAGAGAGGGGGATTCCCTTAGAAGCCTAATACCTCTAATAGTTAGTCCTGAAATGAGTGTCTGGAAGAGTTCACGGCGATCTGAGCAGGCCTACAACGATGGCTTGCGAGGTGAGTAATTTTCGGAAAAAAGACAAGAATTAGACCATTCCACGGAAAATCGTCATGAATTTCAGATTTTGCAAAACAGTTGTTTTTCAAAAATCTTGCAAGAAGGAAACAAATATGGTGCTAGAGAAGATATTTAAAAATTATAACTAGTTATTTAGGGTCAAAGAAACCAAATTGTTTCTTAAAATCATGCCTCACGAACCATCATTTTAACCCCTTCCCTACCTGTAATTTTTGAGCTCAAAGTTTTTTGAGGCCTAATAAAAATGTCCCATCTATATTTTAGTGAGAAGCTTCATTCTGAACTCAACGGCATGTAAATTAAACAATGAGCTATTTCTTTATAAAATTAATAAATAATTATTTGGAAATAGTAAAATATTTCTCAGAAATAAGAAGATAGAAACCAGTCACGCGATGTTTGCACTTCTACTCCCTGAAACCTTTCAACTCTTTTAACTGAAAGCTTTGAATCAACTTTCTTTTTAGTTTTCAAGCCATGACTTACCTCAAATACCAACATGTTTTTACTTGTAGAGAAAACTTAACCTGAAATAATTCTCTCTATAACAATAACAATTTCAACCATTCCTATAAAGCAAATAAAGAGCCTACACTCAGTTGATTTTCCAAAACAAAAATAGCAAGTATTGAGACTAATACAAAAGTCCATATCCTACTTCGATGTCTAAAATCCTGGCTTTACAAGAACGAAAAAAAATATACACAACAAAGACGCTTAAAAAATTGTTTGAATGCTCCTTGTACCAATTTTGGCTTAGATCAAATTAAAGTTTTGGCGTCTATTCGTCAAGGATGATTCAATAAAGGGAGTACAGAGCAGAAATAAAGAAAAAAACAGAACAGACCATCTAGAAACATTTTTAGTAGTGTATGTTAAGTGAAACCTAGAATTACTGGCACATGAAGTAATCAAGCAGTGCCTTTGAAAACCGGCGTCATATTCCAAATTACATCATGAATCTTACTAAAACTCGCGCATAATTATGAAATGATAAGATCATTTGTCTTCGAATTACGATACATAGTTATTTTAGATACGGATATATTTAGTAGAATAACTATTATAGTTTTCATGGTCTATCGTCTAGCCACATTCCTATATGCGATATTATTCTGTGATAAATGGTGACATAGAATTATAAAGTCAATGAGGAAGATGCATGTTTGCCAAATATCAGCAAAACGAAATATTAGTGATAATTTTGTGTTTCGAAATGTTTTGTGCACATATTGAACTATTCGTGTTAAATTTTCAAATGCTTGTTGCTCACTCTATACTTTTCGTTTAATTTATTAAATTATTATATTGAATTTGAGGAAATAGTTATTCTTTAATTAATATTTACTAACTTTAATCAAGAAAAGACACCAATAGAGCTTTTGTTTTAGTAATCTCATCGCCGAATACTGCTCAAAGTCGGAGCAGTAGTCCGGACGGATTCACTAGTCCCAAATGTAAGATAATATATGTACGTACTTAATTTAAACTTAGCAATTATTCACGTGATTTTTTTACAAAAGATAGTGTAGACCAATAAAATAATAACTATTTACCCCAATCCCAAGCAATAATATCATAATTTGAACGAAACGTAAGTTATACAACAATCAATTAAAACTTAATTTTTTCACTGATATCCGAACGGCTTTGCCTAAAACATTTTAGATCCAGGTTTGTATGATAATTTTGAGCACTGTACGCTTAAAAATAACTCGCAATACAATGAAAACTGGTATAACTCAAATTGGGTTTTGAACATTTTTTAGTTTTAGCATCGACCTTGAAATTTTAAATGAACCAATCAACTAAACAACCCAAGTGACGTAATAGCTTTTTGCCTCGTATCTTATTGGTTATAAAAATTTGTACACTTAATATTTTCATTTTTTTTTCTTTAAGATATATTTATCTTACCTCGATAAACCTAGCAAAACAAAAAAAAACCATAGGTTAAAATTTATGCATATTCCTTCTTGTGTTAGCATCATGTCCTATTCTACTTACGACAATCTGTTTTTTATAAGTTATGAATGTTGCTGCTGTAATTTACACTTAACTTGTGTTTGTGTGTGCACTCAGAATAAAATACAGAAAGTAAAACTAAGACGAATGAGAGCTATGAGAAATTACAGTTAAAAACTCTCCAATACATAGACAGTAATCTTTCTATCCCAGTAAGTTTTAAAACCAAAGGATAATGTTAGATAGATAAACATCTCAGCACGCTAAGTTGTTAGATTAGAACCCTAACTTATCAGATTACCGGGTCAAGGTGAAGAAGAACATTACAATGTCAAAATCTAGCTAACATGTTTGTTTTGTATTCTTCGATTATTTTGCCTGTATTTAAATTCATGTTCAATAACTCGAAATCTGACTTTATCAAATTTTCCCTGAAGATTTCCCTTACGAGTTTGGGGGGGGGAGAAATTTTGTGATATTCACCTGTTCAGCAAGTCTGTAGTTTTTGAAAATGTCCGTATCATGGTACGCTCTAAATTTAAATTCAAAGCTTACCGTACTAAACACAATTTGACAATCGGATAGCCATATTAGGAAAGACTATTGCCAAAAATATTACTTCGTACACACAGCGTATTAAATCCGCGGCACAGTTAAAGCCCTGAAATAAAAATTCAGGGCTTTAATAAGACCGGGGGTATAAACCAGAGGATTAGATTAGACCACTCAGGTAGGTCTAAGTAAAAGGAAGCCCTCCAGTTCCTTTTATCCCCTGAACAAGTATACTGACTCGCAGAAAGTTGACCACCCGTTAAGGGGTGGTTCTTCAAGTTCCTCTAAACAAGGAAACAACTAAACGCTGGCCATACCAAAAGTCTGCCACCTAAGATACGTCAATGGAGGACAAGTGCTTAGTATATGTGAAAGAGTTTCTTTGTTCTCCTCACATAGCCTGCATTTGGGACCAGCTGCCACTCCCATCAGGTTTAAATTGCGGTCTGTCCAAGAGTACTGAAGGAGTCAATGCATATCTGGACGAGTTTAGACGAGCATTTATAAGCAGTCAGAGCTTTAACGGTAGCTTGGCTGTCAAAACAGATATGAATCTGTGACCCGTTGCGAGTTTTTCTCAGTAAAGACTGAGAGCAGGCTAGAATGGCAAAAACCTCAGCTTGAAAAACTGTGGCATATCTGCACAAACTCACACTGGTTCCTCGGGGTTCCACTCACTTCATCGGGGTTCCTTGCGAAACATGTCAGCTCTTGTCAGACCAACCAAAGATTTCGTCCTTAAATCCCAATCTTCCCAGGTGGGAATTAATTGGGTTCTAGCGTACACTCAAAATATTACTTAGGTGCCACACTGTCCTGTACCATAGAGGCTGCTGTGTAGGACTCAACTAGTCTGGCCCAGATAAACCATGGCCAAGGTTCGAATGATACCCAGACCATTGATCTGTACAGTCAGGCGGTAAAAGGCTACCATGGCCTCATACTTAAAATAGAGTTGAAGAAGAGGAAGTCCTGTCAAAACCTCTAAAGCTTAAGTAGGTGCAATTTTCATGACACCAACTTTACCTCTGCATGTAGTCCGCTAAAGACGGGAAAGCATCTTCTGCTGCCAACTCTCTCTTATCCAAATACGAGAATAATAGCCACAGTTCTCATGTAGAAAAGTGCATTAATGGTGCCTATTCTTCAGTTTTTTGATCCATTTTATCCTTCCCTCTAAACACTGAACCCTATCTGCTCTCAATGTTAAACTTTTAATTTATCAGTCAAATCCGCATCAGCAATCCTAGAATGTGCTATGTATACCTCAAAAAATCCTACACCCTGTCTGTGGATAATTCCTGTCCATCCTGTAATCAAGGCTCTGATTCTCTTACTCACCTTATACTTATACTGATTCTCTTACTCAGCCAAGACTTAAATTTATTTCCCAATACTTACATCTTCCTCTATCTGATCTTCTATATAACCCAACCACAGTTTTCATTTCCAATCTTTATTATTTTTTCTATCAGGCCCTTTCAATAAGAGACACAGGCGCTTAGCTTTTTTTTATTACACCCCTTATATCATTATTACACATACAATTCTTCTATTAATATTTTTATATGTATAAATATATATCTTCCATATTCTATCTTTTACCATTTCAGTGCACCCTTCTAATCCTCCCACACTAAACCCAAGTTCCAAACTAACATAATTTTTATTTGTATTATTAGACACAATGCAAAAAGGAGATAGATATATTTTACAATCAATAATTTTTCACTCTTCTCATTTAGAAGTCAAAAATTGGTACCTTTCTTTTAATTTTTTTTCAATTTTTTTTTCTCATTATTAATAATGTTAGACCTAACATTGATCATAGTTTTATTATTTTTATAAATCTCCTCAGGTTCATTTTAATTTCATTAAAAGCAGATATTGTAAGTTATTTTTTTTTTTAATTTTCTACACAATTTGTAATGTCCTATAAGGACACCTCTTTGTAAAGACTGTATGCTATGACAAATAGATATATATATTATATATATATATATATATATATATTATATAATATATATATATATATATATATTATATTATATATCTATATATATATATATTATAATAAATATATATATATATATATATATATATATATATATATATATATATATATATATATATATATATATATATTATATATATATATATATATATTATTTTTTTATATTTATAAATATATATCTTAAGGATTGTGCTAGCAACAAACGTGGTTGAGGCTTTGTTGTACTCAAAAACTTCAAAACGTCATTAGAAAGACTCATTATCAAATAGATATTTTCACGTACATTATCTTGATTTTATTAAAGTTAAAGTGACACCATTTTGATACACCGGGTTGGATTAATTATAAAATCTAACCATTTCTTTATCTCGTAGAACTTGATTTTTGTTCCAAGTTACATTAAATTGGATAAGCCGTTTGTGCTTTAGCATGTTTACATGACATTTGCACAACCATTCACACAGGTACCAATTTTTTGGATCTATATGTGAAAAAAAGGGTGTTATGTTTTTGCTAATGCATTACTTTTCCTTATATTTAGTGGTAGGGAAGCAAAATTCCTACAGAGATTTAAAGTCGGGGTACCAAGAGGTTAAATTATTATGATCCTTATCACACATAAATCAAAAGACTTACAGAGAAAGTGTTTATTATTTTATTTTAATTGATATTTTATCGAATATTAACAATCAATCGAGGTCATTACAAATTAAGATGTTTCCCATCCCAAGGTCATCTCAAGCCTCACCTTTGACCTGTAAAATTAAAGGGTTCGAATACGGTTCTAACGGTTGTGTTTGGAGTAATTCTTTTTTTAAGTCATTATCCAGGGAAAATAGACATGTAGTTTTATTCGCCAAACTGTTATGGCGAAACTGGTTAGTTCTTTATCCATTAAGTCCTGTTTCATTGTAGATTAGAGCTACAGAAAAGAAGGGAAGCTTCTTTTTATGGAGGACATAAGAAACATACTTGCGTCCCGCAGCTATTCCATGACATTGATATTATAGATATCCGGATACCCACGGGATATCCAGATTCCCCGTAAAGATATCCGAGGGATGTCTTATTCTCTTAATTGCAAATTCTACAGTCCACAGGATACCTAAGCTTTTTTGCTAATCATGATGGAACAGTATGGATATGATATGTCCATGAAGATATCTAACTAAAGGTATCCAGGTCATGATTCCTAAGGATATCAATCACCAATAAGATAATATTGACTGCAGAGGGTATATGCAAGATACAGTACAAATATGAGAACGTCCTCTGGATAAATTTAATTCAATACATTTATATTCTTGTTTATTATAAACTTTACACATTTTCATCAGGGAATTGCCACTTATGACGTTGTTTAGATATCTTATGTTCCTGAACATGGAAAGAAAGTGACGCTTATGGCTTTGTTTAGGTATCCCTTGTTCTAGAGCATTGAAAAAAGTGTCGCTTATGGCGTTTTTAGGTATCCCTTGTTCCTGAACATTGAAAGGAAGTGTCGCTTATGACTTTGTTTAGGTATCCTTTGTTCTTGAGCATTGAAAGAAAGTGTCGCTTATGGCTTTGTTTAGGTATCCCTTGTTCCTGAACATTGAAATAAAGTGACGCTTATGACTTTGTTTAGGTATCCCTTGTTCTTGAGCATTGAAAGAAAGTGTCGCTTATGGCGTTTTTTAGGTATCCCTTGTTCTGAACAATGAAAAAAAGTGTCGCTTTGGCGTTTTTAGGTATTCCTTGTTCCTGAACATTGAAAAAAAGTGTCGCTTATGGCGTTTTTTAATTCCTTGTCCTGACATTGAAAAAAGTGTCGCTTATGGCGTTCCTTGTTCCTGAACATTGAAAAAAAGTGTCGCTTTATGGCGTTTTTTAGGTATCCTTGTTCCTTGAACATGAAAAAAAGTGTCGCTTATGGCGTTTTTAGGTATTCCTTGTTCCTGAACATTGAAAAAGTGTCGCTTATGGCGTTTTTTAGGTATTCCTTGGTGTCATTGACTTATGGCGTTTTTTAGGAAACATTGAAAAAAAGTGTCGCTTAATGGCGTTTTTTTATTCCTGTTCCTGAACATTGAAAAAAGTGTCGCTATGTTTTTTAGGTATTCCTTGTTCCTGAACATTGAAAAAAGTGTCGCTTATGGCGTTTTTTAGGTATTCCTTGTTCCTGAACATTGAAAAAGTGTCGCTTATGGCGTTTTTTAGTATTCTTGTTCCTGACATTGAAAAAAGTGTCGCTTAATGGCGTTTTTTTAGGTATTCCTTGTTCCTGAACAATTGAAAAAAAAGTGTCGCTTATGGCGTTTTTTAGGTATTCCTTGTTCCTGAACATTGAAAAAAAGTGTCGCTTATGGCGTTTTTTAGGTATTCCTTGTTCCTGAACATTGAAAAAGTGTCCGCTTATGGCGTTTTTTTTAGGTATTCCTTGTTCCTGAACATTGAAAAAAAGTGTCGCTATATGGCGTTTTTAGGTATTCCTTGTTCCTGAACATTGAAAAAAAGTGTCGCTTATGGCGTTTTTAGGTATTCCTTGTCTGAACATTGAAAAAAGTGTCGCTTATGCGTTTTTAGGTATCCTTGTTCCTGAACATTGAAAAAAAGTGTCGCTTAGGGCGTTTTTATTCCTTGTTCCTGAGAACATGCGTTTTTAGGTATCCCTTGTCCTGAACATTGAAAGAAATGTCGCTTATGGCGTTCTTTAGGTATCCCTTGTTCCTGAACATTGAAAAAAGTGTCGCTTATGGCTTTTTTAGGTAGTCCTTGTTCCTGACATTGAAAAAAAAGTGTCGCTTATGGCGTTTTTTAGGTATTCCTTTCCTGAAATTGAAAAAAGTGTCGCTTATGGCGTTTTTTAGTATCCCTTGTTCCTGAACATTGAAGAAAGTGTCGCTTATGGCGTTTTTAGATCCCTTGTTCCTGAATTGAAAGAAAGGTCGCTTATGGCGTTTTTTGGTATCCCTTGTTCCTGAACATTGAAGAAAGTGTCGCTTATGGCGTTTTTTAGGTATCCCTTGTTCTGAACATTGAAAGAAGTGTCGCTTATGGCGTTCTTTAGGTATCCCTTGTTCTGAACATTGAAAAAAGTGTCGCTTATGGCGTTTTTAGGGTATCCCTTGTTCCTGAACATTGAAAAAAAGTGTCGCTTATGGCGTTCTTTAGGTATCCCTTGTTCCTGAACATTGAAAGAAAGTGTCGCTTATGGGCGTTCTTTAGGTATCCCTTGTTCCTGAACTTTGAAAGAAAGTGTCGCTTATGGCGTTCTTTAGTATCCTTGTTCCTGACATTGAAAGAAAGGTTCGCTTATGGCGTTCTTTAGGTATCCCTTGTTCCTGAACATTGAAAGAAAGTGTCGCTTATGGCGTTTTTTAGGTAGTCCTTGTTCCTGAACATTGAAAAAAAGTGTCGCTTATGGCGTTTTTTTAGGGTTCCTTGTTCCTGAACATTGAAAAAAGTGTCGCTTATGGCGTTTTTTAGGTATCCCTTGTTCCTGAACATTGAAAGAAAGTGTCGCTTATGGCGTTTTTTAGGTATCCCTTGTTCCTGAACATTGAAAAAAGTGTCGCTTATGGCGTTCTTTAGGTATCCCTTGTTCCTGAACATTGAAAAAAAGTGTCGCTTATGGCGTTTTTTAGGTATTCCTTGTTCCTGAACATTGAAAAAAAGTGTCGCTTATGGCGTTTTTTAGGTATTCCTTGTTCCTGAACATTGAAAAAAAGTGTCGCTTATGGCGTTTTTTAGGTATTCCTTGTTCCTGAACATTTGAAAAAAAGTGTCGCTTATGCGTTTTTTAGGTATTCCTTGTTCTGAACATTGAAAAAAAGTGTCGCTTATGGCGTTTTTTAGGTATTCCTTGTTCCTGAACATTGAAAAAAAGTGTCGCTTATGGCGTTTTTTAGGTATTCCTTGTTCCTGAACATTGAAAAAAAGTGTCGCTTATGGCGTTTTTTAGGTATTCCTTGTTCCTGAACATTGAAAAAGTGTCGCTTATGGCGTTTTTTAGGTATCCCTTGTTCATAACATTGAAAAAAAGTGTCGCTTATGGCGTTTTTTAGGTATTCCTTGTTCCTGAACATTGAAAAAAAAGTGTCGCTTATGGCGTTTTTTAGGTATTCCTTGTTCCTGACATTGAAAAAAAAGTGTCGCTTTATGGCGTTTTTAGGTAATTCCTTGTTCTGAACATTTGAAAAAAAGTGTGCTTATGGCGTTTTTTAGGTATTCCTTGTTCCTGAACATTGAAAAAAGTGTCGTTTGGCGTTTTTAGGTATTCCTTGTTCCTGAACATGAAAAAAAGTGTCGCTTATGCGTTTTTTAGGTATTCCTGTTCCTGACATTGAAAAAAAGTGTCGCTTATGGCGTTTTTATCCTTAACATTGAAAGTGTCGCTTTATGGCGTTCCCCTTGTTCCTGAACATTGAAAAAAAGTGTCGCTTATGGCGTTTTTTAGGGTATCCTTGTTCCTGAACATTGAAAAAGTGTCGCTTATGGCGTTTTTTATAGGTATCCCTTGTTCCTGAACATTGAAAGAAAGTGTCGCTTATGGCTTTTTTAGGTATCCCTTGTTCCTGAACATTGAAAAAGTTCGCTTATGGCGTTTTTAGGTCCCTTGTTCCTGAAATTGAAGAAAGTGTCGCGGCTGAGGTATCCCTTGTTCCTGAACATTGAAAGAAAGTTGTCGCTTATGCTTAGCGTTCTTTAGGTATCCCTTGTTCCTGAACATTGAAAAAAGGTCGCTTATGGCGTTTTTTAGGTATTCCTTGAACAAAAAAAAGTGTCGCTTATGGCGTTCTTTAGGTAGTTGTCCTGATGAAAGAAGTGTCGCTTATGGCGTTCTTTAGGTATCCCTTGTTCCTGAACATTGAAAGAAAGTGTCGCTATGGCGTTCTTTAGGTATCCTTGTTCCTGAACATTGAAAAAAGTGTCGCTTATGGCGTTCTTTTAGGTATCCCTTGTTCCTGAACATTGAAAAAAAAGTGTCGCTTATGGCGTTTTTTTAGGTATTCCTTGTCCTGAACATTGAAAAAAAGTGTCGCTTATGGCGTTTTTTAGGTATTCCTTGTTCCTGAACATTGAAAAAAAGTGTCGCTTATGGCGTTTTTTAGGTATCCCTTGTTCCTGAACATTGAAAGAAAGTGTCGCTTATGGCGTTTTTTAGTATCCTTGGAACATTGAAAGAAAGTGTCGCTTATGGCGTTTTAGGTATCCCTTGTTCCTGAACATTGAAAAAAGTGTCGCTTATGGCGTTTTTAGGTATCCTTGTTTCCTGAACATTGAAAAAAAGTGTCGCTTATGGCGTTTTTAGGTATCCCTTGTTCCTGAACATTGAAAAAACGCTTATGGCGTCTTAGGTATCCCTTGTTCCTGAACATTGAAAGAAAGTGTCGCTTATGGCGTTCTTTAGGTATCCCTTGTTCCTGAACATTGAAAGAAAGTGTCGCTTATGGCGTTCTTTAGGTATCCTTGTTCCTGAACGCTTATTGAAACATTGAAGTGTCGCTTATGGCGTTTTTTAGGTATCCTTGTTCCTGAAAATGGGTTCATTGAGCTCAACTGGCAATAAGTTTTTCCTGAGCAAAAATAATTAACATTTACCTTATTAATTTGCAGATGTGCGCAGTGATTGTATACCTGGTGAACAGTACTTCGACGGATGCAACTGGTGTGTTTGTAAAGGAACTGTGTCTATATGTACTGCCAGATACTGTAGACCTCCTGCTTTAGATGACAGCACCACCACATATTTCGTTTAGCAGCGCAACTGATGTATCGGACAAACAAGCCAAGTTCCGAAGGAGCCAAAGACCAAATTCATTTAATCTTGAAGTATTTCCATGAAAAATAATCTGGGTTGTGTTTAGTTCCATCAAGGTTCAACTAGGTTGATTGTAACATCAAGTCGTAAAAGTAGTGCATCAAGAGTAGCATATCTTCGATCAAAGCCGAAGTTGTTGAAACCCGGTTCTCACGCTGAAATTAAGTAATGATCATTTATAATTTTTAGCAAAAATCAAGGATTTAACCAAAATCGAAATTTCAACTCAACCTAGCCATAATTTTGAATATAACCAAAAACTCTGTCATAGTTAGTTCTATCATGTAAACAAAATTTGATTAAAATCGGCCAATTTTTACGGCAGTTATCGCGACACGTACACAAACACACAAACAAACGTACGCGCCGTCTCAATCTTCTGAAATGTATGAACTCACTAACGTTCGTTCAAATTATCGAATGTGTTCAGGTTATGAATTAATATAAGAGATAAGTTATTTACGAGTCGGACTACCGTATCGATTCATCCGACCGACCAGCTCGACGGATTATCCGTACCTACGTTTAGACGTACCTTATGATATCAGTGATGTTAATTTATTTTTTTTATTCTATTTAAATTAAATAATGCAACAAAAAGTATTTATATCCGGTTTAAATCTACTGTAACATTATTAATTTAATATTAGTTTAACTTTAAATATTTATTTGTACAACTTCATCAATTTGTTTATACTGTAAATATATTAGTAATGACTGAGTAGTATTAATATTTATTTTTTTGTTTATCCTATTAATCCACGTTAATGCTTCGTCCAAAATACAAAACAAGGACAACGGCCTATCTAAAATACAAAAGGTAACAAGATATACGCCGTTGATTTTATAAACCCCACTAAACACGCATAACATATAGGAACTGCAGACTTCAGGAGTAATTTTACAGTAAAAAAGGGAAAAGAAATAGTAATCAGTATTAAAGGACCTATAATCACAGAACAGAAAGAAACACTCGATACCAAGGATCTTGAATAAAGGGGATGACGCGATAAGGGAATTTCACTGACCCCATGAACGTACTATTAGCAAGGAGTATTGTATGGGTAATATACTTTACTTATACTTTACTTATACTTATTACAAATAATATACTCCTTCCTATTAGATAGAGAAGTATGAGCAAACTTACCTTCCTTAGCATGGTTATTGCTCAAGTCGCGAATCGTAGATGTTGGCATAGAGGTTAAATTTTGAAACATCGAAAAAGTTACCTGAACACTATCGCTTATCTGATGAATACAATCAAATAATCAGAACAAAGTTACAATAACTTATATAGTAGAGTTTAAAAATACAAATCAAAACTAAAACGAAGACGAAAACAATTAATTTATTATAATCTTAACTCTCTCTTGAAGGAGGTTTTAATAAGGTTACACAGAGCCTCTCAGAGCCCCAAATAGATGTTTCAGAACTTTCAATGAATTGAGATAGGCTATGCCCCTTCTAGTATATTTCTCTATACCTAGGGCGCATAGCCTATCTCAATTCACTGAGAGACCTGAAACATCTTTTTGGGTCTCTCAGGAGATCTGTGCAACCTCCTTGAAACCTCCTACTAAAGTACATTTAAACATAGAGATATATTCTAGAGGGGGCATAGCCTGTCTCAATAGATTGAGAGGCTTGAAACATCTTTTTGAGGCTCTCAGGGCTCTGTGTAACCTTATTGAAATCTCCTACAAGAGTAAGTTCAGGTTAAAATGAATCAATTCATTTCGGCTTCCCGTACATTGTTTGTGTTTTGATTTGTATTTTTAACGTTTCACTATGTAAGTAATAGTAATTTTGTACTGATTATTTGATTTTATTTTTAAGCGAAGGTGTTAGGTTGTTTTTTAATTGTTTCAAAATGTAACCTATTGGGCCCCTCTAGTAATAATATCTCTCTGCATTTAAACCATTGTTCCATTCCAACCATTTATTTTTTAGTTTTTTATCATCGAAAAAATGCTCCAAATGAGCACAATTTATAGACTTTTACTTTTCCTCATTTATATCGTAGGTATATAGAAAGTATAATTTTATCAGAAAATTACGCTAATAAGGTTGTTCGCATGACGGAATTTATGTTTTGCTTAGAACCTATGAAAGTTCTATATAAGTGACTCTGATCATGAACTGCATGGTGTACTATAAACGTCTAAAAAAATTAAATCAAAAGAAAGAATAACCCAGATATTTGAAACATTTCCGCCTTCTTGTCACACACATTGAGGGTAAATGAACTTAGTAAATTTCATTGCTTAAATTATTAATTACAATATCCTGTTGTGACTTCAAAAGACCAAATAAATAATTCACAAAAAATAGTTGCAACGAAATATCAGAAGAGTTTATTGCCCTGATTTTTATATTTTAGTTTCTTATAGAGTTACCTCTCCCCGAGTAGCATTCTATAAGTAGTTAATCCTGTTCATGTTTTTAACTTATAACAACTTAACATTTGGTGCTCAAGAAGCTTAAATTTAAATAAAGTCGATCGTGTTAGACATTGACCTTGGGGGACTTGGGGGGTCGGACGGGGCGCCTCCTCGTGACGGGTTTTAAAATATTCTAAACTTAGACTCACATTGATCCCGACAACATTGCGTTTCCCAGACGTTTGTTTTCTTCTTGTTAACGTTGTTTAGTGAAATTTAATTTATTTATCAAATTGATTAATTAAAAATAATTAATTGCATTTAATTAGTGAATAATTGTGGAAGATTATACTGTGTTAAAAGTGATCAAAATTTTAGATTTTTTTGAAATAATGGATGATATTAACGATGAAGTAAGTTGTCTACTTGTAATCAACATTTTCCTTATTTTATTTCTGTATTATTGTTATTTTGTTTTTACATATTGTTTTTGGAAGGGAAGTCGAATATGAGAGGGTACGGTGATAGCTGGAGATTTATAGGTCAAATTACAAGTCTGTTATCTATTTCACCTTGATAATAGGAAAATTCAAGCTCACATGCAATAATATACTACGTACACACAGAGAATAAATTCGCAGATCATATTCAATCGACTTGTTTAATACGTTTATTCGATCCTTTACATTAGAATAATGGAGATGGAATTCAGTCGATATGCTTTATATAAGAGCTGTGAATTAATATGTACACAGCATATTTAAGAGGTGATCATACGCTTTTTATTTGCTCCATTTGAGGTAGCCCCCAGGGTCTCGATATCATGATGTTTCAACACAATTTAACATCGACATATGAGTCGATCTTACTTGTTCAAAGGGTTGTCATGTGATGTATTTTTGACCTGTACAAACTCTACATAACATCAACGCATGTAATGGTTTATCGATGTCTCGACTTGCGATAGTCTCCACTCGAAGTAACATTTAGTATGTTCACACACACTTCTAGATCCACTAATCGTATTGGATACGATCTCTTAATACGGTAATATTAGCTGTATGAACCATGCGGAGAGGATCCGATCCCATACGCTAAAACTAGGGAGATGGAATCTAAATGGATCCCCCGATACCCTGTATTTACCTTTAGAGACAATGGTATTTAACAGATAACCTTCTCGTCGAACTTTTATTTCTCTTCAATATTTCCGTTTTTGATCAAATAACTTTTGTATTATTTTTTTTTAGTGTAACTTTATTATTATGCAAATAAATCGACACTTGACATATATAGAATGTCTCGCCATGACATAACATTGACTCATGGTTCAGTTAAAAGTGTCAAGGTTATCAAGTGTTGATACAATGTATAATCCTGCCTCGAAAAGTGTCGATGTTATATAGTGTCCAGACTACGTGGGGAGCCGCTTGCATTGTATTAGTTTAGTTGAAAAGTACATGTCCTCTATGATGTCATAGAGGAACCTTGTAAAAAATTATGTCTGTGAAGATTAAATCGGGTTCATAAGGAAGTTATAAACAAATAAATATATTTAATAAAATTGTTCAACTTCAATTTCTTTTTAACTAACCAATGATCTTATCCAGTAGATCCTCTGAATACAATTTTAGACCATACAATTATTCGTTTATGGGTACCAAAATCACTAATTTATGATTCATTTTAGGGGGAGGAAATTGATTTTAGCCCTTTATAGTGAAATAAACCAGCATAATTTTAGTTGCCTTACTCTAAGGTACTTTGTTTTTCTCTTTTTAGAGTTCAAAAAAATAATATTATATTAATTAATAATACATCTTCTCTAGAATGAATTATTTTTGAAGTTTTCTATAAAACCAACAATTTTTGAGTAATTTATTAAAAAAACCAAAAGTCAAAATTTAGGGCACTTTATGAGACTCCCTATATAAACTACCCTATATAAACCCCCTATATAAACTACCCTATATAAACTCCCTATATAAACTATCCCATATAAACCCCCTTTATAAACTACCCTATATAAACCCCCTATATAAACTGCTGTGGGATAGGCAAGGTTTTTTTTGGAATTCTCATGGGGAGTTCCCTAATTATTTCTGACAAAAATCTTTTATTGACTGAGCTATGCATATATGTGTGTAAGAGATTTTGTTCCTAGAACATGATAACTTTGAACACTTACAGATCTAAATGAAATTTGCAAAACTGAAAGTACACAAATGGACCTTATTAATTCCCAGAACCTATTTTTACTTTTCCTCATTTATACTGTAGGTATATAGGAAAAATATTGTGTTTGCAAAAAAATCCTAAACTGGGTTTAAACCGGAATTATCAGTTTTAGGTGTTTTAAAGGCCTCCTTAGTGGTTTTTGCAAAGTTGTCTGTCTGTATATGTGTCTGTTATAATCCTAGCTCCTAGTGTATTCATGCTAAAGAGTTGAAACTTTGTACAAAAATCAGTCTACCGCTGTAGTTGTGCTATTCAGAAAATATTTTTATGATGTCATTAACCCCCAATAATGACTCATTGAACATTTAGAAAAATCATGAAATGCAGAAACATGATGCGATCAGATTGAGATTTGGCACGCATGTGGTTGTATATAAGACTAACAGATGTGCTAAGTTTTATCTCATTATCAGCATTAGTTCAAATTTTATCGAATGACTTGTGTACATTTTTAAAAATTGTAAGAAGTCAGAAAATAATATAATTTAGTGAAATTTAGTTCAAGTGTATACCTTTATGGTATAAAGTACACCAGGTTTTGTTTTAATACGACAAGTATATCTATGTTTTTTGTTGGATCATAAAAGTTAAGCAGCATTGAGCGTGGTTAATGCTGTATGGGTTACCGCTGAGACTGATACAGATGCATTTACTATCTGAGGACTAGCGAAGCTAGTCCAAAAATATGTTGCAGTATAAATTTGGCGAATTGTATATTCTGAGGATGAGTGAAGCGATTCCGAAGCAGCTATGTTGAGCGTAGCGAATCCGATGTGATGAGGGAAAGTTCCGAGGTACCCCGTACTCAATTTTTTTTAAATGTGTAAGACGTTATTACACCACAATAATTACTAAACAAGAATTTTTAACATTTTTCAAAATCTCAACAAATTATCTGATCGGAATGAGATTTATTTAGGACATATATGAAGTTATGCTTATTAGTTTTGATTTCATCCATGTAACACAAATCGTGATTTTCGACTAATACATTTGGAGCATGCCATGTGTGCACCTCGGTGCTGACACTGCGGAGGGACCAAGTGGGCTTAGGCCTTTATTTAAGAAAATGTTCATTAAAAAGTCATGCTCACTAAGTTGCTTGTATGTTTGAGTTTTAAAAACAACTTTAGATTTTATATTGTGGTTTAACTGTCAGTTGATTATTGCTCTGTTATTTTTAGCCAAAGTTCGTAGTGGATGAAGTTAGCTCCATAATCAAAGATGTTATAGAGAAAAGTATAGGAGGCAACTTTTATCAACAAGTTAAAGTCAATCAGTGGACAAGTGACGTTGTCGACGCCTGCCTCACTAGCTTAACTAAATTACAAAAACCTTTCAAATATATAGGTAAGTTAGGCTAGAAAGTTGTACTTGGTACTTTTTTGTGTGATACTTTCTTAAATGGAAGATATTTGCACGCCTGATTGTAACAGAGGATAATCTAGAAGTTTTAGTTGAAAAAAAATACTTACTTTGTGTATTAAAAGAATTAATTATGTATTTCTGAAGGTAGTATAGTCTATTGTTATAATTTATTAATTTGCAGATTAATATTAATGAAATAACGTCATGGTTGGTTGATTTACCAGGATCAATACCAAGTATAATGGTACTATGGACTATGTTTGATCAGAATTCTAATTTTAATATGTGTTGTAGCGTTATACTACGGCAAGTGCTGTTATCAGGAACTAAGAGTGGGTTATTTACTAGAGTTTGAACTAGTCCATATTACCTCTCCTCCTATTACTTGATTATAAATACCTTATCAGTTTTCAATTCTTATGCTCATAGAGTTTGTGTTTCTAAACCTAGTCTCACAATAAATAGATAGCTTGTATGATATTTAATTAATTAAATAATGATTATTTTGTTCAGTTACCTGCACAATAATGCAGAAGAATGGAGCAGGTCTTCACACAGCTAGTTCTTGCTACTGGGATAATGCTACGGATGGATCGTGCACAGTACGCTGGGAGAACAAGTCCATGTACTGTATCGTATCTGTCTATGGACTGGCTATATAACTCCAGCACTCGCAAACCTACATCGCTCTTCCTCCTCTAGTGTTTTCAAATCAGCACGTTTCTGTTTGAAACAAAAAAAAAAGAAATTAGTTCTTTTAGACCTCTGTTTAATCAACTCAGTAGTTTTAGGAAAAATTAAATTACAAGTTTTTCTAAGATAATGTCCTGTTGTAGGATTAAGTGCCTTCATTAAATTGACTACATTTTTTCACTTAAAACTATATGGATAGTTTTTTAGATTGAGGAGATGTAAGTGGAGTTTTGAGATGCAAGAGGGATGATTATTGTGACGATAGACTTATCTGTTACATAAATATGCCTTTGAGAAGTTAGCTTCATATGTTTACTGGTTTCTTAGAAATGGTTGTATTAACAAAGGTCTATCCTGTTTCGTAAATTTGCCTTTGTCAAGCAAGCTTTATATGACTAATAAAGCCAGTAGATTGTTTTACTAGTTTTCTAGGGATGTATTGACAAAGGACTATCCTGTTTCCTTAATTTGCCCTTGTCAAGCAAGCTTTATATGACTAATAAAGCCAGTAGATTGTCTTACTAGTTTTCTAGGGATGTATTGACAAAGGACTATCTTGTTTTGTTAATTTGCCTTTGTCAAATAAACTTTATATAACTAATAAAGCCAGTATATTGTTTACTAGTTTTCTTGGGATGGTTGTATTAACAAAGGACTATCCTGTTTCGTAAATTTGCCTTTGTCAAGTAAGCTTTATATGACTTAAAGCCAGTAGATTGTTTTACTAGTTTTCAAGGGATGATTATTTTGACAAAGGGCAGTCCTGTTCTGTTAGTATCCCTCTAACATTTGAAACATTCTATAGTGTTCTATAAAGTGAACTCTATGTTTTAGCTTAGGAAGTTAGAAAAAAGGACCCGACAACATTGCTTGCTTAATGGTAATTTATAACCTCTTCCTCATTACTATCATTTCTTTACCATGAAAGTTGGTTAAACAGATGCCTGATGTATTTAATTGTATTTTTAAAAATATTTATTTGATATTAATTTAATTTATAAAATCAATAAAAAGTCAACATTATTTATAAAACTTTAAATTTTTTATTATTATTAGTGATATGATTTCTTTATATGGTTATGACTTCTTTAGATGGTTATTTTCTTATAGTTGAGTATTATGCTGTGTTTTAGTGAATTTTTGAAGGAAAACTGAGCTTTTTTCATTATGTGACCCTATTTAGTTAGCTGTATCTTCCATAATATTTAAGTTGGTTGATTTTTATTAAAAAGGGGAGTATTTAGTTTTACATAGTATTATTTGTAAATTAGAGAAAGTCAATAGATCCTTTGTCAAGCAGTTGAGCTGAAACTATCTAAGGAAGTTTCCATTAAATAACTACTGTCACAATAAAAAGAAGGAATTAGACTGCGGGTAGACAAAGATGGCGATTAGTCATACTGGGTCTAAAGATGTAGACAGCTATTAAAGTCCTCTGGTGGTAACCAAATTAGTTTTTAATCAGTTAGTATTCCATTCAGCCTTCAATGGCCAGGTCAATGAATGATTCTAAAATTTTTATTTTCATATTTTATTATAGCTGGAATAGCAAAATTTTATTTGCTAATGTGCTTTTTTATATTAAATTTATTCACAACAGATAAAACATCTTTTCCCAGAGTTCTATTTGGATCAAGAAAATTACCTTTTTCTTTTTTTACCCCAGTATCAGGTTCCTCCTTTCAAGAATGACTTAATTATTCCTTTTTTTTACTATCACAACGTACTAGTGATAATTTTTTTATTGTACTTCAATTTTGTTTAAAATAAATCACCTAAGTAGCTTTTAGAGATTAATTTGACAATGCTTCTTAAATTGAAGCCATAGAGATATTAGTGTACTACTAAAACCTGGTGCAGATGCATGGCTTGAAACATTTTTATAGGGGCTCCTGTGGCCCCTAGTAACCTGAATCTCTATATTGTACTATATAATAAGATTTATGTTTCAAGATTTACCAATCTCTATAGTCCATTAGTTCCTTGGAGTGATGCCAATTTGGTTCTTTTACATCCTCCCCGGCAGATATCTTTTGCCATATTTTTTTACTAAAATTTCTTAAAATTATTTAAAAAGGAAACTTGGGAAGAAGGATTCACTTAGAGTTAAAACCCTGTTCATATACCAGGATCTCATTTATGCACTGAAAGAAATTATTTAGCACAAACCTTAGCTACATCCCCCAGCATAAGTGAACTGAGACATGGGTCGATATACTTACGTATTTAACAGCCATTGAGCCCACTTATGTCAGCAGATCAAGGTAAAACCTCGGCTAAGTTTGCCAATCTTAAAGTAGCCAGACTCAAAGACCTCCCTACTGCAGGGGGCAAGAGTGAAAATGACTCCACTCTTGGCTGGCATTGAACTAAAAATCTCATGATTAAGAGGCCTTGACTTTAGCAACTGGACCATCCTGCTAGGTTTACTTTTTGTTTAATCCTATACTATTAACATAGGAATAACTCTTAACTTAATCTTAAGTACTATACTTGATTGCAATTCTTAAAATTTGAAGACTATTTACTGTCCACCTACTTAAAGTACTTATTTGGTCTCTAATTGCACTTTTTATTTATTTATTTAAACTATTGTTATTATCATCTTAAGTTACAACTATTTCTATTATTAATACTTTTTATTTTTCTATTAAAACTATTATATAATTTTTGTCTAATGAAGTTTTAATCATTTTATAACTTATTTTCAGTCACACTTCCTTACTATGTTAAGACAACAATATATATATATATATATATATATATATATAATATATATATATATATATATATATTATATATATATATATATCTAATATATATACCAATATTTTATTGCTTTATCTATGCAGTGTAACTCACTGTAAGGTATGCTAGGGAGAAAAAAGCCTTTACAGCGTTTGTTTACAAAACTGAATATAAAACTTACAAGGCAAGGGGTAGATAAATAATCATTTCACAAAGTATAGCCAAAAAATATGAAAATTGGCTAAAAACAAAGTATACATTTAAAACTCATTTTTCCTTTGGAAATTCGCTGAAATAGATTTTAGCAGAAAATAGGGTCTTTGTTTGATGTTTTGTTTGATGATACCTGATACAAAACAGTATTGCATACCCAAGTCATGTATGATTTATAGTTTTTTATAACTCTTGTCAGTTCCCAAGTCCAGTTTTCTCCCCACTCTCATCTATTCCCCCTCTAGCCTCTACCCATTTTTAATTGCTTGTTGCCACAATATAAAAATTAGGAGGCAATTTATCATATTTTTTAAACATATTCTATCATATTAATTAAAAAAAAAAGATTATTGCAAACACTCTATTCTGCACAATTTAAGCTTTTTCTATTGAAACTAAATTAAACCCACTATTTGAAAAATATTTTTTTTATTAAATTCATCAATATGATGTTTTATTTTTGGTTTGTATTTTTATAAACATCAATTCCAAAAGAGTATAAAAAACAATCTAATAATAATTAGCTGATGTCTTGTTGAACTGCTGTCTCTAGGCTTTATATGTATGTGTAAATATGGATTGATAATTTATTGTGAACTAATAGTGCTGTAATATAATTATTTAATTAAAATTAGTTATATATTAATAATAAAATGATATTTGTTTATAATAGTGTGCTCTTTATTCTTCTACCCAGATTATATCTAATTGATTATTATTAGTATAATAGTTTTATTAATTTAATTTAAAATTTTTAAATATATATAATAATATAAAAAAAGATATTTAAAATTTAATTTAATTTATTTATTTAGCAGTTTTATTTAATTGATTATATTCTTCTTTTATTATCAATTATTTAACAGTTTTTTTTAAATCACTGTCATATGAGTTTTACCAAGGATAATAGTTATTTATGCACCAAGGGAGTAAAGAATACTATTATTTCCTTGAGCATTTAGTTTGTTCCTATGGTGAAAGCCGAGGGAACCAAAGGATTTCACTTTTATTTATTAGGGGAAAATAGCATTTTACTCCCAAGGTGCATACAAGATTTTATCTTCACACATTGACGTAATTTAAATAACGTTTTATTCTTATTTTGTTATATTTTATTCTAGATTTGTTTAGAATAAAAAAAAATATAGAAATTTTGGGAGTGCTGCCACCCTGATACATTTTTGGGGTTCCGCCCCCGGAAAAGAGTTGCACAACTTGATAAATTCACTTTATAAATGTATAGGATACCACTCCCATAGAAATGGACAGCAGTGGCTCAAACTCCAATAATAGGTAACACTTTTTACTCCCAAGGGAGAAAAAGTAAAATTTTTCTTTCTGGGATTGAAAAGTGCTTCTTTACTCCCTAAAAACTAGTCAATAAACTCTACATTATACACAAAATGAGGTCTCCACTAAGAGTAAACTATATTTACAAAGCTGGCTTTCGACTTTTAATAACCATAATGTTGTTGTAAAGCAAAGATGGTAGAAAATATTAATCCTGAATACATTGAGAAAGTCGGCTTTGTAAATATAGTTTACTGATTTGATTTTTTCTATTGGACACACATTGTAGAATAATACAAATAATGATAATCCAGTTTACTGTTTGTGAACACAGTCTTTACTATTTAATTATTAACTTAAGAACTTCTTAATTAACTTATATTTGCTTGGTAAATAATCATAATTTAACAACTGCCCATGTGGTTATAGTCAGGTTAAAGTACAAACCAAGTTGTAAAACAAATTAAATTTCTTTCCCACATGTCTATTTATTTATTTTATTAATTTTACAGTCTAAGACCATACAAAAAATATTACATTTTAAAAGGAAAGTTACAAAATATTTATATAAAAGAATAAACAGAATTATTTTTTTTAAAAAAAGTATTGCAAAACAACAAACAATAACAATGAATAATTAAATAAAAATCTTGAAGTACAAAAACAATATCATGACTTGAAATAAAACTTGTCATAATTTAAATTAATAAATACTATTTATATCACACAATTATCATAATTTGAAATATAACTTGTCACAACTAAAATTAAAATTTTTTGTCTATCACACAATAAAAGAGATAAGAGATAAACAAATAAAAATAAGTAAATAAACTATTACAACTATTAAAACCACAAATAATATAAATCAACTAATAATAATAAATACTACAAATCAACTTATTATTATTATAATGAAAAATTATATAAAAAAAACATGTATTAATAAGAAAAAATATTTTTTATTTTATATGAAGAACATGAAAACATATCAATTTCCTCAGGCAAATATCTATTAGCTTCTCTTTGAATTCGGACTATAGGAGAGTTAAGCAAATAATTAGTCCCTACATTAGAGTTAATAATTTGAAATAAAAAATGTGATCTAGTTCTGTGATTAGGTACTCTAAAATTTAGTAATGACAGTAATTCAGGACAGTCTATATTACCAGCTTTTAATTTTCTCAGGAAGGCTGTCAGATATAATGCGTCTATCACGTAATGAGTTTAATTTTAAATTATTCAGAAGAAATGGATATGACAACTGATCTATAGTTTTTCCCATTCTGTAGTTAGCTATTCTTAAGAATTTGTTTTGAATCCTTTCAATCCGTTGAATATGGACATTATAAAAGGGGGACCAAATTATTGAAGCATACTCTAGGATCTGTCTAACTAAAGACATGAAAAGAATCTTAAAACTAGAAATATTTTTGAAAGAGGAACTGTTGCGACTAATAAAACCTAACATCTTTAATGATTTACTGATAATATAATCAATATGATAGTTGAAAGTCAAATTTGAATAAAATATTATACCCAGATCTTTAATTTTTTCAACAGAAGTCATTTTTATGTTGTCAATCACATAATTAAAAATTACTGGATTTTTAATGTCATGTAGGAAGTTAGTTTAAATTTTCCTATGGGCACAGCCATCTTGTTTTATCCTTGTAAATGTAAAAAAAAACTATTCTATAGTACTTAGCATTTTAGTTACTTATCCTCATTAATACTCTAGTAATACAAAAAGTATTGTGTTTGAGAATCACATGAATTATCTGTTTCAGGATTTTCAAGACCCCCTTAGTATTTTTTACCAAGTTCTGCGTGTGTATCTTATCATTGTCTATGATTACTGGAGAAATAGTGCTTGTACTAGAGAGTAGGAACTTAATACAAAAATCAATCTTTAGTTCTAGTTGAGCTATTAGGAAATTATTTTCTTATGATGTCATTAAGCAAAAATAATGATTTGGCAAAAAATCATAAAAAGCAAAAAGAGTTTCGATCAATTTATTGATATTTAGTACACATATATAAAACCAACAGATATGGATTTCAATATTCTGAGGACGAGGAATGTGAGTTCAGAGCACTGAAGATGAATTTAGCGTAGTTTAGTATGAAATAACTTGATGAATAATGTGAATAAACTGGAAAGAGTCTTATTCTAAAGTTGCATCCTAAATCATAAACTAGACAGGTTTCTTTTTTGTGAAAATCCGACTTTATCAAGGAAAACTGCTCTCCTTTAACAGTTGTTGCACAGTTTTCAAGAAAAGTTCACTTAAAGGGAACGGTTCTGTAATAAATCTCTAAAAATGTGGGATTTAGGTTCCTCTAAGAAAAATTCTGATGATCCTATAAGTATTTAATATGCTGGTTAATATTGCTAAAAATGTATATTGATTGTTTCAAAGTAATAAGAAACCCAAATGTAATTTTACTTAATGAGAGAGTGTTTATGTCGATAAACTTTTATTGAAACATCTGCTGTTACTGAAACAAGGGGGATATTATGTAAGTATTTTTTTATTCCATGGATATTATTAACCTTATTGTCATTCATTGATACCAACATTAGGGCATGTCTATTGACATAAAATTCGTCACTGAAACGTTTTGAAAACAATAAAATTCGTTCGTTTTGAACAATAAACGTTCAATGAAATCAAAACTTTACATTGTTAGGGTAGGGTTATAGTAAGTTATTAAAAAAATTATTACAATGTAGTTGTATTGTTCTCTACTAGGTGGCAGCACTGTTCACTTTCATCCTCTACTTAACTGTACTATATTATATGTCCCTCATACTTGTATCTACCAAAAGATCCTGTAACGTAACCAAGGGGGCATCCCCCAAATTTGTCGCCCCCCTCCTTTATTAATTTATTAAAAATTAATAAAATAAATTTTAGGGTCAGGAAAAATTCAAATTATATCACAGCCATTAAATACATTTGTTAACATAATAGTCAAAATAAATAATTCTGGCGCAGAGGTCAGCAAGCCGAGCGAATTTTCCTTGAAATTCGCGCTTTCTTGCCTTTAAATCTAATATTTGCTTAGTTTTTCGATATATATTTTATAAACTGTAGCGTAACAACTTCTTATTTAGTTTTTTTCAAATGTTTCAAAGAAAATGCGCATATTTGTCCCATAGATTATACACTACACAGCACAGCATTATTAGCAGCCATAAAAGCTGAGTTTATGCTAACTTATAGCATTTTCTTTATAAACAAAATCGAAAAAATTAAAGAACAAGTTTTGACGCTATTGCTTAGGTTATTTAATATATAACAAAAAATTAGGCATAAATTTGATTGATTACCTCACAATTTTTAGCTTGAACGTAGCGAGTTCAAATTAATATTACATTCTGAGACCTAAAGAAGCGAGTCTGAAGTCATAACACCTTAGAATTTGGGAAATCATTACAACCTGAAAATGATTGATGCGAGTCCAAAGCTAAAACTCCCTAGATTTCGGTAGTTTATTAAAGAGTATTTTAATATTAATTTGACAATTGGGTCTAAACAAACATTTTTTTATTTTTCTCATTTATATCTTAGGTATATAGGAAAAGTAGCACTTTACTGTAATTTATAATTTTGCATTTAACAAGTTTTGAGAGACCAGTATACTCTACTTAAGATGTTAAATTAACACCACTAAGCATGTATAATGATATAAATACATGTATAATATATATGATATAAATACACCCATGCATGTGTTTTAATTCTCTACTCTCACTCTTTTTTTTTATTTAAAAAACATATTTTGTATTTATTAAATTTCTGTTTTTCTTTCTCCCATATTTAAGGATGGACGGAAGAACTAAGAAAACTTAGAGTCCATCCTATTTTACACTTTTTTATTGTATTATTCTGCTCAAAAATGTTTTTATAATAGTGTAAATAAACCATTTATTTATTTATAATGATACATTCACGTAAGTTTTTGTGCTGCTAAGAAAATTTGTTACGTATCTGCTTTTAATAAACAGTAAATTAACTGTTTTACTGCATTTCTCAAATAATGAATTATTTAATAAAAATATACAAGAAGGGAAAAGTAGCATTAAAAAAATTAAACACTATTTAAATTAATTGTTATAAAATAGCTTATTTTATCACAAATAATTATGAAATAAAAACATTTGTTTTATAACTATACTTATTTTTAATACTGACCTTATTATTAATAAAATAAACCTTACATACATAGTGTTATTTTAATAAAGAGGCCTGCGGCCTCGAAAGTTATTGTGTCCCATAGAAACGTTTAGGACACAAAAATCTCGTACAAACAAACATACACACACACATACACACATTTCCATGACCCCATAATAACATATATATTATATATATTATATATATATATATATATATATATATATATATATACATCGTTAATATAATTAACGATAAAAACAGATGGATAAGAATGACAGTAAAAACTTCGTATATTTGCAACGTTTCGTAGTATAACAACTTCGTCAGGCAAGAGAAGAAAGAAGACAATATATAATATAATATATATATATATATAATATATATATATATATATATATATATATATATATATATATATATATATATATATATATTTCTTAAGAGATACCTGTCTGTCTGCCCGTGTAAAGTTTAGCAGTTTATATAAATGCACACGCTACAGAGTTAGAAAATCTAACAAAATCTGGTTTCCTTTAAATAAATGGATTCTTGTTAGTTGTGTAAAAAACATTTTTGTAGCGGACAAAATTTCCAATAAGGATTTTTATTATTAAAATTTGATGACTACAACTTAAGTTGTAACGCTTGCAAAAACCCTGTAATAATTGTAAAAATTCCGGCGCGGTGGTCCGCTGTCGGGCGAATTTCATTTAGAATGCGTGTTTCCGTGCTAAACAACCCATTTCTTGCTTATGCAAGAACCATGCCCATTGCGTGGTTCCGGTTCATGCTTTAGAACCTAAGCAGTTACTCAATTGTCAAGCACTGCTCGTAACTCATTTTGTCTGTATTTTCCAAAGGAAATGCGCATAATCATCCAGTTGTTGTACAAAACTATGCCTCTACAATTAGAAGTACGCACTATTATTTGCACTAGTTTAAAGATTAGTTACTTATCTTTAAGCTTAGTCAGTTATCTTTAAAGGTTTTAGCGCATTTCCTTTGGAAAATACAGACAAAATGAGTTACGAACAGTGCTTGACAATTGAGTAACTGCTTAGGTTCTAAAGCATGAACCGGAACCACGCAATTGGCATGGTTCTTGCATAAGCAAGAAATGGTTGTTTAGCACGGAAACACGCATTCTAATGAAATTCGCCGACAGCGGACCACCGCGCCGGAATTATTTATTTACTAGTTGTAAACTTATATAATGTAAAAACACGGAAACACGCATCCAAAGGAAATTCGCCCGACATGCGGACCACCGCGCCAGAATTATTTTTAGTTGTAAACTTATATTAGGTAAAAAAACGATAAAAATTATTGTCCCTACTGGATATGAACCCAGGTACTCTGGGTTTGAGAGCTCGCATCCAAAGGAAATTCGCCCGACATGCGGACCACCGCGCCAGAATTATTTCTAATTGTAAACTTATATTTAGTAAAAAAAAAAAACGATAAAAAATTATCGACCCTTCCAGGATGTGAACCCAGGTACCCTGAGTTTGAGTGGTCGTATTGACTCCGGACCACTGCCATTCAACTCAGAGGCCCAAAAAACATTGAAAACGACACCCTACTCGAAATTAATTTTCAACGACCGTAATGTTGGTTTTCTATATTTTTTGTGGTTTTTCGAATTTTTGGTAACTTTAAAGTGGTCGTATCGTCTTCGGACCGGTTTCATCGATTCAGCGCCCAAAATTACATAGAAAACGACACCCTACTCGAAATTTATTTTTATCGACCTAAAATTTTGGTTTTTGGTAATTTACAATGGTTTTTTTCGATTTTTAGGTCACTTAGAGTTGTTGCGTATCGACTTCGGATCGGTTTCATTCGATTCAGCGTCTCAAAAAACATAAATATTGACCTTTTTCGCGGCAAAAAATATTAACCCTGAATTTTGCTGATTTTTTGAAATTTTGCTGACTCAGCAAACCGGGTTAATGACGTCACAAAAAACCTGTTTTCAATAGGGTTCGTGTCCTCCCAAAGGTTGATTTTGCACCAAGCTTGGTTAATAAATATTAATCCGTTCGAAAGATAGAGTTGTTACAAAAGTTTCTAGAATATATATATATATATAATATATATATAATATATATATTATATATATATATATATATATATATATATATATATATATATATAATATATATATATATATATATATATATATATATATATATATATATATATATATATATATATATATATATATATAGATATATTATATATATATATATATATATATATATATATATATATATATATAATATTTATATATATATATATATATATATATATATATATATATATATATATATATATATATATATATATTCCGCCATGACGCCTATCCCATTAGCGAATTTTTCCCAAAGGAAATCGCTAAAAGTATAGATTGTTTAAATAAATTCGCTAAACTTGCAAAAATGATATTTTTTGAGAATTTCATGAGTTTGGTTATACTTATCCTATTCTGATAAATTACACTTGTCTTTTTAGAAATTCGCAGCTATTTACAATGTTCTCTTCAAATTTTTCCATCGAATTACCAGAGAACAACAAAAATTACAATTATTACAATTCTTCTAAATTTAAATTTATTTAGTGACAATTTTTAAAATAAATTTATGAACATAAAATTATAAAAAAATTTATAATGAATCATGAACAAGATGCAGATAACTGTATTGAGATATAAAGAAAATTGGCTATATTTACTTTATAATTGTGAGAGAGTATTGTAATAAAAATATAAATATAAATAAATAATATAACCTAAATATAAAACAAACAAATATAAAAAGTAAATTTAAATAATAAGAAATGCTAAAATATAATAGGAAAGTAATAAAGTATGAGAAAAAAAATTGGCAATATTTTGTTATTGTGCGTGAGAGAGTATAATAATTAAAATAAAATTAGTACCAAATAAACATATAATATAATTTATAAAATAAAATAATCAAATTTTAAAAGTAAATTCAAATAAAAATAATATGAAAGTATTATTTGATAACTATTAAGCAATAAATTAAGCCTTACAAACCTTAATGGTAACCTCGGCTTAGGCTTAATGATGCTTCTTTTTTCTAAATATGTATATATTAAAATTGCCATTTAAACGTATTTTTACATTAATAATAGTTTAATGTTATTACGCTCTTTGAGGCAATATATTTTAAAACACGGTGGGCAAGTTTTCCTGGCATAGAAAATTGGACATAAAGGGTTAACACTTATTGACATTAGAGGAAGTTGTCAAGTCAGGAAATAAGACAACAGAAGTTATTCATTCTGAGTTATTCATCGTGTCAATGAATGACTTGTTTAAGAAAAATAAAAGCGAACACCTAATAGGTATTCTCAACGAAGGATCAATTAAAGTATTTTTGTATGAGATTTGTATTGTATGGAGCTTTATACAAAGGATTGGTGTTAAGGAGTATAAAGTTTGTAGGTATAGCTCCCTACTTCTTGGATGACACCCCTCCCTACACCTCTCGTAGGGTAGTCCGGTAATCTGGCCAGTCACCGACCCGATCTCACGACGTCTAACAACCCAGTGTCGTAATCGTAAACCTTCTCGAGTGGCGTAACTACTTCCAATATCATACGGTGAAAGCAATTACGAATTCTTATTTACACAAGTAAGTCTTAAATATTATATTTTTTAGTAAACAAATATTTTAAAAAATTTAGGGGTGCAGGCCCCCCCGTCTGAGTGCAATAACCAAATTGTTTCTCTTACATTTCTTATCCCTTCACTAAAATAGTATTAACTTTAAAGTTTTTATTAATAATTGAAAATCTTCTTAAGCTTTATTTTAGCCAAAGCAGCTAAAATTAGCTGCTTTTTAGCGAATTAGCTTTGAGCAAATTTACATTTTGTTTGAAGCTAAAAAGTACTTATAGAAAATGCTAAAAGCGTATTGTTTTTAAATTTAGATTTAAAGTAGTTTTCTTAGTTAGCTTAGAAATTAATATCTGAGCTTATTTTTAATTGCGTGACGTATAAATAAGTTTATATTGCAATATATGAGAATTGGTTAGTTTTAGCTTCTAGCCAACTGATCTTAAGTAAAAATTAAGTATCTTAAGTAATACTCTTTATGAATCAAATATCTTAAAAATCTTAATAGGTCTTAAGCTAATTTCGTCTTTAAAGGCTTTAGCAGACTAGGCTTAAATCAGATTGGGATTTAAAAGTTAGAGGCAGATTTTTATAAAATTTGGGTTTTGTGGTTCAATTTTAAAACTAAAATGCTATGAAAAAAATCCGTCAAAGTGCTTGCTTTGCAAGCATTATAAGGGTTTCTCAGATATTTTATAGGCCTTTCTGTATATGTTTATTAGTACCTAATTTTAAAGCATAGAGTAAAAACATAACATAACATTCTAGGGTTCGCTTCGCTCGCTTTTATGTGTTAGTTTACTCGTAACATTTTACGACTATATAATTAAATAAACATTAGGGCTCGCTTAGCTCGCCCCTTTATGTGTTTGTTTGTCGATACCTAATTATAGAAAAAAATTAAAACAAAACATAAAACTCGAGCCCTCGCTCTGCTCGTCTTTTTGTACGATATATGTTTAATATATACAGTACCTAATTTTACAAGCTTAGAGTAAAAATATAACATTCTAGAGCTCGCCTTTATGTGTTAGCTTACTCGTAACTTTTTATGAGTGTATAATTAAAAAAAAACATTAGGGCTAACTTCGCTCGCCTTTATGTGTCTGTTAATCAGTTCCTAATTTTATAGTAAAGAGTAAAAACATAACATAATATTCTTGGGCTCGCTTTCATGTCTTTGCTTAGCATTACCTTAGTTATAGTGTATATAAAAAAAATATAGAATGAAACTTTTACCTAATATTTTATCTCCCTTCGGTCGTCTATACGTCTCCGGTTGTCGATACCTGATTAGTTAGAAGGGGGAAGGGGTGGAAACCATTTTTTGGCGGGTGTAATAGTCGGCATTTTGAAAAAGCGATGCATATTTGTGTTTCGTACGTTTTATCGGATCGAGATGAAACTTTGTACAAAAATCGATCTCATTAATGTTTAGAATCTGATTGTTTATGAAATAAGAAATATTTCTTAGACTGAACATGATGAGTTTACAAGAATATAATAACATACACTCTAGATTGGATAACTTATAATTCTAAGGTCACCCGTAGCGAGACCGAAGTAATGCCACTGTCAGCATCGGGTAATCATGACAATCGAGACAAACGAGCCAAGCGATTCTGATGTTATAACACCTTATGTCTTAGATAACTGCTTTATTTTGAGATCAAATGCAGAGACTGAAGTAATACCTCCTTATACTTTAGAGATATACTTTAGATATACTACCTTATACCTTAGATATATACTGTAGATACCACCTTATACTTTAGATATATACATAAGATACTACCTTATACTTTAGATCATCACAGTCTGAGGACGAACGAAACCAGTCCAAATCCGGTAAACAGTTCTGAGGTACCGTGTCCCCGATTTTTTTCAAGTTAATCCTGTATTTTCATAAATAATTCAATGAGAAACCACTTATGATTATACTAAACCTACTGTACATCCCCTTTCTCCGATCTAAACCACTACACAGTATTGAGCCATATAAATGACCCTGAGCTTTGTAGCGGAATGTGGACCTAACTGCAATATCACAAAAGTGCCTCTAGAGGTAAATTTATTTTCCTCTAAAAAGGAAAAACATTTTACCTATCAGATAAAGGAGATGTTTCAAAATCGGATAGGAATTTTACTCCTTGCAAAAAAGTACTAACGATAATTGTCGTCCCTCTGGGAACAACTGTTGGTTCTCAGAGGGACAGGAATATGGTGATAATTTTATTACAAATTAACATTATTTGGAATGTGAAATGTATAAAAAGTACAAATTGGTGCTGTATAGATATTAATTTAAATTTACTATGGTGCCAAGTAAAAGGTTCACAGATATGAAATATACGAGAACAGAACTTTTTATCAGGATCTAGCAAATGAAAATATTCTGTCTTCGCATATGACATATCTATGCTCCTTTACCTGGCACCATAATAAACTACGAAGACATTAGGATCCAAAAAATGCCTCTTATGCCTCGTAGACTTAATTTTCCTGTACTTTCCAGTGGAAAGTTTCCACTTGAAACGATTTATAAGACTGAATGTTTGACCCTACAGAATAAATATACCGTACAACAACCACAAGATAATTAAATCTGAGTGTGGGGACAGTCTGAAGAATATATAATAGGAGCAAAAAATGAAATGGCACATAGCAACTGAGAATGTGAGAAGCAAGTAAACAAAATAAGTTAAAAAAAGAAATATTGATCACAAACTACTCTTATTAGCCTCTTGTAATCGTAAACATAAAGCAACTATAATATTTTCGTACCTTGGTAAAATACTGAACTCAAGTCGTAGGCATCAAGCTGAGTACTCGCTTATACGACTCAGCTTGTTAATAATGTAAGGATCCACTTATCTCACTGACTCTGAGTATAAAAATGCCAAAGACTGTAAATTAAGTCTCTTTATAGGACCTCACAAGGCTTTTTCTGCAGGATCATGATATTGCAGGATTTTCATTGTCTTCCCATAGGTGAACTTAACACTTTATAAAACTATTTTAGAACCTCAAAATTGAAGACCGTTCATAAGTATAATAGATTAGCGAATCTTAAAGTTGGGACCCAGGTAGATAGGAGAATGATTGTGCAAGGACCTGACTACGTAAAGATATCCTTTACAGACCTTGTCTATTATACAGGACTCGCAGGACAACTAAAAGAAAATAGTTTAGCGAATCTGTTCACTGAGCCGAGAACAAAGAAACACCGAATCATCTTAATCGCCTCTTTATGTAAATTCCTTCGGTACATTCTATTGTGTATACTAGATGATATGGTCACATTATTCTCTAACCAGCGCAGCACAGCGGTTCGTCTTTTTACAACTTATAGTTAAAACAATAAATTTGAAGAATGCGATTTTGAATAATATTCACTTATCATGACATCCAAAATTACATCGGCTTTCTATTTAAGATAACTTTAAGTACATATTGGCTGATGGGATGAAACATTAAGGTGCTTATCCATATTATAACTTAGCAATTATGTTCATGCATTGCATATTAAAAGTCAGCATGGTATGTAATTTATCGTTGAACAACGTCCACTTTCTTAAAAATCAACGTTTTTTGATTCTTTGACATTTTTCCGATGAGAAGTTCGTTCAGTCAAAAACACACAGCAGAAATACTGCTGCTAATATCATTGTAATATCACATTACTGCTAATTAAAATGACCATGGAATTGATTTGTCAATATAAACAATTATATAGACTTACTTAGGTTGGGTCAATGCCGCCCAGCCTTATAATAAGCTTTGTGTATTCAAGTAGCGAAAACTAAAGGACAACACTGACATCCACAACTCATGGTATAAAACTAAAAGAAGACCTAGACATTGTTGCCAACTTGCATAATATTGCAATCATAATAGAATATTACCATCCATAATCAGGATTTTAAGGATTTTGAAAGAAGTAAAACTCATTCTATTATAAAAGATTGAAGTTATGATAATATTAAAAATTCTATAAAGAGCATTTATATTAAATACCTATTTTATGAAAGGCACATTTCATGAAAGAGAATTATTGATCTTGTATGAATACAGGAATCCTTGTTCTAACACTTCGAAGGATGTTCTCGTGGAGGAGGCAATATTAGATAGTCCTCAATTAACTGGTGTACTAAATTACAATAATTTTTGCTATGATAATACATCTGGTTTCAAATCACCGATTGGACTTAGGGCGTTGGAAATTATCAATAAGACAGCAAAAAGTGGCATGTGGGACTAGAGCTGTCATGCTAAATACGACAAAAAAGACATTACTTACGCTCGTGGATGGCCCAGCTTCTAGTTGTGATCAGTGACTAGGTTCGTGGCTTCTACAGATGGTTGGAGTTAAAAGCTATTCGAAAAATTATGTTTTAATTCGAACTAGTTATTTTCCGCCTTTGGTCGTGCATCCACCTCTAATGCACTTTATTGGTTGGTTCGATGCGCTTTATTTTTGACACTTGGTTGGTTTCGATCTCACTATTAGAGCAGAAATATGTATATCTCAATACTTAGCGTCTCTTCTTTTCTAGAACAATTAAAATAATCAATAATGAAATAATCGTTTTCTTTCTAGTCAAGAGAACAATTGAATAATCAGAATCGGCTGCCGCAGTTATAGATCATTTCTGTCAACTAGGTGTAAATATACCCTTCTAGCAGGGAATTTAAAGCAATCAAAAGCAGTATAGAGGCTCAAAAGGGAGCGATAACCAATTAAAAGAAAATATCTCCGGTTTAAGCAAAATATCTAACGCTTTAAACGGCGGTCCTATTTTAATTTAAATTCTATATTTGGAGCTAAAAATGGAAGAGCAGTTTGAATAGTATGTTGAAATTGTACTTATGAAATGGTGGCCTTATTTTAAGTCATTTGACATCAAACTGAGTTTGAATTAAGTGGAGTTAAAATTAGAAAAGGTGTAAGGTAAATATTGGGTCAATTTAGGATAGAAGTCAGGGGTTCTAGAGTTAATGCTTATTTATGAACAATTAATAACTGTTTTTTATAACTTCTTCTGTATTTATTACCTATTTTCTATTTTTAAGAAAAGAGGTTCTTATCGAGGACGATATTGCTCCCTTGGGGGGTTGTTTAATAGTTTTGTGGGGGCGATCAAATGTTTGGGGTGAAGGACAAAGTTAATTTTAGTGAGTTTTCATCAGTAAATGACACATAAATGTAATAAATTAAATGCCCGTTTTAGTGCCACCAAGATATTCATCCTGCAGTAACGCCCTCAGGTGGATTAATTAAAGTGTTAATTAAAGTTGGAGAAGTAATTTTATAACAAATACAATTCATAAACTAAGAGTAAAGCTAGATGTGAACCTCCGAAATAGTTTCGGAATCTGCGTATACGATCACGCCCAAGTAGGCAAACTGTTAAGTTACAATACCAAATACCAAATAGTAAAATATTCGATTCATTTCAATTTCCCTTTAGCTCAACCTCTCCAACTTCTATGGTACAATTAACGGGACTTGATAATTAGAAATTTTATCGCACTAGTTTACTAAATCAAAACAAATACGTTTATGCTGCCATAGCCTAATTTTCGTCTTAATATTATTCGAATTTCCTGTTTTTCATGTTTTATTTGTTAAACTATTTACTATCTTTATTCATGACTGGAAATACATTAGCGACATTGGTTGCTAGGACGTAAGAGAAGTGAGTTACTGTCGAAGTGCGTGCCACAGAGGTATGCGTGATAGGGATGTTGTAAGATCTAGGTCTAGGGATAACACAGCAGGTTTGAGAACAGAGCCTAAATAGACTATTCTAAGCTCTGTAAATCTAGGTTAACTGTTATTTTGATAAAGACATCAAGGAATTACCATATTAACTAGTTATTTAACACAATTTAGTTATATTCATAAAACTTTTACGAGTCAGACTCTATAACACTCGTTTTATAGAAAATTTTATAAGCTTTAAAAAATGTCCTCTTTATGTTTTGCAAACGACCTGCAGGGAACCACTTATTGCAAGAAAACTGGAATTTGTGCGATTTTCTAATATTTTGAGCGAGCGCATTCATATGCACGGCTCCACTCAGGATTGGCAGAGAATGATTTTCCTTCATAATTTAAGGCGTATTTTCCAGAAAAATTTCAATAGTACAAAATGAGTCGCATTTTTTAGGCCTAGCTCTTGCACTATCACACACATACAGACAGACACATTTGTCACAACTACTCAGAAGATCCTAAAACAACTGAAACGGAAAATGCTTGTGGCATCCCGGTTATAGATTTTTGCAACTACACTTATAGACTGATTTTTGCACAAATTATCAACTCTCTAGCAAAAATTAACTGGGAGCTACGATGACAACAGACATACATACAAATACAGACAGACAATTTTGTGAAAACCACTCAGTAGGCTTTAAAAACAGCTGTTTCGGATTTTTTTGCAAACACAGTAGAGTAACACTGAGGAAAAGTAAAAAATTGATTACATATGATAAAAATATGACGTTTTACCAAAAAAATCGAATTAACAAAAATATAATACAATAATAAAATATAATAATAATATTCATTTAAAGAAATTTAATTTATAAAATTTAAAGAAAATATTTCAAATGTCAGGATATTTAGCAATAATTTCAGTGCGTTAAGGCTGAGGTTTATCAGTATTATCCTGGGCATGACCTACCTCTACAACTCCATCTTTCCTCAACCACCTGTAGCTAGGATATTACTATGTATGCAATGTGTTTTGGATTTTTGAGCTTGGAAATTGTAAACCAAACAATGAATTAAGCTTAAATGCAACTATTATTACTTAACGATAGCTCTATATTAATGTTGCACTAATTGTTCACAACGGGTTTGGTAATAATAGTTTATCCTTGACATACATACATGTTTTAAAGGAGATTAGATGTAGATATCTCACATATTAACAAACATTAATTACGAAAATATATTTAGTGTCAGAATTCTTTTTTTTACACAGTAATTAGAGTGTGAATGTATCAATGCAATTGTAATTTATGGTATAATCTAATATTGCAAGCAATTAGGGCAAGAGATTTTCACTAGGTTTTTAATGAAAATATTTAAAAATTACCACATACATTACATATATATATATTATATATATACATATATATATATATATATATACACATATATATATACACACACACACACACATTATATATATATATATATCCATATTTACATATATATATATATATATATATATATATATATATATTATATATATATATATATATATATATATATATATATATATATGTATAAAACGAATCTTTATCCTCTAGAATATGAACTTGAGATCTTCTGCATGCCACTTAAACGTTCAGCAATTATTATTTTAAGTGATGCTTAAAACGCCTTGTTAGAGAGAGATACACAACCCTGTTCAGTATATTTTTCCCCATTAAAAAAATTAATAAACTTTGCAGGCTTTTAGAGTAATTGTCATAAAGAGTTAGGTCTTCAGGTGTTGACTATTTAAATGGTGGATCCGACATTTCGCTTCCCTCTGGGAGGACATAATAGATGAAAACACAGTGCTGTACACAGGAATATGCAAACTCTAGAGTCCCGCGGAACCCTATTATAGATGTATGGTACTTGGCAGTACCCTTGTCCACCTCGTCCCCCCCCCTAGTAATAAATTCAAAAAATTGTATTCATGGCTAAATGTTTATATGGTTATAAATTATAAATTTTTTATTAGTTTGATTTCATGCAGCATCTTCAGATTTAAGAGTTAATTAAATCGATTTAATAAAATGTAATAATTGACAATTAATTCTAATTAATTTTTTTGCACCCTGTTCAATCGCGATCACTTGAACAAAAACCTAGTTTCTTTTTTAACCTTTATTTTGTCTAATTTCATAAAATATAGAAATATATGCAAAAAGAATCTCTGTAATTAATATCTAGACGCTTATTTTTTGGCCATAGATGTTTACGTGAACCAATAAAAACATAATTGATCATTTTTTAATTCATTTTTTTAAACAAGTTCTTTATTGGAAAAAGTATACAATATTTATTTGTGTAAACCGGAGCCATATTTTATTTATTGATTTTGGGTAATTTGTGCCTCTTTAATTTAATTCTATTTATTTAGTTATTTTGGTATGAAATTCGGTTATTTTTTGGGGTATGAGGATGTTTGTTTGAGTTAAGGATAATTTACAATTTATTGGTTTGGGTATTTTAATTTTTATTTTTTTGCTGGATTTTCAAAAGATGATATTTTTTATGGTGTTTTGAATAGGTTTATATTGTAAAGAGATTTTGCAGGAGTGTCAAAGAGGGCTTCCTATGCAGTCAGTGGACTGACTTTTGATTAATCAAAATTTTACCTGGCATTTTCCTTTAAAATCGAGGGAAACCTTAGAAAACATCAATTAGGTTGAACGGACACGCGTTCTTAATTCATAGACTTTTCTAAAACATTCTCGTATTTACAAAAAAATCAATCTCATAAGCTTATTTTTCCTTTGGGAATTCGGTAAAAGGATAATTGAAATGATAATTGTTATAATTATTAATTATAATAGCATTAAAGTTAATTACTTAATGTTTACATATTTTGTGAAGCATTGTGTTTTCATCCATGATGACCTATACATAAAGATTCCTCCCACACATCGTCGTGGTCCCTGCTATAAAATCTGAACCTTCTTTAAAAAATTGATGAACTCTTATTTTAAGCTTGAGATAAATTTGTGTTTATTAATGAAATTTAAAGTTAAATTTAAAGTTCAATCAACTATAACTTTATTTAATTGTTCGAGGCTTATCTTGTTTGAATTTCCAGAAGCTTATCAAAGTAAGCACTTGAAAATTGGATAATCTAAACATTTTTTGAGATCTAAGTATAGATTTAATTAGTTTCGTGTGTCTAGTAATACTTATCTTTTCACGCGCGTCAATAATAGTTGTTTAAACGTTTATCAAGTTCTGCTTCCCTATTTTTACATTTCCTCATTTACCCCGTAGGTATATAAGAAAAATTATTGAATTTGCTAAAAATCCGAAATCGATGTCACCGGAATCATCCGTTTCAGGTGTTTTAAGGCCTCCTGAGTGGTTTTCACTAAGTTTTCTGACTGTATGCGTGTTTATGTGTTATCCCTCCAGTAGTATCCCTACTGATGGGCCTTAAATTTTCCCATGTTCCACAGATGTTCTACATGCATTTTAAACAATTCATTCTTTAATCTATATATTTCTTGTAATTAACAATCTCAACAAAAACACATGCGTATAAAAAAAAGCCAAGTCTAGCGTAAAAAGTTGTGAGATAATTGAAGAAGTCTATAGTCGTAGGTTCCCAATAATGCTTGTAAACATATGAGGTCTTGGCGGTTTCACTTTGGGACTTAAAAATATTATTAAATTATTAGTTAGTTACAGCATATTACACTACTTATTTATTACTAAACGGTTCCATTTAAATTTATATCTTCTTCGAATAATGATGCCATGGTAAATGAATTTAAATTATTTAAACTAAGTCATCAAAATTTATTTCTTCAAAAAAATTAAGGAATTGAGTCTGAATATCTTTATGTAATAGTTTACATGGAGGGGGCCAATTAAATCCCAAAGACATAATAGGTGCATTTACAATACTGCGGTAGCGATGCGTCCGTCACTTGCGTGTGGTGACAGCTCAAATTCCAACCTATGTAATCGTATAGGATGTTCTTAAATAGCTTGCGGTAGCGTTGCGGAAAATGGAAGTTTTCGCAAACCTACTAAACCCGCTCAAAAGATCTAGTGATTGGCATTTTATTGATTACAAAATACCTTAGAGACCTGACGCGAAAGAAACCTTTCCATTTTCAAAGTTTTGGAGTTTTTCTTACCCCCTCTTCCGATTTAGAGAAGAATACTGTTTTTTTAATAAACTGCGTAGGCTTCTATGGTTATTGTCATAAAGAAATAGGTCTTCCGGTGGTGACCGCGTCAATGTAGATGAAGAATCCGACGTTTCGCTTACACTGTGGGAGGCATCTTCAGGGATGTAGGACATCATGGATAGAAACACAATGCTCTACAAAACTGAACTCAAGTTTTCTGTTTTGTAGAGCATTGTGTTTCTATCCATGATGTTCTACATCCCTGAAGATGTCTCCCACAGTGGAAGCGAAACGTCGGATTCTTCATCTACATTTACGCGTTCACCATCGGAAGACATAAATCTACTGTTTTTTTTTGTTTGGGTTTTGATTCTTAAAGTTTTTTTTTTTTGGTTTTAATAAAAGAGTTATGTTTTTTTATCTAAAAAATGAATATTATAATGTTATTATAATATATTATATAATACACAAATTGTTATTTTATTACTTTTATTTGTGCTGTGTAAAGTTAACTAAAAATATTTATATTGTATTCCCTTTTTCGGAAATAAAGCGGCTGTATCATTATCGGAAATTCTCTGAAAAGCTGCAAAGTTTCCATTTTTTAGGGTTTATAAATTTGATTTTGTACTTATCCTTATCTAAAGTTTTTATATACGTTGCAAAGTCAGGAATAGTGGGTATAACCCCGTATAATCTGTTTGTCAGAAATAACGCCTTTTTACAACCGTTATATAGCGGCTTTAAATATACGACCAAGATACTAATACACCCCAGTAGATTCCAGCCCAAAACGGCATCCTATATAAGCTAATATATAAGATAAGCTAAATATAAGCTTGATAAGCTATATATAAAATAAGCTAACCCTATATAAGATATCATCATGAACAATGATTTTTTTTGTTATACTAAACTACCATTTCTTGTTTTTTTCGGTGGCTTATACCATTTCCCACCACGGCTTACACTAAACTACCATTCCTCAAAAATATCGGTTATGGTCTGTTACGCAGATGCTAGCACACCCTACTAGTAGTGGATTCCAGTCCGAAACGGCATCGTATTATGAGCTGATATAATCATAAACAATGAATTTATTGTAACACTAAACTACAGTTTCGATAAAAAACCCAAATAGTAAAGAGTAAAGTTGTTTTTTAATGACATACAATTTCATATTTATACCTACATGTATTCCTGAAAAGAGGATAAAATTCCTGTGTATTTAATAATAAATCAATTTAATTATAAAATTTATATTATCAATTCGCTGTGTCATTCGTTTTTTTTAAAAAGCAAAGAAGTAAAATAAATTTTACAGAAATATAATTATTGTATGAATAGTAATTAAATTCAACCTGTTTTTTCCTTTCATTTGACCAAATTTCGGGAGTTCATTGATCTTTTACAAAGATTGTATTGAATACCCAAGACAAGGCAATATTAATTGAATGATGAAGACAAATAATAATCAAATCAGCCAACAAATCGTCCGTTTTAAAACGCAAAAAATACTTGATCTGGGTTATATAAATCATTATTTACTATTAATTTATTATATATTCAAGTGTTAAGTTTAATAATTGATTTAAAAAGAGAAGCAAATAAATGCTAATTGATTTAAAATATTCTTCAAGTCGGTTAATTGGTGTTATTTAATAATACGTTGTATAATTGTTATAGTTTTATGCATAAAATTTTAAGTTTATTTAAAATTATATAATGTAGATTATCCTATTCAATTGTTTATTTTTTCCGTATCTTCTGAAAGGAGGGGGAGCATTGTATTTGCAAAAAAACACCCATTTTTATTTTAGATATTTATATGAATGGATGTGAACTTAATTTATTGTTAACACTAGCTTAAACGGTAATATTATATGGTCATATAACTATTAAGCCTTTTGGAAAAGAAGCATGGTTTTATGATTGTCAGCTTGCTTTAGACTTATAAACATACGTCATTAATTATTCATATCATTTAGTTTAATTTAACATACATTAGTTTTGTTTTCGAAATAAAATTTACGCTGTAACTTGAAACAAAGTAAATAGAGCTACAAGGTAAAATAGAGCTTTAGACTACAATAATGAAAGATATAGGCAATCTTCTCTAATAATTATTCAATATAATGACATAGCCAGCTTTTAATCTTAACAGATCATTATTAGTGCCTTACTAATAAGTAGAAGTAAATAAAGTAGAAAATAAATTAGATATAAAAAAGTAAATGTTTAATTTCTTTGTTGTAAAGGGAAAAATCTTTCTTATAGAACAACACATACAGTTACGAATATGAAATATTTTTATTGATATAAATACGCAATACAATGGTATATCATGAATAGTCAAGAAATTTAAACTAAATTTTAAACATAATAAAACAAATAACATACGTATGAAGTAAAACTGAACTGCAATACTTATATTGGATATACAACAAGATAATAAAATGCCCGTTTTAGGGCCTTTCGGCCCATCAGGGTATTCACCCTGCGGGAACCAACCTCAGGTGGGTTGCATCTACTACACTCTAAGAATTAATTAAAGTTGGCGATATCATTTTCATACAAATACTTTTCATAAAATCTGAGAGCTTAGCCCGGGCTGCGAACCCCGGACCTTCGGTGCCGAAATCGAACGCCTTTACGATCACGGCCACGGAGGCAGATTCTCTCTCTCACCTATCTATATTGGATATACAACAAGATAAATAGTAAGTTCGTTCTAATGACAGTCAATAAGTTTTAGGCAAGATAATTATGTAAATATTAATTTAATAATGATTATAGATTGAGATATTTACATCTATAAAAGTAAACAAATATTAAATATTCATTTAAATAAGTTATCATGAGACAAAAGATAAACTGTTAAAAAAACTAATTAAAATATAAATTAATGACTAATACTCAGTGACTAGAACTTATTTCTATATTTATTAAGTAGTGTTGTACAAGACCGTGTTACATAGAAGATACTATTGATATAATAAAATAAACTAACATTAAAAAGCAACGATACTCTTGGATATTACCAATTATACTGTATTAGTTAAAAATAAATAATAATAATAATAATAGTAAAACAGTGATAGTACAATCAATACATATAAGAGCCTTAAAACTTAATGAGTAACTTAAAATAAAGAAAATACATACATTAAAACATACATAAAACATACATTACAATACATACAATAATTAAAAAGATTAGAATAATAAAAAAATAAAAGAAACATACAATACATTAAAACATAATTAAAGAAAAGGAAAGACTTCAGTTCTATAAAACTAATAAATTTTAAGCTTTAATTATTTCGTTCCTATTTGGGTCATCTTCTACTTTTATTTATTTATTTTTAACACAATATAATTGTTTTGCAGAACTCGGTAGTATCAAAATGATATATATTTATTTTTATTTTATTATTTCTCAGCAAAGGATCAATCATTTTTAATTTTCCAGTAGCACAACTAAACCATAAGTTTGAAAGTTGCGATCTTGTGTCTAGTTTTAACTGTTCTGTATAAACACAGCGGAATTTTCGCGTGTCAAACACACAAACACAATCAGACAGACGGGCATCATGATGAAAACTATTTTAAAGTACGTCATAAAGTTATGAAGTATGTCATAAAGTCACCTAAAACGGAGAACATAATACTTTTTAAATAAGTAATAGGTTCAGGAAAAGTAAAAACGACAATGAGGAAGATGCATAAATTTTAACCTATGGTTTTTTTTTGTTTTGTTAGGCTAATCGAGATAAGAAAAAATGTATTTCAAAAAAAAAATGAAAATGTTAATTGAACAAATTTTTATAACCAATTAAAAAACGTGTGGGTTAATGACGTTACACATATTTCATCTACAATAGGGTTCAGGACAGTAATAAGGTTGATTATTATACGAAATTTGATTTGGATCTTTTAAAGTGTTCGAAAGCTATCTTGTCCCAAAGAAATGTCCAGGAACAAAATTTCGTACATACATACGTATATATATATATATATATATATATATATATATATATATATATATATATATATATATATATATATATATATATATATATATATATATATATATATATATATATATATATATATATACCCCAATCTCATTTTTCCTTTGGCAATTCACTAAAAGTCATTTGTTTGGATAAAACTGTAAGCCTATTGTTGTAAATTATTGGTTCCTGAGTAATAAAACCAAAATGTTGCAAAGGCATACTAAGATAACAACCATAGATAATAACTATCGGATTAATATTAAAGTAAGGCGCAACCGCAACAATACACTTCCTCCAAATTAATCTAAATCTAATAATTTAATGACTCGAAAGAAGGAAATTCAAGATAAATAATTATCTGCCTTATTTAGTTATTTTTTTTAACAAATATATATTAGATTGAAGTTCCTATATACACCCACTGATGCTATTAAACAAGAATGATTGACCAATAAAAACATTAGAACAGTAATAATCGATGTCATAATAGTGTTCTTTATTTTTGGTCCCTCGTGTATACCTGTGTTTGTACTTTAGACAGCAATGAAAGCTGGAAACTGACCCTCGGAAATATTACCGGGCGTGGAGGGTAAAATAATGATTTCAGCAAGGTTGTAAATTATCCTTGCCGTTGAGTAGCACCTCAATTTTATCTTGCGAGAGGCATTCACAGCTCAGAAGATCTGTAATGTTTAACTATTGAATTTTCCAGAAGACGAGATCAACTCTTCTTGGCAATCACTTAATTGTTCAATTATTTGTTTAATTTCAAAGTAAGGATGCTGTCAAGAGTAGAACGATAATAAAATAAAGAAATAAAAATTCCAAAGACCAAAGATGAAAAATTATTAAAAGAGTGGGGAGGCAAAACTAATGGTAAAAAATACAAACACATAGCGCTAAGAAAAAAAAACAGAAATGACTACCAGGATGAGGTCTTACAATATAATAAGAATATATATATATATATATATATATATATATATATATATATATATATTATATATATATATATATATATATAAACTAAAGACATACATCGATTTAATACTTAAAATATGCATAAACACGCAAAAATCAAAGAATTAGACAAAACACGTTGGCCACCCACCAATTAGTACTATAAAAACGGACAAGGCAATGGCTATAGAATATAATATTAATAAATGAATAAGATACTCCAGAAATGTTGCTGAGTCATTAATGTGGGTTAATGACGTCATAAAATTAATATTTATGACACAACTACACCTATAGAATAATGTTTGTACAAATTTTCGACTCTCTGACATGAATACACTAAGAGCTACGATGATAACAGACAGACACACACATCCAGACCGATAACTTTGTGAAAACTACTCAAGAGGTCCTTAAAATACCTACGGATAATTATGTCAACGGATAATTCCGGTGACATCCCGATCTCGGATTTTTTTGCCAACTCAATACTTTTCCTATATACCTATGGTATAAATGAGGAGAAGTAAAAATTAATATTATTTTCTGTTATGTGTATTTATTTCTTATTTTAAAAGTTAAAAATAGATGAACTAGTGATGTCAGGATATAATTAGTATCATTATAACGCTTGGAAGTACTAACTTATAGAATTAAAAGTGAGTCTTTAAGTCCGAGTTATTTAGAATGAAGTTTGTAAGTCAAAGTGATATTTAGCTTCATTAAACTTATTACATCCAGTAATAACTTCCTACTTTGTACATCATAATTTAAAAATATATAGTTTAAGATATGGAGCTTGAAACAAATGAAATTAAGATTACGGAACTTAAAGAATTATATTGAAACATTCTTTGTCATCCATAATTGAATGAAAAAGCTTCGTCATTCCAACCCCCAGCAATTCGTTCTGATTAAAAAAAGTTTCATCTGAAAAACCACAATCATTGTCTGATAAAAAATCTTTAATATAAATTAAACTATGGTTTAATAATAGTTGCATTTATTTTTACAAGCTATTGCTGGAACTATCAGAAATAAATTTCTGGCACCAATTTCCACAAGCCGGGTGAAATTTTTACTTTGCATGTTTTTTTCTCATTAACGCATTCCTGACTTAATTTTGGGTTTTAGCGAATTTTCGAAAAAATGAGACGTAAGCGTCATGAGGGGGGGAGCGGGGGGAAGTTGATTATGTATAGGTTATTAGATGATTATGTGTTTTGGAAGGAGGGGGATTTACTGATCAAGAATATATATATATATATATATATATATATTATATATATATATATATATATATATATATATATATATATATATATATATATATATATATATAATAATTGTAAAATAATAATAACTTACAGAGGTGAAAACGAGAGTTTGTAGGAGTTTAGAAATTTTCGACGAGTTGTCTTCTTCAGCTAGGTTAGCGGGAGGTTCCCAGGCGACAGGGAAACCTGGAACCTCGTGTCGCCTGGGAACCTCCCGCTAACCTAGCTGAAGAAGACAACTCGTCGAAAATTTCTAAACTCCTACAAACTCTCGTTTTCACCTCCTGTAAGTTATTATTATTTTACAATTATTATTTACGTACGCTGAGTACTTTCCTTTTCATTATTTATGTATATATATATATATATATATATATGTAATGTATATGTATATGTATATGTATATATATATATATATATAATAATTGTAAAATAATAATAACTTACAGGAGGTGAAAAACGAGAGTTTGTAGGAGTTTAGAAATTTTCGACGAGTTGTCTTCTTCAGCTAGGTTAGCGGGAGGTTCCCAGGCGACAGGGAAACCTGGAACCTCGTGTCGCCTGGGAACCTCCCGCTAACCTAGCTGAAGAAGACAACTCGTCGAAAATTTCTAAACTCCTACAAACTCTCGTTTTTCACCTCCTGTAAGTTTTATTATTTTACAATTATTATTTACGTACGCTGAGTACTTTCCTTTCATTATTTATGTATATATATATATATATATATATGTATATGTATATGTATATGTATATATATATATATATATATATATATATATATATATATATATATATATATATATATATACATATATATAATAATATATATATATATGTATTGAAAATACATAATACATTTGAAAATATGTCAATATCGTATATATATATATTATATATATGTATATATATATATTATATATATATATATATATATATATATATATATATATATATATATATATACATATATATATATATATATATATATATATATATATATATATATTATATATATACAAATCACGATTTTTTACTAATACATTTGAAAATATGCTAATATTGTGGCAGTATGCCACTTATATAAACCAGGAATATGGCGTACTGTACGCCATATTCCTGTACTAGCCATGTGGCCGCAAAGCGACCACAGGGAGGCGCGGGGCAGCAAGGCCCCTGGTTTACTATATAGCTTTGCTTGTAGAGCTAAAATAATATATATTTTTTTTTAAATTTGGCAATAAAATTTTTATTAAAGAAATTAAAATAATTTAAACTTTTGAATTATATGAAGGAAAGCAAGTTATTTCGAAACATAGCTATTCAAAGCAAAAGTATTGGTAGAGGAAGGGTTTCTGAGAACATATTATCAAGAAAAAGCTTCAAAGTTATTAGTCAAATCATAGCATAGTTATTACATAATTCTTGTTAATTATGATAGAATTGCATCGCCACATTTTGTGTGGTTGAATATGTCTCTTTACTTAAATGAAAACTATAATTAAAAAAAGCTAAAAAAAGCTTGTTACTTCTGCTTGCTCCTAAGATTTATTGGATTAGTCAAATTCTTTTTTTGTGTTATTAATCCTAAGATTGGTTTTATTGTAGCTCTCCAATCTTTTTTGCTCTTGACTGGAGTTTTTAAATCATAATATGATTGGCATCGTTCTTATTATTAAAATAAAATTCTGATGTCAAATTATGGTACAATAATAGTATCACATAAAGAAAGACATCAAAATTCTTTTTTTGAATTTTTATAAAAATTACGCTTATGAGGTTATTTAAAAGACGAAAAATAGGGAGGTGAAATCTTCTCGCCCTCTTGTTACTTATCTTAAAAAAGTGTCAAATCCCATTCCTGTTAAAATGCTTGGAATATTGTTTGGGCCTTTAGTCAATAAGACTAGTCATGCCCGTGGTCATGCACCTGACCTCTAAAATATGTGGTTGTTGTCAATTTCATGATATGTGATCAAAAACAATACCACAAATCAAGCTGATAGAATTTCTAAGGTGATTCATTTGGAGTAATTTTTTTTATATATGGTTCTAGTCCGGAATTGAAGTCATTTCAGGAAAAAATAAAAAAATTTTAATGTTGACTTTTTATACCGATTCCTGCAATGACGTCACACGTTATTTATAAAAGACAGGTTATAACCTTTGAATGCGTTTGTTTTGTTTACATCGAATTGAATCACCTTATAAAACTCTATCATCTTGATCACAAAAATTATAATGGCAAATGCTTTTATTCGTTTCTATTTTTGGTGCTGTACTCAAAAAAAAATTATAATAAATACGTATAATTTTACTATACGTAAACAATTAAAGGAGTGTAAATATTTCTTAGAAGACGAAAACGAGTAATAAATATTGGGTAAGAGTGGAGTGAGTTAAGTATTGCGTTGTTTAGAGGCTGCGCTACCTTGCTTCACACCTTGTATATATTGGGGTTCATCAGGCTCTGCACTTGAAAATCTTTAAAGGACACACTATTCTTAATTCATATACTTTCTTAAACAATATTAAAGCCATTTCAACTCTGTCTTTTGAAGTTAATGATTATGACTCACAGCATATATAGACGAGCAATGTCTTTTAGTATCAACAAACACTCGACTAAAATTCGATTGCGCTTCAAAAGTATGATTCGCATAGGTTACAAGGCAATAATTCTTTTACGCTACTCGGCTGAAATTCGCTTGCGCTACATGATCCTGTATAAAATCAATATTTATCAAAATAAAAAAGTTTAAAATAACGTTAATACATTGATTTTTTTTTACCTATATATCTGGGGGCACGGCAGTGCCCCAGCCAAGTCTTGCTTTATAAGGTATAAGTTTCATATCTAAGGCTGGCACTGACGAACACCCTTTTCTCGAAGCTATTCGGAGCAATTTCTACCCCCTTATATCTTTTGACCTGGTTATCCTAGAATCTTACAATTTGGCTTACGCAAATATCATATCAGAACAATATTACTTTTGAAATTACAATTCTTTATCTTTTATAGAAAACGAGATATTGCGCTTCGAAAATGACAAATTCGACACTGACTGACTCATTCACTCACTCACTCACTCATCATAATTCTAAGGCACTTCTAATAATCGTAGAAACTTGAAATTTGAAATGAGGGTAGGGTTTGTTTGATAAAGCAAGGAAAAATTGTCAAATTTGCAATATTTTAATTTGATCTCCTAAATATTGCCTCTGATATGAAAAATTAGTAGTTTATAAAGACTTTATCAACGGTATATGATTCATTATTGGTAACATGAAAATATATATGTCTAACATTAATATAATGACTGTATTATATAAGTGATATATTTCTCTTAAAACTTTATCTAGAATGTTGAGAAATTTAAATAATTTAAACTTAATATCATATTGTTGATTTCAATATGAAGCATCCCTTGTTATAATTATTTCAGATGCAAAATGAGTATTTTTACATGTAGGGTTCTATAAAGGGTCAAATGAGTACCTGCTTTACCTTCAGGCAGTTAAAATATGTTACATTTTATATATATATATATATATATATATATATATATATATATATATATATATATATATGTCATCTAATATTTTAATAAAATTCCTATTTATCATGTTTGAAAGTAATACCAATGCGACGTCTAATAATATAAATTGCAAGAAACTATGCAAAGAGCAAATTACTCGATTATTAACAGTTAAATCAGCTTCTAAATCTATTCTGCAAATATCAGAAAAAGATTAGTCGACATGTCATGTCAAGGGTTTTATTTAAAAAGTTTTGGTTCGAGCAAGTATCAACACATGCTAATAACAGAAACTTAAATGCCGTCTAGATTTATTATCTACATGTGACATTATAAGATGGACCGAAAAGACAGAAAATAGGCTCTTCCAAAATCCACACGTCTTAGGTTCAGCAGCAAAGTTAGTCGAAATTACTTACAAAAGGAAGTGAGATCCCAACAAAAACACTCCGTGAAAAAATACAGCCAAGTCTTGCGTAAAAAGTTATGATATCATAGTTTATACGCCAAGTCTATTCATTCCTTGTTTTCATAAATCTTGAGAGATATAGATGTTTTTTAATATCCGCAACGTATGCGCTCAAAAGCCTTACAAAATTTAACAGTAAAGAAATTTCTGACTTGGCAAGAACGCTAAATAACGAAATTAGAAATAGAAGAAATTAGTAGGTAATACCTATTTTATATATTTAAAAAACCATCAATATTAATTTGAGGAAGAAATTCATGATTATTTAATTTTACCTCTGCGTTCTTGCAAGTCAGAAATTTCTTTACTGTTAAATTTTGTAAGGCTTTTGAGCGCATACGTTGCGGATATTAAATAAACATTTATATCTCTCATGATTTATGAAAACAGGAATGAATAGACTTGGCGTATAAACTATGATATCATAACTTTTTACGCAAGACTTGGCTGCATTTTTTCACGGAGTGTTTTTGTTGGGATATATATATATATATATATATATATATAATATATATATATATATATATATATATATACATATACATATATAATATATATATATATGTATACATTAAGACATTAAGGCTCTATTAAGACATTAATTTGTCGAATCAGGAGACCAAATGGCATCTATCCCCCCTCCACATTCGCCATCCGAAAAACTCATACGTGTAATTTTCTAATAAAAAATCGCTAAAACAAGATAAGGCAATGATTTCACGGTGAAATTTCTTTTAAGTTATCAAGTAATAAATTAAATTAAATTATCTATTAAACCAATGTAAACAGCAGCTAAATATTAATTAAATAAATACTTAATCAAAAAGATAAAAAGTAATGAAAAGATTAAAATACAAATAATTACAACGCAATGTAAAGAAAGATGAAAAATGATAAATTAATTACATAATAACTCTGTTATTTCGACACCTTAAAACACACGAAGATTATTTGTAATTTACATTATAAGAAATGTATAAGTAAGATGTTATCTTCATCTCATTGTAATCCTGTAATAACTGTAATACGCAGGTAGCAACTGTAAAATGCATTTGCATTTTACAGTTGCTAGCATTAATATTCGTATTATTATAAAATTTATTATAATATTAAGTAATATATTTTATACATTGTTAAACTGTTTAGTTTTTTTTTAGTTAAGAGACGTATTTTGAAGATTATTAATTGTTTATGGTTCAGTTATAATTGTTTTATTGTTGCAGTTTGTAAGCTTTAACTTTTTTAAGTACTTAAAGGTATTAAAAAATATATAATAATGGTTCAGTAAAGTGGGGAAGGTGGTTATTAATTTATTATTAAAATATACCGTAGTATAAAAATATATTGTTTAATAAATACAGTTTAAAGTAAAATAATAACTATTTATGTTCATAGGAGCAAAAGAGAGTTCGGCTTAAAGTTCCCAGGGCGTAGCCAATGAAAAATAACCCCATATGTAATTGTTTTCCTCTATAGTACGACTCACGGCTAAAATAAGTTAACAGCGTGGGAAAATAATGTGAAGGAGCCAAAAAGGTTAGTCCTAGTCCTGGATGTTAAACCACTGCTTTATTGTTTCGTACAATAAAATTCACGATAAATTTAGACATAGACAATGTCTTCAGTGCCATTATGTTTATTGTGAGAATCGATGTATTTTACGCGCACTGGCTGTACAACGACCGAAAGATGACAAAAGAAGCGTTTAGGATCTTCGTTTCTTTGAGGGTCATCGCCAACCCCCCCTCTTGCCATAAAATTGAGTTTCATAAAATGTCGAGATCCTAAGCTGCAGGCTCTAGTCTATATGTTAGACGCGTCTATGGATTCCTAGTTTTTTCTAGGATGGAATAACAAATGTCATTTGAGCAAATGTATACAATTTGTGACTGCGTATAAGACGTGATGTAACGCATAAAATGACTATTTTCAGCCTGATTGATTTTTCCTGGTACCACAGTGAAATTGCATACGGTCCGCAATAATTGGAATGCACTAATTATTCGAAATGACACTAATACAAAGGAAACAATATACTATATACTTTCACTTCCAATCGATCTTACCGCAATCCAATAAATTGTCATTAAAGGATTAATTCATTTAACCTCCCCTACATCTCGCCATTTGCCAAGTTTTGTTAATTATTTCATTTAGAACATAAAAAGATAATAAAAACAAAAACAATAACTAGATTTAACAATCAGGTAAGGTAGTTAAGCATATTGTAACGAGCCATTGATCCATGTTTTGCAAGCTTTGGTTATTTCAACCGCAGTTGTTTCTTACAAAGACTGCAACAAGAGTGTGTTTTTATTTAACTCATATTACAGCTAATTGTTCTAAAACATAAAATTTGCCCTTGTGGGAGAACTGATAAAACTTTTATAGTATATGATTTGCAGAATTATTTTTCTCCTCAAATGTATTAGTTTTATTATAAGTTATAGTTAGTTTTAATTTATCTTTAGTAAGCAAATGTATTTTTTCTAAGCATATAATCACTATAGCTATATTACTGCTACATAAATACTCTAAATCTGACAGCAAAAACACTAATTTTTATCTTCAACCGATAATATTTAAATTCTTTAAGCAATAAATAAATAAAAATGTTTATTTGTGTTAAAAACGCACTAATTGAAGAAGTTTTTTTTGTTCTTGGCAAAACTTTTTTATCTTATACCAGGCAAGTAGGCCACGCTGTTGGGCCCTTTTTGCCAGCTCCTTAAGATAGTGTTCTACTCCTTTTAAGTTCAAGTGTAGGTATATTTTATATAATCTAGACAGACAGAAGAGCCGTGCATTTCTAAGGTTCCACTCATGCTTTTTCAAGCAATCATACATATTTTCACTGACTCTTATAGTCTACTTTTTTGTCCTCCTTGGAGAGTACTATCACCTCTTATTTTATCGGACAATTCAAATTAAATACCCTTTATATAATAAAATGTAAAGTCTGTCCCTGTATATAAAGTCACACAAGCCGCTCATTTCAACTTTCGCTTCTCTTCACTTCTATCTTTTCGATCAAGTTTCTACCAGTTCAGAGATTCCAACAGCTTGAGAACCAGACTCCAGATTCGAAAATATGATTAACAAAACCTTGAAATGTAACATATGATGTTTATATGCACCATATTTAATATGCACCTTAAAATGAGCTTATTAAATGATGTTCTATCTCCCAAATAATAAAATCGCAGATTTGTTACAGATACCAGACAACTTTACCCAAACCCCTTTAAAGTCAAATAAAAACTGTCCATCTCACTAGCAGTATTTTACATTTTATTTTTTTCTTTACGAAGGAAAGAATTGATAATGATATACAACATTATTAAATTAATTATTCAATAAAGAACACGTTTTACAGGATTTGAGCTAAGTTTTATGAAAACCAGCCAATTCCTAGACTAATCAAGGTATACCTGACAGCGAGACGTGTTTCGCTAAGAAATATTACTATCAGAAAAATTTCATTTCATATTTACCCAAATAAGAATAGTTCTGTGTTCATTCATAATAATAATGTAATGTGCGGCATTAGACAATACTAAAAAGAAAAAGTTAAAGGTAATTTCATTCAAGTCAGCTCTGAATCGAACCTTCATTATTACAATTAGAGTCAATTTGAGGAAAAATAACCGCAAGAAATCACAATAACGACCAATACGAATAGTTGCGTAATTTTGTAATTGGTATAAATTTTACAGTGTCATCTTAAAATTAAAGAATTCTACTAAAAAATGTATGTAACTTATAATTCCTGTAAACCAACCAATGGGTTTTTTCAAAGCAATAATAAAATTACAGAACAATTTATTGTAATTATATTATTTAATGTCAGAGACCAGCTTTTAGAGACAACACTTCATCATCGGAGCTTAACCGACAGAATTAATTTTTAAAAGGCCGATACTGATGCGTCTTTTTCTAAAGAGGTCACCGTACATCCTTCTGAGCCACGGAATAAAATAGAGGTTTTCTATTTTACGGCCAAATTAAAATAGTATGCTAACCAGTGCAGATGTAGAGGATATCTTTCCCAGCATACTTCCAACCCTTTAGTACCATTAAACCCAAGGGGTGTCGTTAAGGTTATTGCCCTAGAGATACACACACACATAAATATATATGATACTACCGAGTTGCAAAACATTAATAGTGTACACAATTTAATTGTGGGGGAATGAGACACTTAAGAAATGTAACAATCAAAATGCAATGCAACTAGGAACTGTTTCATCATTTGACTTACGTCATCATAGATGGATCGTCATTGTCATGTCTCACTCTGCTTTGTTATTTTGTTACTTCTTACTCATCAAGGCACCGATAGAGTCGGATCTTGGTAGATAAAATTGGTAGGTTGTTAAAATCATTTAAAATTGTAATAAAAAATTTGTCTGTTACAGGTAGGTATCAGATTATCTTTTTCTTCTTAAATACGCTGTAATAGGTAAGGTTTTTAAATCATCTATTTTATCAAAGGCATTGTAACGTTCTTGTAGCACATGACATTTTGAGCTAGGTGCCCCATTCTTTAATTAAGTGGACATTGTATGAGGTGCACTACCTAAATAAGGGCTATGAACTGTGCTAGCTTAGAATATTACTCTATGTAGAAGAAATACTATTGATAAGATAACAGAGACTTTGTTTGTAACGCATCTATAAAACTTAAAACATAAACATTCTACAAATTTAAAATTGTTTATTAAAAGGATATTTCTAATTAATAATTATGAGTTCAAAGCAACTATTATCCAACTAAAAAATAACATTTTAATAAAAAAAGGCCATGAGGCCCTTTTACATCATAGACTCTTATCGCCTTGGCACCTCGGGCCGTTTCCCCCAAGCCAATCTGTTGTTGCGACCAGAATGTTGTTGATTTTAATTGTTAAGTGTGTTCATCCGAGAGTTAGTGTAAGACAAAAATGCAATTGTAATATTGTAGTATACATACACACTCACACACATACACACACACACACACACACATATATATATATATATATATATATATATATATATATATATATATATATATATATATATATATATATATAAACTATGGAGTTATACACATTTTTGTGAAGAACACAGTTCCAAAATTAGTTTTAATTTATTTTTTCTATTAAAGAAGTATTTTTGAAAATAACGTATATTTCTATTTATATATATATCTCTCTATAAAGAGCAAATAAATAAAAAAATAAAACCGTACTTCAGATCACTATTCCATTCAGAGGACGAGCGAAGCAAGACTAATAATACTTTATTAAGCTTTTTATGAACATGAACTTCTGAGGACGAACTATGCAGGTGTGAAGTTGGGAGGAAAGTCCTAAGGTATTCTAACTTATAAAGGATCCTTGGAATAATTAAATATACGGTACAATAATATATCGTCAGACATATGTTTTAAGGGTTATGCGATGAGGATAAATTAAATCTTTGATATAAAATATTTAAACAATTAATTCATTGGAAAATCAGAGGTCGAATTTCTGGAAAATTTGATAAAACTATTCGTGTTTGTAATACTTTTAGAACTGAAAATGGGGAAAATCACGTTTAATTGGAAGTGTGGACATTATTCACTGCGCTGCAATTATGTAAATTCGATCACGTTTTGGAAAATTACAAACTTGCGCATCAGTATATTTTAAAACTATAACTTGTTACAAACTTTCAAGTTTAATTTATAGACTTGATTATATGATTGCTATCGATAGAAGATGAACTGATAGAAGTAATTATTGCCTTGTTGTGCGCCAATCAGCTACCTCACGTTGCTTAGCTGGTATGTCTAACGTAAGACGTAACGTTCATATAGATATATTATTCCTATAGATGAGGCATATTAGTTAAATCCTTTATACATTCAAAAATAAAGTTTATTTTTAATTAAATAAATAAAATTCACGCCTACAATATTAGTATATGTTAATGGAAAGATCAAAATCGAAACACGTGAATCTAATAATATAATAAGGAAAAATGATTTGTGGAGTTTCAAGCAATGAAATAAAACTAAGTATCTTCACTAATGATATATATTTGACATAGCCAGCTTTTAATCTTAACAGATCATCATCAGTGCTTAAACAACAAAGAAAAAATATATCGCATAAAATACTTTAAATAAAAATAACATACTAGAATAAAAACCAATACTATGAAATGAAATAAATGCAAAAATAAAATGGGGAAGCAAAATAAATACATAGACAAATTAAAAAACAGATGAAGTAAACGAAAGAAATAAAAATGTAAAACATTAAATATATAAAAATAACTACCTGCGAGCAGCGAAGAAAAGAGTCAGGAGACAGCGGTTACAGTTTTGTCTAGAGGTTTGTAGCTGACTGACGGGAACCCGTCAGTCAAAGTCAAGTCAAACTTTTCTTCGCTGCTCGCCGGTAGTTATTTTGATATATTTAATGTTTTATATTTTTACTTCATTTGTTTTTTATTTGATCAATGTATTTATTTTGCTTCCATATTTTATTTTAATTTTGCATTTATTTCATTTTATTGTATTTTTTTTATTCTAGTATGTTATTTTTATTTAGAGTATTTTATGTGATACCTATATGTTTACTTTGTTGGTTAAGCACTGATGATAATCTGTTAAGATTGAAAGCTGGCTATGTCAAATATATATCATTAGTGGAGTGACTCTGTTTTATTCCATTAATAATATAATGGTTTGATAACCCATATCTGAAAAACATTGTGTTCACCCTAAAAACCCCAAAATTTCATTATAAATTATCAGTGTCAGACAATTTATAATATTTTGCGTAGTTTTCATAATTTTTACTGAATGTGTGCGTGTGTATGTGTCACGCATAACTCCCGCTGTGTTCAAGCTAGAGAAATGAAACTAGGCAAAATATCAAACACAACATCTAGTTGTGCTGACTGGATGATCATATTTTTAGATCACAATAACCAATTTATTTTGTCATTAAACATTTATGACAAAATTTAAATGTTATTTAAGTGTGAATTCAAACACTTATGTTAAAAATCGAAACTTCAAATCATCGACAATCGAGTTAAAATTTGACTGTCGCATACCATTTCTATGACGTAGTATAAATTGGCCGTTTAAAAGATTCGCTTTTAATAGAACAAGTAAACACAAAATATAAGCTCTGAATTTTGAATGCTAAAATTATTAATATTTATAAGTATAAATATTTATTTACCTAATGATAATTATAAAATCATCATTTAGTTTTTATTATTATAATCGCATTCATTATATTTTTACACAAAATTTATAATTAACGAAATTAACACTGTCTAAAATTAAATATTAAGCATGTATCACTGTTGTAGTGCGGTAATATTATGCAAATCAGATGTAAAATATATTCAACAATCCCATCCTTTGTACGGCGAAATAAATTTAATAAAAAAGCTTATAAATTGATAAATTATCGCGCTATCGCGGCATCAAAATAATTAAATATTTTTGTTTTAAATTATACCGAACATATTTTTTACTCAATTGTTTTTATGAAGTAATAAAAACTTTGAAGAGTTGATCTCTTTAATAATAATAATTATAATGATTATAATTTATTAATTTTCATTTATGAAATAATTTGAATAATTTAATTTAATTTAGCTTCGACGTATCAAAACAAAACTTTGTTTAAAGTTTATAACGATTTTAAACTTTTTAGGCACTTTCATGACATTTATATTGCTATCTGTCTTTGAGTGTCTCGAAGATCTCACTAGCGAATTGAAACAAGGCACAAATATCTAGTTTTTCTGCCTGGATGGTAATACTTTTTAAAACATTTGACCTCTCGAGTTGAAATTTAATATGAATGTACTATGTAATACTACCTGAAGTTTAAAATAACTTCGTCATTCTAAGCGCAAGCAAAGCAATGACCCCCGAAGTTGTGAGGGATACCTAGGTACTTCGTACCCAATTTTAAAGGTATATATATATATATATATATATATATATATATATATATATATATATATATGGGTGTGTGTGTGTGTATGAACTAGATAATCGTTCCTAGACGTTTCTTTTAGACACAATAACTTTTGAAGACTTTCTCGGATCGAAATGAAACTTGGTACAAAAATCAACCTTGTCAATGTTCTTAACCCTAGTGCTTATAAAATATGTGCCACGTCATCACCCACAAAACATTTTAAAAATTATAAACCTTTATAAATAGTTTATATCGGGCTGAAATTTTTACACATGTCTTGTATGTATGGCTAAAAAGCACATTTTTTCCTGGTATTAGCACTAACTTAAAATCAGCGACAAAAGATCTTCCTGATCAAGGTCTCCTTCTTGGAGACTTTTTTACAGTACTTTTATGACAAAAATGTTATTTGTGAATTCTGTAAATAATAAATTGACATTAATGTCGGTATTGATTATTTTTAATAAATAAATAAATAAAATTAAAAAAATATAACACGCCAATCACGGCGGGCTAAAATATGGCATCGAAGTGGGCTATTATAATAAAATTGCTAAAAACATGGCGAAATGTATTAACCAATTACATCAAAACAACAACCAATACCCCTTTTAAGGGAATACCTCAAAAGAGCCCGCGTTATTTAATATTATTATTATTACCAGTGTAATTTCTTGGTATGATATATAAATTATTTTATGTTTTATTAAGATCTTCATTTTTGTAAATATTTCTTTTTATTATTTGCATTTCTGTAGTGTTTAATTTTAATTATCTTACAATGTTATATAAGAATATTTTACTGTGAAACATCTAAAAGTTTTAAATACTGATTATGTTGCGGCAAGCTCACGCGAATTCGTAATAATTTATATCTTACTTCACAAGTTCACTCAACTCGGTCTTATTTGAATAATTGATTTAAAAAATTACTCAATTTAAAAGGTGTAATTTATTAAATTTTTAATAGAAATAGAAAACAAATACGGTTTCACATACGAATATATATATATATATATATATATGTATATATATATATATATATATATATATATATATATATATATATATTATATATATATATATATATATAATATATATATATACAATATACATATAATATATATATATATATATAATATATATATATATATATGTATGTATTGTAAAATAATGCACGAAAGCTCACCAGGGAAAACCACTAAGGGAACAACCCTCAAGTAGTTTTGGCAACCGTTACTCTCAAAGTATTAACTAAAGTTAGCGAAAAATTATTTGGCAAAATCTTGTATATATAAACTGAGAGCGTAACCTGGGCTGCGAACCCCTGACCTCCGTGGTGTTGAAGCGTAGTTTAAATTCCAACGCTCTAACGACTCGACCACGAAGGCGGCACTATATTTATATATACACATATAAATATAGTTTAATGTAAACAAATCATGCGTTGGGAAAGTTGCGTATATCGTCGGACAGTATACTACCAACAAACATTCGACGACGAAACTAACCACGAATTGAAGCAGAAAAATAATCATGTGGTCGCAAAACGGTCACAGAGGAGCAAAATGGATGCTATGCAGCCCCTACCACCAAAACTTAGGGCCTCTTGTTTTTAAAATAATACAATTTGGGCTCTCAGACTCCGGAAGTCTATACATAACTATTGATTGCGAGTCAATAAAAAAATGTCTTTTCAATCTTTAGGGGCCTTCAAAAAATTTAACAACTTAGTACTCTCAAGACCGTTTACAATGCATAGAACATGCTATACTGACATTAAATACAAATTATGATTGATCGTAAAATCACTTAAATCAAACAAATTGAAAAAAAAATACTCCATAGGACAATAATATGTGGAAAATAAAGCTTTCAGTGCACTGTCACTCTCCCGTCTGTTCGAGCTGTATAAGCGATACGCATCGTTTCAGTTGCTGTTTTGTTTTGTATAAAACTTAATAATTTATAAATTATTAAATTAAAAAAACTAAATACTAAATTAACTAAACTAAACTACTAAATAAAAACAAACTAATTACTAAATTATTAAATTATTTTGTTGTTACTATTTATAACTAACAAATTGAACTAATTGATATAATAATTGTATTAATTATTTATGTTTAATTCGCATTTAATTTTGATAAAATTATACAAATATTACTTATCATTAAATTGAAATAAATAAATAAAGATACTCGTTAGATAAAAACTTATAATAATGGAAAAATGTTTTGTCAGTAATTAGCTATATTTTAAAATGAGTATTTAAGTAAATAATTTCACTATTGGATTTGTTGGACATTGCTACTTGGAGGTATGTTACTATAGTTTTATTGCAGTGTTATAATTACTTAAATACTTTAATAAAATTAATAATTATTACTGTTAATAACAAAAGACTGTAGTGAGACACCATATGGCCTAAATATTAAAAATTGATGGCATGGTGCTTACCCGTCTTATTCATATAACTTTAACGTATTTGCTAAAACATTCTAAATGCTTTTGTTATTAGGGATCCCTAAAACGGACACACCCCCGGGCGAGGGGGGGGGGGGCTCTCTACGCGAGCTATATCATTAGTGAATTCGAATTCAAAGAAACTTCGCTAAAAGCTAAGGGGCCGCTTCGCAACCCTCGTTGTTTTTTGTTTTTCTGTGCTTCGTGGCTACAGGTTGTTGTAGCTGTGTTGTTAGCTTGTACAAATGTTCGTAGCTCGCATATTTTAGGAGTTAGACAATAAATTAGTACGCTATGTGGTGCCAAAGCAAATAAATTGATGCAGTTAGAAATAAGCATTGCTGCTCAGCTGAAAGGTAATTGCAATTTTATTTATTTGTAATAAAGTACCTATTGTAATACCCCCCCCCCCCGTAGGGCGTTATTTAGAAATTTTGATAGGATTAGAAATTTCCTTTAGAAATTAAAGGAAAATAGATCTTCTTAGGCATATGTAATAAATTCGTTATTTCGCTTCCACTACGCTTAGCAGACAACTTCAGCTAATGTAAGTCATTACAGACAACAACATAATTAGATCCGTTTCAATGTTTTTGTACTGTCGTCATTCACGATGAAGATGATACCTGAAGATATCACCTACAGTGGAAGCGAAAAATTAGATCCATCGTCTACCTTGACCCAATCATCACAGCAAAACAAAACCTTCATGTTTCAAAAGCTTAAAATGTATAGTATATCACCTTAAATAATAAACTTCATTTTAATTCAATTCAGCCTGTTCTGTTTATCTTTACTTTATAATCGATAAAATTTTTATTAATAAAGTAAATTCCTCAAGTTGTTTACAATGTTAATTTTTATTTTTTATTTATATCAAGTTAATTCTAAATGTCAATTATTCATTAATTTCAATGTAACTCATCTTATAAACTTTTAACTTTACACTATTTATGAAGTAAATGTCAGTCGCATCAAATAAAAAAAATTGTAATTAAAAAGTCAGTAATTAAAATAAAACAACTTCCTTGACATTGGTCGAGACATTTGATTGACTTATAATTTTAAATCCCAAACTAATCGATCTTTATTTATTATTACCCAATCTATTATGTATTATATTATACTACATAGCCGCCTCTCGAGGCTGTTAAAGCGTTAGTATACATTTATACGCTATATAACCTATGACACCACTGAAGTTAGGAGTTCGCATCCCAAGACACGCTCTTAAGTTATAACACAAAATGGGCCAACTTTAGATGATTTTTTTGCGTATAACGGTTGTCAGGAAATAATAAGCTCACAAGACTCTGGAAATAAAGTTATAGGCATAATTTTAGGTTTATGTAAAGCTTTCGATACAGTAAATCACAATTAGAGAAACTAGAACGGATTGGAGTAAGAGGAATAGCACTAATTTTTTTTTAAAATCATACCTGAGCAATAGAAAACAGCTAGTTAGGATTGATGGGCTTCTGAGTGAAGCTGTAGAAACATAGGAATTCCTAGAGGAACCTGCTTAGGACCAATATTATTTATCATTTATTTGAACGACCTACTAGAGTTAAAAAGAGCTTATTTTAATTTATTGGCCTCTTTTGCAAATGATACTGTAGCGTTTTTTCATAAAAAAAATCTTGAAAAGATGCATTAAGAGTAGCCAACTTACGAATTAATCTAATCAAAGCTAGGTTAGATGAAAATAGACTCTCATTTGAAAACGAAATATATGTTTTTCTATTTCTGAAGCAGGATACTTGAATAAAGTACACTCAAATAATGATAAATCCTGGCATATTAAATTACACAGCTCAAACTGCTCGATAAATAATTGTACTTGCGAGCCTTTAAAGCAATGTGAAGATATTCAGTACCTAGGAATTATGATAGATAAATCAAATGCGAATTAGAATATGAAATGGAAATCACATGTACAGTATCTATGTTCTAAAAAACCATTTATAAATTTCTTCAGCTGCAAACTATTCTCTCATTAAAGAACTTAAGGACAGTATATCTAGCTCTTTGTCAGTGCATCCTTCAGTACGGTATTTTAGGATGGGGAATACTTGGTGCCATCCTGTATGAATCATTGGAAATAACACAAAAAAAAAATTAAAATCTGCTTTAAGGAAAACATAAGATATTTTCTTCAGACCAAGTTTTAAGGATTTTAATGTGCCTTATATAAGAGACTTGTACAAATTTAAACAGATTTTATTAATTAAGAAAAATATTTGTAATTTTCCATTATTCAGACATAAATATCAGACTAGAAGTCAAGACGATGAGAGGATAGTTGTGCCTAGCTGCAGAACATCAGCTGCGTGTAATCACAGTGCTTTCACAGCTCCTAGACTGTACAATAACTTGCCAATAAATATTCTTTCTCCTATCCCTTACAACTTTTTTTATAATTTATTTAACTATTATTATTATAACTTAAAAATAAGTTGAAAAATTCTAACGTACCTAATATAGGTACTAGGCAATATATTGTTTATGCTCTTTCATTTGTTTGGACTTAGATTTATAAATGTATACTTTTTACTTTATTTAATTAGATATAGGAGAAGATATAAGCATTAGATATGAAGATTAGACTCTTGTCGCGCACAAGCCTTGAGCTTATGCGACACAAATGGTCAATATATATTATTTTATTAATATATATAGTAAACAGGTATTAAGATATAAACAACAATTTATTTATTCATTCATTTAAATCTTGTAATCTTGAATTCTAAATATTAATAATATAACAATAAAAATTAATAATGAAGCGATCTTAAGTATAATTATCCAGTGTTTGTTTTGACAAGATGATCTTGATCTTGACTTTAGCATTATATTTTCATCAGATAGAATTGTTTCTGCTTCATTAATTTTATGTTATTACTGATGTTATCTCCTTATTTTACTACTCAATGAATCTCGGTTTTTTTAATTATGAAAACGGGCCTTCGGCTCGTAGCCGCTACACTGCCTGGGTTCCTCCCTTTACCAACAACAACAACGCTACAAGCCCACATTGTTTTTATTGTGTATTATTTTTGGTTTTATTATTATTTGTTGTTATATGGCATTTTGCCATTTATTTAGTGAATTTTCATTGCCTCGCCTCACAGGCACACTGTACAGCCACTATCAGCTGTCATAGCTAGGCTCGAAATGACCCTTTTGAGGCTTCTCTGGTGTTGTTTTGTAGTATTTATTGCAACATGGCATTTTGCCATGTATCTAGCCAATTTTTATCACTATATCTATATGGCCCCCATAGGGAACAACGGAATCGACACCCCTTCCTCTCCCGACTCTCCCTCAACTATCTACATCCGAGCAACCATAAGCGCCTTTTTTTGACGAAAAATTAATCCGTATAGACTCTCTCTGAAGGAGGATAGGACAATAACTACAAAATATAAACGTCTCCGGTTCGAATGAAATCATAAAACATCCAATACATAGACCACTATGGAATGTAACTTGTGGCTGCCATTAAGGCGCGGTAGGGCTTTAAAAAGTGGTACATCTAATTTTTCAAAGAACTAAAGATAAATAATTTTTATGACTTTATAAATATAAAATAACCTAAGTAAATCTCCACTCTCGTTCTCCCTTTTCAACATAAAAATATATATAATGTAATATACATACATATATATATATATATATATATATATATATATATATATATATATATATATATATATATATATATATGTGTGTGTGTGTGTGTGTGTGTGTGTGTGTGTGTGTTTTGTTCCTCTACTAGAGGCCGTTTTATTTAGCACGTTCCACAACTGTATTACATGCCTTTTAAAAACAAATGTGTATAAATCTGGTTTTCTTTTCTTAATATTCTTTTCTTCTTTTGGTAAAGAATGTTGAATGTTTTCAATCGGATATTTTTCATTCAAATTAAAATGTGTGAGTGTGTGTGTGTGTGATCTGATCGAGAGCCCGCGGAACTAGGGTTCCTAGCTAAGCAGGCACGGAGCGGCCATGTAGCGTAGTTTGTTTTTGTTTACCTGGAATATAATCTCTTAACAGTGACCACTAAAGATTATAATTAATACATTAACAGTGGGAGTCCTTCGTCAGGCATGATGGAGGCCGGGAAGTAAGTGATTGTGACACAGGTTAGCCAAGGATCAGGACATTGTGTTATCCTTTAATTGGTCCTTCTTTGGTCTTTTAGCAGTTCTAAACATCTCTGAATTTTCATCTTACCCTAAACTTTGTTTCAATCTATTTCTTACGTAATTTTTATTCATAGAAATTAAAGATTAACTATATATGATTTTTTGTTAATCTCATTGTTAAGGTGTTGCAATAGTTTTAATCTTTTAATGTAGGCTAAAGTATTTTTGTTTTATATTAGTTTAAGATTGTTAAAGCCAATGAACTTTTTAATACTTGAACTTTTTTATGAATGAACCTTTTTAATAAACTCTTCTATTAAAAATTAAACGCTATGTGTGAGAAAACTTCGGCAAAAATGAAAAAGCTCTGGTTCTAAGCTAGGAGTTAAATAATACAGGCGTCGTTATTTTCCAGAGTGCTAACGGCCGAGTTATATTTTGATCAATATTTAGTTAGCATCCATTAATTCCAAATTGCAAACTTTACAAAAACAAGCCTTTAAATATAGAACTAAGTTACCAACTCTCGGTATTCAAAATAAATAAATTAAAGTCAGGTATAGGGTACTTCCCCGGAACCCTGTCACCCTCATGACTTCGGACTCGCTTTACTCGTCCTCAGAATCATATGATTATACAAAGCTTTTTTTTTTTTGCCTGCTGACACTTGTGTATACAAGCAAGGGCCTTACCTTATTTAAGGGGGTAATGAAGGTTATTGTAATTTGATAATTCTGTATTTATAATACTATTCAATTTGCGATCCTTAGTTGTGAGCGTTATAACTTCGGACTCGCTCTGCCTTAGGATTATTAGGTATCCAAATGATTTGAGTGTAATAATTTACAGATCATTCGAGCCATTCAATAAAGTGATAAATTAGGGTATTAAAAGTTATAGGCCTTCAAAGTTTGAAAATTCAAAAGTTATATATATAAAATGGTGACCATTATTAAATTGAAATTTAATAAGTATATTAACTACTTAAAGATTTACATTTTCAATTTTTTTATTACTGGTACCTTACCAGCTGACAATATAATGATGAATATAATATATATTGAATATTATATTGAACATTCAATATTCAATACTCAGTAACGATATAGATACGCAAAAACATGCATAAATATACGCATTGAGAAGGTTAAATAATTACAAGTAAAAGTGACTGCGATCACATATTAAGCAGAACCCGAGTATGTAGGCAAAAAATCATCTAGTTCAAAATAAGCTATTACCTATTAAGTAGCATTAGTTGCAATGACTGGGCCACACGATGGTAATTTTACATGAATGTTGCAAAAGATCAGCTTGCGTGCTTGGTAGCTTCTTGTCGTGACATGAGGCATGAGCTCGTTGCAACAGAGCAGCTCTTGCTTAGTTCAGATTCTGGTCGTGACATGAGGCTGAGCTCGTTGCGACATAGCAGCTCGTGCTCAGTTCAGCTTCTGGTCGTGAATGAGGGTGAGCTCGTTGCGACAGAGGAGCTCGTGCTTATTCTAGCTTCTAGTCGTGAATGAGGCTGAGCTCTTTGCGACAGAGCATCTCGAGCTCAGCTCAGCTTCTGGTCGTGACATGAGGCATGAGCTCGTTGCAACAGAGCAGCTCGTGCTTAGTCCTACGCTAGGTATATTGAATTTCCAAAATATCATAGAAATTGCTAATTTTTTATTTGCATTGAAAAATATCAAATAATATTTGATTATCCGTCATAGCGAATAATCGCAAACATTTTATTATTTCTTGCTTAACATTTTATCGCAAACAATACATTCTATGTTGTTTTTAACGTTTTATGTTCAAGCGAATACACGTTTTATGTCTTATACATAAATTGGATAAAATATTATAGGTAGAAAATTAAATGTAACCATTATAAAGACACTTCCTTAACAATATTTAAGTATTTACCTTAAATTTTTTGGACTAAAAAGAATTATAACAACATAAATAACTTTTTCAGACTATTAAAATGTTTACGATATTTGATTCCCTATATGTTTTTTTATCACGGTCCGATTTCAATTTAACAACACTTATAACAATTTTTTGTTAGCAAATGAAAATTCTTGTCTTCCTGATAATAAAAAAAAAATTGTAAAAACCCTGATTCACGAATAAATTAAGTTACATTCAAACATACGAACGAAAAAAATTGTGAATGGCAATTTTGGCATTTTGCCAAAGTATAAATTGATCCTATTCAATGTAGAATAAATTCTTTTAAAAGTATTAGAGCCAATTAAATTTATTAAAACCATTAGTATCTTTTACGTATTTATTTTTTTTATCCGGTTGAACTTTTTTATGTATTTTTAATTTATAGAAACTTATTTAATTGCATTGTATTTATATGTATGTGCAATTTAAAACTAAGTTAGTTTTAAATACAACCTGATTTCTTTTATCTGAGAGACTTTATAATTTTAATTTCTGAAAAAAATTTATAATACAAAATTATAAGGATAAAATTAATTTAAAAACTAATTATAAAATAAAAAAATCCGTTTTAGGACCTATGGGGACTGTGGGAACCACCTCAGGTGTGTTGCATTTTCTAATCTCTTAGTCTTTATTAAAGTTAGCGAAATTGTTCTAATACTAATAATAGATAATAATACAATAATAATAATAATTATATAATAATATATAAATTAATATATAATATAAATTAATTATATAAATAATAATATATTATTATATTTTATATAATAATTGTCAACAATGAAAATTGTATATAATATATTTATATATATATATATATATATATATATATATATATATAATATATATATATATATATATATATATATATATGTGTGTCTGTATCTATGTATGTCGATATTTTTGTGTCCTAGATGTTTCTTCGATCAAAATGAAACTTTGCTAAAAAAATCAACCTTGTTGATGTCCCGAACCCTATTGTTTATTGAATATTTGTGACGTCATTAATCTACAAAAATCCCATAAATATTTCAAAAATCACATAATATTATCATATAGTGTTTATATTAGGCTGCATTTTTAAACATATACTACTATACATGTTCATTAACATACAAAGTTCCATTTTATTATCAGTATTAGTTCTGGTTTTGTTGATATATACATATATATATATATAATATATATATATATATATTATATATATATATTTTGTGTATGTGTGTGTGTGAAACTAAACATTACGCCATTAATTGACGCAATATAAACAAATCAAGTTTTTTGTCTTTAAACACGGATAAAATCAGTTGACAGCGTAGATTATTGTACCAGGGAGCCGATGAGGTTATTCCTAGATGTTAAACCACTCCCACCATTTTAAATCGGACTAACCTTATTGGTTCCTCACCACTTATGTGGCCAGTCATATATGATGGAACTGATATAGTACAACAACCATGTGGCAGCGATGCGGCCACAGGGAGGCTCAAAGCGGCAAAGAGATCGAAGGTCTCTTGTTTTTAAAACAATAGAGTTTCTGTCTTTGCTTATATCATTTAAATTATATTGCAACAATGTTCACAAATTATCACGCAAAGAAGGTAAATGTTGAAACGGGTAAACTAAAAATTAAAAATAGAGAAATAGAGGAAGAGAATGCGTAAAGAATACGTGCGAAAATTTTATTAATTATAATTAATTAAAGTAATTAACTAGCGTTCTAAAATAATTATGTGATATTAATATTAAACAACCGTTAGAGGCTTGGCTTCCTTTCAATCAATCAGTTTTCTTATTATTAAATAATAATAATAATAATGTACAACACACACACTTATATATATATATATATAATATATATATATATATATATATATATATATAATATATATATATTATTATGTGTGTGTGTATGTATACATATATGGTCAGTGTGTAATGCCATCAGCCTCACTTCGGTCGTTCTCAGAATGTCATAACTATCGGAACGTTAAGGTAGTATTACTTCGGTCTCGCTGCGCTCAACCTTAGAATAAAGTGTTTATGCAAAATATCTAAGTAAGTAGGTTGTAGTAGTTATATTATTGATAAGTATATTCAATACAAGTTGTTCTATTGAATATACAAAAAGAGTATACAAGTCATTCGATTAAAATTAAACTAAGGCTGATATTGAGATGAAACTTAGCACATATGTTAGTCTTATATATGACTACATGTGTTCTAAATCTCAAATTGATCGAAAAATTTTTCCGCGTTTTCTGATTTTTTGAAATTTTTGCTGAGTAATTTTTTCGTGACGAGACTGAGATTTGAACAAAGTTTGAACTCTCTCGCATATATACACTGGAAACTACGATGATATCAGACACGCACACACATACATACAGACAACTTTGTGATAACCACTTAGGAGGCCTTAAAAACACCTAAAACGCATAACTCAGGTGACATCCCGCTTTCGATGTTTTTCGCAAACACAATACTTTAACTATTTAACTTCGGTATAAATGAAGCAAAGTAAAAATAAAACGAAGTAGTTTTTATACTGCGGAACTGGGTTGAGGAGTGACAAAAATATAAATATATTATTTCGTAACTTTATTAATTCTAAAATTACTTATCTTTTACATTCTGGAGGCTTGATTTCGTTGTAAGAAAATATAAAAACTGGCCTTGATCAGACAAATCTGCTGTTAATTTTTTGCATTGATTATTTATATTTATTTATATCCCTACATGCTTTTTTGCTTCCCTGCCTAAAAGAGGAGAAAGCACTGCATTAGCTAAAAACGAAATATTCTCTTTATGTCCTAAAATATCGACGTTTAAGCACCTACATCTCCAAAAAATCGAAAAAATTGATGTCTGCATGTTTGAGTAAAAGGATTAGCTCATTTCTTCTAAACACGCCTGTCTCAATCGAGATCCAATTTCAATAAAACTTGGCACGAAATTCAAGTCCAATAAGAGAGAAAACTAATTAGATTTTGAGATCAATTCAACAGATGTATCAAAATGTTGTCAATTTAAACTTTGACAAAAACATAAAAAATTATGACAAAATATTTATTTGTTTTGAAGTATTTAAATTAAAATATTCAAAGTACAATTAAGTAATTCTCAATCTAATTCTTTAAGTACAATTAGGCCACAATCACTGCTGAGGATAGCACATGAATGAATGTTTACATTTCTTGTAAAACTGTACAGCTCAAATAGCTGATCCAATTTCAAAAATTAAGTCTTTGAGAGAAAGAACTGGTAAGATTTTGGGGTCGATACAACACTGCGTATTAAAATTGAGTCACCTTAAACTTTAAAACTTTAATGGAATATTTGTTTAATAAAAAGTGTTAATAATTTAGTTTTGAAGTTTTTTAAATGCATTGAGACATGACTACCACACACGATGTTTATATGAATAGTTGTGCACTTTTATTGTAAGCACGCTTGCTTAATCTTTAATATTATATGCTCCTATAGTTTTTAAGCCCAAATAGGGAAGCCTTGATCCATCATCTGCAGGTTGTTTCATTTTACCAAAATAAAAATAATTTTTAATTTTTGCTTATTAATAAAAAAAAGTTTTTTTTATTGCTAAGAGATTTTTTTTGCTAATTATCATTAAAGCAAATGAAAACTCCGCATGCCGGGCGAATTTTCTTTAACAATCAATTTTTGCTCTAGTTTTCAGATCATGCTTTATAACTTGAACCAAAGAGATATATTACTAGAAGGGGCATTGCCTATCTAAATACATTAAGAAGCCTGAAACATCTTTTCGGGGCTCTCAGGGGCTCTGTGACCCCTCATTAAAACCTCTTTCATTAGTGAGTTAAGGTTATAATTAAACAATTTATTTCGGTTTTCTGCACATTGTTTGTGATTTGATTTGTATTTTTAACGTTTCACTAATTAAGTTATTGTAATTTTGTTATATTTATAAGCGAAGGTGGACAGGTTACTTTTTCTACGTTTCAAAATTTAACCTCTAGCTCTAGTAATAATATCTCTATGACTTGAACAGTATAGCATTACTATTCGTTAGTGTAGTACTTCACTCTAATATTCAGTACGACTATTATTGTTTGACTTATATATATTTACTTCATTCATACATAAATTTAATCATACATAATCTACTCATAGTTTAAGTCTCTTACTACTATTTACTTTGCTTATTTATATAGTAGGTATATAGGAAAAAGTATTGTGTTTGAAAAAAATCCGAAACCATAATTTCACCTGACTTATCTGTTTCACGTGTTTTAAAGACCTCCTACGTAGTTTTCACAAAGTTATCTGTCTATATGTGTGTGTGTGTGTATTTATGCTAGAGAGTTAATATTTGGTACAAATTCAATGTTTAGGTTTTGTTGGGCTATCCGGAAAATATGTTTTTATGACGCCATTAACACGCTATAATGACTACGCAAAAATTTTGAAAAAATCGAAAAACCAAAAAATTATTCGTACCCATGCATTTATGTACTCGTATACCTTACATGTGGTACCTTGGTTGGTTAAAACTTGGTTAACTTATACTCTTGGTCTGCTTTTACTTTGATGGTCTAGTCCTCAAATTACTCTTCTTGTCTTTGGTTTTATATTCTTTATATGGCCCGTATTCAAGAAATATAACTTTTCTAAAACTTCTTAAGGGTAAGAAGACGTCAGGGAACAGTAATAGTCCAAGAGCCAGGCCTAAAAAATGTGACTCATTTTGTACTACTCCAAACCAAATTTTTATGAAAATATGATATGTTTTCATTTATCATATTTTTTACATTTCATATGAATGCGCTCACTCAAAATATTAGAAAATCACACAAATTCCAGTTTTCTTGCTGTAAGTAGTTCCCTGTAGGTCGTGTGCAAAACACGAAAAAAATATTTTTAACGCTAATAAAATAACGAATTTGCTATAATAACACTAGTGCACTCATTAAATTTTTTTGTCAAAATCGGATAACTTCAACTTTTAAAAATGTTATGTAATTCAGTTAAATGGCACAAAAAATGTCTCAACATTTTTTCAAACAATTCGCTGGACTTCGTCTTCAAATTAACAATTTTTTTGGTGTTTTTGTCAAAGAGCTAACTTAGTTTAGTTATCCGATTTTGATGATTGAACACTCGTTTTACAGGAGATTTATCAGCTTTAAAAAATGTTCTTTTCATGTTTTGCACACAACCCACAGGGAACCACTTATTTCAAGAAAACAGGAATTTGTGTGATTTTATAAAATTTTGAGTATGTTCAATCATATGAAGAGCTCTACTTTTGATAGGCAAACTATGTTTTTTCTTCATAATTTAAGGTACTATAATTATTAATTCATAATTAATTAATTCATAATTTACAGGATACTATAACTTATTAATGATACTTATATGATCGTGGAAATATCATAAAAACAAATTTAACACAACTTTTTATGATATACTTATAATCATTTGATTTATTGTATTCCATACTAAGTTATACATATTTATTTCGCCTACATATTTTATTACTATTTTCGGACCCTGTACCTTTATAATACCATAATATTCGAATAAGAACTACGTCTAAATCATATTGTATACATATATGAGAATTTGTATTCAGAAAATTTAATTATGATGAAAAAAAATAAATAAGAATTATTCTTGACAAGTGATAATTAATAAAAATATAATAGGAAAATTAATAAGAATCTTTATTAGCGTGGAAGTAGATAGGGCGGAAAACAGCGCTTTACGCACTGCTGCACCAACTAACCTTGTAGTATTGGTTACTACGCTGAGCCTACTTGGTCAATAGAAATATAACTTTATTGGTCAGGTTTTATAGCCCCTAGCTAGTAATTATTTATTTTTTACACGTATAATGTAGTTAATTTGCATGATTTTTTTTTAATAAATATATTTTTAAGCAAACTAAATTACGCCGGAAAATAACATAAAATTAAATCGTGTATAATTTATTTTTTAGTATAAACTGATATAAATTAATTGTTTATAGAATGTTATAAAGGGGTTTTTATTTGTATACAATAGATATTAGGCCATTTTTAGGTTTGAAATCTTAAGATTTAAGTTTATTCATTTGAAATATAGATTAAAATCTGAGTGTTTGGGGTAGAATCATTCGAGACAGGGGTTGAAACGAGGAGATGAAACTCAATATATTTAAAACTGGAATTGAAACTTCAGGATTTAGAATAAAGGTATTTTGAACAGCCATTAAAGGAGTAATGTAGAATTAACTAATGCAGGGATTGAAATGTGAGGAGTTAATAGAACCATCTCTATATAAAATTGAAGCGCAAAATAAGATTTATTAAAGAGTGAAAATACTGACATAATACAAACAATCTATAATATATAATAATGACCGTTGAGAGCATTAGAGGTCATCTGTGATAACCCCAGTTGGAACAACATTAGGTGATAGTGGGAACCGTTACGTAGAAGTATATTCGTGTATATGAGAAGTATATTCGAAGTATATGAGTATATTCGTAGAATATACTCCAAGCGTATTTTAAAGTTGACGATAATTTATTCGAACAAATATCTTAAATAAACTAAGAGCGTTACCTGGGATGCGAAACCCAGACTTTCGTGGCGTCAATGGTAAATATAAATACTGACGCTTTAACGTCAGTATTATTATCCTGAGCGGGAGTTTATATTCGTTGTTGTTTTGTATGTGATAAAAAAAACGTGACAACAATATACTGAAAAATCAATACTATTACAAATAATGTAAATTACACGATTAGGAGTATAAAAGAAATCGATAGGAACATAAAAAAATAATTAATAAAGTTAATTTGTAACAATGATAGTTTATTAATTACTATAGATTATTGAATATAATAGCATAATATATATATATATATATATATATATATATATATATATATAATATATATATATATATATATATATAATTAATATATAATATATATGTGTATATATATATATATATTATATATATATATATATATATATATATATATATATATATATATATATATATATATATATATATATATAAACAATTATAGTAACTCTAAGTTCTAGAATAAGCATAAATTGAGTCCATCTTAAAGAAAGGAAAGCTAAAGAGTCCCTCCATAAATAATTTTCATCACTGACTTTGATTATTTACAAATAACTGTTGATGGACTCAAGTAGGTCGAATGTACTTTGCGTCATTTGTATGCAAACCAAGTTAATTATTAAGGAAGATTCACCAACAGGGTTAGTTATTGGGTACACCCGAATTAATGACAGCTTTGCGCATGGAGTGATTACCAGTGAGGACCAATATGTGGAAGCGGTTTATCCGGGCAGAAATGTGAATTTATTTAGAAGACGCTACTAATAACCAGGTGGCCAAACAGTCAACCCCTTCCCCTCCCACAATCCCTTCCTCTTCTCTTTATCGAACAAATGTCTAAATTTATTTATTCGCTAACTAAGCAAACGGATTTAAAGAATTTTCCATAACTTCACCTAATGACGTCAAAGTGATTATTAAACATTCCTATTGTCCAAGCAATTATAAAACACAAACCACCAAAAAAATCTAACTAAAGCCCGGCGTATTATTTTAAGATTTTTATTAGCTAATTTGTAAGTATGAATATATCGTGTTGATAATCTCACCAAGAATGTGTTTATTATTGCCTTACAAATTGTTAGTTATTAAATAATTTTAAATAGTTATTAAGACGCAATTAAACCTGCTAACAACTTTAAATATTTTTTACTGCATATGAAGTAAAACATATTTAAAGTAGTTAGTCAACAGTTCAAATTATATCGTAAGTAATTATTTATTCTGTAATTTATAAAATAATTAATATAGACTCAAGTCAAAACTAAATAACTAAAAACCTGCTGCAGACACTATATTCTAAAGGCTCGCTTAATAAGCTTAAATTGATATAAAGAAAAATCAGTGTTCACTCGCTAGGTTAAAATTTAAAAAAATTTGAGGCGAAGGTCCGCATGTCAAATTTCCTTTTAAATGCATGCTTCAGGGATTAAAAACCATTTTTTTATCCATTTTTATTTCTGTATAACTTTAGCAATAGCATTAGATCGTTTATCATTTTTTTCGGATTTTTTAAAATGAATGTGCATTAAAATGAATGCGCATATTCATTCGATTTTGTATACGAAAATGTTCTCTCCCTTCTGAAATTGACCGTGAACACAATTATTTTGTACATTTTGCAAAACACACTGAAAACAACACCTATAAAACGTCATTAAGGTGCTACGGGTTTTTTACGGTTTTAAGGTCATTTAAAGTGGTAATATCGTCGTAAAAAGTATTATTGTATTTTAATACGTTTTTTAATAAAATGAATACATTTATATGTATATTTTTTGGGGGAAATTAATTTTTAACCTACTTTACTCTTATAGTGGTTTTCAAAATAATATTACCTATAAAGTTTAGGGTAGATAGTTTTAAATTAAAATTAAGAAAAATCTTAGTATTAACGTCAAACAAAAACTTTTATGAAAAAAGTTTTTTTTTAAAAAAAAAACACGGCAGACCTTCGCGCCACAATTATTTATTTTATTTAAGTAATATTGTTTTATTACTCAATAAACTATTTAATTAAAAATAAAAGCAATTAATATTTTATTACTTCTATGTATTCTTACACAGTACGAGTATAATATAATTACACTTACTCTTGGTGCTAAGATGATGTGATGAAAGAAACTTTTGACATTTTCCCTTTAAATTACTTAAACGTTAATTAAATCGATAGGTTTTATCAGTTAATGGATACAATTATTGTATGTTATTAAATTTAATTGTAGGAAAATTACAGTTGAAATTAAAAAAACTGGAAAACCCTAATAGCTATCGAATATTTCATCTGAAATACCCAGTGATCAATGTTTATTTTTAGATCAGTAATTACTATAACATTTCTTTAAGATGTAGATGAATTTTTGCTTTTCCTCATTTAAAACGTAAGTACATAGGAAAAGTATTAAGTTTGCATAAAATCCGAAACCGGGATTGCACGTATTTTTACGAAATTTAAGTTTATACCTATTTTCCAGTATTATATGTCAATCGTTAAATTATGACGTATAAGAGTTGTGCTACTCTTTTACTCTAAAACAACTTTAACTTAACATTGATTTGAAAGAATAGGCTTAAGTTTTAAATTTGTCTATTTCTTAAATATTATATCATGAAGAAACATACAATTTGAAGGCTTTTTGTGCGTTTCAGGGTGTAAATTATAGGTTTTTGTTGTATTTTCGGTAATATTTGAAAACTTACATCTCTAGTTCTATTGAACCAATTTTGATGGTTAAATAAAGATTTGTCACAAATTTAATAAACTTAAAAAAGTTCTTTAACTATTTTGATAAAACTTAATAAAAACAATAGGAATAGCGCTATAGGGAAAAAAATATTTTTGAGATAATTTTCCGGACTTTGAAAGGGGCCCAGGTGCCAAAATTTCCCGCTCTGAAATGGTAGACACCCTGATCCTTTATCAAGGAGACACAAACGCATCAATCTAGTGGGTTAAACTTTGGGACTCGACGGTCTCGTTTTTGGGGCCCTGCTCGTGGACTATAAGGATGTAACTACAATATAATTCTAAAGGCGTAGACCCGCGAGCTGGTCGAATTTCCTTTGGAATGCTTCTTGCTTAACAATCAATTTTTTTCCTCAAGTTTTAAGTGTATGTTTTATAGTCTATCTGCGAGCCCTAGCTTAGATAGACTATAAAACATACACTTATACACATATGCTTAAACTTCTTTCTAAATTTTCGTGGATGCAGGGGAAAATGCGTTATAATATTCCAAAAGTTTCCTATATGTTGAGGATAACTTTTAAAGTATAATTTATCAATATTGAGTATAAATCCAAAAATAGAGCTGTGCTAGGCAGCAAGTATTTTAAAAGAAATTCGTCTGATTGAGGGACCTCTTCTTAATATTTATTTCTCTATGAACTTATATTTTCATTCTACTAGGCCAGAACAAAATGGCAGAGAATGTTATTTTTTCGAATGTTTTTCTCTGGTAATACGATGGTCAACCCTGGCCATATTTGGCCACACAGTTATTATTTGCGAGTTTGTCACCGTGGCCGTCATCTATTCGTCCAGCACCGGAGGTTCGGAGTTCGCTGCGGAGCTCTCAATTTATATAAACAGTATTTGTAAACAGAAGATTTCGCCAACTTAATAGTGGATGAACCCCTCTTAAGATTATTCCAGCTGGGTGATTTTTCCCAATGTACCAAATAACTCTAAAACGGGCATTTACTTTTTCATTAACATTTACGTATGTATCTCAAATACTGTTACATGTAGGGTAACATTAAGAACCATAAACACATAGTGCATGCATAGTGGTAAAACTGTTGTACGACTAAAAATATTCTTGAAGCCGTGACTGATTAATGTATCAGTTGTGACTTTCACGGAGATATTCTATGTCCAAGAAAAATCGATTATATCAAGGAAAATGTACCTCAACACTATATGTGAACCCAGGTTTATTTGTTAACAATAATACATATATGCTTTTCAATACGATAGTATTTATGATATCTAATTTATAATAAAATTACAAGGTCAATTATTTTTCACTATTTTTTCTTTTCCCCATTTATAACGTTGGTATAGGAAAAGTATTGTGTTTATACTAAAAATCCAAAACTGGAATTTTACAGGACCTCCTAAGTGGTTTTTACGAAACCATTGTCTGAGATTGTGTGTGTATGTGTCTGTTATCGTCGTAGCTCCCAGTGTATATATAATATAAAGTTTAAAATTGGTACAAAAATCAATCTTTAGGACTAGTTCTGCTATCCGGAAAATAGTTTTTCTTATGACACCATTAAACGGCAATAATAACTTAGTCCCAAAATAAGTCATACACATTGTGGAACATTTCAAAAACTCATAAAACCCGGATAAATGTTCTGATCGATCGAGATTTGGCTTGCTAGTAGTTAGTTATATATGAGACTAACATATGTGTCAAATTTCATACCATAAACATAATAAGATCAATTTGTATCAAATTGAAGAGACCGAAGACCTGTTGCGTTCATGATTTGCATTACATGTATTATCATAGTTGCTTATCAGTTGCTTATCAGCAACTGTCAATTACATGTCACTATTTTCAAAAAGTATTTTTTGAAGTTAAATTTTTGTTGGCACTTGTTGTCAAACTAGCAGATCACCTTTAGAACGTTTTTAGAAAACTGGTTTGATAAATGCTTAATCAGAAATCATATAATAGGAAAAATCATAATTGGCATGAATCCATCACAATTCATAAAGTTGATCTCACACTTGCTAACCACAAAATGAATGATCTAATTTACTATTGTATAATCGTAAAATTATAACAAATGTGAATTATATTACACAACAAATATAATAATTAAATCATAAAAATTGGTTTATGTAATAATTAAAAAAATAAATATAATTACAACAATGCCCAGAGAAGTATAAATTGAAAAAACTCACGAGTAAAACCGCGAAATTTATATTTAATATTTAAGCACCCAATTTTAGAATAATCCCTGAAAGAAGCAGTGATGCGAAAGAGTAACTTATCTATATTATGTTCTACTTCCTCTTTTCTTACCCTTAAAAATTATGTAATAAAATAGTTAATGAAGGGAAGTAAAAAACAATGAAATATGGAATAATGTTGGTAAAGGAAAATAAAAATGTATGAATTACACGGTAAAGTGCGCACGGAGGTTAATCAGCAAAGTGTCGACTTGTCAACAATAAAAGCATTCTGATAGTTGCTCGGGGATATGGATGAGTTAAGCTGGTCGAGTATTGTGGTTAGGAGTGTCTCTAAGGTCAAAGAAAAATAAGAAGAAAACTCTGTCATTTATTTTTTATACTTAGAACTAACTTTAACTAACACATCGTTCTATTTTGTTATTATTTTATATTTAATAATGAATTGACAGAGTTGCTAACTTACCTCCCAGATACCATGTAAACCAATTTTCCCAATTCTTCTTGCACATTCTTTCCTTGAACCAGACCCTTGTCTTATGCTGCTCGCCTCTAACTCTTTTGTGTCTCCTTCCCGTATAGCTGCAGTAAATCCTGCAATTAGAGAAAAACATTAAGAACATAGCCCTCGGGACTTAACTTGTGTTAAGTAAGACTTGCCTTATACTTAACATAAATTATGAGATTTAGGTCTTCCGGTCGTGACCGCGTCAATGTAGACGAAGAATCCGACGTTTCGGTACCACTGTGAAAGGGATCTCCAAAACTGAACTGGGTTTAGTTTTGTAGAGCATTGTGTGTTTCTATCCATGATGTCCTTCATCCCTGAAGATTCTTCCCACAGTGGAAGCGAAATATTGGATTCTTCATCTACATTGACACGGTCACCACCGGAAGACCTAAATCTGCATAACAATAACCGCGGAAGCCTATGCAGTTTTTCATAAATTACAAGTCTTACGTAATTTGTTTCGAAATGTTTGGTAATCATTTCACGCTGGTAATGCCGACCTTATTTTCAACCATCCCGTCTTAAAGCAAAAAGAACATGTAAAGTAACAAATCAAGTTTTTATGAGAAAACAAAAATAGTTTAAATGTTAATAGCAAAAACAGTACAGATGTGAAAGTAAAACTTAATATTTGATTAATTTCTTTCAGAATGGGACTGATAGGACTAATGTTGGATTAAATAGCTTTGTTAGCCGTGTGACTTTAGTAATTTTCATTCATCACCCATGTTTCAATGGGTGATTGGTCAATGAAGAAGCTTCATGTGTAGTCATAGCTAAACAGAAATGCCTCTTCCAGGCCAGGGTTTCAATCCCCGTTACCAATATATATCTTTCACTAGCCTCTGCAGGGCAGAGTGTGCTAATTATGTTCTTAAACATCAAATAAAATAACTAAAGCTCAAATAAGTAGCCAATTACTAGGGTTTGAACGAGATATTACCCTCTCCTTCAACTACCTAGGGTCATCTATTATAAAAGTTTTTTTTATTTAAAGAAAACTTCATTTACTCTTCCCGAAATTCTACTTCGCATTTCTTTCATTCTGAGTGTACTCCATTATCCCTTCACTTAAGGCCTGTAACCATGTAGGGGCCAGACGAAAAAATTTCGCCCCTTCTGACGAAGTAGTTTTTAGTGGAAGTCCCTTACAGTTTTATGAATATCGTCCCCCTTTGGGACCCCCCCCACAAGTTTTGGCTGGCTACGGGCCTGCAATACATGACAAACAATTATCTTAATTGCAAAATTTATTAACTTCTTTCAATAAGGATTATAAAATTTACTTCTGACAATTAGAATGAACACCATTAACTCTTCGTAACAAGTTCCATTTCATCCAGAACTCCATTAACTCTTTTTTTAATCCAAAATTTCATTACGGGTGAACTACATTAACTTTTTTTTATTGATTCCACAATACACTCTTTCTTTGCTGGTGAACTCCCATTAACTCTTTCTTTCATTATGCAATACACTTTTAAGATCATCTTTTTGATCTTAAAATCATAAAATCTTAAAATCATGTTTTTGAGTTCATCTTATAGGATGAACTCAAAAACAGATTTTGAAAAAATGGGAGGGTTGGCTTAGCCTAGCCCCTGTTTAGCCTTAATTTTTATCTAACAATATTAATAGTAGTCTTACTTAATAAAATTTGGGGGCCACCGTGATATTTGGGACGCACATCCAAGTTCGCCTGTAACTCCGTCAATTGATGAACTACAAACCTTCATTCCGCCGAAAGCAGTTCTCACATACAACTATAGGCACACTAATTAAGTGTTTTAGCCTTAAGAACTATATAAGTCTGCTTTTGATATTTATTATAAAAGACAATAATAGGAATAATTTGAAATGTTTAATTAGTTTCCTAGAGGTCAGATTATTAACTTAATTTTAAACCTTATTATTGCAATATATTAGCACTGCAACTTATTTAATTAATTAATATAGGTTTGCTTTTGATTTAATTATTATATTAAATTAATTAAGAATTAAGTTTTAGTTAAGATGTGCTTGAATTAATAAAAGTCAATTTGGTATATTGGAGTTGGTATTATAAAATAATGGTTTCTATTAGGGGTTTAAAATGGATTGAAATCTTGGAATACTCGGTTTCTGCTGGAAGCATTTTTTCCTAAAATTATTGCAATCAAGTTTTCAAACATTACAACATGTTACTAACTGGTTTTATACAACATGTTTAAGTATAGTTAACATGATTAGTTGTTAAAATAGCTAGTAGGGGAAGATGTGCGTCAAGGCAACCACTACAGATTCGTTCTGTTCTGGTAAATAACTTTCAGAGTTATTGCAATATTGCTCGCTTTTTTTCAATCAATGTGCAGAGAAACGAACGATGCACTTCAAACAACAAATAAATACTAAGGTGTTTTATTGCCATACCTTGTTAGTTTTTCATCTTTAGGTTTTGAATTAACCTAAAGATGAATCACCTTTGAATCATCCTATTCAAAATACTCCACAAAATCTCCCAGATAAATCTTTAAAACAAAATTAATAATTTATATTTAAAAATATAAAATACTGATAATGTCATTACTATTTAATCAATATTCCTCACAAATTATACAACTAATAACTTAATATCCGCTTCATATAAACACCTACGCTTTATTATTTCTTCTTACATCAAAGCGCTTCTCAAATAATGTTTTTTTTTTCTCATCGATCTTAAATTTTGCTTTATCATTCTTTCGTTTATAATACACTTAAATTTATAGTAACATATACACGTATACTACTTTAGTTAATGATAATAATTCATGCCATTGATTTAAGGATATTATTCTTCATCGTTTTATTAGCATTAATGATGAGTTGTATTAAGTGTTTTAGAACAATTAAAACAATTTGATAATCATAAAAACTTCCTGCGTAGCTCGTAAGAAACAATATTTGCAAGAACAATACAAGTAATAGTCATCAGAGTCATTTATGAATCTAGTACGATAAAAAAGCATACTTGAGCCCGACTAAGAGATATATTAGGGCTTCAGGACTGTAATGTAAATTGAGGCCTAAAAAGCTAATAAACACAGTAATGTGATGGTAATTAGCACGTAATGTAATGCAAGTGTAGTGGGATTATCTGCTCATAGGTCTACCAATAGAAGAAGAAGAAGAATCAGCTACCGTCGATACTTGCTGTTGCTATTACTCCTTGTCACAAACATTTTCCGCATTTTTAAAAGGAAATGCGCCGCTAAGACATTTTTGAATTAGCATAGACTGAGCATTACTATTAGTGTGAATAATCCTGTTGGTTTGCGATTTCCGAATGATAACTAAGTTTTGTTTAACCGTGGAATGCATATGCGCATATCCACAAATCCTAGAACAAATTTGTCTCAAGAAGTATAATAATAAGTAAGTAATACCACTGCATAGGTTGTAGGTTGTAACTGGAAACTTAAGCTAGAAATGGGTTGCTGAGCAAGTAAGCACGCATTCCAAAGAAAATTCTCTCAGTTTGGGGAACACCGCGCTAGAAATTCGTTTCTTTAACACTGAGCTGGGAGGCCTCTTGTCGTTTGTTCCGTTGGTAAGAGGTTAAAGGTAAATGAGAGGTCGTTTGCTCCTCTTATCGTCTGTGCATTAGTTTTGGTAAGAGCTTAAATGATTGCTTAGCAGCTCACGATAATGATAAGTTAAATACAATAATACAATACTTTTATTTCCAATAGTACAAAAATTACAAAAGAATTAACAAAATTTACTCACATATAAATTATATTTACAGTGTACAGAAACAATTATGGTTGGTGTTAGTGTAATAAAATAGATTTAGTGGGGCTAAAGAATTTTAAATTGAGTATGCATGCGACGGCACCATGAGTGCCGTTACATGCATATGTTGTCAAAAGACTATTACCATACATATGGTAAAAAGAAGATGGTTGTAGAGTAAGCTCAGGGTCAGTTTTGGAACCACAAGGCAGAGCCTGTGTGTGTGGGGATTCATCATTAAGGTTTATTAGTGCAACACTGGTTTAAATAGAAAATATTGAACAGTTAGTTGAGATAGAAAATTGAAAAAAAAGGCCATTGTTGGAAAAACTATAGGACTGAAAAGCGACACTCACGATTCCCCACAGTATTAAGTACAGTTTGTTGAAGTCAACATAATTAATTGCATTAAAATAAAAATAAAAATATTATGTTTGATGCTTCATGACTTAATATTGAAATATTATTTTTATAATATAAAGAATGTATGCTAAAGCGAGCGCGTATTAGAAAAGTATATTTAATCCAAAATTATTCAGATCATTAAAATGTATTTAAAATTACTTCATTTCCTTCTCATAACTGCAGTTTGGTTTGTCTGAACGCTAGTTTATAAGAATGTTTTTTTAAATTTTAGTGAATTTTTTACTTAATATCTTGTAATGTTAACAAAGCTAATTATTTTCAATGAATTTATTGTTTATGGGATTATATAATATTTATTTTATGATATCAAATCAGTTATTAATATATTCCAATAATCCATGGATCGATTCGCGGAAGTTTAGTAGGAAGGTAACGAGCCGAATTTACAAATTATCTATAGTAGGATTAAAACATGCGACTTTGTGAGCTAACAAACCGGACTTACTAATTATCTATAGGATTAAAACATGTGACTTTAGTGGTGAGTTAGCAACCGGACTTATTAATTATCTATAGGATTAAAACATGCTACATGCTACTTTAGTGGTGAGTTAACAAACCGGACTTACTAGTTATCTATAGGATTGAAACATGTGACTTCAGTGGTGAGTTACGAAACCGGACTTACTAATTATCTATAGGATTAAAACATGCGACTTTAGTGGGAGTTAACAAACCGGACTTAATTATCTATAGGATTAAAACATTGCGACTTTAGTGGTGAGTTAACAACGGACTTACTAATTATCTATAGGATTAAAACATGCGACTTTAGTGGTGAGTTAACAAACCGGACTTACTAATTATCTATAGGATTAAAACATGCGACTTTAGTGGTGAGTTAACAAACCGGACTTACTAATCTATAGGATTAAACCATGGGACTTTAGTGGTGAATTAACGAGCCGCACTTGTGGATTACTTGTAGGATTAATCCATGTATCTATGTTAACAAACCGGACATATTGATTACCTAAAGGATCAATTCATGAAATATATAATGTTATAAAGCCTTACAGCTCATAAGAAATAACCCCTACGGGTACTCGGACAAGTAATCGGAGGAAGTAATCAATGTGACACATTTTATCTTAATTGATCGAGACGTTTTCACCACAAATGTGCTAATAACAATCCATTTATCCGTCTGTTGATGGATTTTAGATAAAATTCCCTATGTATCCAGCGTAATTTATAACAGCGGAAATTCCGCTGTTTAAAGATTTGGGTGATAAAAAATGTTTATACACAAAAGCTTCCATATCATATTATTGCAGGAAATGAGAAGCAAATCTACGTAGGCAAAGACAGGATATTGGTATTATCCACACTCGAATGTGAGCGTCTGCAGCCATAAACACTTCCATTCACTCAAATACGGAAATCTTTAATAATTTTTTTAAAGTTGTAAAAAATGTATAATGTATGCCTTTCTAAACTGTATAATATTGTCATTTAATTTCAAATATTTAAATAATTTATTGTATTTAAATACTTATATTTAAATAATTTTTTATAGAAGTGTAGCCAACTATCACTTTTTCTTATTTTTCTTTGATAAAGTAATATCTAATTTATATTAGGTATTAATTATGTATTGTATTTATAGCATTCTTACATTTACTTTACCTGTTAATTTATTTATATCTATTATTTATTATTTGTACTTATCTATTTATTGTTGTGAGTATATATATTCATTTACTGAATATATATTTTTATTTAACCTATTATGTATTTTTTATAAAAGTATTAATAGTTAATATATACCTTACATACTAGATAAAATGCATTTTGTTTTTAAACACAAAATGCATTTATACTATAACCCTTGCCCCTACTCATACTTATATAAGTTCTGTATAAAAGACACACATACACTCAAAGACATACAACCACATAAAAGGTCCACGTGAAATAGATAATTTGATTGGAATCCCAGTTTCGAAATTTTAGGGTGAAACACAATAATTTTCCTATATACCTACGGTTTAAATGAAGAAAAGGAAAAATAAAAACAGAAAAACTATATCTTTTTTACTTTTCCTCATTTATACCGTAGGAATGTAGGAAAAGTATTGAGTTTGAAAAAAAATCCGAAACCGGGATGAAACCAAAATTATCCTTTTCGGGCGTTTTTAATGCCTCCTTAGTGGTTTTCGCAAAGTTGTCTGTCTGTATGTGAGTGTATCTTTTATCATCATAGCCCCCAGTGTATTTATGCTAGAGAGTTTAAATTTTTTACAAAAAGCAGTCTACCACTGTAATTGTGCTATTCGGAAAATATTTATTTATGACGTCATTAACCCGTAATAATGACTCGGCAAAAATTTCGAAAAATAATAAAACGCGGAAAAATTATGCGATCAGATTAAGATTGCATCATTTTTAATTTAGATTAAGATCACCTGCGAATAGCACGCAGGTGACTATGTATAAGGCTGACGTATGTGTCAAGTATCATCTCATTATCAGCATTAGTTCAATTTTTATTGAATGACTTGTGTACGTTTTTAAAAAAATAGAAAATGGACCGATTGAGTTGAAATTAAGTACAAGTGTATACTTGTACCTAATATTTAAGTACAGTAAGTTTCGTTTCAATACGACGAGTATATCTATGATTTTTGTTGGATCATAAAAATTGAGGAGCAATGAGCGTGGTCAGTGATGTATGGGTGACCGCTGAGAATGATCTGGATGCATTTACTATTTAAAGACGAGCGAAACGAATCCGAAGGCATGTTACAGCATATATGGCGAACTGTATTTCTGAGGACGAGCGAAGCGAGTCTGAAGCAGGGAGCATGAGCGTGGCGAATGTAATGAGGAAAAGTTCCGAGGTACCCCGTAACCGATTTTTTTAACTACAAACAACAAATATCCACAAATATACAAAAACGAAAAGTAAAGTGGACAATTTTCCGTGCTTGAAATCCTATATAAAACAGCCACCTTGAGCAAAAATCTATTCGTACATATGAACGCAAGTCTCTATTGTCACCTACGAATTGGTGAACATATTTTGAAGGGGGGATACCCTGAACAAGAATGTATGTATGTTATATATATATATATATATATATATATATATATATATATATATATATATTATTTATTATATATATATATATATATATTAATAAGATTTTGTTCCTAGACGTTATGGGACACGACACTTTGATACTTGGTACAAATAACAAAGTTAAAAGGAGAAATTAAACTTAGTTAAAATATCAACCATGTTAAAGTCCCAAACCCTCTTGTTTATAATATATGTGTGGCGTTATTAAGCCACAATAATGACTTACTAAACATTTCAAAAAATCACAAATCTTTTAAAAATATTTAGATAGAGCTGATACTTTTTACATACGTATGGTTAATAAAAAGTTATATTAATTATCAGCATTAGTTCGGGTTTTATTAATTGACATAAATAACATAATGTAATCAAATTACGTTTTTTGTCTAATACATTTGAAAATTTTCTTATATCATAGCAATGTACCACATATATAAACTAACTATATAACAAACTGATATAGAATAAACTGACAAACTTGGCGGCGACGCCGCGTAGCGGCTAAGAGGCATTCGGCTTCTTGTTTTTCGTGGATAAAGCCAGTCTCTGCCATTTAAAATCTTAATATTTCACATAATACATTGTATTCTGCTGTACTTATATACTTACATCATACTTTAATTTGCTGCAGAGGTAAGAATTACTAATTAGACAAATAGACGCTATGTTGTTACATAACTCTGAAACATGAGCTAATTGCATTCTAGATAATAACTAGCAAACTCAGACACTTTGAGTGAAATCCACTCTCCGCATTTATTATAACTTCCGGTCATATTGTTTTGTGGAATGAAAATTGAAGTAATTGTTAACTTATTAGTAATTAAAAGTAATAAACTTGATATTATATAACTCGTATTAATGTAATAGTAACACGTAACGTAATATTCACTATTAGATAATAAATTACCCTTGATATGTTGGCTTTGCCCTGTTACTGTTTTCAACTCCTGCCCAGAATTAATCCTCGGCAACTATAATTATATTTCGATATTAGCCACTAGATCGCTTTTATGCATAAACTAAAGGGGCACATCGAGAGAAGCCATCAGTAACAATCATTACTGATGATTGGTCTTTTTTAACTACGAGACAGGACTAGTTTACAGTTTTCCTAGTATAATCTAGCGGCTTTAGCGTAAATATTTTTGAACATCAACTGACAACCAATCTACTTTACATCCGCTATGAACTACCTTCAGTTTTAAGAAACAGATCATTGGTCTTACATGTATGCTCAGTTCCACCACTTGGAACCCCTTTTAAAGAACGTGTTCTATATCCGTGCTTCTAAACCTTGTCGATCCGCGACCTAAGTAATTTGTTGGTAACTACTCCGAGACTAAGTAATTTGTTGGTAACTACCCCGAGACCTAAGTAATTTGTTGGTAACTACCCGAGACCTAAGTAATTTGTTTGGTAACTACCCCGAGACCTAAGTAATTTGTTGGTAACTACTCCGAGACCTAAGTAATTTGTTGGTAACTACCCCGAGACCTAAGTAATTTGTTGATAACTACTCCGAGACCTAAGTAATTTGTTGGTAACTACTCCGAGACTTAAGTAATTTGTTGGTAACTACTCCGAGACCTAAGTAATTTGTTGGTAACTACCCCGAGACCTAAGTAATTTGTTGGTAACTACCCCGAGACCTAAGTAATTTGTTGGTATCCACCCCGCGACCCAATTCTTAACTTTATATATGAACAAGTTTTGCGGGCTTAGCATTTTGTTAAAATGATGGCCAAACTAATTTACAAAAAAAGGATTGCAGAATTCTGTTTAGTAGAATAGTCCATTATTATATGTGCGTATAACATTTAATTTAACTGTCCACAGTTGTTTATTTTTTTGAAGCAAGTGGCAAATTATAAATTGGTGAGCGCAGCAAGCTAGAAATGTTTGCAATATTAGGGTTTTTTCTCTTATTATAAGTGTTTTGGGCCTTTTCCTGAAGTTAGAAATCTTTGGGGAAATTTTTAAAATGTTTTTTAAGTTGTTCCTGGACAGCCTGACGACAGGAGCAGAAATATGGTTTTACCTTTACTCTAATTTTATTTTGCAGAAGGGCATCAAAATCTTGGACGGGCTTCCATTTCCCCTTTCCCTAATTACAGCTTAGAATACCAAACAATTCAATTGACCAACCCATATGTACGTCATAGAAATAAACCTATATAGAGCCTTTATTAAAGAATGTATCTAATAAAGAGCAGAAGGAAGCTGTTTCATACTTTTACCAATCATTTTCTCGCGACCCACAAATAATTTTAGAGATCCAATTTTGCCCCGGGACCTAATGGTTAAAAATTGCTGTTCTAAATTTTTTCCATAGAAATCTTAGAACTCCCGTTCATTTAAGATCTTGTGTCAGGAAAGTGAAACTGTCCAATACGCTTTAAACCTCTGTAGGAATTGTTATTAGTATTTAATAGAATGTATTATTTTAACACTATTTGTTTTGATTTCAGATCCCGGTGATAAGATTTGAAGTGATAAGAATATGGAAGGAATTGTTTACAACGCTAGCGAGAGTGGTCAGGGTCAACTTGAGTTGCTACTAAATAGTTTTCACAACATGCTAGGGAATTTCAACTTTACGACGGAACAGTCTCCGACGATGTTATCATTAGCAGATAATGTTACAGATGATATGACTGACATGGAGTGTCAGTACCATTATCTCCCATCAGTGGCTGAGTATCATCAAGGTAATGATAATTATATATGAAAATATGTATCATTGTAGCAATTTATCTAACGAAAAGAGTTAAGTTTTATAGTTCACCATCGTTAGTCTACAAGAATACTTGAAGACTGTGTATAGTTATAATACTACACATGGCTAAAATCAGTTAACAGCGCGGGAAAATAGGGCTGAGGAACCAATATGGTTGGCTTGATTTGAAATTGAGGGCGTGGTTTAACATCCAGACTAACCCCATTGGCCCATTATTTTCCCACGCTGTCAACTGATTTTAGCCGTGTGTTGTATTATAGTTACCTTCAGTATGGTTATCACAAACAAAATCTTTTGTTTGTTTATATTCATTGAATTTACAAAGAAAAATACGTTCATGGCAAGTAAGTGGGCGGATCGATTCCAGTTGTTTATGTTTAGAGATTATTTGATTTATTTTAATGTGATACCTGCGTACTTAAAGATTTAGTTTAAACCTAAACTCAATTGGATTCGAAATAAATCATATCTTGATATATTTTCAACGTATATTTATTTAAAGTCTTTCTTTTTGGAACAAAAGTTATGTCTTTATATCGGAAAAATTTTTCTCTGTAAAATAATGATGCTTCAGAAATTTCAGCTGGATCAAACTTTGTACACCCTTGTCCTAAATTGCCAATTTATGATGCGTTTCATATTTAAAATTCTGTTTACGAAGATGACATATGCATTATTGACGCATACCCCATCTCTCTTTCGTATATGCCTCTCGTTTTTCCCTTGATGTGCTCTGACCTATGTATGCCCTTAAATAGTTCAACAAGTGTAGACACAGAATTGGTTATAAGTAAGTTAAAGTTGCTGACCTTTCCTTTCCAGCGTGTATAAGAGATTCGTGATATTGACTCAAACTAATACACTCTGAAAGATATATTAGACGGGGTGCTTAGTATCAATTTCCTCCTCCAATTTGGAGTGCCTTCTCCAATTTTCTTAAATACTCCAATTACATCGTCAACGCGATCACTGCCTAAAAATGTTTGCCTAACAAGTTTCTAAACTATATGACTAAGCTAAAAATTTACTTCGTAGAGATTATAATTTCAAAAGATATTTTTTGTATCTTTTAAAATTTGTGTATAAAAGAGCCATTATGGCAATTCGCAACTAAATTCAAGTAAGCAATATAAGAATAGAAGCAAATTAAAAAAAAAAAACGAAAAAGCGCTATCAAGCAATGACCTCCTAGCAATCCTGCTTCCGAAGTTAAATATAAAAAAACCCAATTCTAAGCACAAACAAAGACCAGGAAGGTAAAAAATAGTAAGAAGGTAAAACAAATAAAAGTATAATAAGCAATAAAAAAATTAGATAAAAAACTGACAAAATTAAAAGATCCGATTTAACAGTCACGCCTTTGCGGAACTTTTTTGCTAATTTTTATTCCTTTAGATGCCTATCATTTTTTATGTTATTTTTAAGAATTTAAAAAAATCAACTAAGTTAAACCCGATTTTGTTCTTTTAACCATCACGTATTTCAAAATATCTTTCGAATGTTAAGCTATTCTGTAATATTCTTCCGATTCTTCTTGACCTTGGATTTCAGTTGAAGAAAATCAGTTCTTTTTTTGTATTACTAAAATTTTTTTCTTAGAATAAGAAGTAACGCTTGCCCTTGTTGCAGTCAACTTAATTATAGGACTTAAGATGACTTAAGTACCTACTAGAGTTATATAAAAAAGTACTTAAATTAATTTTGTGTCTGATAATAGGCAGATAAGGATTTTGACTCAGTTAATCCATAATAGCATTTACTTTAGTATAATTAAATATAATGGTGGATTATGTAATTAATTTTTATTACGTTAGATTTTGGATTAAATATTTCAAAGTATCCCTTTGAAAAAGACAAGAGAAAAAGATATTTAGGTGGTATGCGGAAAAATACAATACCTTTTTTAAAAAAATTACAGTTTAAAAAAATCGGGTACGGGGTACTTCGGAACTTTTCCTCGTCACATCGGATTCGCTACGCTCATCCTTCCAGCTTCGGACTCGCTTCGCTAGTCCTCAGAATATACAATTCGGCAAATTTTTACCGCAACATGCTTTTTGAATCGCTTGGTCACCCATACAGCATTGATCACGCTCAATGCTGCTTAATTTGTATGATCCAACAAAAATCGTATTAAAACAAAAATTGGTTTTCTTTTTAAATTTCTCAGAATATTTAATATTTATTTAAATATTTATTTCTCAGTTATTTATTTGTTATTCTAGTTCTTTATTCTTATTTGTTGTATTTCCTTTTATTAGGGAAATATAACCAACCTCTAGTGTAAATATACATTACACACTAAAATATACATTATTTTTATTTTCTAAATATTTTTTTAACAATTTTATATTACTTTAAACCATAATACAATAAAGGATTAAAAAAACAATAAAGTAATAATAATACACAATTAAAACTAAACAATTTAAATAAAATAGAAACCTCAAGAAAAAATACTTAAGCCGCGCACAAGCTCATGCTTTTGCGGCTAAAAATGTTTATTATCTCTCCAATATTAAGTTAGATAGTTGCTCTAATAATAAAATTATTGCAAATAACTATGATATTAATTTATATTAATTAACATTTTTTGTATTCTATAAATAAACGTATTTTATTATTATTATTCTTATTATTAAAACATTTTCTAATATTTAACAATTATTATAAAACGTACTCAAGTCAGTCAATAAAAATGTAACTAACGCTAATAATGAGATCTCAATCCCATCGCATAATTTTTCCGCGTGTTATAATTTTTTGAAATTTTCACTGAGCTGTTTTATGATTTTTAAAAAGATTTTCTGAATCATTAATGCGTCATAAAAAATTATTTTCCGACTAGCACAATTACAGCAGTAAACTGACTTTTGTAGGAAGGTTCAACTCTCTATCATACACTGGGCGCTACGATGATAACACACACACACACACACACAAACATACAGACAGACTACAATGAAAAACCAAACCGGAGGCCTTTAATACACCTGAAACGGATGACTCCGGTTTCATCCCGGTTTCGGATTTTTTTGCAAACACACTACTTTTCCTAAGTAATACAGAATGAATTACATAGAAGCTGTACCAATACAGTATTAGTCCAAGAGCCAACACAATACTTTTCACAAAAAGTATGCAAAATTAATAAAAGTTATACAAAAACAGTTAATTTATATATAAAGTCATTTTTATATATAAAAATGGGGGTGGGGTTAAAATTATATAAAGGGTCATAGAGAGTGGTGGAGTGGAATTTCTGGATGAAGGGACTTAATGAGTTTTGAATCATCAAAATCGGATGAAAAACAACCAAAGTTATGGCTCTTACAAAAACACTAAAAAATTGTTTATATATGCAAAGTCAGTTAATATGCGATTTTCTTTGAAAAAATGTTGGCTTTTTGTGCATTTTATTATCCATTTAAAAATGTCATAACTTTAGTTGTTGTTAACCGACATTGATGATTTAACACTCGTTTAGAGGATTTTCTAATATTTGGAGCGAGCGCATTCTAAGGGCTCTACTCCGAATAGGCAGACTACGGTTTCCCTTCATAATTTAAAGTATATTTTCAGAAAACTTTGGTTTGAAGTAGTACAAAATGAGTCACATTTTTTCAGGTCCGGCTCTTGGACTATAATAATATTTAGGCAAGGAATACTATTTTCCCTTTGACTTGCTTTGTCAATATGTTTACACTAATTTTCAGTAGCAATCAACTGACCTTTCCTTGAAAAAAATTAATTTAAATGTTATCATTTGTATAGATTATATCTCTTGAAGAACCATGTTATAATAATAAACGTAACATACTTATGCAAATAAATACTTCAAAAAACACCAACAGCAATAACCTTGTGGTGGGTCAGAACATTAATCATCATCTAGTTATCATGTTGATATTTTATAAATAAACACGCCACTTGATTATGACTTAGAATAAATCATGTTCTCCACTTGTTGCTTGTCTATCATGGTATTCTTGGTCTAGAGTGGCGCCGCTATAAAAGCCACTTATATATCAAGTGGCAATAATTAATAAATTATTTGACATTTCTCCTTATATTAATGAAATACGGACTAATTCTAATCATAGATTAGGACAGTTTAAGTGAGGCTTGTCAATATATATATATATATATATATATATATATATATATATATATATATATATATATATATATATTGTTTTCCGAGGTACGGGGTACCTCGGAAAACATCCATTAGTATATTCGTGTTATTCATAGCGGTCACCCACCCAGGCTTTGATCGTGCTCGATACTGTTTAACTTTTATGCTCCAATGAAAATGGTAGATATACTTGGTGTATTGATACGAAACCTAGTATATTTATTTATTATTAAGGGATAGGTATATGTGTACCAAAATTCAACTCAAATAAATTATTTTTCGATTTATTACAATTTAAAAAAAAACGTTTTATAAAATATTGAACTAAAAATTATACTAAAAATTGAAACTAATATGGTACAGTAACACAGTACTGATATAGTAATACAGTACTGATACAGAACTGATATAGTATTACAATACTGATATAGTAATACAGTACTGATATAGTAATATAGTACTGATATAGTAATACATACTGATATAGTAATACAGTACTGATATAGTAATACAGTACTGATATAGTAACACAGTACTGATATAGTGTGAATGGGTTTCTTGAGCAAACCATGGCATGGTATGCAGAACAAAACAGTGTTGCTTTTACACAATACCTGTTTTGGTGTAAAGGTTACGGAACTGAGGAGAATCTAGGAAGTATGGCGAGACTGAGGGGCCTAATTCTTTTTTTAAAACAGTGGGGTAATTATTTAAAAATATAAATATGTGACCAGTTCAGATATTTTTACGCAAATCTACATTCCAGCTAATAAACAAATAATGAAATAATAAATAAGCTAAATAATTAACTTGGTTGACACTTGTTCTTAAAAAGAAATCAGTCACGCACGTCTTTCAACGTAGCAAAGTAATATAACTCTTGTTAAACGCATGTCTACCAACTCTTGTATAATAAGTCAAGTTTTAGAAGTGACTTGACTTTAAATGAGAGCTGCTGTTTACCACATTTATTCTGAATTAGTTATTTTCAAGACAATATCACGACTGTTGAGGCCTAATTAGTGTTAAGTTAAGTCTAGATTTAGATTTTACTTCCCGAATAACCGAACATTTTTTTTTTAAAAGAAATAGATATTTTTTTAAACACAAATGTTATTTATTTTTACAACGTAAAAATAATTGATAATACGGGCCTTCGGCCCGTAGCCGCTACGCAGCCTCAGCTCTTCGCATCCATATTATTGTTTTTTTGTATTATTTGTAGTTTTATTATTATTTCTTGCTACTAGGCACTTTGCCATGTATCTATTGTCTCACTATTTTTGCTTCAGTATTTATTGGTACATGCATATATATATATATATATAATATATATATATATATATATAATAATATATATATATATATGTGTGTGTGTGTGTGTGTGTGTATTCTTATCAGAGTCCTTCTTCTACAAAAAATCGTATCTCACGGTAACTTCTGATCATTTTCTCTGGATGGAATGAAATTTGGTGCTACATCAATCATATAAACGTACAAAATATTATATTTTATTAAACATTTATGACGTTTTAAGATATTTTGATCGAGCTGAAACTTAGTATTTCAGCACACACATAGTGCAATTTAAGGAAACAAAATGATTAATCAAATTAATATTTCCAGCATTACTTCAGTTTTTATCGTTAACATATATAACTTATGTAAAAAAATCTCGGTATTTATCTAATACATTTTAAAATTCGCTAATAATGTAACAATATACAATTACAAAAACTAGTATATGACAAATTGATACAAAACGACAAAAAATATGGACACAAAGCGGGCATAGGGAGGCGCGCACAGGCCGCGTGCACCTAAGAGGCTAAACCATTTTTATTTCTTTATCAAATGACATGTAAAAAGTTTTTTATATACGTCGTATCACTAATGGTAAGTATCAATCAGCGTAGTCAGCAGAGCGTGTGAAGCGAGTTCGATCACGTATTACAGTATAAATTTTATGGTGTCCGAAATGGTGAGAATGACCCTGGAAATCTATTAACGATGAAAGATTCCGAGGCATCCTCTGTCTTATTTTTGCGACTATCTTAAGAAACAAAGAGTGGTTAGAGGTTTTATGTGTGTTCATGTGATCTAATATCACATAAATCAACATTAGTTTGGTTCTAATAATTATTTGTATCAAATTTTTTAATTCTTTATAACAACATATCTAAAATTATATTATTTTCCCTGAAACGCTTATTAGTTTTCACATCAGTATTCACAATTACAAATAATTATCCGTTCAGCTCTATTACCTAATTTTAATAGCTTAACAAGATAACGATGTTTATTTTATAGTTAATACCCAATTGTAAATCACTATGGCACGAATAGTATCACTATTACTAATAATACTAAACCTCAATCATAAAATCATAATTAATAATTACATATCACCGAAATCCTATCTTTTTATTTCAATCCCAATAAGGAGGTCGAAATTGGGTTCCTTCTTATTATGATTCTTTTAGTTCCCTGTCTTTACTAATTATTTTAATGCATGTATAATTAATATAAAAATTCGGCGCGGTGGTCGCATGTCGGCGAATTTCCTTTGGATGCGTGTTTCCGTGCTTTTTACATTATGTAAGTTTACAACTACTAAATAATAATTCCGGCGCGGGGTCCGCTGTCGGGCGAATTTCATTTAGAATACGTGTTTCCTAAACAACCATTTTCTTGCTTATGCAAGAACCATGCCCATTGCGTGGTTCCGGTTCATGCTTTAGAACCTAAGCAGTTACTCAATTGTCAAGCACTGCTCGTAACTCATTTTGTCTGTATTTTCCAAAGGAAATGCGCATAATCATCCAGTTGTGTATAAAACTATGCCTCTAAATTAGAAGTACGCACTATTATTTGCACTAGTTTAAAGCTTAGTTACTTATCTTTAAGCTTAGTCAGTTATCTTTAAAGGTTTTAGCGCATTTCTTTGGAAAATACAGACAAAATGAGTTACGAGCAGTGCTTGACAATTGAGTAACTGCTTAGGTTCTAAAGCATGAACCGGAACCACGCAATGGGCATGTTTCTTGCATAAGCAAGAAATGTTGGTTTTAGCACGGAAACACGCATTCTAAATGAAATTCGCCGACAGCGGACCACCGCGCCGGAATTTTATTTAGTTGTAGTTGGTAAACTATATAATGTAAAAAGCACGGAACACGCATCCAAAGGAAATCGCCCGACATGCGGACCACCGCGCCAGAATTTATTCTAGTTGTAAACTTATATTAGGTAAAAAAAAAGGTAACAAATTACTATCCCTACTAGGGTTTGAACCCAGTACTCTGGTTTGAGTGCTCGCATCCAAAGGAAATTCGCCCGACATGTGACCACCGCCAGAATTATTTCTAGTTGTAAACTTAATAAGTAAAAAAAAAACGATAAAAAATTATCGACCCCTCTAGATTGAACCCAGGTACCTTGAGTTTGAGTGGTCGCATTGACTCCGACCACTCATTCAACCAGAGGCCCAAAAAACATTGAAAACGACACCCTACTCGAAATTTAATTTTCAACGACCGTAATTTTGGTTTTCTATAATTTTTGTGGTTTTTTTTCGACTTTTTTAGTAACCTAGAGTTTCGTATCGACTTCGGACCGTTTCATTCGATTTCAGCGCCCAAAATTACATAGAAAATGAACACCCTACTCAAATTTATTTTTTATCGACCTAAATTTTGGTTTTTGGTAATTTACAATGGTTTTTTTCGATTTTTAGGTCACTTAGAGTTGGTTGTATCGACTTCGGACCGGTTTCATTCGATTTAGCGTCTCAAAAAACATAATTATGACCTTTTACGGCAAAAAAAATATTAACCCTGAATTTGCCGATTTTTGAAAATTTCGCTGACTCAGCAAACCGGTAATGACGTCACATAAACCTGGTTTTCAATAGGGTTTGTGTCCTCTCCAAAGTTGATTTTTGTACCAAGTATGGGTTAAAAAATATTAATCCGTTCGAAAGATAAGTGTTTACAGAAAGTGTCTAGAAATATATATAATATATATATATATATATATATATATAAATATATATATATATATGATAATATATATATATATAAATATATATAAGTCGCGAAAATGATTTTTCGTCATTAGGACCTCTGAAACGGATTTGTGTCGTGGTCCGAGGTTCGAATTCCGCCATGACGCCTATCCCATTAGGCGAATTTCCAAAGAAATTCGCTAAAACAGGTATAGTAGCAGTGGCGTAATTGGAGCCCCAATTTTGGGGGGTAGTATTATAAAAAATGTATGCGATAGGGAGGGGGTACTAAGCCGTGTGTCTTATATTTACTTAAACGATAGTTGAAACCTTCATGATTCGCTTTTTTAACGAATAGTTACATTTTGACCATTATATCATTTGACATTATATCATTTGCAAAACATGAATAGTAGACACAATGTAATTGTGCGAGAGACACCTAGAAAATGTGACAAGAAAAATGCAATGCTACATCTAGGAACTGTTCCATCATTTGACATGTCCCACTCTGTTTCGTTGCGTCTAACTCATCAGGGAACCGACAGAGCCTGAACTCACTCTGACCTTCAATTATATCCGAAGAATATCATGTGACGTAACGAAACAGAGTGGGACATGACATTATGTCGAGCCATCAATGATGACGAATGTCGAATGATGGAAAAGTTCCCAGATGTAGCATTGCATTTTGCTTGTTACATTTCCTAGGTGTCTCTCGCACAATTATATTGTGTCAACTATTCATCTTTTGCAAAACTCGATAGTATCAAATGATATATGTTTTGCTTGCCAGGCATGATGGCGGTAAGATCCGCTCGTCTATGGTAAATACTTCACATTATATTCTTCGGAAAGAATTGAATGTCAGAGTGAGTTCAGGCTCTGTCGGCACCCTGATGAGTTAGACGTAACGAAATAGAGTGGGACATGACATTATGTCGAGCCATCAATGATGACGAATGATGGAACAGTTCCCAGATGTAGCATTGCATCTTGCACGTTACATTTCCTAGGTGTCTCTCGCACAGTTATATTATGTCAATTTGACATTAAATTAAAATAACATTAAAAATGATCTGAAGTTTTCGCAACGGGGGGGGGGGCTAAAAAAATTTAAAAGGATCTCGATTCGTTTGCTGGTTTTATAATATTAGTATGAATTTAAGAAAAATGGTTAATTTTCATGGAAACATTGTACCAATTGGCCATTAGCCATCTAATTATACACTCACTGATTCGTTCAATGAGTAATAAATTGCAATTACATTTGCATTCATTTAACGGAAAACTCGTCAAAAAGGTCTAAAGCAATCTAGCGAGCGGACCGAGGCTTCGCTCGCTAGATTGCTAAAACATAAAATTAGGTTAATTAAAAAAGCCTCTCTAGATTAAGTTAACTATATACGGAAATTTATGCAAAGAGGCTCGCTTAGCTCGCTAAATTGCTATGAATTATACGTGAATGTTGGAAAAGTAGGTATGTGTTAGATTCCTTAAGTATATAATAAGGAACGCTAAAAGGTGTTCACTTTGCCAACTTGATTGAGGCTCGCTTTGTTTGCTAAATACCAATTCTAAATACCTTATATTGCTACGTATTTTATTTTTTATTCAATAATTATACATCATAAAGAAAAATAAGGGGCTTGCCAAGCTCGCCAGCTTGCTTCAGTTAATAAAATAAAGTATAACGAAAGGAGCTTGCTTCAATAATAATTAATGAATTCGTAACAATATCAGTTTAATATAATTTAATGCCTACAAGTATGATAAATGAAATTTTCTTTTAGTTTGAGAGCGACACAAGCAAGGAGAAAAATGGAATATTTTTACAGTAATATAGTTCTCAAACAATAAAGTTTCTTCAAAAATCTCATTTAAGTAGCTTCTTACTAACAAAAATTATTATTATTATAATAATAATCATTTCCAATCCAAAAAAATGCATTTTAATCGAATGTTTTTCAATTCGTGGGGTTCAGGGGGAAGGGCTTAAAGTTTTTACGCTCTTTAAAACAGTTGAGCATTTTTCCTTATTTTTTCTTTGTATGTTCCTTATTTTTGGCATAAGGCAAAATTAAACTCACTGATCAAGTTATAATATTGTATTATATATATATATATATCTGTGTGTGTGTAAATATATGTGTGTGTAGCATATATATCTGTGTGTGTAGCAAACATATTATAAATATAATATGTTTGCTAAACTATGTTCCAAAAGAAACTTATAAATGTCCGGAAAAATTAAAATACGCTCCATTTCGAAACACTTTTTCTAAACTCCAATTAGCCCATCCTTTTTTTCTGGTTTGATTTTCGTACCAAATGTCATTTTAATAATTAGTGTTTGGTTGATACATGTATCCACGCACATACATCAGTACATACGTCATTTGTTGGGAGTCTTAAGTACTGATACGCGGACATTTGATGATAAAAATTGGTACTGACTCATTCCTATCACAATGCATCCCTTCCTATTTATTTAATTGATTATTAATTAAATAATTAATCAGATATCATGAACGATAAGTTTTATAAAGTGGTAATTACTCTTCTATTAATTTATTCAAAAAATAAAATAATTTCATTCATCAGTTTTTGTTACAAAAAATAAATAATTTATAACAATAATTTAAACCAAAAAAAATAAATTATTTTGTTAACAATTAAAAATATGTTTCTAGGTTAAATATTGCGTGATCAAATGCAATGTCCAAAAAATTAGTTTTTTTAATTAATTATAAATTTTTAATTAAAAGAAGGCTATGGTGTTGATATAAATTGGAATAAGAGTTGAACTTGAAAGTCCGTAAAATGACCTTTTACGTACTCTCCGCTCTAGTGGTCAACACAGTCTTCTTCCTTATTTATTTTTAATTTATCTTATTGTGAAAATCTATATAATTAATTTTTTTTTATTGAAATATGTTCACAAATAGAAATGATACGAAGGGGTGTGAGAATTAATATAATTATTTATTTGTATTTCATTGAATAATTGTTTAAACTACTGTCATAGAATATTAAGTATGTGCCGTTATTAATAATTCATTTTTAAAATTTGATTTGTTCTTTTGAGAGTAAATTAAATCACAAAATTAATTAATCCTTTGATTCTATGATATTAATGGGACGGTCATTAATTAACAAGATTAATTAATGTAAATGATATTTTATACTTAGTCATTTTTCTCCATTACTAATTGTTTTATCCTATGAAGGGATAAAAACGTAAAAGGACGACCAAAACATTTTTACTTTTCCTCAATCATACCAAAGGGATAAAGGAAAAGTATAGCGTTAACCGGGATTTCCATGTATTACCTGTATTAACGGTTTGAGATTTAGCACGCATGTAACAACGACCATCCAACATATATAAGACCGACCAACATATATATATAAGATCAACATATATAAGAGACATATAGGACCAACATATATAAGACCAACATGTATAAGACCAACATATATAAGATCATATATAAGACATATATATATAAAAAACCCAACATATATAGACCAACAATATAAGACCAACATATATAAGATCAACATATATAAGACCAAAATATAGAACCAACATTTATAAGACTAACATGTAAAGACCACATATATAAGACCAACATATATAAGACCAACATATATAAGACTAACATGTATAAGATCAACATATATAAGACCAACATATATAAGACCAACATATATAAGGCCAACATATATAAGACCAACATATATAAGACCAACATACATAAGATCAACATATATAACACCAACATATATAAGACCAACATATGTGCCAAGTTGTGCATGTGCAAACATATGTGTTTTTTATTATTAATATTAATTCCATTTTTATCGATTGACTTCGATAAAAAAATAGAATTTTCATGAATAAAATATTATAATGAATAAAAAAGAACTATCTAATTGAATTGAAATTTGAAACAAGTGTATTCTTTTTCTGATAAATAAGAGCACTATTTTCGATTCAAATGAGCAACTATATCTACAGGTTTTGTGGGATCATAAAAGTTAAGCTTAATCGAGCGAGGTCAGTGCCTGGAATGGTGACCGCTGGAAATTAAACTGTATTGACCATCTGACGACGAGCGAAACGAGTCCTTACTCGTGTTATAGTATTATTTTGGAGATTTTTATATTCTAAGGACGAGCGAAGCGAGGTCGGATTTGTGAGGATGAGCATAAGTTATCCGATGAGGTGAGGAATAGTTCCGAGGTAACTTTTAGCCGCTTTTCACCTCTTTATAGGGAAATATTAGTTATGGAAAAAAAATCAAATCAGAATGGGTTCTTATTTGGGAAATAAAGATTGATTTGGGAATCGCCAATGATTAAATATATATTCATTAACTAATTAATTAGAGCTTTTTTACAGTTTTACCCCCTTTCTACTCGTTTTATTCTTGTTGCATTACCTGCACTAAAAACTCGTTTTATTCTTGATGCATTAACTGCACTAAGAACTCGTTTTATTTTTGTTGCATTGCCTCCATTAAGGACTCGTTTTATTCTTGTTGCATTACCTGCACTAAGAACTCGTTTTATTCTTGATGCATTACCTGCACTAAGAACTCGTTTATTCTTGTTGCATTACCTGCACTAAGAACTCGTTTTATTATTGTTGCATTACCTGCACTAAGAACTCGCTTTATTCTTGCTGCATTACCTGCATTAAGCGCCTTTAGCTATAACTATGTTATAGGGAATGTAAATTTGCACCTATTTCTCTATCTCATACGACGTTTTATGGGGTCAGTAATGTACCATTATCGTCAGATCCTTAGTATAATCTCTCTTTACGCTGAATTGTGTGTATACATAACTGCACACCCAATTCAGTACGATCTCTTTACGCTAAATACACAATTCAGCATAAAGAGATTGTACTCAATAGAATGTGTAATAAATAGAACGTACTCGATGTTGTGTAAGGCATGTACACAACATGCTTTACGTCACGTTGACACAATCCAACAATCAATGCAAGAAACCAAGTAAAGCAACTTGATTGTATTGTCTACCTGCAGGCATTTACTTAGTCAAATCTTAATCGAGAATTAATGATTCTTTCTTATAATCAATGAACAAATTAGAAAGTGGTTTTAACCAAGTAATTCAATAAGTAAATTGATAAATTGTTGCATATAATAAAGTGTGTGAAATTGGGTTAATGATTAAAGATAATTTTCTGAATGACTCCTTCAAAATCTTTGACTTACGGCAACAAGTATATAAGTAGATTTGGCTTATATATGTATATGTATATATATATATATATATATATATATATATATATATATATATATATATATATATATATATATATATATATTGCTAGGGGGTATCGTATTAGGTAATAGCGAAACATTTTATTTCTTTTAAGGGTGTATAAAATGTTGTAGAATCAGAAAACAACCTAAACAATAACCTATATAGTAGAACGTTAAAATAACAAATCAAAACACAAAAAATTACGGGAATCCAAAATCAATTTATTTATTTTAACCTTAACTGACTCTTGAAGAAGGTTTCATTGAGGTTACACAGAGCCCTTGAGCCCTAAAAAATGTTTCAGGCATCTGAATGTATTGAGATAGGCTATGCCCCCTCTATTATATATCTCTATGCTTACTATCTCTTTGAATCGCGAATGTATGCCACTGGCTCTCCAATTACAGCGAGATCTAAGATTTTCATCTTCTTCATAAAATCTGGCGCGCCACAACCTTATATATGTTACTGTTCTTCAATAAAAAAAAATAAAATCAACAATAAAAAGTGCATTTACTAAAACGGAAATAAAAATAAATAAAATAAAACAATTAGCACCTTATTAAATATAATACAGTCGGAAACTTCAACACCTCTAGGCATTAATTAGTTTAAATAAATAAAAAAATGCTGTCTCTAATTTATACTAACAATCCCTTAAATTATACCAATTGCTATAAAATCAATACGTCGGACATATACCTCAATTTTATTTTTAATCGAAAAAATATTTTTTATTTTCTTCAAATAATTATTTTTTATTTTAATTTCCAAAACTTATTACAAATTTTAATTTATAACATATATATTTTAATTGATTTCAATTATATACATACTTTTTTTACATTTATCTTAATTATGATATCTTATGAACTTTAAATGAATAAGAAGAATAATAAATAATTAATGTTTTTCTTAATAATTATTCATTCATTTTATTTTTAATTTGCATGTGATAATTATTTCATGTGCAGTTTTCCTATTAGTTAATTCTTAAATAAATAAATATGAACATTTGATCTTGAAAAATTATAAATAACTTAAATATTGATAATATTTAAATTGCGAGAGAATGAAAAAAATAATTATTAGTTTAAATATAATTGCTAAAGATGACTGGTACAACGCTTAATAAGGCTGCGTCTACAGGTACACCAGCTGGTGTACCTGTAGACAATAATAATTATGTGTACCTGTAAATAATTATTAGTTTAAATATAATTGCTAAAGATGACAACGCTTAAGAAGGCTGTGTCTACAGGTACACAATCTGGTGTATATCAAGTCAACGGTGGGGGTCTCTTGGTGGTAAGTATCAAAGATAATATTACCACCCACAAAATCTTCCCACTAATTAAAGACTTAATAAATCAGAGCCGGGGCTTTGGGCAATAATGCTATCTACAGTGCCGTGGAGAGATGTAGAGTCTTTCAAGAATTCCAGTTCCGACAAGAATTCCTCGTATTGACTCCTTTTAAGAGAGCCTTAAAATAAGTCAATATTATGGGTTAAACCTCTAGGTATGCACTCGTTAGTACCGCTACTATTCCATTATAAATTAGATTTAAAAGAATCTAAAATCTAAGAAAGTCGAGAAAATTCGTAGTAAACAAGAACTAACCGAACGTCAAAATTCCACCTATCAAGGGTAAACCAAGGTGGTACAAAAAAGATAAAAAAAACGGGTACGGGGTACCTCGGAACTTTTCCTCGCTTTAGACTCGCTTTGATAGTCCTCAGAATATGGAAAGACCATGATTTATTACTGCAGTACGTCTTCAAACTCGCTTCCGAAACTCGAGTCCTTAGGCATAAAACACATATTATGGTTAAGACCCAGCGGTCGCCCATTCGCCTACTGACCACTCGTTGCTCTTTAACAACAGTGATCCAATAATAACCGTTTATATACTAGCCGTAATAAATTGAAGAAATATGCTCGTGCC
>JACMZG010000008.1:20205319-20212819 GCA_018340805.1 Microvelia longipes | reverse complement strand
AACACTGGGTTGAACGCAAATAATTGTTTTCGGGGTTGAACAAACCGAAACTGGGATGACACCGGAATTATTGGTTTCAGGTGTTTTTAAGACCTCCCGAGTGGTTTTTTCAAAGGTATCTGTCTATATGTGTGTTTGTGAGTGTGTGCGTGTCTGTTATCATCGTACCTCCTATAGGAGAAACGTTGTGCTATTCGGAAAATATTTTTATGACGTCAATAACTCGCAATAATGACCGTTAAAAATTTCAAAAAAAAAGTATTAAACGCAGAAAAATCATGCGATTAGATTGAGATTTGGCACGTATGTAGCTATGTATGAGACTAATATATGTGCTAAATTTCATCTCGTTATCTGCATTAGTTCAATTTTTATTAAATCACTTATGTACATTTTTTTAAATTTATAAAACATCAAAAAATTGTCTAATTAAGTTGAAATTTGGTAAAACTTTATACCTGTACCTAAAAGATAAGTACACTAAGTTTCGTTTTATTAGGACAAGTACATCTGGTTTTTGTTGGATCATAAAAGTTACGCAGCATTGAGCGTGGTCAGTGCTATATGGGTGAACGCTAAGAATGAAACGAATGTAGTTACTATCTAAGGACAAGAGAAGCGATTCCGAAGACGTGTTTCAGTATAAAGTTGGTGAATTGTATTATGAAGGCCAAACGAAGCGAGTCTGAAGTAGGGAGGATGGACGTAGCGAATCCGTTGTGAAGAGGAAAAGTTCCGAGTTCTTTGCATAATAATAAAACTTTATTAATATGCAAAGAAATAACTCTTTAATTAATTATATTTAATTAATAAATTAAAATATAATTATACTTTAATTAATATAATTAATTAAATCGAACGTATCACCTGCTAAACACAGCTAACGCTGTGTGTAGATAAAATAATATATATTCTGTAAATGTCATTTTATGGCAGTGGAAATTTATTTATTGACAAGTTACAGCCGCAGTCAATAATTTCAAAAAAAAAAAAATATTTATGTTGCCGTGTACAATTTTTACAACGGACAATTTTTCGTTTTCATTTAATAAAGCTTTTCGCTGCTTTGGTAGAAAAGTACCAACTTGTCTTCCAAAGGCGCAGAAATCTAATTTTTTTAGAAAAGCAAATTTTTAAAGAAAAAACTCTTAGGAGGTTGGGGTCATGGATAGGGTTGAGGTGAATGTTTTTTGATGGGAGGACTCACTGAATATATATATATATATATATATATATAATATAATAATATATATATATATATATATATATATTATATATATGTATGTATATGTATGTATATATAGGTGTTTCATATAAAGTGTCCACCAGAAAAAGAGGTGATGTACCCTCAAAAGAAAAAAAACGTCTTATAATATAAACCCCGATCTCCAACCGTTTTCCCAAAAGGTCAAATTTAATTCATAATATTGTTAATAGGGTTTTAACTGTTCAAGCTAGAAAAGCGAAATGGTCTCATTAGAAAGCTGAGTAAATTCCCTAAAGGACAAACTACTATCTATGTCAAATATTTTAGAACTACTGCCCAAAATTTTGCATGAAACATGATTTTTTGAAAAAATGGAATTTATGGAATTTTATGGTAGGGCATTAGAGGAAGAAGAGATGTGCAAAAGTTTAGCCAAGAACGGAAAAAACTTCTCTTATGATTGCCCTTAAGAAATCTAAATTTTTATACACCATAGACAAAAATGTAAGCTATTGTTGCTAGAAATTGCAAAAACTGATAATTTTTGTCATATAAAAGTGAAAAGTGTTATTTTAACAAATATTTATTTTCGAAAGTAATTTAATAATACGATTTTAGACTCAGAGTAAAATAAACATTTTATCAATAATAACAACACCAACAACGTCTTTCCACTAATTTAAAACTTTATGTGCAAGCCGGCTTTCGCAATAATGCCATCTACAATGCCTAAACAAGTAATAACAAAACTATTATTTGCTAAGTTGTTATTACTTGTTTAGGCACTGTAATGGCATTATTGCCGAAAGCCGGCTCTGCACAATAAAGTTTAAATTTAGCGGAAAGACGTTGTTGGTGTTGTTATTATTGAAGAAAATTCCACTGCGCTTACTGAAGTTATTAAAACATTTTATTCTACACATTTTCTCTAAAAACCACTCTTTCTCCTGTTTTAGAGAATTTAATTATTTTTGTACCATGTAATTAACATTGTAGAGATATGCAATAATGCCAAAAAAATTTCAGTTTTTCCAACTTCTTTGAAGAAGGCTTAAAATTTTGATTATGAATGTATGATGGACTACATCATTCTAAAGAGAAGTATTTTCCGTTCTTGCCTAAACTTTTGCTCATCTCTACTTCCTCTAATGCCCTACCATAAAAATTCCATAAAACCATTTTATCAAAAAATCATTTTCATGCAAAATTTGGGCAGTAGTTCTAAAATATTTGATATAGTTAAGTAGTTCTCCTTTAGGGAATCACTCAATTCAATGAAGACCAATTCCGCTTTTCTAGCTGAACAGCTAAAACTCATTAACAATATTATGATTGAGGTCAAATATTTTTTTTTAAAATATTAAATTTTGACCTTGTGGTAAACGTTGGATCGGGGTTATATTATAAGACGTTTGGTTCCTTTTGAGGATACACAACCCTCTTTTCTGGTGGACTCACTTTAATAGAACCTCTCTATACAATATAACATTTCGTGTCCGCGCACAAAGCCTTGAGCTTTATGCCGACATCAAACATGGTCAATATATATATTTAATTTATTGAATTAACCTTTTAAACAGGTATTATATATAAAAACGANAATTTTAACAACCATTTAGAAATTCTTTTATGAATGGGTGCATAACCAGAGGATAAGGCCACTAAATTAGGTAACTAAACAAAAAGACATTATACACTAGTTCGGATCCAATAGAGCGAGTTACATCAAGAACAACTCTTTGAAAGCAAATAGTGTACATTAGACATTCTTTAAAGACAGCTATAAGTGCTATAGCATTAAAATAAACATTACCAATGTATGTATGCCATGACTAGATTTTTTGAACACCCAAGTATCTCATTGGATTCCGAAATGAGTCCGCATGATCTTTAAGGTAAAGAGCTGTTACGGAAAATAAGAATTGAAAAAAAACGTCGTTACCTGTACTCTGATACAATCGAATGGTACCTTTAGAGGTACTTGTAAATAAAATATTTAATACAGGTAATTTACCATTTGGTTCTCAGAAAATTGAAAATTTGAAAAAAATAAAACACTTTGTTCTATCTCTTAAAAAAAGTATTTTTTAATTTAGTTGATCCAGGCTAGCCTATTCTTTTAGATCACACATTGTTTTGGTAATGCGTATAAGATCTGAACATTAAGGGCCTGGTTCAGAAAATTATTGAAATGATCTAATTGTTTCACGGCTGCAAAGAGTTTTGTTCGCGGTTATGTTGGACATATTTCATATCTATCATTACACACGCTTCTTGATTTCCCCTACATCTATCATTTCTATCGCACTAAATCATCATATCAACTCCCACTGTTACTCTGTAAAATGAAGTCAATTTTTCAACAGTATACAAATTTTAACAATTCATTGGTAATTAAACCAATTAGAAATTCGTAGGTCGGTATATTCGGGTGTTTACACTGTAGGATCGAAACCAGTTTTTACACATAGCTCTAACATTACTCTGCACATAGATCATTCTCGACAGTCTATTTTTATTAAAAAAAAGAAAGAATGCCTGCTTGTTGTTTATTTATTTTTTAATTGGCAACTGCACACCTTTTACTTCTTCATCGTGTTAAAAATGAGTGATGATTGAAATAAAACAACAAATGTATGACAAGTATGTTCCCGGTAGGATACTAGCATGATTATACGCAGAGAACAATAACATGAAGTATTTAGTTGATTGCGTCAATAATTTATCACAGTCATAATTAATAATAAGATATTAAATCTGAGGGAAAAATAAGAAATAATAACTTCGCTTATTGGAACAAGAATACCGATCGTACACCAAGTTGGGAGATGGCAAAGGTTCGTAACTCAGGATGTCCTTTAAATTTTTATTAATATTATTAGTATTTTTAATAAGAGATTTCACACTATAAGTTTTTCGATGTGCTGCTACTGTGGAGGCCCAGGCACCTGGCGACCCCCCTTACTTTAGAAAATATATTTTTGGAGTGGCAACACTGATTTTGTAAAGTTAGGGAATTTTTATAATCAGTGTGGACTCTCTCTTGTTTTTCCGGTTAGAATCACGTTGTTTTATGTTTTAATAAATTATAATTAACCAAGTTAAATTTTGGAAAATAGTGTTGTACTTTTGTAATAAGTATTACATTTTCTTTCTGGGTTACTGTGCGTAACTTTTATGCGACCGTGACAGGACTTTTTCAGGGTTTCCAAAAGCTTAACTTGGTGCCGGTCATTTTGGTTTTGTTTTTTTATCTGAGTTTATTGTGGTTGTGAACTATTTATTTATTTGTTATTTGGATATAAAGAGCTTAAAAAGTTAAGAGCGGCTCATAGAGCAGCCTTTACGCGGCTTGCTGGGTTGTTGACTGATGAACTGCAGGAAGTTGAGAAGGATCTCGAGAGTATACGAAGGATTAGAACTTTCCTTAAAAGAAAAGTTTGAGACCTTAAATCATGTGATAACGAGGTGATGTCCTCTTAATAGAGAAGGAAGTTGCGGAAGATACGGAGGAAAGAAGCTTAGAGGAACTGTCCAAGGAGCTCGAAGAGGAGGTCTCTAAGACTGAGGAATATAGCCTTAAATTCAACGCTTTAAGTGTCAAGGTACAAAAAGAAATAAATGCAAAATTAGCTGTTCAAGATAATATTTCTGAAAGCTCTAGTGTTAGTAAGAAACACAAGCTTAAGTTACCTCCTATTAAGGTGACTCCATACTCAGGAGATCTTTTAGAGTGGGTTTTCTGGGGGCAATATGAAAGAATCCATGTCAACAATGATATCGAGCCGGGGATAAGTTTTCAAATCCTATTGCAGTTCTGAAGCCCCAGTCCAAGGCGTATACGCTAGTCTCAGGTTATCCCCCCACTGATGAAAATTACCCCAAGGCAATTGAATCACTTAAAGCACGCTTTGGGAGGCCTGAATTATTAATTGAGGTGTATATCAGAGAATTGCTCAAATTAATATTGAGTAATCTCAATAATTCTAAGCCTATGGATCTGGGTTCACTTTTTGATAGAATTGAGACCCAACTACGTGCTTTGGAGACGCTCGGGGTCAAGTCTGGAAATTGCTCGGCAATTTTATTTCCACTGGAGAGTTGTTTGCCTGCTGACATATTGAAAGCCTGGCAAAGGAGTTCCTTTAGCGAAGAGGAGACAACTGTATCATCAAACCTCGAAAATAGATTAATCAACTTAATGAAGTTTCTGGAGTCGGAGGTAAAAAATGAAGAGAGGATAACTCTAGCCAACTCTGGTTTTGGTATAAAGACTGGAGGGAGTGACAAAAAGATGGAGAGAAAGGGCATTGAAAGTGGTTCAATGAAGAAGCATGTTCCATCGGCTTCAGGTTTAATGAACATGGAAAACAAGCCTAAGGGTAAAAGCAGTTGCATTTTTTGTTCGACAGGCACACACCTAAGTGTGGATTGTTTTGCTGCTCGTAAAATGTCGTATCAGGAGAAGGAGGATGCAGTTAAAAGGAAAGGTGCCTGCTTTGTTTGTTTGAAATTAAATCATACAAAAAGGGATTGTAGGATGAAAGTTGTTTGTATAATTTGTAACCGCAGGCATGTTGCAATTATTTGTCCTCAACTAAAGTCAGTTGAACAATCTACAAGTAAGTCTGAGAGTAAGTCTGTAGAGCACTCGTTATCCAACTGTTCCAGTGCCCCTTCAATATTTTTACAAACTCTTTTAGTTAATGTACGGGGTCCTAAAGGTAATATTTTTTTAAGGGCAATTTTTGACTCAGGCTCTAGTCATTCTTATATTTTAAAGGATACTGTTGAGAAGTTAGGTTTTATTCCTGTTCGTAAACAAACTATGGTTCATGGACTCTTTGGTGGCAGTGTTTCTGATAAGATAGAGCATAATATTTATCGAATAAGTTTGAGTAATATTGATAATAGTTACCATTGTAATTTTGAAGTTTATGATCAGTTGAGAATATGTGGTTCTATTTCTAGAGTGTCCGTGGTTAGAAGAGCTCAGTGGATCGAATATCATTATTTCAGATGTGGTGATAAGGAGATGCCCATCGAGCTATTGATAGGAGCTGACTTAATTGGAAAACTTTACACTGGTGGTAGAAAGGAATTGTCTGGAGGTTTAATAGCTTTAGAAACTCTTTTAGGATGGGTTATTACTGGTAAGCAACCTAATATTTCTGATTCTTTGGCTATAAATTCACTGTGTTTATTTACTAAGGAGGCTACCATATCTGATCTGTGGAGTTTAGACAATTTGGGGATTTTAGATCCGGTGGAGACTAAATCAAAACAGGAATTACATGCAGCTACTGAATTGCATTTTTTGAACACTGTGGCCACTAATGAGGATGGTCGGTATGTTGTAAAAATCCCATGGATTGAGGAACACCCCCTCCCTTCCAATTATAATCTTGCTATCAAGCGGCTTGGTACGACTCGTAGGAGGTTAATAAAAGATGGGTGTCTGGAGGAGTATCAAAAGGTTTTTGATAGATGGGAAAGTGAGGGCATTATTGAGAGGGTTGAGGATGACCAAAATGCTCAGGATGTTGGCCATTACTTGCCACATCGTCATGTATTAAAAGAAGGTAGCACAACACCGTTAAGGCCTGTATTTGATGCCTCTGCCAAGGCTCAAGGATATCCTTCTTTGAATGACTGTGTTGATAAGGGTGTAAATTTAATTGAGCTGATACCAGCTATTCTAATTAGGTTTCGGTTTAATAATATTGGTGTTATTGCTGATATTAAGCAGGCTTTTCTGCAGATAGAGGTTGATTCTAGTGAACGTGACTATCTCAGGTTTCTATGGGAAAAAGATGGCAGCATCATAATCTACAGGCACTGTCGAGCTGTATTTGGACTGGGTTGCAGCCCTTCTGGTTAGGTGCTTCGTTACGTAAGTTGTTTGATGAGATGAAAACTCAATGTTTAGAAGGTAATGTTAACTACTCCTTATCTATTATTGAGAAGCTAGTCAGATCCTTTTATGTGGATAATTGTGTTGCAAGTGTGAGCACAAAGAAAGTTGGATTGTTTTATAGCTGATGCAACATCCATTCTTAAGCTTAGAGCTTTTGATCTACGAGGGTGGGAGTTCTCAGCCAACCTTATCCCATTGAGGATGGTGTTAAGCAAACTGGTGTTCTGGGTTAAGTTGGAATCGTTGTGATGATACTTTATTTTTGAATGATATCCTCTTAAAGGAGAAAATATTTACTGACATCACCAAGAGGGTAATCTTATCTATAACTCAAAGGGTGTTTGATCCCATAGGATTCACCTCCCCGTGTACTATC
>JACMZG010000008.1:20184711-20204381 GCA_018340805.1 Microvelia longipes | reverse complement strand
CTCTGTAGCTTAGATTTAAATTTTTTTTAATGGTTTTTGTTTGAAATTGTTGAATTGATGATCTCTTTTGTAATAAGTTCTCTTCTTAAATTCAGTTAAACTTATTAGGTGGGAGTATGTGGAGGCCCAGGCACCTGGCGACCCCCCTTACTTTAGAAAATATATTTTTGGAGTGGCAACACTGATTTTGTAAAGTTAGGGAATTTTTATAATCAGTGTGGACTCTCTCTTGTTTTTCCGGTTAGAATCACGTTGTTTTATGTTTTAATAAATTATAATTAACCAAGTTAAATTTTGGAAAATAGTGTTGTGTTTTACTTTTGTAATAAGTATTACATTTTCTTTTCTGGGTTACTGTGCGTAACATTTTATGGCGACCGTGACAGGACTTTTTTCAGGGTTTCCAAAGCTTAACTTGGTTACGCACAGTAACCCAGAAAAGAAAATGTAATACTTATTACAAAAGTAAACACAACACTATTTTCCAAATTTAACTTGGTTAATTATAATTTATTAAAAACAAAAAACAACGTGATTCTAACCGGAAAAACAAGAGAGTCCACACTGATTATAAAAATTCCCTAACTTTACAAAATCAGTGTTGCCACTCAAAAAATATTTTCTAAAGTAAGGGGGTCGCAGGTGCCTGGGCCTCCACAACCACTGTCTTTACGTCCCTTTAGAATGACGTGGTACGAAGAAGTTTTATCCCTCTCATAAAAATCTGAGTGGCCCGTACTGGGAATAAACCCATGACTAAATAAACTCGGAAGTTTAAAGTCCATTCATTCTGTGTATTGGCGCATACCTGAACCACTACACCACGGGTGACAAACCAAATCTATAACCAAGACACTCCTAGTGTCGATATAATAGAGACTGATATAGCTCATAATAGACACACTTACAGACTGACAACTCGGTAACAATCACCCAGAAGGCCTTTAAACCATAGATAATTCAACTTCAGTTGAAATACCTATTTCGAAATTTTTGGTACAAACACTATATATACACCTTTGATATAAATGTGGAAAAGTATTATTAAATTAGCTCCTTCCAAAAATTTTTAAAGATTTCATTCATTAAAGGAAATAGAAGAGACATCTGTGTTAGCCTAAATTATGAGATAAACAACTCTCAAAGCATTCACCCAACTTGACCTAAACCAATTTTTGTGTACTTATGGTGCAAAAACAAATCATTAACACAATTAGTCATTTAATCATAAATCGGACAAAAATGAAACTGCTGTAAATATAAATGAATCTAATATAGGCATTCTTTCATATTTATGCTTATTTACAAGAATATTATGGAAGTTGCACATGTCACAATTATACCTTCATTTATTTAATAATAATTATGTTTTTGCAGAGGCAAGCTGAGGTTTCTTAGACTTCTGGTTCTCCAGGCAACTGTAATACAAGGATTTATCTATACCATCTATTTAGTTTTATGGTCTGAGAGTCAGGTAAATACAACTTAACATTTCTTTAAAGTAATGGGTACAATGGAAACTTTCCTCATAACTTTGAAGGAACTAACAGTATTGTCTTCTTTAGGAGATATATTCAACTCCATTAGTCTACTTATCGATTTTAAAAGATATTTTTTAAAATTTTGATAATCAGCAAAATGGGATGACAAGGGCAAAAGAAGGTAATCCAAGGATTGATGAAAACTACCATAGTTCCCTCAGAACCTCACTTACATATTTTCCTCAGTTAAACTTCGAAAGCTCACTTACATATTTTCCTCAGTTAAACATCACAAGCTCACTTACATATATTCCTCAGCTAAAATTCAAAAGCTCACTCATATATTTTCCTCAGCTAAACTTCAAAAGCTCACTTACAATTTTCCTCAGCTAAACTTCAAAAGCTCACTTACATATATTCCTCAGCTAAAATTCAAAAGCTCACTTATATATATTCATCAGCTAAACTTTTAAAGCTCACTTACATATTTTCCTCAGCTAAACTTCGAAAGCTCACTTACATATTTTCTTCAGCTAAACTTTGAAAGCTCACTTACATATTTCTCTCAGCTAAACCTTAGAAACTCACATTTTTTTCTTAGCTTATCTCCAAAAGCACAGCTACATAAATTTTCCTCAGCAAAGGGTTCCTCATTAATTTTGAATTAAGTAGTTTATTAAGTAAACCCAAAAATGAGCCATATAAAAGTAAAACCTATGTGTCTACAACTGATGTTGTCATTGTACCTTATATAACATAAATACACACACACACACACACACACATATATATATTATATATAATAAATATATATATTATATATTATATATATATATATAATATATATATATATATATATATAATATTATACATATATTTTTTAACATATTCAGACTTATTGACACACTCCCATTGGCAATATGTTCATAGGAAATTCACTAAGACTTTAAAGAATAGGTATATCAATGCAGTAATAGCTCTCTTTACATTCTATTAGTGTATTAACTATTTATATAGTTAATAAAATATTAACTTGTTGCAGGAGTTGTTCAGAGGAATCTACAACTACATGGTGGTGGCTGTGGTGGTATCAGTATTGAGTGGTATATGGGGGCTGGTGATGACCCTACAGATGACTTTCGGGCAAGACCACCTTCGTCACTTAATGCTAAAGGAGAAGTACATAGTTTTCCAACTTGTCCTGGTTCTTGCCAAGTTCCAAATGATTGCTGCAAAGCTAGTAGCCGCCAATACCAGCATATTCCCTTGTACTGACACAATCTCACCATCTCTATACACTAACTGTAAGTATTAAACTAATTTAATAATTATAAGAATTACAACAAGTTACCCCAAAACTAATAATGATAATATGGCTCCGGTTTACTAAAAAACGTTTTTGCCAAAGAAGAATTTTGTTAAAAATGTATGTGTATAAAATCCCACAATGGAACTGAATCTGGAAATAACAATGTTTTTATTATAAAGCAAACTCATTTTTGTCTCATTGGCCATTGATGGCTATTCTTTACTTGGTCACCCTATAGAATTTTTCAAGAACGATCATCTGATCATTCTGAAGATGATCAAATGATCATCTTTAGAAGGTTGTAAGATTTATAAGCGTAGCATTAAGATGGTTCATAAGAGTGTAGGGCAGAGATCAATGAAATCTGTGTGGAGGAAAGCTGAGTCTTTACCAGTGTCTATACTCTAATTTACTTTTCTTTTGAAAAGTGTCACATAATTTATATCAGGGGAAAGGAAAAACAAACTAAAGCTTTTAATCTAGTAAAATGAGAGGAAAATATCCCTTGTGCTTATTGGGAGGGTCTTAGGTACAAGGTGGGAGATATAATGTAGTCTACATTGGCGTAAACCTCTTTAAGAGTCTCTAAATTTAACTTTGCTAATAAATATCATTGAACCCCACTATTCCAAAACAACTTTTCTCTTTCCAGCCACTCCAAGATGGTAGAGTAAAAGATTATATACAGGGTGGTAAATTTTAAATACATCATCCTGATTAGTCAGCTCCGAGCTGTGCTATAGCGATAAAATTGTTATCTACTCCATTAAGTCGACCACCGGGAGTTTAAATACCCTCTAATTTAACTTTTTAAAGTTACCCTAGAAAAACAAATTTAGGTAATCAGATTACTAATCATCCAAGATGATTACCAAACAAATAATTGGGTATCAGTACCAGATACCAATTTTATTGTGATAGCTTCACACAAAGCTGAGTTAATCAGGGTGATGTATTTGAAATGTACCACACTGTATATACTCTATCTACCACCTTGCTACCTTGAACGCTTTAACTCAGTTAGATGGCGCGACATGATAAAGGCTCTCGAAGAATTTCAAGTTACCAAAATACATGTTAAGAATATTGAACGATTATCTCAATGATAGAAGCTCCTCTATGACACAAAAGATGGACAGAAAAAACAAAAATTACAGCTGGTGCAGCGCAGGGATCTATCCTTGGCCCAGACTTGTGGAACATAGTATATGATGAACTTCTCAGAATTGCTTTGCCAGATGAATGCAAATTAATCGCATATGCAGACGATAAGCAGCAATATCATGGCCCGAGGACGTAGAACTGGCCAAATAAGTTCAACCAAATTATGAGAATCATTATAAGATGGATGTCTAACCATGGCCTTTCCTTAGCACTGAACAAAACCGAAGCCATATTCTTAACTAAGAAGAGAATTCCTACAATGATCCCAGTCCAAGTCGGGAACGAAGTAGTCACCAGCAAGCCAACTGTTAAGTACCTTGGAGTTACCATGACGTAAAGATGAAATTCCTAGATCATCTAAAAATAGCTGCAGAAAAAACTTCACGCGAGTGCGGGCACTTGGAAGGCTAATGTCTAAACATCGGAGGCCCGAGAGCAAGCAAGAGAAGATACTAATGTCATCAAGTCAATCTATTATCCTGTACGGAGCAGAAATCTGGGCCGATGTTTCTTAGCAAAAAAAAGCTACAAAAAATCGTGCGCGAGTCCAAAAGGAAATCAGTCTTGAGGGTAGCTTCTGCATACCGAACGGTCTCCGAACCAGCTGTTTTAGTAATTGCAAGCGTCATTCCTTGACTGCTAGCTATAGAGCGAAAGAGAGTGTACGAAAGAAAAATAGAAGCAATCATGATGCAGTACGAAAAGAAGAAAGAGATAGAACCATGGGGCGGTGGCAACTTTCATGGGATGAGGAGACAAGAGGCCGCTGGACATGGCGCCTGATAAAAGATATCAAATCATTGGGTAGACCGAAACGCATGGAGAAGTAGGTTTCTACATAACACAGCTCCTTAGTGGGCACGGATATTTTAGGTCCTACTTACACAAAATCGGGAAGCATCAGTCTTCTGATTGTCTCTATTGCCCTGGTCTCATTGACAACGTAGAACATACTTTTTTTGATTGTACTAAATGGACCAACGAGAGGACTAAACCTAACCATGATATATGGGCCAATCACACCCGACACCATAGTAAATGTCATGCTGAAAAAACGAGGACTCGTGGGAAATGATCAATACTTTGCTGAGACCATCCTGCGAGCTAAAAAAAGATGATCTAGGACAATGTTTTATAGGAACACTTTCCCAATACTGTAGTTATAATTTATTTATTTATTTTCATTTTTTTTTTTTTTTTTTTTTTAATTTTTTATTTTTTTTTATTTTATTTTTTTTTTATTTATTTATTTTTTTTAATTTTATTTATTTATTTATTTATTTTTTTTTTTTATTATTTTTTTTTTTTTTATTTTATTTATATTTTTTTATTATTTTTTTATTATTTATTTTTTATTTATTATTATTATTTTTTTTTTTATTTATTTATTTTTTTTTTTTTATTTATTTATTTATTTTTTTTATTATTATTATTATTTTTTTTTTTTTTTTTTTGTCAGGTTTTGAGGTTGGTTCTAGGCGTTGCAGATTTCTTTGCAACGTCTAGACCCACATTAAAGCTCTGACAAAAGGAGACATAGGGGGTAACATGGGAGGGAGCCGGAAGGCTCAAGACAAGACCTAGCCTGAAGTAATGTGAAAAACGGTTCCAGGCTAGTTTTTAAGGGTTTCGCGGAGTGAGTTTTAGTTGGTATGAGGCAGACCCTGAGTCCAACACTGTTGACAGACCGCTTGTCTTCGTGCGTAAATGCATTTCTCTCTTTTTTGTAACATTTTTCCCGCAAGAAAATTTTGCCAAAAAAAAAAAAAAAAAAAAAAAAAAAAAAAAAAAAAACCACCTTGCTAGCACTTGGAAATTTATAACAAATCTTTTGCCTTATCTTTTATAATAATCTTTGCATCATTCTAAATATATGCTTATAGCTCAACGTGTATAACATAAAATAAAATATTTTCATGAGTGACGTTAGCGCCAGTGGATTCCATATTATAAGGATTCAAATAGAGGTCTAACCACAAGTATAGTTTTAAGCCTATAATGATAGTAAAACTGGCTTTCAACCAAATAAAGGACATCCTTAGTACCTACAAACAAGAGGACGATCAAATAAATAGAGTACAATAAGTACACAATAAATATGATTAATACAATAAGAAACAAGAAGTAAAAAATAAATAATTAAAAAATGGTCAAACAAAATGTTAAAAAGAAATGGAGTAAAAAATTACTGGTGAGAAGAAATTATGTTTTCTTTTTGAGTCTAGTAGTTATTACATTTGAGACTGAATGGAGACTAACCTTATTCGACTGGAGTGGGGAACAGTTTCTTAATAGTTCCCTTAACAATACTGAGAAAGTACATCTCTCATTGAGATTATTATCTCAATGAGATAATAAAATCCTAAGGTTTTCTGGCTATTATTGGTGCACTATTTCAAATTTTTATAGTGAAACCAATCTAGGCCCTTTATTTATTTTATGAAGTATCCCTACCTTATGATCTATATCCTTATGACCCATACACTCAATGTGTTGGTAAAACTTGCTGGGATTTTCTGTTTTTCCCGTCGATTCGTGTACATGCTTGGCCGCCCTAGTGCGGGTATTCCTGCCAGTTTGGCCAATATATTGAACCTTTTTATTTTATTGTGACCATTTTTTTTTTACTTCTTGTTTCTTATTCAATTAGTATTAATTGTGTACTTATTGTATTTTATTTATTTGATCGTCCTCTTGTTTTAAGGTACTGAGGATGACCTTTATTTGGTTGAAAGCCGGTTTTACTATCATTATATGCTTAAAACTATATTTGTGGATAGACCTTTATTTGAATTCTTAAAATATTTTCACTATTCCATCCATTAAAATATAAATTAAATTGTTTCAGTGATCTACTACATGGCACTGATCTGGGAGATGGTACTACTGTGCTTCTTAGCAAGGAATTTCTACAAACGCCCCATGACACCGAAGAAAGGAGGAAACCTGGCATCAAACCTCCCAGAACACATCTCATCCATCCACGACAAGATACCCCAGTCTGAGGTCATCAACAACAACAACTCTACCATTGTCGTTCGGTTCTAAACCTTCTATAGAAGTCAAAATAAGTCTTATTTAAAAGTCAGAGAGAATTGTATTCTTATTAAAGAAGTCAAATTTTTAATAGGGATCAGAAAAATGAAAGTTTCATATTGATATTCAATCAAGGTTTACGTAGACTTGCTATGTACCTAGAACATGGGTAGAGAGAAGTAGGAAATATTTTGAGAGATGGATAAGTGGGTAAAATCATTAACTGACCCCCATTTTGTTTGGATGCTAATTTTATTTTGTTCATTAAAAAAGGAACGAAAAAGAATTATCTTAATATTTCTATCTCTATGCAATGCACCTATATTTATATTACAAGAAGCTTGTTATAAAAAATTACAAAAAAAACTTTTTATTTAGTTTTAAAAATTACTTTTCAGCTGTCCTATAAATAAATGTAATGTCCAAAAATATATATACGTATTAATTCATAAAGAGAATATGCAGCGAGAAATATTTGAAACTTACATTTTTCTGTTCATAAAGTCATAATATAAGGAATTTGTTAGAAATACTTGAAAGCAGACTGAGAGTCTGATTTAAATGTGGTATGTTCCTCAAGCCCTAGGTCACAAATCCTAACTTCATGAGCTTCCTTAGTTTTGAAAGTGTGATTTTCTTAAAATAATCAAACTAAATGGGATAATTGATTGGGAAATACAGTCAGAGCCGGGATCTGGCAAATAATGAGGTACTTGCATGTTTTTGGATTATTCTTACAAATGAAAGATTAGCATATAAAGAGAATTAAGGAACCTCAAAAACACTGATTTGAGGTTCCTGTAAATTTAGATTGAATTTAAAAAAAAAAAAAAAGCATAGCAAGAAAAAAATGTTTATTGATGCAATCATCTTGAAATAATTCAAATTAATTAGCTCAGAATTGGCAGGATAATTTAAAATGGTTAATTTAAGTAAAACATATAAATTAAAAGATAATTTGAGACAAATGCAAGTACTTCATTATGGCTGGTACGTCATTTAGACAGGGTTCTGCTTCTTGTAATTCAGCTCTCACCTTCTTGACATTAGTGGATAGTGAAATTCACATGAAATGTCTAAGTAAATAAGGCTCATAGTTAGGTAAATTATGATTAATAAATTTTTAGGTAATTAATTATTAAATTAAAATTAAGTGTTAAGTATTTAATTAGAATAAGTAAATAATGTTAAAATATATTCAAGTAAGAATTCTAAACCTGATAATAGTATGGGGATCAGTCAAGGGATGTATTATTAAATGTAGCTTGCTCTCATCCTTGCGTATTCTATAAGTTCAAAATAAGAGATTTCGGTGATTCATTAAAACAATCACTATCATAGTTAAAAATAGGGCCAAGTACGGTAATATGATACTAAAATCTAGTTTAAAAAGATATTATGGACTATTTTATGTATTTTTATATTTTAATAGTTTGGCTAATTGAGTAATTGTAATATATTATTCTAAGGTTTGGTCCAGTAAATTTTCTAAATGCTGAGTCAGAAGGTAGATGAGTCATCAAATTGTTTTTATTCTCACATTTCTTCTCAGACACTTGTTCTACATTTCAATTAGTCAAAGCTATTATTGAATAAGCAGCATACACTATTATTAAAATTGCAGTAGGATACAAAAGGTCAACAGCTTATTGAATGCAGCTGCTCTCCAGTAGTCTATCATGCCACTATAGGAAAAAAAATGAGATATTGCAGACTATTTTATAAATTAGCCTTTGAGAACGGTCTATGGAAATTACCTGCCGAAGCAGATAATTAGCCCATTTTACTAATGAGGTAAATCCGAGTTAAAATCATGAGAATAAACAATAAGAAATAATAGGTCAAACTAAAGAAATGAAAAGAAAAAGAACTGATGTCTCTAAAGATAAAACATCCGTTCAAAAATTAAAACAAGCCAAAATATCAGTGTAGCCAGGTGTAGCTAATTTTTTCCTCAAAATGATATTAGGTATTTTGTTAAAATGATCAATACTTAAATATTATATCATTATTTTGAGTAATATTATTTAAAAACAATCACTGGAAGCAAAGCAAACTAAGAAAAAAACATTGTTTTTAAAACAAAAACACCAAATTCACTCAGTAATCTGCAATATTTTAACCCATACGTATCTACCATTATATTTAAATGTATCACACCTCCCTCCCTCATAGGTAGAGTATAACGAACTAATTTCCTACACTGTTCTTTTTAAATATTTAGATAAAATAACATTTTGCAGCTTAAAACAGTTCAGTTATATCTAGTTTCAGTACTGTAAACAGCTAAATGAAAAAAAAAAAACATGTAAGTAGAGTTTTCACTATGGTCACACCCAAGTGTCACCGTGGCAAAAGCTCTACTTGAATAAATAATTTTATTTAAAAGGATGCTGTCTTAAACAATCCCTAACCCTTTAGTTATACACAAAGACTTATCGATACATAAGTCGGAGCACTAGTATACAATCTTAGCCACGTTTCTCTAGAATCTTTCGATATCAATTCATTTTTCATTCATAAAGACTTTCCAATTTTGCATAGCATTTCAAAATTGTAAACTATATTTGAACAGTGAAAGATCTTACTAAAACCCCAGACTGACCTCGAATAAATGATCAGGTAGAATCCTATAGGCTAGGTGAATCTCTCTCACATTTTTTTAGGTAAATTATTTAGGCACATTATTTGAATTATTATCCATGAGATTAATCCATCTTAAGAGTGCATGGAATGGCTATGCTTTAATAATCCTATGCTAAAATATCAAAATATCATCGTTTACACCCACCACTAAATAGGAGTTTGAAAGCTATTTAAACAGACAGCACTACCACAGATCTGACCTTCATCACTTTTAGCAAATTTTCAACAGAAAATTATGCTTAGCGTTCGAATGGATGGAGAGGCATTGATTGTGCTACTGAAAATGGTCTGGTTCAACAATATAACAAGTCATGTATGCACAGGCTCATAACAATAAGATGTCCTTGCCGAACTCCTGCTTTAGTAAAATAAGTATGCTCCTATCAGAAATGTTGTCAAGACATGAAAACTTCAATTTGAAATTAAAAAAAAATCCATCCCATGCACTCTTAATATTTAATTGTAATTATCAGTGCATTTTATTGTTAAGTTGAAATTTGTATTATAAACGATACATGCGATGACAAGTCATCAAAATGTTTAGTTTCATTCTGACAGTATTCAGTATCAGTTCAATTTAATAACAAGTTTTACCGGGTTGAACATTACACATTTTTTTAACATTAAATCCTTAAAATCTGAGGAAAACATGGTCAGAGACTTCTGAGAATGGTTTTAATTGATAAGTCAGTTTGCAAGGGTACAAATTTACCATTTTTTCATAACTTGAATGGTAATATTTTTACCACCTTGGTGACTAAAAAAAACTAAATTGGAGTTCTCCATAATATTGACTACTTTGAAAACAAACATTAATTCTAAGAACTTTGGTGTAAGCTATTATTTTCTTATACCAAACTATTCTAAGGCTTACATCACATATTTTCCAATTTCAAAGTGTAATAAAGGATTCATTCAGGTAAATAAATTCATGAATTAATAGATTTTCAATTTTTATTCTAAAAAATAATTGGTGCCAACAGTGATTAGATTACTATATTACTCTATGGGTGCCAATAACATTACACTCCAGCACTTTTCACCAAACCAAGCTAATGTAAGGCATAAAACACATATTTTTGATAATTTATTTTTATAACAATATTTTAATAGTATAGGTATCACATCCCTATACTACATCCTATTGGTTTTGGAACCATTGATTCCAAAATTGCAATATTATGCTTTTGTTCACATTTGCTTCAATTTAAATTTTAAAGTAAACAAAATTGATAAATAAAATTACCGTTGTTAAGGAATACGTACACAAAATAATGATAAATTGAAACTGGCATGATCCAACTTACTATTAGATCAAGACCATTTTAACGAAAGTCTAGGACCATATTCCTAAATATTTTTTAATGATTTCACTTAAAATATTCCTTCCTATACATGTGTGTTATTTTTTATCTATGATTCATGTATTATTATTTGTATGTTCTATTATGTAATAAGTTATTTCTTTATTTTTATATTACTTTCTTTTTTGTATCTGTGATAAAATAAAATTTTCTTTTCTCCTTTATTTTTGTCTTATTATAACTGTAGCCATAGTTTTCCCACTTCTTTCATGCAGTTAAGGATTTTTCAGGCAAATATATTAATGTGTGCAATACATTCTTTCAAAAACTGATCAAATCACACAAATTATGTATTGACTATTGTGTGAAAAAGAGTATCTGAAAAATTACAAGTCCCACTTTAGAAATATGGTATGACTAATTTTTAGTGAGTGAGTAATAATAATAAATATAGTATAAAAACTGTATCAAGGCAACTTTTAACATATATATATATATATATATATATATATATATATATATATATATATATATATATATATATATTATATATATATATATATATATATATATATATATATATATATATATATAAGTTTATATATATATATATATATATATAGTATATATAGTATATATATATATCAGTACTGATAATATATATCAGTTCATTTATAAGTTGTTATCATATATTAAGCTTATAAACCCATAATACGCCGGATGTTATTGTTCCGATTTACTTAGACCTTTTGAGAATATATTACCCTAATCAAACTATTCTTTCTAAACTTTCTAAACTCTATCTTTCTCACCTTAATCATAACAGCCCTCTTAGTTCTCCCGCCATTTTTTGCATTCCCAAGCGTTCTCCACTTATAGCCGATAAACCATCATTACAAGCACTTTTTAACCTTCCACCTCCTCCACCCGGTCCGCCTTGCTTCCCTGCTAGACAACCTCGTACACCTGCTTCCCCACGACCTTCCTTCCCACTCACCCAAACAGTCCGTCTCAGTCCTCCACCCACTTCGAATTTTCTACTCAGGAAACACACCTGTGCTTCTATCCCACTCAGCAGTACAAACCCGCTAACCTCGAGTCCCAACGCTAGCTATCCTTCTACTCTACTTCTTTCCAAGTCCAAGGACCCACCAGTCCACCCGACTAACCTTTCACCACTCCCTCTTTCTCATCCTTTTGCTACCAACTCTAATGCTTCTTCTTCGAGCACTGCATTTGAACTTAATATTCCTTGCTCTTCGACTTCAGAGACTGTCTAATCCCCACTCTCTATCAACTCCTAATGTCTCCGAACCGAACCTTAATACGCCTTCATCTGATTCTCATGGTCCAGCTCTACCTCATAACCTAAATCCCATCCCAATTCATAACGTCAACAATAACCTAGCTCCTAACACAGTTATTAATTTATCTAACAAAGTCCTTACACCGAGTGAAATTTTCTCTTTATCTAAAGGCCTTTCCTTTTCGCCGACACCTCATTTTGACCATTTTAGATTAGTTTCTGACGTTGTTGCTTTTGCCAAGTCCCTTCGTTGGAAATATTATTTTCTTAATAATCCTCCCACAACTTTAACTTCCTCTACAGAAACCCATCCCTCTTTAGCTAAATTTAAACCACCATCCTCCCAAGAACCTCCATCTCTTCCTAGTACCCACCCTCTGGAGCTTTATATCAATTCTTTATTAGATAAAGTATCCGATCCAAGTTTCCCTGAAAAACTTAATCATTCCCGTAATTTACCTTACCATGAACGTCAAGCACTTAAAATGCTTAAATGTGACAATTCTATCGTTGTCTTGCCTGCTGATAAGGGTTCCTCTACTGTCATCTTGAATTCGGAATTATTTTTTTGAAGCGTACAGGCAACTTTCTTGTGCTGATACTTATCTCCGCCTTGAATCTAATCCCACTCAACAATATAATAATACTATATCTTTGTACCTTTCCACCCAGGCCCCTAAAGAGGGGCTCTCTGAATCTGATATCAGTCTCCTTACTCCTGAAAATCCTCGTACACCTCATCTTTACCTCCTTCCTAAAGTCCATAAGAAAGATCCTATCTCAAATCGTTGCCCAGGTCGACCTATCCTTGCTGGTTATGGTTCTCCCACTGAAAGAATTTCTGCTTTTGTTGATTTTTTCTCCAACCTAGCCCAATCCTTACCTTCCTTCATCAAGGACACTAATCATTTCCTAGAACTGATTAGAAGTTTACCTTCACCCTTACCTGAGAATTTGTATTTAGTTACAGTTGATGTTACCTCCCTCTACACTAATATCCCCCATTCTGAGGGTATCAAAGCTATCAAACATTTTCTTGATAAGCGACCCAACCACGCTCCCTCCTCACCTTTTCTCCTTCAACTCATGGAGTTCATCTTAGAGATGAATTGTTTTCAATTTGAAGACAAATATTACCTCCAAATCAAAGGTACCGCCATGGCACAAGGGCAGCCCCAGCCTACGCCAACCTTTTCCTTGGTCTGATTGAAAGTTCCTTCCTTGATTCTCAACCCCTAAAGCCTCTTCTTTGGCGTCGATTCATCGACGATATTTTTTCTTATGGCCTCACGATCTTCCTGCCCTAGAGGATTTCCTGACTGAACTTAATTCCTTTTCCTGTCTCCGCTTCACATCTGAATATTCCCAATCCCATGTCACCTTCCTTGATGTGGATGTCTATCTCCAGGGTGGTAGACTGGATACGGCAGTCCATATCAAGCCTACCAACCTCCAACAATATTTACATTTCTCCAGCTGTCATCCCCAATCGCAGAAAAAATCTATTCCTTTTTCCTTAGGCATCAGAGGTAACAGAATATGTTCTAATGAAGCCTTCCTAGACCGGTATATAGGCTCTATAAAAACCTCTCTGCTATCCCGTGGCTACCCCCCTAATATCATAAAGTCTCAAATCGAAGCCTCTTTGCACCCCAGACCAGTCCGACCTCCTACTGCCCCCTCCTTTTATCTTTTTACTACCTACTATCCTGGCCTGCAATAGTTAATAAATTCCTGAAAGACGGTTTCACTACTCTTTCCTCTAATCCTTCTACTTCTAACCTCCTTCCAAACCTCCTACAGTCACTTTCAGAAAACCTCCTAACCTTCGAAATCTTTTGGTCCAAACTAAACCTGCCTCTACTTCAACCCAACCCCTTCCTTTAGGTTCCCATCCTTGTAACAGAAGACGCTGTTTAACCTGCCCTATTTTAGACCCTTCACCGTCTTTCACAAGTCCTTCTACTAATACTTCCTACCGTATTCCTTCTTCCTCAACCTGCACCTCCAGCAACTTGGTATATTGCCTTGAGTGCAAGCATTGTGATTGTTTTACGTAGGAGAAACGTCTACTCCCTTCAACCTGCGTTTAAACAACCACAGACAATCGTGCCGTGACCAAAGGAGTGATTTACCAGTTGCAGTGCACGCTAGATCCCACCATTCCTCTTCCTTTAATGACCTATATAAAGCCAAAATCCTTAGAAAACTTCCTGAGGACACATCCACTCCTGCTCGTCGAAACTGGAACTTGCCTACCAACTCATCCTGAAATCCCGTCATCCTCCTGGCATTAATAAACAATAATTTAGTATTTTTTTTTTTTGGTTTACTTTTATTTGATATTTTTATTTTAAGGTCTATATTTTTATATATATTTATATTTTATTTTATTCCGTTTTTGTATTATATCTATTTACTTATACTATTATTATTTGTATTCTTTATCCTCTTTCCCATTCTTATTATTCACTTTCATTTATTTATTTATTTTATTTATTTATTTTTTTATTTGTTTCGTTTAGAGTGTGTGTGTATTTTTCATTTTTCCATTGTATGATTTGCTTGTCTGTATGGTAGTTTTGAGTACCTTCGAGCCTGTCTAGTACTGAATACATTTGCTCTACCTCTACCCCCCCACCCCACCCTGCTCACTCCTATCCTTCAATTCCTCTCAATCTACCTTCCAGTCCCTCTCCGTCAGACGAAGAACTTAGTTCGAAACGTTACCAAATTTCATGTAAGTCTTTTAAGTGTTTTCTATTTAAAATTCTTTATTCAGTATATATATATATATATATATATATATATATATATATATATATTATATATATATATATATATATATATATATATATATATATATATATATATATATATATATATATATATATATATATATATATATATATATATATATATATATATATATATATATATATATATATATATATATATATATATATTAACTATATTACTCATGTAATTTTATGAAAGTACATGACATCGTATAGACTCAGAACAACCTGCTGATGTTCAGAGTGTGTAAGAATTTCCATTTTTCTAAGAGATCTTAGAGGCCCGACAGGGATTGAACCCAGGCTGTCTAGTGGCAGGCACACAGCCAATTGGGATTAAACCCAGACTGTCTAGGTGGCAGGCACACAGCCGATTGGGATTGAACCCAGACTGTCTAGGTGGCAGGCACACAGCCGATTGGGATTGAACCCAGACTGTCTGGGGCAGGCACACAGCCGATTGGGATTGAACCCAGACTGTCTGGGTTGCAGCCACACAGCTGATTGGAATTGAACCCAAACTGTCTTTGCTAACTATTTCACCACTATGAACTCTCAAAAATTTAGGTATTTAATAGTTTTAAAAATAAATATTATTAACTATTTGAATAGATAAAACTATTTGAATCTTTATTTACATTATTAATTATATAACAAATATACTATTCAGTAAAAAAAATATGTACAAAGAACATAATTTGATAATAAATTATACATAAATGACAAAAGAAATCTTAAACTAAATCACACAGAGTATTATTTTAAATTTAAAAATATATATGTTCTAAGAAAAATTGTAAATAACAAATACTTTAACATTTGGATTCAAAATGAATGACAAATCAAATTCAAATAATCATCCTTGTATATAATTCAACAAACAATTTTGCCTTAGAACTAAGGATTTTTATGAAGCATTTTTAGTAAGGAAATTGACTTATTTATGTCACGTTCAAATTCAAACAATTTGCTTTACCACAATGTAGAATTTACTTTTTTAAATTTAATATTATTGTTATTATTATGTAATAGGAGATAGCCCCTGCAATAAAAAGAAAACTTTTGTCTTGGACACAAAAAATAACTTTTATGTGTCATAAAAGAGGCATTAAAATAGATTTCAATGCTCTTTTCAAAAAATATATTTATTGGTAATTTTTTTTACATACACTTACTTCTTTTAGGGCAGCTAAAAAGTGCCTGCAAAGCAGGCACTTAAAAGTAAAAAAAAATGTCAGTAAAGTATAATTTAATGCCAAAGTAGAAAAGAATTTTTTTAACATCCTTAACTCTTGAATGATCGACGCTCAGAAGGAATCCAAACAAACTATATGCCATACAAAAATGTATGCAACAAAGCTATAAAGTGAATATTGTTGTCATAAAAATGTATTAATGTCTTGCTTTGATGGTACATACATTGTTGCAGCATAAAAATAACAATTTACAGCTGATTTTATTGATATACAATTCCTAACTGACTGTAAGTACCATCTCTATAACCGTCAATGAATAATTTTAATATTATTACATATGGTATATTCTAAACAAAATGGAAAGAGGATAACACAACTTTACATTTCAACCCAGCATGAAAACTGAAGGCAAGACAATAAAATTAAATAACATCATTATAAATTACTTACAACAATAAGAATAGGGAATAATAGTAAGAAAACAGTTTGTAAGTTGAATCCATTTTAACTCTCCTCATAGGGAAGTATTCAAAAATACAAATTAGTTTTAAGTGAGACACTCAAGTGAGGGTGATCTAGAATAACTCCATTTTTACCCACTTTGACAAAGAGTGTTGTAGGAAAACACTCTTGGTCAAAATGAGTTAAAATTTGGTTCTGGAATAACACTCTTAGCCACATTGAGTTAAAAGAGTGTTCAAGAATAAATTCTTGGTCAAATTGAGTTAAATTTTGTTCTGAAATACACTCTTAGCAACAATAAGTTAAAAGTGTGTTATAGAATAACATTCTTGGTCAAATTGAGTTAAATTTTGTTCTGGAAAAACACTCTTAGTCTCATTAAGTTAAAAGTGTGTTTTAGAATAACATTGGTCAAATTGAGTTAAATGGTTAGTCCTTTACAAACTGAAACACCAATAACTACACAAAGAGGAAATTTTTGTAAAAAAATACATTTACAAATATTTAAAAAATAAAGACAACAAATATTAGAACGATTATTTGTAATGATACATTAAGATAGAAGGTGATATGTGGTGTATTAATGATGGACAAACTTGACACTTACAACATATCCAGCCGTGCAGTTCATTCAACGAAAAATAACTGTTGTTAACCCTGTATTTTAAAAGTCTCTATATATTTTTTAAATCTTTTATAAACCATTAGTTTCTTAATTATAAGAACAGAGTATTTGAACTAATCCTTTGTTATTACTTTATCATATAGTATGCTATTTAGTGCAACTTACAATAAAATAATTTAAAGCAAAAAATAAACATTTTAGAAGATAAAACAAAAAACACAATATAAATTCAAAAATTTATTTTTGGTGGGAGAAGGCTCTGAGAGTTTGCCTATGATGTATATAGGATCCAAAATAGGATCCTATTTTGGTGTCCTTTGATTTCTTGTTTTCTCTCTACTCCCTCACTCATTCCCCCCTCCCCATCATCAACAATTTGTTCCCACAATTTGAAAATGGGTAATATAAATTTGACTATTAACTGATTAAATAATTAATTGATTTTTTTCAAACTCTTCACGTTGTTCAAATGTTGACTTTCTAAACCTAGATTGATATTTTACTGTTAAAGTTTATTTATGTTTGTGATTTAGATTTTTGGCATGTTTTTGGCATAAGGAGATCCCTTGAGTCCCATTCTAGTCAGCCAATAAGAACTCATATATTACATGGCTTGTACATTGGTATTCAGTTAACCTTTGAATGAATTTTCAATATAAAATTATGCCAATTATTTTAAACAAAAAAGAATAATGTAAGGAAATAAAAATAAATTAAATAATAAATAAAACAGATTGAAACAGGGAGGTGGGTTGTTTGTAGGAACAGAAACCACACTGGGTGGTTTCTGCATGAACAATCTATATCATGGGAAAACTGTTTTTAGAGGTCAACCAAGAAAACATAGATTTGGAGGACTGATCTCGCTATGAATGACTAGTTTTAATAAAACAAACGCGTGCCAAATCCTGGTAGATTAGAACACGTGTCTAGTTTATATCTTTGTAATAGAAACAAACCTCATAACCTTGGCAAAACATCAAATATTTAATTAATTTAAACTCAGATTATCAGAGGTGTCATGGCACCAGACTAAATATTTCATAAACCTGTCTCGAAACAAAAATTCAAATAAAGAAATATTTAATACGATAATATACATTATAAACAAAATAATAAAACAGTAAGCTGATATACATCATAAATAAAATATTTATTGATACTGGTGTATCAATAAATAATAAATATAATTAATAATAAATTTATTAAAACATACTAGAAAAAAGTTTATAATTCTCTTAAGTGAATTTAAAGCCTGTATCAGATTATATTAAAAACAAATCTCTGCTATATTGTTGCAATGCTAACACTATAGTTTCTTTGTAATAAGCAAAATATAGAAAACTATGTTTATCCCAAAGATTATGTAGTATACTTATAGTATACTACATAATTTTTGGTTTATCCAACATTAAGTTAAACACAAAAATCAAAAATATCTAATAAATACTGAAAATGTAGGTCTTTTAGCAAGTTCAATTTTTTTAAGCACTCTTTTCGATCACAGTGAAAGCAAAACTCATCATCATGTTCAATGAAGTCACCAATTGAATACCTAAATCTTCATGATAATAACTGAGGAAGTCAACAGAGTTTATAACATGATAGACTTGATTAGGCTGACATAATGGACAAGTTACTTTTTGAAACCCGAATCTAAAAGTTACAATCTCAAAACAGTCACAATTTTTTATTTTATTTTCTGGCAGTTTCATCTCAAAACAGAATCTAAAAATATTTTGAATTGAAAATTTAACATTGATTTAATAAAAACAGGTCAAAATCTATGAGCTGAATATGATATTAGCGTATTAAAATGATGGATCAAACATTTTCATGACCTAAACTAACCAAATAGATGATGGATTTCTTTCTTGAGTATTAAATAGTTTAGTTTGTCTTTCTAATTTTATATGTATTTATAGAATACTTTACCGGAGGCATGTTTAAAGGGTTGATTCTTAGGGAAAAGAAAGCTTAAGGGTACTTTAATTTTGATGTCAAGCCCTTCAACAGATAACAACCAACAAATATTGATGCTCCATCTGAGTGCTCAAGTTTTTAATGTGATGGAAACCTACAATGCTTCCTTACAATACTCTATTTTAATTCATTCAATTGACACAACAGATTATACAGACTATGGCAATATTGATATTACGATTACACAATAAGCAAGTGTTAACATTTTCCACAGATTTCAGCAAATTTTCATCAACAAATCTAACTTTATGATCAAACTATAATCTATTGTTGTACAGGTGTATGCTGGACACAACCTGGAGCAGATTGTTTTTAATGTAACTGAATACCGCCTAAAAGTAAAGAGAGAAATTAATATTG
>JACMZG010000008.1:20164711-20182211 GCA_018340805.1 Microvelia longipes | reverse complement strand
TACAACAGTTCTTATCATTCCTTGGGTAGCTAGGTGCCTAACGGTACATTGGTGACATCATTTTTTTATGTTTTATAATAATTACAATTTCACGTAAATATTACATTATTTTTTGACTATTTAGTTTTAAATCAAGTAAAATGAATTTAAACTAAGTTTTAATTATTATCTATTGCATGTATTCTTTAATTGTCTGTGCTGAATAAAGTGGTTTAATGTGGCATCACTGAAATATGTCCGCCGTTTGTAGAGTGTGTGCCTTAATAGGGGTTGTAGAGGGGTGGAGGAGTATCTAGTCTCCCTCTTGGGAGAATATTGTGGGGGTAAGTACAGTTACGGCACCTATGGAAACTGTTTCACTTCCAGACCCCTTATAACTGTGTATATCGGGTTCTGTACTCCCTCTAATAGTATTAGTCTCTTTGCATTAAATTAATAAGTTTAAAGATCAAAAAGGTGTTGACATTGAATATCAAAACATTTTAATTATTCCACTACACTGTTCACTAGATCTATAATTTAAATTTAATAATCATTTAACGTCCGATCATATAAATATTGGCAAGCAAAATTCCTATTTCTTACTTAAAAAACTGTACAAATAAAAAACTGTCATCTAAATTCACTTAATAATGCTTTAATCTGATTTATTTTCTTTTAAAATTTAAGAAGCCGTTTCTTACAAAAAATTGTTTATCTATGGTAGATTATCTAAAGCACAGATCTATAACTAAACTATGCATTGATTTTTAATAGTTAAGTTTGGCTAAATATATGCCCATTCTATTAGGGTAATTATATGTATTAATATAGCACCAAATAACAAATAAAACTTGATTCAAGTTTATATCTTTAACTGATTTAATTGTAAGAGAAAATAAAAATAATATTAGATATTATTACATATTAAAAATGTTTAAAAAAAAACTTTTAACAGCCATAGAAATATATTACTAGAGAAAGCATACATTCAAGCCTCCCATACATTGGAGGCCTAAATCATATTTTCAGGGCTCAGTGTAACCTCCTTCAAAAGTGAGTTAAGGTTTTAATAAATAATTGTTTTCGGCTTTTTCCAAATATTTGGGTAAGATTTTATATTATAAACATTCTTTTAATAAAGTTACTGTAATTTTGAACTGAATATTAGATTATATTAATATACGTTTTCGTTTTCTCAAGATTCAATTAGTTAGGCCTTCTCTACTAATTACATCCCTATGTAAGCAGGCATATAAGGTGAAACATTAAAGATGTGCAACCCTAGAAATATCATCAAAGAAGTCTTGCTGACTTCTGAAAATGGTCTTTACTTCCAGTAAGTAAGCTCTTAAAAGTTTAAACTTACCAATAGTTATTTGTTTTAGTATTTATTATGCTAATTTTGTTACCACCTTTGGAGAATATTTGAAAATTTCATTGTGACCAAACAATGATTTACCTAGACAGTTGTGTAAACTAAATTATAACACATTTTTCAGCTAATAAAATTAGCAAATGTTTTTTGGAACAAGTATTATTATATTATTATTATCGTATAACACATGGTTAAAATCAGTTGACAGCGTGGGCAAATAGTGTTGAGAAACTAATGAGGTTAGCCTGATATCAAATTGTGGGCGTGGTTTAACATCTATGAGTAACCTCCTTGGCTCCCTCTAATTATTTTCCCACGCTGTCAACTGATTTTAACCGTATGTTACTATAATAATACTTTTTAATATGTTTCAAGGATTTATATTGGCACATCTAAAATTATCAACACATTATATTATTTATTAAATTTTTGAAGAGTAAAAAGACCCAGCAAATAGGATGAATGTCACATTAATTAAAAATAGATAAATAAGTAAGTTCCCTTATAGTATTTTTTTTTTAAATTTAGTAACAATCTCGCCCAGAGAACTTTCAAACTTAAGAATGGTCCCATTAATCTTATGGCTTAATGATGCCTTTTACCTATAAGGTAAAACATCTCCCTTTCAGAATTAAATTTTAACTGAAAAAATCATTTTCAAACTTAGTTTTCATTATACCAAGTTCTTTTTTTTTAATTTTTCACAAAATTGAGTCCACATGACATTCAACAATTTGCACTAAGCCAATTACACAATTCTTTAATTTTTAACAAAATAATGACAATAAAACACTACAAATAATAATAATACACACAAACAAAATAAAATATTACACATAGTCATAAATATAGAAAAAGTAATAATACATATTGTAATTAATAATACATATATAAACAAAGAAAAAACAACTGATTCACATAGTGAAAGTTAAAAAGGAAAAACTAAACAAAATAAAACAAGAAAAGATAATAAAAGACTAGAAAATAGAAAGGAAAAAACGAACAGATCGTTGTAATGAATACAGTCTAATAATATAACCTAGAGGACCTTAAATATTAATAAAAATAAATAAATTATACATAGAGATATAATTGTAGAGGAAATTATGAATAATGGAAGCCTAGGGAAATAGAGATCTATTCGTATAGTACAACTAGAAACAAAGCTTTCAAATTTTTTACTTTCAAAGTTTAAAGGTTTGTAACACTGAAACTGATTAGCTCTTGGAACACTAAGTCTATTTTTAAGAAAAAAATCAGGCTAGTCAAAATAAAATGAATAGTTCAAGATGTCCTTAAAAATCGTGTCTGTCTAAAAGTCATTAGGAGAGAGTAAGGGATCTACACACTCTATAGGCATCACGGCTTAGAGGAAAATACTTTGGAACATCAACATTAGAACTTAGGATTATTTTACACATGCTTTCTTGTTGATGTTTCAAATTAAAAATTCTTATTATTTTTTTACAGAGAATATGTAAAATGTACTAAAATAAAAAAAAACTGATGAGGTTTTACAGACACATTAAAACTTAAAATAAAAGGCAAGTGAAAGGCGTTCTAGGCCAAACTATTAATTTTTTTATAGAATGAAAAGACTTCTCCCTTCTCTTAAAATTTTGTCCTTTTTACATGACTATAATCTGTGAAATCAACATTAGTATTAAAACCTCCTTTGAAAGTGCGTAAGGTCATAGTTTATGATTTTTAAACTTTGAAACGCCATCTAGTTGATTTTACTATATCTATGAAGTTATTGTAAAGATTATAATATAGGTAAAAATATTATAAACAACACATCCTGACACAGTGTTTTGGCCAAAAGCTTTTCGGTAATCGTCATTTTGAAAAACCAGATTAAATTTTAATCCAGAGCTTCAAACAGATCTTTAAAGTAAGTTAATTTAACTTCTGGTTTAAGACAATTAAGTTACAATAATTTTAATATAGCCGCAGAAGCAAAGGTTGAAAAATGACCAAAAGAGTATTTTTCAATTATAAAGTTCTTGCATTTAATCAGTTAGGATCTACAGTCTCAAAACGTTGGTGGCCCTGATTTTCACAAATCAACTCATCATTGTCAACATAACAGAATTTTTTTTCTCATTTAATCTGGATTTTCCTATTTAACTCTCTCGGGAAGTCTCAACAGCTAATAAAGTTTTCTCTAACAGAGATAACTTTATATTGAGTGGGAGATCTTTCATTCCTTGCTTGTTTGTAAATAACTGTTCTAAATCAATTAAAATATAAACCCTACTTGTTCAAAAAATATTGTGTGAGTTTGCTTTTATGAAGACTTTAAAGTAAAAGATGAATCCAACATTTTGTTTCCACTGCGACATCTTCAGGGTCGGAGCACATTATGGATGAAAACACGATGTTTTGCAAAACTGACATTGATAAAAATACAATGCTTGATAAAAAGGAAACTGACTTTCATGACTATAACCACGGAAACCTACACAGTTTATTAAACATATTGCAACTTAATGTGTGAGCATCCCTTGTACATGATAAATATCTTAAAGCACTTACAGGATTAGATATAGAGGTTTATGGCTGAGGGAACTTAGTGTGTGGTATTTGTTTATTTATCTTATTGAGACTAGCTTGTTCTTCACAGACGTGTACGATTATACCGGGCTGGTTGTCAGATCCACTATGTATCTCATGAGCACCACCTACAAAGCAAAACAGAGTCAGAGAAAAAACACAGACTCGGAATGTTCAAGTGACTTCTGCCAACGTAAGCCGGGAGTGACAAATACAATAAGCAGAGGCTGGTCTTGTGGTTTCCCAAAAGCTATTTAATTATAATTTTAAACAAGTCTTTCTCTTAGGACTGGTATATCAGTTCTTGTAACATCAGGGAAAATAAGTAGAATTGGGTGTGGTCAGTACTAAGATGGGTGACCTCCCATTATTGATCACATGAGATAGGTGGAAACCTGGGATGCACATGGGCTGAATGCTATCACCCACAACCAAAAGGTCTCTTATAGATAAATATTAACCAAGTGATCACCAGCAGGGAAACTTTCAGCATCCTAATTCTATCAATGCTCATAAAGATACTCTTCAAGGTAGGGTCTACAAATTGACCAATGCCAAAAGAATAAAAAACAAGATGCCTTGGGGGTCTTGGTCAGTCCATAAACTCAGCATTTCAGTCAAATTGTTAGACCAAAATTTAGAATGGAGGAGGAAACTAGATATGAGTGCTTATTAAAATATCAGTCATTTTAATAACCGATTATTTTTGCATCAGGTCATAACCTTGTCTCGTTAACCCATGAAAATAACTGATTAACCTAAATAACCAGTTATTTTTTCAAAAAGTAGTTAAATTTAAATTGTTCAATATTTAATGTCAAAAAATGAGCTTCATCTTTAAAAATGGCTTTCATTTTTGAGAAATACGTAAATGCCTACCCCCCCTCCCCCTGCTTTAAGGCTCTCGCTGGGGGGAGTGAGAGTAAAAAACCTAGGAAATACCTACGGTTCATATTATTAAAAAAGAGGCACAAACAAAGAGGCACAATTTAATAACTAAAAATTTAATTGCAGTGGAACCACAGTGCACTACCAGTGGAATCCTCTTAAAGATGTAAACATATGTCAATCCACACATTAAATTTGTGGATTGAAACTCACTGAATGCTGATGCCATGTGATCTGACCATGTAATGTGGCATGGTGATCTTCTTCTTTCTTTTCTATTTTCTGCTCCTCTTTTTCTTCTTCTTAATTTAGATAAGTTTAGATATCAGGCTTTTTATTGTTTTTTAATAATATTTTTTTCAGAAATACAAAATAACCTGATGGGTAATTATTGCAAATTAAAACCCTAATAAATAAATAATAAATAAACCTAATTGGTTATTAGGTTAATTGGTTATTTTGGCACATCCCTAAAGGGAACCAATTATATAAATAGTTAACAAAAAATATTACCTGGGGTTAGGTTAGCTATAGCAGCCAATAAGTCATAGTTAATAATAGGATCAGACTCCTCGGATGGCTCCCAACCAACTGGTGGAGAGGCTGGAGGAGAAATAAGGAACTGTTTGGTGGGAGCTGGTGGCTGGAGGTACTGATCCGCTGCATCTATAGGTGTAACAGGCTGCAAACCAAACATAGACTAATAATATATTTGTTTGCAATTTATTTCGTAAATGGGTTTTACAGACACATTAAAACTTAATAAATAAATTAATGGGAAAACAGTGATATCCTGCCAGTAATGTTTTCAGTTTTACCTCTTACCGGGTATACTATTGGACTATGGTTATAGTTTTAATCACTAAAATGATGTTGTGAAACAAAAGAAAATTTTAATTTTTGGAAAACCACTTGGCCATTATGGTCTTTCATTTTTCATGATCGTATATTATCTGAAAACAATAGGGTAAGAACTTTGCAACCAAAACAAAATACTTTACTCATTATCTTTCGGACACTAGATGGGACGGAATAAAACATCAAACAAACTACTTCCTCAAAACGATATTTCGCCTTTATTCGTGGTCACAAGGCATATTCATGTTTCAAAGAATACCTAAAAATTAAAAAGAGCTAAATAATACTTAAATGTAATTTATATTAAATTCAACAGATCTAAAGCATGCTCAAGTTAAAAAAAAGAATAAAGGAAAAACAAGACATCTACTACTTACATATATAGATAGTTGAAATACTATAATGTCAGAACTATTCTAATCCCGAATAAAGGCGAAATATCGTTTTGATGAAGTAGTTTGTTTGAAGTTTTATTACGTCCCATCTAGTGTCCCACAAATAATAAGCATAAAACAATGGAGACTTATACTAAAAATAATAAAAGACTTTACGATCGTTTGCCAAATGATAACAAGTCTGTAGGGAGTGTTTAATGACTTATATGGAAGGTGAAATAAGAGGAACTCTTATCCATTATTTTTTCCTTACATAAAAATACTTATAGCTTAGCATAGTAGTATTGATTTATGTCAACACTTTTTTGTTACTCTAGCTTTGGTCTCTATATTATAACCTTAATACTTTTAAAACTTTCTTTCAGAGAAAATAGCACATGCTGGATAGCTACGAATTTCTTTTATAACCTAGCACAACACAAGATCAACAATATCATCATTTAACAAATCATCCAGAAGATTCAAACACATTCTTGTAGACACAATATAATTGTGAGAGTGATTTTAACAATTCATGTTTTGCAAAACTCGGTAGTATCAAATGATACACATTCTTATGCTCTAAGGGATTGAACAGATAATATTAAGCCTCAACCAGGCAATCTAAATAATATTTAAGATGAAATCTCTAAATTGTGCATACCTGAGCAAAGTAGCAGTTGATGGTATTCTCCCCGAACCTTGTCTGATGAAGCTGTATCCTAGCTTTAGCAGCTGAAGCAGGGTGGATATAGTTAACCCTCATCCTCTTAAAACTTCGGAAATATTGAAATGATAATGTTTCACCAAACTGCATGAACATCTCCTCCAGGTCTTTCTATACATCAATAAATAAAACGTCAAACAGGTTGCTTCGACAAAGCCCACAATTATAGCCAAGACAATAAATTAGATAACAGAGTAGTGCGATGGGAAATGAAAATTATAGTAAAAACAATATAGCCTTGTTGTTAAAACAAGTATTTTTTACTCGAACTAATTAAAAGATAGTGAACTGATATAAACATTTTCATCAAACAATTGTTGTGCCATTGATAAGGGAATCTTTGAATAGTAGTATTATAAAGGGGTCAATGCTCAAGAGAACCTATTTATATTGCAGAGGGAAGTAGAAACCACATGTTCTTAACCATCCCTAGTCAGAAGCTTACTTATCTGGTACTTTTTTATTTCCTATTTTTGGTAAACAAAGGATATTTGATTTGATTTCAAACTCCCTTATGGATGTAGAATACAATTGGCATATTTACTATCAAAGCTTAGTCAAATATATACTATCTGCGTAACGATGGTTCGAGCCCCAATAGAATTGTATCTCTCACAGAAGAATAGTGCCTAGGAAAGGACTTGTCTAAATCGCTTTAGCCAGAACAAATTAAGTGTTTAGCTCAGAGGACACATGAAGCCCCTAGGACTGCTCAGCTATGGTAGAACCTAAAGAGATGGCTCAGAGGTCACAAGAAGCCTCTAAGACTGCCCTGTCATTGTAGTACTCGATGGGATGGCTCAGAGACACACCCTTAAGACTGCCCAGTCTCTCGATGGATGGCTCAGAGACACATAAAGCCCCTAAGACTGCCCAGTCATTGTAGTATTCGATGGGATGGCTCAGAGACACATGAAGCCTCTAAGACTGCCCAGTCATTGTAGTACTCGATGGGATGGCTCAGAGACACATGAAGCCCCTAGGACTGCTCAGTCATTGTAGTACTCGATGGGATGGCTCAGAGACACATGAAGGATGCTCAGTCCTCGACTCACACAGCCTCTAAGACTGCGTAGTACTTGATGGATGGCTCAGAGACACATGAAGCCCCTAGGACTGCCCAGTCATTGTAGTACTCGATGGGATGGCTCAGAGCCCCTAAAACTGCCCAGTCATAGGGCGCCATCAAGTTTAGGGCGTGAGGGAAACACCCAAATAACTCTTAAGCTGGCAATAAAAAATCGACCTACCTTTAAATTTTCACATGTAAAGACAGCGGGTAATAAATTAGTAACAATTAGAGATGTGGGTAAATCTTCATCGTTGACCAGATCATCGAAACTAGTGGGTTGCTTGGCAACGGGTTCTTCCAGAGCCGGGTGAACGCTCGGTAGTCCGTCCACCTCGTTTATTATTATTTCTTCGCTTTCCATCTCGTCCATTCTAGCCACAATGTAAACACTAAACTGATAAAAACTTCTTCATCGAGAGGTGTGTCACGATATTAACAAACACTATAATCAAAAACTATGATGCATCAAACAATTGACAACAAATTAAGGAAGGAAATCCACTCAAACGGCCGAGAAAATAAACAAATTGGATAAAATTAAAAGTAAAGAGTAAAAGGCAAGACAAATAAAGCTTAATTTCCTATTCTTTCTAGAAGCCGAGTTTTATGACGTCACACCTCCTCCTAAAACAGCTGGTTTAAATAAACTGCCAATCATATGGGATTCAAGGACAAACATTTTTATTTATGCTAACGCCAAAGTTTTTAAAAGCATTATTATACATATTCGCGAATACTAGAAGATCTTATTTTTATCAAGTTTTCACCTAATTTGGAGCGATATAGCAAAAATAACGTAAAAAATTTAACATAACATAACTAATTTTAATTCTTGATCAAAATAAATGAATAAAACCCCATTTATATTTATTACCATTTAAATATTGATAACTACTAATATTCGTGTTGCTCATTTTATTTTAAATGTATTATAATATTTAGGGTTAGGGATCTTTTACGTGTACCTGACATCGCACAGTTTGTCGGAGCCACTGAGCTTAACACCCTTTTTTTGAAGGAGGGCACATTTAAATTATTATTTATTTACAATATAACGGGTTTTAGCCCAATTGCTTATTAAATTAAAATTATTATAATTATAAAAAATTTATATAAAAAAAAATATTTTTTATAGATATAAAAGTTAAGTTTTTAACAATATAAAAGTTTTACATTTTTCAGGTTACATCAGGAACTATCACTATAATAAAAGTGTTGTATACTTTTAAAAAAACTGTAGGCAATATAAATTTAGAACTAAATATTTTAAATAAAAAAAAAAAAAGAATGGTGTCATCTGTTAGATTTTTAAGTAAAAAAATAGATAAATTAGCAGTAGACTATAAAAATAGCAGATATCATCCAGACTCATTATTGATTTATTTTAATTTTAGATGTGAGAAGAGTTGATAAAATTTAAAACAAAATAATTATCAATAGATACAATTGAAAATTTAAATTAAAAATAATTTAATAATTGATTAAAAAAAAAAAAAATTCAATTATAAATGAGAAAAAAAAATATATGAATATGAAATAAAAAGAAAAAAAATTGAAAGTATACAAATAAAATTAAATTAAAATAAGGAATTAAATTCTAATAATACTTAGTAAATCTCATAATGAGAGAAAAAAAAAAAATTAAGAATTCACGGGAAACAACATTTAAGTTTATATTACCACTTATTTAGACTTAAGGTATTTTTTTAGACTAAAAAGAGAAACATTAAATATATCTACATCATCTGTAATATCATTGGCAAGTCTTTGGAATCTTGGAAGGGGCGAGAAAAAGAGGTAGTTTGTAGGATGATGATTTATGGTAAAGGTGGTTGTGATCGGCTAAAATATGTGGAATATGGTAATCTATTAGAGATACTAGGTCACAGGAATCTACATATGAGTTCATTATTTTATAGAGAAAAGTAACATCTGCAGATTTTCTACGAGTCTCTAGACTTTGAATTTTTAGGGTGTTCATTAAAGAGTTGTAATTCAATTTTTCAATAGGTATCCTGAGTTTATAGTTAATATATCTAAGAAATTTATGTTGAACTTTTTCGATTAAATTAATGTGAACAGAATAATTTGGGGACCAAATTTGAGAGGAATATTCTAATATAGGTCGGACTAAAGTACAATAAAGATGAGTTGTAGTTTCAATTTTTTAAAATCTTTACTCGACCTTATTACAAAACCAAGACATCTCAACGCTTTGGATGTTATTTGATTAATATGTTCAATGAAGGTTAATTTACAATCAAAGACAATACCTAAATCTCTAATAGAAGTAACAGAGTTTAAACAGTTATTATTAATATGATAGTAGATTCAATAGATTATTAATACGTGAAAAAGTTATGAAGTTACATTTATTAACATTAAGAGGTAACTTGTTAATAATACACCACTCATATAATTGATCTAAAGCTTCCTGTAATATTTTAACATCTAATATGGACCTTATTGCAATATAAATTTTGAGATCATCTGCAAATAGTAAGTATTTAACTTTATTAAGTTTAAAGACTAGATCATTAATAAAAATTATAAATAATAAAGGACCCAAATGAGATCCTTGAGGTACTCCTGAATAGGCATGATAAACAGATGATATTAAAGACTTAATTTTAACAGACAGTGTTCGGCCAGACAAGTAACTGATAAACCAATCTAAAATAATTCCATGAAAGCCTAATTGTTTAAGTTTAAAAATTAAAATTACAATACAAACCTTGTCAAATGCTTTACTGAAGTCTGTATACACACAGTCTACTTGTAATTTCTCTTGAAATGACTTAAAAATAAAGTCTTGAAAAATTAACAAATTAGAAGTAGTTGATCTATTTGGGAAAAACCCGTGCTGGTTTGGACTGATTATTGGTGATATAATTGGAAATATTTTTTCTAAGACTAGACTTTCCAAGATTTTAGCTAAAGAAGATTGGATGCAAACAGGACGGTAGTTCTCTATATTTCTCTTATTGCCTGATTTATGTATCGGTGTAACAAAACTATGTTTCCAAAAAGTGGGAAATTTTCCTAATTTAAGAGATTCGGAAAAAATTAAGAATACAGGATTTGCCAAAGATTTGCAATTTTTTAGAATTATAGGAGGGACATTGTCTGGACCAGCACTTTTGTTTACATCTAAAGAGTTTAATTTCTTTGTTACCTCATCTAATGATATACTAATATTGGAAATGTTTACATCAAAATCATAGCTTACATCTAACTTAGTTAAATCTGCATCACATTTATCAAAAACAGAAGAAAAAAAATCAGCAAAAAGCTCAATCACTTCACCAGGAGTATCAGTTTCTTTATCTTTATAAAACATAGAATTTGGGATGCTATTGCTATTTGATTTCTGTTTTCTAGTGTAATTCCAGAACTGTTTCACATTAATAAATATAGATTGTTCAACGTTACTAATGTAATTATTGTAACATGTTCTGGTAAGTGTATTACACTGAGACCTTAAGGTAGAAAATGTTTGATAAAGTTTCTCTAATCCAGTCTCTGAATAAAGTGTATGAGCTCTCCACTTTTCATGAATAAGTTCAATTAGTTCCAAAGAAAACCATTCAGGAAATTTGTAAATTATTTTATGTTTATTTATTTATTTTTTTATTTATTATTTATTTTTATTTATTATTTATTATTTATTTATTTTATTTATTTTTTTTATTAATTTATTTATTTATTTATTGTTAAAGTTATCTATCCCCATACAAATTCTAATTCTGGGCCGAAGGCAAACACGCTAACTATTGCACCAAGAATAGGAGAGTACAATAGTTGAATCATACCAGGGAATTGAAAGCAAACAAAGAGACTAATACTTGGAGGTAGTATATGGGCAGAATAGCACAGTGATAAGGAGTCTGGAAGTAAGACAGCTTCCACTAGGTGCCAAAACTGTACTTTCCCCTACTATAGTCTCCCTAGAGAGAGACTAGATACTCCCCCACCCCTCTACAACCCCTATTGTAGCACTCTACAAACAGCGGGTATTTTTCAGTGACGACACATTAAACCACTTAATTCAACACAGACAATTTTAGAATACATGCAATAGACAATCGTTAGAACTTTTTTTTAAATTTAATTTACTTAATTTAAGACAAAATAGTGGAAAAATTAAATAATATTTACGTTGGATTGTAATTATTATGAAAAATAAAAAAATGACGTCATCAAAGTACAGTCATGGCACCTAGCAACCCAAGGAATGATAAGAGCTGCTGTGTTAGTATTAGTCCCTCTAAGTATTAGTCTCTTTGAATGCACACTCACACATTTGATTGACACACACACACTGCATCTGCTTAGTTAGAATATAGTGAGACTTACTCTTCATAAATTGTTTTTATTTTATTTATTTACCAAATAAATATAAAAAAAAAACATTTTTTAATTAATATTTTATTATAATTCAATATTATTAAATTTTTAATATTTTTTACTTTCCTCATTTATAATGTAGGTGTATAGAAAACATTTTGTGTTGTGAAAAATCCGAAACCAGGAGTTCACTTGAATTATCCGTTTCAGGTGTTTAAAGAACTTTTTAGTGGTTTCCACAAAGTTGTCTGTATATCTGTCTATGAGTGTGTTATATTGTACCTTCTAGCGTATTTATGCTAGAGAGTTGAAACTTAATGAAAATTTAATCTGCAGGTCTAGTCTAGTTGTGCTCTCCAGGAAATAATTTTTACAGAGGTCAATCAATCGGATGTATGATTCAGCAAAAAAAATCAAAATTCATAAAACATGCAAATATGAAAGTATATATATATATAATATATATAATATATATATATAATATATATATATATATATATAATATATTAATATATATATATATATATATATATATATATATATATATATATATATATATATATATATATATATATATATATATATATATTATATATATATGTATGTATATATATATATATATATATATATATATATATGTATATATATATAATATATATATATATATATATATATATATATAATATATATATATATATATATATATATATATATATATATATATATATATATTATATATATAATATATATAATATATATATATATATATATATTATATATATATATATATATATATATTATATATGTTATATATAATATATATATATATATATATAATATATATATATATATTATTATATAATATTATATATTACATTTTCTCTCTTTTAAAATTATTAATTGCATTATATTTTATGATATTTATTCTTTGTAACTTGTATGAAATCCCGTGTTAATTAACAGATATAAAGGTAAAGCATTTTAAGTTGATAAATATCATTCCTCAAATACAAAACAACATATTTCATAAATAAACATTTCTTTTAATTTTTCTACTAAAACAAAATAATTATAAAGTAATATATTTACAAATTATAAAAGTAAGTCTAACTACAGTCCGTAAGCCTCCTCACCACGTCACGGTCAGATGCTTCAAAATAATATCAGTGAAATTTATATTTTTTTACATTTACTTTGCAAACATTTATCGATTTAGGTCGACAAATAGTATGTTTCTATTAAGTATATCTAGTTTTCAACACCCAGAGCCCATTTCAGTAAAAAAAAAGTTACAGTTGCCAAACTTTATACTGACTAAAAGTTTCCAAGTTCTAAACTTGGCAACACTGAAATATCATTCTTTGTTTGAAATGCATTTGTTAAGTGACATTACTCTCTAGAAGTTTATTTATTTTATTTATTTATTTATTTATTTATTTATAATTGACGGCGTGAGCCATTTTACAAATATTTAAAACTTGAACACAGTACAAAATAATAATCTAGTAAAAATAATCTACAATTAATACAAGAAAAAAATACAAAGATGAACATAAGATTGAAGAATATATACATAAAAATAATAGAAAATTTGATAACAGAATAAATAATAATAATATAAAACATTGGCATTTAACTAAATAAAAAGAACATTTAAAAAAAAAACTAAAAAAAAATTAATTAAGACAAAAGTTAAACATACTACACTATTTAAGTTCAGAAGATACAAAAGATTTAAATTTAGAAATAGAAAAGGAGAAAATAATATCAGAATTAGAAATAGAATTAGCTAAGCGCATCATACGAGAAATAGGAGAGTTAAAGAGGTAGTTTGTTCGAAGGAAAGGGACGTAAAAAATATGTTGATTTCGAAGATTTATTGAATACGTTCATGGTAGGAAATTAAGGAAGAGAGAAAAGGACAATCGACAAAATAATTTATTAAACGATAGAGGAAGGAGAGATCAAGAGAAGAGCGGCGAACAGAAGGAGGAGTGAGATTAAGAAAAGATTGGATTTCAAGATATGAAGTATTATTATAATCCAAACCAAGACGATAACAACACATCTAAGAAATTTCAAATATATATGCCAACTTTTCTTTATAAGTCGTTTGATGAGGAGACCACACTGGAGAAGCGTATTCAAGACTAGGACGGACGAGAGAAAGATAAAGATATTTAAATGTTTCGATTGAATAAAAATCTTTTGAAGAGCGGTAAATGAAACCTAGGAGTTTAAAAGATTTACTAACTATTTGTTGAATGTGATGATCGAAGGTAAGTTGATGATCGAAGAGAACGCCTAAATCAGTAAATAGTTGAAACACGCTCTAGAGTCTCGTTGTTATAGAGTAGTTAAAATAGATTGGGGTTTATTCCTAAAAAGGATATTATTTTGCATTTCTTAATATTGAGTTTCAACCCATTAGCAGTGCACCATTCAGAGAAACTATTTAAAGAATTTTGAAGATTTAAACAATCGACGAGTGATTTAATTTTAAAATACAGTTTGAGATCATCAGCGAAGAGAAGAAAAAGAACATGTGGGAGAATGGTGTAAACGTCGTTTATGAAAATTATAAGAGAAGAGACCTAAATGGGAACCTTGAGGAACTCCAGTGGAGGTAGAAAGGGATCAGAAAGAAAGGATTTTAATTTAACAATTTTTTTCTATCAGTAAGATATGATTCAAGCCAGGAAAGAAGGAGACCATCAACGCCGTGAGATTTTAACTTTAAAATTAAGAGAGGATATTTAGGGAATCGAAAGCCTTAGAGAGATCAGAATGAATCGCGTCGACTTGAAGAAACTCATCAAAAGCTTAAAGGATATAGTGTTGATACCAGAAGATTGGAAACAGTCATCGGCCTTTAAGAAATCCGTGCTGCTGAGGAATAATAATAGAAGAGAGAGTAGGAAAGATTGCATCAGTAACAAGAGATTCAAATATTTTACAATAGTGGAAAGAAGAGCAATTGGACGATAGTTTTTAGCAGACGATTTATCTCCAGATTTGAAAATAGGGATGACAAAGCTGGTCTTTAAACAGTCAGGAATGATGCCATGAGAGAGGGAAAGATTGAATAAAGAGTGAAGAGGTTTTGCAAGAATTAAAGCACAGTGTTTAAGAATATAAGGAGGAATATTATCTGGTCCAGGCCCTTTGTCAGGGTTTACATTAGTAAGTTTTGATAGAACAAAATCATAAGATATTGAGATAGTAGATAGAAGAACAGAAGAAAATATTTGTAACTTTATCCACAGAAGGAGTAATAGGATCAGAGAAAACACTAGAGAAATGATGAGCAAAATATTACAAATACTTTGAGGACATGTACCGTAGAATCATTAAGATAAACAGAATCAGGCAGAGAAGAAGATTCCTTAACGAATTTATATAGTTCCAAAAATTTTTGATATTGCTAGGAATAGAAGATTCGATATCTTTAATATATTGAGAGTAGCAGGATTTAGACAAAGATTTACATTGAGAGCGAACAGAAGAAAAAAGAAGGTTATCATTGAAAGAGAGGTGGATTTATAACGACGATGCAGATTGTAGAGAATTGACGAAGTTCAGGAGAAGTCCATTAGGGAAGGAAGGATGAGTTCGATAGTTAGTAGTAGGTAAGACTAGATATAGAGGAACTTAAAAAATTTAGAAAACTAGAAAAGGCACTATTTACATTTGTACTATCAATATATGAGACAGTTAACATTACTTAAGACTAAATATAATTTCTCTAAATCACAATTTTAAAATTTTGGTATGATTGCACACAGTCTAAAAACTTATTTTCTAATTTTAAATCTAATTCTAATAGAAGAGGTGGGTGTGTGAGTCTAATTTGAGTAACGGATCCGTAACTTCGTAAATAGTATCGTCATAACAGGAGGAGAAAGCCAAGTCAAGTGTGCCATTGTTTACATTAGAGATTCTATTTACCTGGTAAAGAGAGTGAAAAGAAAAACAATTTTTAACGTGCTGAGCTTCTGGTGAGTTTAGAGTAGAGGTAATTTCAGACCAGTCAGCACCCGGTAGGTTGTAATCACCATACAGCAGTACATGTGAGAAGTTCCGGGTAGATAGTATTTCTTCAACAGACGAACAATGATTTTCATAACATAGTAACGGAGATTTAGGAGGAAGATAAGAGGCGCCGATAAGAGTTTTAGTGAGTCCAAGTTCAAGAGTGATAAACAACTGTTCAACTGAATCACAATTTACTGGTATTAAGTGAGACTTAAGTTTGTTCTTAACAGCTATCAAACAACCACCGAAGCTAGATTTACTACTCGTACGAAAGTCACGATCTTTTCGAAAAATTGTATAGTTTGTTAGGCCAAGTTCATTACTTGAAATGTCCGAGGTAAGATTTGTTTCTGTCAAAATGAGAACATCATAATTAGAAGAGATGGAAGCAGTCTTAAGTCGCTGAGTTTCGAGCGGAGGCCTCTAACGTTTTGGTATATATTAGTGATTGGAGGCGGGAACTTGTAAGTTTTTTGAAACCGCAGAAACAATTCGAGGAGAGCCGTTTATAAATTTTATAGTTAGTTCCTTTTCACCATTCTGAGAACGTTTTTCTAATTGATCTCTTAATTTTTGTAGAAAGTCTCTTTGAGTGTCATTTTTAACTTTGTATTCAAATTTTTCAGATATAAGTAAACCAGATTTCAGAATAGTGAGAGAAATGGTCTTTTCTTGAAGAATAGCTTTTATAGGTCTTATCTTATTAGGTTGTGCAGTTCCAAGACGAAAAGTCTTAATTAAAGAGCTAGGTGGAATGTTAAGATGGCACAAGACTTCTGTAACAGCTTTTTTGTCACTCTCTATACTTGTAAGTGGATCAGATGACGTGTTTTCAGCAATATTAAAGAAAAGTACATTTCGAGAACGGTTTTCCCGATCTTTTAACTCATTAATGACGTCTTCAGTCGCAAGAGGGAAGTCAGAAAGCAGTTCGGAGTTTGTGACGTGTACGTTAGATTCTGATAATAAATCTGTTGATGAAATTACAGATTTTTTGGAAGTATGGGAATCGATTTTCACTTCAGTTTTTAATGTTTCAAAGAGAAAGTTTAAGATCATCAATCCCATTTGATAAATTTATGATCTGATTTTGGATGTTTGACTTGTGTCACATCGGAAGCACCAATATAGATGTGATTTACTTTTGTTTTAAGAAGTTTATTTTCTGCTCTATACTTAAGTTCATACAACTTCGTGAACTTCCATTTTGCAGGAAAAGCAAACATTTTAGTATCTTCCATATTAAAATCTTTTGGCCATTTTAAACATAGTGCATATGTCTAATT
>JACMZG010000008.1:20157211-20162211 GCA_018340805.1 Microvelia longipes | reverse complement strand
TTTAAGTTGATAAATATCATTCTCAATATACCAACAACATACTTTCATAAAATAAACCATTCTTTAAATTTTTCTACTAAAACAAAATAATTATTAAAGTAATATATTTTAACAAATTATAAAAGTAAGTCTAACTACAGTCCGTAAGCCTCCTCACCGACGTCACGGTCAGATGCTCAAAATAATATCAGTGGAAATTTAATATTTTTTACATTTACTTTGCAAACATTATCGATTAGGTCGACAAAATAGTATGTTTACATATAGTATATCTAGTAGTTTTCAACCACCAGAGCCATTCAGTAAAAGAAAATGTACAGTTGCCAAAACTTTAATTACTGACTAAATGTTTCCAAGTCTAAACTTGCAACACTGAATAGTCAGTCTTTTGTTTGAAAATGCATTTGTTAAGTACATTACTTCTCTAGAAGGTTGGTAAATCATTTGTAATTTTTAACATCATTGGTAAAAGGTAACACCTTGTAACATTTATATCTCTATAACATCCCCTCACTAGGGCAATTAATATTGACATAAGTTTGTAGCAATGTATTAAACTCATTATTATTGGCAGAAACCAATCAGATCCCAGAGATCCTCGCAATCTGCGATCAAGAAATTAATAGACATACTCTATAATTAATTTTAAAAATCAATTTTATGTTTTCCACTGGATATATTTTATGTTAATTTAAAACAATAGATAATTTTTATTTAATCATCGTAAAATACAATGCATTATGTAAAAAATTAATCTTTCAAATTAAACAACACCCTCTGAGGAGTCCATTCACAACCACGCATGATTAAATATGGACTGTTTTTTGAAAAAAAAAATTAATCATCGCTTAAATAAAAAGAACAAAATAGTTGGTAAAGATTTTTTACCAAGAATATAGTGTAAAATCTGATAAAAAATCGACTACCAATCTATTTAGTAAACTTTTATTCTCATTCACTCCAAATATGGGATATTAAACTTACACTCAACTATCATAATTTTACTAAGAACAACTTAATATTCAATAACAGGACAGTTAGGTATTAGTGATAAAATTTTATAAACTAAATATTTTTACCACTAAAACCCAATTAAAATACAAAAGTCAGAATTATGATCGAAAAAAAAATGAACTGGATTTCTTATATATTCAAGTCCCAGACATAAAAAATTACGCCAATTTACCAATAAGCTAAATCAAATAATTTTAAACATATTAATGACAAATTTTTTACTGTGCATTAAATTTTTGATGTGCGATAAGTAGAAATAAAACGAACTCCTAATGAACATATTATTGTTATTTTCTAATTTTCAAGTACTCAACATAAAATGAAATATAAAATGAAAATTAATGCCGAGAAGAGAAATAAATGTTAAAATTTAATCCTTCAATTATGTTATACTAATCTATTAGAGTCAGGAAAATTTAAGATGAAATCATTTAAACATTTATAAATTATTCCGTGAAATTGATTCCTAGGTTGTCCGAATAATAATAATAAAGTAGACCGAAGGTTTAGTTCATAATAATCATCCCATAATGCAAAACGTTTTTATAATAACTTAATAACCTGTATATTAGAAAAATGATAATCCCCTGATACCTGCAAAATAATTATGCCTCATAAATATAGAAAGCCCAACTTATCTTTTCAAAAATTTAATCAATCTAATAGGGATTCCCCGTTTTTAATATTTATATGAATGATCTAAAACATGCCTTTCCGCCCTTGATTTTTTCCCTTCCAGGAATTTGCAGACTGAATTCAGTCATACTCTGCCCCCATACACGACTCCTACCCCCAAAAACACTGACTCTTAATTCATACATTTTTATAATATGCAAATGTCCATTGCTAATTTTTCTCCCTTGCTACCACGAATCGCAACAGCAGTTTCATCATAGTATTTAAAATTTTGAATAAATGCTTATCAAAAAACATAGCTTCATTTTACTTCTTAAGTTCTTGACTACTATAATGAATTTACATGAGTCCCAACAGAGTTTTCTGTTTTTTCTCCTTAAACTTTTTGTTCAGTACTTTTTTGTCTAAAAGTTCTAAACCTAATTTATTAGAGAATTGTCCTCTTGTTTATGTGGATCCTCAGATTCTTTTTATTTTTATTATAAGAGATGTTCCCATCAATGATATGATGTCTTGTTATTAATGTTCATATGATATCACCTTATCAACCATAAATAAGATAACTTTGGCAATATCCTCTTTTAAATACATGGTGAAAATAATAAAGTATATGAATAACCAAAAAATAAAATAAAATAAAAAGAATAACAGTGGTTTTATTTTGATTCAAATTGATTCACCCCAAAAACCGACTCTAACCGAACAACAACTGAACTCTAACCCACAACTACTTGTCTCTAACCCAAAACCCTGACTCTAACCAACAAAAGTGGCATCAGCACTCTCTGTCTCCCTGCTGCCATCAACAGTTTTCCTCTTAGTAGACTGAACCGTTCAGCAACTCTGCCCCCATGCACTTGACTCTAATTCAACATATAATTTACCCCAAAAAAGTCTAATGAATAACACAGACAAGCTTTTTTATCTATGAAATATGCTATTATCGATAATATTGAGATACTATAATAGAAAATTATTTAAGTAAAAATAAAACATTTAATCGTAAAAGTAGGTGTGAATAAGCAACAATGAATGAGAAATAATTATGTTACATAATGATGATTAAATGGTTATATTTTATTATAACTTGGTCCTAGCCTACTAACCAAAATATATAACTAACTAGAACCTAACTGTGAGCTCGTCCCTAACTAACCTAGTCCCAACTGTTCCCCTATCATCAAGCAAGCCTGACCACCTCCTAAGTACTAACTGATTTTTGTCTTATTAAAAATACATTGAACTAAAAAATAATATATTTATAGAATTCGGAACTCTACAAAGACCATAAAAAACCTGGCTTTATTAAAACCAAAATAAAAAACATGCAGAGATTATTTTAATTGATTCTACTTGGCTGTGTTAATAAATTTAATAAAATTGATTTTCACCCCCCTAAAACACTGACCTAACCACAAGACACTGACTCTATCCCACAACACTGTCTATAACCTAAAAACACTGACTCTCCCCCTTCCCCCGCAATACTGTAGCCTATTCACCCTCCACATCATCAACCCCGGCCTCTATCAACAACCCACCAACTCTGCTGCTACATCATAAACCACCTCCCGGCTGCCACATATCAACCCGCTGCACATCATCCAACCCGGCGCCACATCATCCTAACCCTGCGCTCAGCTACTTCTGCCCCATACCGAATCTAACCAACCCGAAAGCCAAGACACTTGTTTCTTAACTTACTTTTAATTTATACTGGTATGATTTACTTCACTATATTTACCCATCTTTCCTGATATTGCCAAGTTAATCTTAAATATTTTTATATTCTTAGTAACAACCATTAATAAATGTTAATAATAAAAAGAACAAACATTGAAGTAAAGAAAAATCTTAATAGAAAAAACCTATTTCAGGAATATAACATAAGAGAACTAAATAAAATAAATTATTTTAATAAATAACTTCAAAAGATAAAAAATAGTGCTTAACAAAAAATCACAAACAAAACAAGATTCATGTTGAAATACACTGTAAACAGATAGCACAGGAATCATTAAACCGATAAAACAAAAACTGAAGAGGTTAAAACATTTAATCATACTGTAAACACAGTATAAAATGAACAACAGCTTACGGTCGCGGGAACTTCGTGAAGAATAGAAACATTTTAGAATCGTACATATTATTATAAGAAATAAATGATTCTAAACCCGTAAACACGACTCTAACCCGCAAACACGACCTAACCCACAACACTGACTCTAACCCAAACACACTGATTTAAACAAAACCCCTCCCCCACAAAGCCACTCCCGGCTCCCACATCATATCAACCCCCGGCTGCCACTCACAACCCAGCCAACCCTGCTGCTACATAAGATCATCAAACCCCCGGCTGCCACATCAACAACCGCTGCCCACATCATCAACCCTTGCTGCAATTCACCCCTCCAGGTGTAAATATAAAACAACCTACATATCAATTAGGCCCAACTAATATAAGAGGATCTGTTGTTACATTGAAAAATTCTGAAGAGTAGATAAGGCTTATCTCACTTGGTCTGGTCATGTTCTGTCTCATGTTTATAGAGTTGAAGCATGCATTGTTGTTTTAATAGCGAAGAAATATATCTATATTAATCTTGTAGGGCTATTTGAATGAAATGAAAATCATGATAACACTTAGACTAAATATCTATCCAGAAGACGCACTAAGATCTATCAACATAAAAATGTAAAACATTTTCAAACAATTTCGTACATTTCTTAATTAAAAATATCATAAATAACACGGCGTTAAATTAAAAGATCTACCTCTCCCTATAATCAGTTAATTATATTTTAGATTCAATTTGCAATCTGAGGTTTTGTTAATGAAAATTAATATCGACAGATCAAGTCAAAAGAATAACTAATATGCCTACAAATAGGTACATGAAAAAATTTAAAAACATACTTTGTGAATCAAAGACATTTTAATTATGATTAGTCCGGTCTTGAGTAATAACTGAGATATTAATCAAAGCATTTTTAACGTAATTCTAACTTGATCTAGTTTCTGACTTTTATATTTAATTTTAATACTAATACTACTCACCTTCGCAAAACCCCCGATTGCAAAATATTTGGCCATTAGGCCATACATCAGCTCAACAGGCTACCCCCATGTTTCCCTAATTTTTGCAATTGACCGTATTTATCAGCTTCACCGCCCCCTAAACCCATTCACTTTAATTTTGGCAATTTGGCCTATTACATGTCAAGCTTCAGCAGGCCCCTAAACCCCTGTTCCCCTAATTGGCATTTCAAGTCCATATAACTAAATCAGCTTCAACAGCCCTAAACCCATAGTCTAGCCCCATGACTAGTATAAAATTATACTAGAA